>CM077834.1:14957115-15557115 GCA_039720395.1 Liquidambar formosana | reverse complement strand
TATACTTCAAAAGTGATTTGTCCATGTATGATAGACTAGAAGTTCTGCTTTTTCCATAACTTGGAACCTCTTCAGTTCTATTTTATAGCTCCGTGGCTTTCTACCTTGGATTGGAAGACTTTGTGCCATGCATAGAACAATCAAATTGTGAAAATAATCCAAATCAAAGTCACGTTGTCAATATTTGTGTCATTATTGTTCATTATAAAGTCTTGTTCAATGGCTTCTCAATAGTGATCTTAGAATAGGTTCACACAGGCCTAGGATTACTTCTTTTAACTGGAGCACTATGGATTAGTTCAAAATCTTGAAATTATAGTTTGGGTCATACAAGTGTAATACATATTGGTAGCAAAAAAAATTGTAATGGATCACTCTAGATATGATCCTTATCATTGACCAATTGAATTTTAGCAACTGGGTGAGTTATAGTAGGTGCTTATGTGCTGGCCTAAGGCTTGGAGTGTGGACTATCTTATTTCCATTGTTATTTTCTTTTTTATTTGCTCTGAACTTCCTAATTTTAGACTTTGGTATCCATTGGGTTATGCCAAAGGCATGACAATTTGTTGGGTGTTGCACTGTATTTTTGGGAGATCTATCCCTTTGCAATTCTCTGCCATATGGAAAAGGAGAAAGAAGATGATTTGGGATGGTAGTACAACTTTACAAGTAGCTTTTGAGTTTAGGAGTATTGCTTGGTCTCTTCTTGGTACTTCTATAGTTCTATTTCTCTTCTTGGTACTTCTGAGCTACTTCAAGTCTTCTTGCAACATTGTTTTTTTTTTTTTTGGCAATAAACTTTGACAATTATAAGTGTAATTGTGAGATTTCATATACATATATGTATACATATACATATACACACACGCATATATATATATAGATGCATACATTTCTTTTATAATTATGCTGTGTAGAATTTGTCATGGAGATAGTGATGCATGCACTGTATCCTGATTTTAGTTTTATTGTAGGAAGTATGAGTGATGATGTTGTGTTCTGAGTAATCAACTTTTGCACCTTCATATAGGACTATAAAAGTTATCTATGACGTCTTCTTTGAATTTTTATTTTTGTATCTAAAATAACCAATCTCTACCTTTTTCTTTAGAAAGATTTGATAGCTAGCTAGCTGGTTTTCTAATCTCATAATTGATAGAAAGGGTTTTTAATTGGTGTTTGAATATATTTTTCCAGGGCAGATCAGCACCCTGGAAGCATACAATGGAAGGTTAGTGTGGGGTTCATTTGTTTGAATTAGAGTAAGGTTTTGGTTTCTCATTATGTGGATTTTTCGCATTTTAAACCTTTTTTATTTTTTATTTTATTTTATTTTTTGTTTGCTTGAGGCCTAGAGTATTTCTAAACTTGTTTTTGTTTGCTAATTTCATGGTGCTTACCTGCATGAGCAGAATCTGACATCCAAGTTTTTTTTTTTTTTTTTTTTTTTTCCAATGAATCATTGCGGTAGGCTGTACTAGTTGGAAACTTGGGATAAATATTGTTGAAGTACTGTTTGTCATGAACAAAGTGAATCTAACTTGTTGGAATAATAAATCAATCTGATGTCCTGCCCTTGGACGCCTTTTTACTGTTCTGTAAAATAATCCAAACTATATAGTAAAGAATTATCAAGGGAAATGTTGATCATTTTATTTGACTTGAGCGTATTAAGTTAATTTTTTTTTTTCCATAGTCTTTTAGGTGCACATTATGTGGGCTTGTTAATTGTTATGCTACTTGTAATTGTTTTGAAGTTGACTGAAAATTGATCTGCGGAATTGATCCATCGCTGGTCATCCAAAAGTTTCTTTTTGTTAAGTAGAAAAACATATTATCCAATTGATCTATCGCTTTAGGGTGTTGATGTTGATAAAAAATCTGATCCATAGTGGGTAAAAGCAAATTTTTCGTGCAACCAATTATGTCCAGATTTTCAGGGTTTCAATCTTATATGCACTTCACAGTATATTGAACTGAGAACTGATAGTTCAATTTTATATTTCATGTATTGAACAAGATTTTACCAAAATTTGACAGAATACTCTTGCTACAGGCAGAGCAGGTGTGGATCAATTGCAGGCAAGAATTAATGGACATGAAAGAAGCTATTGAAGATTTCGATTTACATTTCATTAGTGAGGTGACTTGTGGTTTTAAAGATATAAATTATAAACCAGCATTCTTCACAGAAAGAAACATCCACAAAGCCATCAGTGGCCTGCCTCCCCGAGCAAAAGAAGCCCTTTTGGCTTACTTAAGAAACCAAAATTTTCGATTTAGTGTTCCTAAGGAAGAGGATGGCTCTAAGAATTGGGTCATCAAGTATCTTGAGTCACTTTTTGATCAGCCAAATACTCTTAGAAGATATCTTGCAAGAGAGTTGCACCAACAGATATTTGGGAATTTTTTTTTTTTTTTTTGTTCATCTTCAGAATTTTTTTCATTGCTACTCTTTCTTCAATCTGGAAGTTCATCTTCAAAATTGTATGAGGTCTCTAGGATATCTTTGAATTTTTTCATGTTGCTTTTCCATTTAATTGTATGAGCTCCATTTAATTGTATGAGGCCTGTTTAATACATTGAGAGAGAGAGAGAGAGAGCACGTTTTGAGAGAGAGA
Organism: Liquidambar formosana; assembly: GCA_039720395.1. NCBI lineage: Eukaryota > Viridiplantae > Streptophyta > Magnoliopsida > Saxifragales > Altingiaceae > Liquidambar > Liquidambar formosana. The sequence goes on along the minus strand of CM077834.1, from coordinate 15,554,491 downwards.
GAGAGAGAGAGAAAATAGGGCACAAAATGGGTTGGGTCAGAAAATGGGTTGGGTCAAAATGTGGATTGGGTATAAATATGACCCGGGTCATAATTAGGTCAGTTGCTGGTTGGTTTTGGGTTTGCACAGTAATTGGGTTGGGCATAAGCCAACTCATTAATGGCAAAAATTACATAACCCATTAATGACCTAACCCAACCCATTTATCCTAAACCCAAACCCACCCAAACCGCTTAAATTGCCAGGCCTAGCTGTACGTAACATCTCCCTATTATTATGTTAATTTTTTATTATATAAAAGATGACGATTAAGTGATACGTTATACGTGTTGATTTAACTTATATTAGTTCCGCATTGATGTTGTACTTCGTGCATTAGTGGGGTTATGGGATACATTAGGCTTATGCACAAAGTACAACCCCTAATACATGATACTGATATAAGTTATGTGAACACATGCTAACTTGATCAGGAATATATATATGGGTTATGATCAAGGCATAATTTTTATAGATAATATTTTACCACACTTTTAGCTGTCCATTTTTCTCTTGTTCAACGTTTTCTAAATAAATTAATACGAAAGTAGTCATCAAGTTATCTTCTTAACATATTTGTCTCACTTGTTAAGTGAGTTTGGGATATAAGTAGATACTATCGATTTTCATAAAAAGTAATAATAATAATAATAATAATAATAATAAAAGGTAATCTTTTGACCCTTAAATGGGAGAGATTAATATATATGTGGCTAATTAGAGACTTGTAAAACAAAATTGCTTACAAAATGTTGTATGTTCCTTGATCTTGACTCTCTCTCTACTTGATCTTGACTCTCTCTCTATGTATGATATAGGTACAGTATTATAACCCTAGCCTTCAAAGAGGCTGGATCCAGATTTCCGAATGAAGATTTTAATTTTCCTGCTCCATGTTCCTGGGGCCCACCATACACAAAAAAGAGCAAAGAGATATTTTGGGGGGGGGGGGGGGGGGGGGGGGGGGGGGGGTGGGGGGGGGGGGACCGTGGGACGACAGAGTGAATCACAAAAAGCTAAAGGCTTCGTGTTAACGTTCATGGAATTTAATTAGAATGGAAGCAAAAAAGTTGATTCATTCAGCTGAGCTAGCTTTATTCCATTTCTCATGGCTATATATGAGCTTGCCAATTTTCAAGAAACCAACACAAGCAATCTTCCCCCACACCAATCCCAAAACCTATATTTTTCTAACCCGACATTCAGTTTTCCATCCCCAGCTCCCAAAATATGAACATGGTCACCAGCAAGATGTCACCAACCTCCATGCAGCAACTGATCAAAGGAGACAGGATCAAGTTCTTGGCGGACGACAATGTGATGATGAAGCAAATTGAGGCCACCCATATGCCCGACGGCCGGGTGGTCGACGTCAGGCCTCTTCTCCATCTTGTTCAGGACATCCTCAATCGTGCCACCCTCAATGTCGACACTGTTGTACCCGCCGTATGTCACTATAATTTTTTTTAAAAAATTTATTCTTTTTTGCACCGGCTGGCCCCTTCCCTAGCCTCTTTTATTTATTTTTTTAATTATTTTTATTTTGCTAATCCAATTGTGATTTCGCTGTAGGTTACCCAAGCATCCATCGACAGCATGGAGGACAAGATCAACCAAGCCAGTTTCTTGGCCACGCTTGATGCACTGTCATTCACCATCGATCGAATTTCTTGTGAGGTTATTATGAAGCACGATGTCTATATATTATATATGATAAGCTTTGATCATGTGGGGATATTCTGGTGTATCCTGTTCGATCACAGCCGTCCATAAGCGACAAGCGCAAACGTGTGAATATGAGTGTGTCATTCACGGATAGTTGTGATTGAAAGGAATATGACAGAATATCCTGCACATGATCAATTCTCAGTATATGATTATGTGTATATGGAGTAACGTACAGGTACTTGGTAGCCAACATACGTGATGTCATCATTATTCGTATTTGTCATGCGCCCGCGCGGTTGTGGATCAAGAAGGATTAAAGTCTAGCTCGATCATTAACAATTTCATTTATATATATAATTCTCATCTCCTACATTTTATACGTTGCATGGCACATGCATGCAAATCTTTTGGTTACATAAAAGAGCAACTCCGGCCAGTGCAAGTGTGTTCTAATGCAAGAGCTATATATTGAGGAGTCAAATTTGGCTTGGATTTAAATGTTGAACCAAATTTCGCTCTACATTTAGCTCTAATGCAAATTTTTAATGGTGGAGATGAACTCCATGTGTATTGCAGAGGATCAAGCAATATGGAAGGTTAGTGTGGGGTTCATTTGTTTGAATTAGAAGGTTTTGATTTCTCATTATGTGGATTTTTCGCATTTTAAACCTTTTTTATTTTTTATTTTGTTTATTTGAGGCCTAGAGCATTTCTAAACTTGTTTTTGTTTGCTAATTTCATGGTGCTTACCTGCATGAGCAGAATCTAACATCCAAGGCTTTTTTTTTTTTTTTCCAATGAATCATTGCGGTAGGCTGTACTAATTGGAAACTTGAGATAAATATTGTTGAAGTACTGTTTGTCATGAACAAAGTGAATCTAAATTGTTGGAATAATAAATCAATTTGATGTCCTGCCCTTGGACACCTTTTTACTGATCTGTAAAATAATCTTCAACCATATAGTAAAGAATTATCAAGGGAAATGTTGATCATTTTATTTGACTTGAGCGTATTAAGTTAATTTTTTTTTCCATGGTCTTTTAGGTGCACATTATGTGGGCTTGTTAATTGCAATGCTACTTGTAATTGTTTTGAAGTTGACTGAAAATTGATCGGCGGAATTGATCCATCGTTGGTCATCCAAAAGTTTCTTTTTGTTATGTGGAAAAACATATTTTCCAATTGATCCATCGCTTTAGGGTGTTAATGTTGATAAAAAATCTGATCCATAGTGGGTGAAAGCAAATTTTTCGTGCAACCAATTATGTCCAGATTTTCAGGGTTTCAATCTTATATGCACTTCACAGTATATTGAACTGAGAACTAATAGTTCGATTTTATATTCATGTATTGAACAAGATTTTACCAAAATTTGACAGAATACTTTGAATGCTTTGACTACAGGCAGAGCAGGTGTGGATCAATTGCGGGCAAGAATTAATGGACATGAAAGAAGCTATTGAAGATTTCGATTTACATTTCATTAGTGAGGTGACTAGTGGTTTTAAAGATACAAATTATAAACCAGCATTCTTGACAGAAAGAAACGTCCACAAAGCCATCAGTGGCCTGCCTCCCCGAGCAAAAGAAGCCCTTTTGGCTTGCTTAAGAAACCAAAATTTTCGGTTTAGTGTTCTTGAAGAAGAGGATGGCTCTAAGAATTGGGTCATCAAGTATCTTGAGTCACTTTTTGATCAACCAAATACTCTTAAAAGATATCTAGCAGGAGAGTTGCGCCAACAGATATCTGGGATTTTTTTTTTTTTGTTCATCTTCAGAATTTTTTCATAGCTACTCTTTCTCCAATCTGGAAGTTCATCTTCAGAATTGTATGAGGTCTCTGAGATGTCTTCAAATTTTTTCATGTTGCTTTTCCATGTAATTGTATGAGCTCCATTTAATTGAATGAGACCTGTTTATTACATTGAGAGAGAGAGAGAAAGAGAGAGATTTGGGCGAGTAAACATGTGGATTGGGTATAAATTTGGGCCGGGTCATAATCGGGTCGGTTGTGGGTTGGTTTTGGGTTTGCACAGTAATTGGGTTGGCATAACCCAACCCATTAATGGCACAAATTACATAACCCATTAATGACCCAACCCAACCCATTTATCCTAAACCCAAATCCACCCAACCCGCTAAAATTGCCAGGCCTAACTATACGTTACATTTCTCTATTATTATATTTATTTTTTACTATATAAAAGATGACGATTAAGTGAATACGTTATATTTGTTGATATAACTTATATTAGCTCCGCATTGAGGTTGTACTTCATGCATTAGTGGGGTTATGGGATATATTAGGCTTATGCACAGAGTACAACCCCTAATACATGATACTGATATAAGTAATGTGAACACATGCTAACTTGATTGGGAATATATATATGAGTTATGATCAAGGCATAATTTTTATATAAAATATTTTACAACACTTTTAGCTATCCATTTTTCTCTTGTTCAACGTTCTCTAAATGAATTAATATGAAAGTAATCATCAAGTAATATTTTTAACATTTGTCTCACTTGTTAAGTGAGTTTGGGATATAAGTAGATTCTACCGATTGTCATAAAAAATAATAATAATAATAATAATAAAAGGTAATCTTCTTACCCTTCAATGGGAGAGATTAATATATATATGCGGCTGATTAGAGACTTGTAAAACAAAATTGCATACAAAATGTTGCATGTCCCTTGATCTTGACTCTCTCTATGTATGATATAGGTACAGTATTATAACCCTAGCCTTCAAAGAGGCTGGATCCAGATTTCCCCATGAAGATTTTAAATTTCCTGCTCCATGTTCCTGGGGCCCACCAAACACAAAAAAGAGCAAAGAAATAATTGGGGGGAGGGGGGGGACCGTCGGCAGGGGCGGATCTAAGAGCAAAGAAATAATGGGGGGGGGGGGGGGGATCGTGGGCAGGGGCGGATCTAGAAATTTTTTCTAATGGTTGCACTTTTAAAAAAGTGACACATGTCTTCTCTCTATATATCATTTTATTTTTATCTCTCCACTAAATGATTAAAAAAAAAAGATTATTAATAATTTTTTTAAAATAGCTCAAAAATAACTAGTGTCCTTGGAGTACTCACTTGGATAACTAGCTAACTAATTTTAAAAATGTCATTTTGCTAGCTAAAGTAGCAAAAATTTACCTAATACCCTTGACGATGTTCTTAGCTAGCTAAATGTAGCTAGTTAAAATGACAATAGCGTAAATAGCTAACCCTTGGAGAAGGAAAAATGTGATTTGACTAGTTAAGATAGCCATAAGGATTGGATAGCTAGTTCCCTTGGATATGTTTTAAGATAGATTCATATTCCCACAAAGACATACGTGACTGCGCGTTAGTTACAAATCAAGGAAGGATTGAAAGGTCAATTTAGTGAATCTCATAAACGCAACTCCTAGGATTGCTATCTAATCGACACAATGACCACCTAATTAATTAATATGTGAGAGAAGCTAAGATGGATGTGTGCTTGAATGGGTTAAACACGTTTTAATACCTTCAACTTTGGGGGTAGTTTCAATTTGATCCAGAAACTTTTAATTGTGTCAATTTAGGACAATTTTAAACTTTTGGTTGCAATGTGGTCCAGAGGCTGACGCCGTTAGGATTTTTGACGGAATTTGGCATGTGCCGTGCACGTGATGCTGACATGGCATCCACTTGGCATCCACCTGGCTCTCTCTTCTCTCCCCTCTCTTCCCAATTGCAGGAGCTCTTCGGTGCCGCCATTGCCGGTGAGGTGCCGCCATTGCCGGTGATGGAGCACTCCTCTTCCCAAATCATCCATTCCCTTTCTTTTTTCCCCTTTCCTTCTTCTTTGCTGAGTCCCTATCCACTGCCGTCAAACGTCTACCCTATCCCCACAGATTGCATTTCAACACTTCCTAAAGAGAAAACCATTTTTGATAGATTTCCAATACAGAGCTCAGATAAAATCAAGCTTCAAGTTTCGTCGATTGATGGAGGAAAACAAGAAATCTTCTCAAGAGCAGGAAGAGGTTGAAAAATAAGAAGAAGAAGTAGCAGCACCACCACCATCTAAAGGCGGAAGAGGAGGATGGGGTGGTTAGGGTTTCTCTCCTCTTTCCGTCCTCTTAGATCTTCAAAAGGCCGCCACTGTCGCCGCCGAAGAGATAAAGAAGAAGAAGAAGAAGTAGCAGTACTACCGCCACCATCAAAAGGCGGAGGAGGAGGATAGGGTGGTTAGGGTTTCTCTCCTCTTTCCATCCTCTCAGATCTTCAAAAGGCCGCCACTCTTGCCGCCGAAGAGATCTCTTGCAATGTACGCACTCTCTCTCTATCCTCTCTCTATATATATATAGATATATATATATATCCCCAAAAATGGGTTTTAGGGTTATGGAAGAAGGAAGAAGGAAGAAGACGTCGACGAGAGCAGATCGGTGAGTGGAAGGGTCGCCGACGAAGAGAAGCCAATGGAGGGAGAGTCTCGTCACCACCAGGGAGCGGACCTAAGAGCACAGCGGTGAGAGAGAGAGCCAGATGGTGGGGGAGAAAGAGATAGGGGTAAAAATCGGTGAGAAGAAGAAATGGAGCTTAAGATGTTAAACATGCCGGAAAAAATGGAATTGGGAAAAATTGGTTGGACGGAAAAAATGGTTGGTCGGGTTTGTTCCGGGGATAGGGAGGGTAGACCGAGGGGGGGGGGAGAAATTTGACGGCGGTGGCAATAGCCACTGGTAATGCCGGTTGCTTTTTTTTTTTTTTGGATGGTTTCTGTGTTTGCCGCCATGGATGATTAGAGTGAGATGAGAGGAAGGGGAGGGAGAGGGAGAGGGAGAGGGACTCAGCAAAGAAGAAGGAAAGGGGAAAAAAGAAAGGGAATGGAAGATTTGGGAGGAGGAGTGCTCCATCACCGGCAATGGCGGCACCTCACCGGCAATGGCGGCACCGAAGAGCTCCTGCAATTGGGAAGAGAGGGGAGAGAAGAGAGAGCCAGGTGGATGCCAAGTGGATGCCATGTCAGCATCACGTGCACGGCACATGCCAAATTCCGTCAAAAATCCTAACGGCGTCAGCCTCTGGACCACATTGCAACCAAAAGTTTAAAATTGTCCTAAATTGACACAATTAAAAGTTTCTGGATCAAATTGAAACTACCCCCAAAGTTGAAGGTATTAAAACGTGTTTAACCCGTGCTTGAATACAGACAAATATATGTTAGGTATGATTTAAGGATCGAAAGGTTATATTCCTAAGATCACTTGATCATAATGGTGGTAGATGAGAGTATCTAAGATGGATGCGTACTAGGGTCACTTGATCATAATGGTGGTAGATGAGAGTAGCTAAGATCATAATGGTGGTAGATGAGACCAATACATGTTAGGTATGATTTAAGAACCGAAATGTTACATTCCTAGCTAGGGTCACTTGATCATAATGGTGGTAGATGAGGGTAGCTAAGATGGATCCGTACTTGAATATAGACAAGAATGATTTAAGGATTGAAAGGTTATATTTCTTGCTAGGGTCACTTGATCATAATTGTGGTAGATGACAGTAGCTAAGATAGATGTATTCTTGAATACAAACAAATACATTTGAGTTATGATTGAAGGATCAAAAATTCGAAATGATATATTTTGAGTCGCTTGAGCATAATTAATGGTGGTAGATAAGAGTAGCTATGATGGATTGATGGGTGCATATTCAAAATATAGACAAGACAAATACGTGTTTGTTACAATTTAAGAATAGATCGAAGGGTCAAAATCTTATATGGAAAATTAAACGAGTCGATGTCTAGATTTACTAGATCTTATATAAAAATAGCAACTCTTTGAAGTAAGGGGTAGATCCAGAAAATTTTCTTAATTTTTTTTTAATATATATATATTTGCTTTTAAGAGTTAAATAAGGAAGAGAGAAAGGTAGGACCACATATCAGCATGGTTGACTAGAAGTGATGAAATGGCATAAAACAATAGGCATATATACCATACTTTAAAATGCGTAGGCGACTTTTAGAAACGTAGAACCTTATATACTATTCGTAACACTCCTATCCCCATGTACCCTATGTGGAATAAAGTCTTAACAAGATGGGAAAAGAGGGAGAGTCGCAAGACCACACATTGACATGACTGAATAGAAATGATAAAATAGTACATAAAACTAACAAGTATGCCATAAAAACCAATTTACAAATTAAACCCAACTTTATATAATCTACAAAAGTGGTGTACATTAGTAAATTTAACCAAAATTTAATCAAATTAACCATTTTTTCTCAATGGGATTAAAGCATTTAAGTAAATTTAAATAACATTACTTATTTATTTTATTTTATTTTTTATATTTGAGTGGTTGCACGTACGGGCAGATGCACCTTAGTGCATCCGCCCCTGACCGTGGGACGACAGAGTGAATCACAAAAAGCTGAAGGCTTCGTGTTAACTTTCATTGAATTTAATTACAAGGGAAGCAAAAAAGTTGATTCATTCAGCTGAGCTAGCTTCATTCCATTTCTCATGGCTATATATAAGCTTGCCAATTTTCAAGAAACCAACACAAGCAATCTTCCCCCACACCAATCCCAAAACCTATATTTTTCTAATCCGACTTTCAGTTTTCCATCCCGAGCTCCCAAAATATGGCCATGGTCATCAGCAAGATGTCACCAACCTCCATGCAGCAACTGATCAAAGGCGACAGGATCAAGTTCTCGGCGGACGACAATGTGATGATGAAGCAAATTGAGGCCACCCATATGCCCGACGGCCGGGTGGTCGACGTCAGGCCTCTTCTCGATCTTGTTCAGGACATCCTCAATCGTGCCACCCTCAATGTCGACACTGTTGTACCCGCGGTATGTCACTGTAATTTTTTTTACAAAAATTATTCTTTTTGCACTGGCTGGCCCCTTCCCTAGCCTCTTTTATTTATTTGTTTATTTATTTTTACTTTGCTAATCCAATTGTGATTTCGCTGTAGTTTACCCAAGCATCCATCGACAGCATGGAGGACAAGATCAACCAAGCCAGTTTCATGGCCACGCTTGATGCACTGTCATTCACGATCGATCGAATTTCCTGCGAGGTTATTATGAAGCATGATGTCCATATATAGTATATGATAAGCGTTGATCATGTGCGGATATCCCGGAGTATCCCATCCGATCACAGGCGTCTGTGAGCGACACGCGCAGACGCGTGAATGAGCGTGTGTCGCTCACAGACAACCATGATCAAACGAAATACTTCGGAATATCTCGCACATGATCAATCCTCAGTATATGATTATGTGTATATGGAGTAATGTACAGGTGCTCGGTAGCCAACATACGTGATGTCATGACTATTCGTATTTGTCATTCGCCCATGCGGTTGTGGATCAAGAAGGATTAAAGTCTAGCTCATTAACAATTTCATTTATATATATACAGGGGCGGAGCTAGGATTTATCTCCAAGGGGGGGCACTGTGCTATGATTCTATAAAGTGAGAACTGGGAACTAAAAGCCCTAGAAAGCAATTTTTTTTAAAACAATTACTTTTTAGTTATCATTTTTCAATTTAATACCAAAAAAATGTTTTTTTGTCAACTTATTACCAATTGACTGTAAATATAATTTACAATGACTACTGTCTTTCTTCTTTTTGGCATTATGTTGAGAAATAGTCATCAAATTGTAATATCTCTCCCAAAAAAAAAATTTGGTTGAGGCAGGGGGGCACGTGCCGCCCAAGGCCCTGCCCTGGCTCCGCCCCAAATATATATAATTCTCATCTCCTACATTCTATACTTTGCATGGCACATGCATCATAAAAGAGCAACTCCGGCTAGTGCAAGTGTGCACTAATGCAAGAGCAATATATTGAGGAGTCAAATTTGGCTTGGATTTAAATGTTGAACCAAATTTCGCTCTACATTTAGCTCTAATGCAAATTTTTAATGGTGGAGATGAACTCCATGTGTATTGCAGAGGATCAAGCAATATCTTTTACCATTGGAACCAAAAAATGGCTTTGGCCTGCAGCATTGGTACTGCTGGAGGCAAAAAAATGACTCTTTAGCACTATATATAAGGAGCAAAAAAATGGATTTGGCTCCCCTCCAAAATACTAGTAGCTCTTTAATTTGGATTGGAGTTACTATACTCTTAGTTATATCCTTACATTGACATGTTAAAAATAAATTTATATTTTCTCAGATATCAAGCAAGTGTTTGGGAGGCATGGACGCTCACCAAACAACGCTCTCACTCTTCAATATGCTATCATCCTTTTCCTATGAAGCAAAGTTGGTGCTAACCCTAGCGGCTTTTGCTCTGAACTACGGAGAATTCTGGCTTCTGGCCCATATATATACAACAAACCAACTTGCCAAATCAATGGCCATTCTTAAGCAATTGCCTGTCATCATGGAGCACTCAGGCCCATTGAAACCCCGGTTTGATGCACTCAACAATCTCATAAAGGTCATGCTGGATTTGACAAAGTGCATCGTTCAGTTTAAGGAGCTACCATCTATGTACATTACGGAGGATGACCCAGCAGTCTCTGCTGCCACTGCCCATATCCCAACTGCTGTCTATTGGACCCTCAGAAGTGTAGTGGCTTGCGTCACTCAGATTACTAGCCTCTATAGCCCTGAGTATATATATATTCAATTCCCTAGTTTTCCTTGTTAATATATATCCATGCTAATATAAATTTATTAACAATTATAGATCAAGGGTATTATATATACAAATTATATACGGAGTATAATTGTTGTTTTGAAATTAAAAGAAATTTTTTTACACATCCTAGTGTTATTATCATTGCCAAACAAGGGGGTATCCTAGGGCTACCCCGCCGAGATTTTGGGTCCAAACTAAATCCCCCACCAGGTAATTTGAATATGCTATCTTACTTATCTGCCTACTGATTGGTGATAGGAACCTTTTCCCGATTGGTGATGTGGCACATTCTATGTATAGATCGCCACACACATCAACCGGTGTAGTAGCACTTTTAATAGTCATATTACTATAGTCATTTTCTGGTGCAACATGATGATCATGAGATTTATATTTTTATAAAGCCATGAAATTAATGATCGACCATTTATACTTTTTCATACCCTATATAAAGGAGTCCTCTACACTGATTTCTACAGGTTTGGAATTTCGACTGCAGAAGCATGGGAGCTATCCACCTTGGCTCAAAGGCTTAACAGCATACACGAGCATCTTAAGAAGCAATTGACAATTTGCAACCAACACATAGGTTAATTACCCACTAACTTAATTTCAGTTTTAAGGAAATTAAAGCAAGTGTTGAAATGGACAACGGAAGCTAATTAAAAAGAGGTTCCCGTTTTATGTAGACGAGAAGAGGAATTATGAAGCTTTTGAGATGCTTAAAAATCTCTTCGACATGATCCACATTGACAACATGAAGATTCTCAAGGCACTGATTTACGCTAAGGATGATCTGCTGCCGCTGTTTGAAGGTTCTACTAAGAGAAGGGTAAGTTTGTGCTTCAAACACAAAATTTAGATCAAATTGACGCGTAAGGATCACTCCCTCCATTCCTTAAAAGACTGTCCCCTTTAAAAAAAAAAAAAATTTATTTTTTCTGAAGGAAAATGAATTTAAGGCATTTACACATACTAATTTGTTTTGGTATTCCAGTTTTACCCACAATGGTAAGGGGTATTACATTATTTTTATTATGTAATTTATACGTGGGGAAATGATATTTTGGGTGGGAAATCAATTAAAATTGAATCATTGACCTTTTGAATGGGATGAAATGTTCGGAACAGCCTAAAATGCAAATTGGGGCAATCTTTAAGGAGCGGAGGGATTACAAGATTATATATGTTTCTCAGTTGAAAATCTAGATTTCTAACTGCATGGCATGCAAAAACAGGTTAATCTTGAAGTGCTAAGGAGGAAGAATGTGTTACTCCTCATATCAGGCCTAGACATCTCCAGTGATGAGCTTTCGATTCTTGAACAGATCTACAATGAGTCGCGGCTCCAGGCGACAAGGTTGGGAAGTCAGTATGAGGTAGTTTGGATCCCTATCCGACCGGTTGGCCAATGGAATGACCCCATGCAAAAGCAATTTGAGAGCCTGCAGTCTACGATGCCATGGTACACAGTGTACCACCCTTCTTTGATAGATCAGGCAGTCATCAGGTTTATCAAGGAGATTTGGCACTTCAGGAATAAGCCTATCCTTGTGGTGCTAGATCCACAAGGGAAGGTGGTGTCCCCTAATGCACTCCACATGATGTGGATTTGGGGAAGTAATGCCTTCCCTTTCACTAGCTTGAGAGAGGAAGCTTTGTGGAGGGATGAGACTTGGAAGCTGGAGCTGCTGATGAATGAGATGGACCCAACCGTAATGAACTGGGTATATTCATTTCAACCCTTTTAAATTAATTATATGCCCACCCCATTTTTCTATAAACGTGTGAAGAAAATGCTAAAAAACCCACTTTTTTTCCCTCAAATTTTTTTGCCCAATCGGTGTGACAATTAACGTAGCCGGACCATTATTCATTTCAATGTTTTTAAATTAATACATTTGCACAAGACATTTTCTAAAATATATGTGCACATGTACATTATGTACGTACATGAAGGATAGTGGTTTTTGGCTCGCTCGCAGGTTAACCCGCCAACAAATAAGGACTGAGACCCACATCACGCAGGACCGCATCTTATTAAGTGGACAGGTTAACCTGTCACAAAAATCAATTTTCAAAAGGCCAAACACCCAATTCTTTGCCTAGCATTTTTGTCCCAAATTACACTACATCAGTCCAAGTTAAATGGACAAAGAAATCCTTTTTTAGTGGGTTTTCAATTGGTTGGCATGACTTGTCGCTTGGATTGAACGAAAACAGTCATACTACATAGTAAAACTCCATCTCATGTATACATGCATATGCATGTTCGTGAAACTGATCAATACAGTATTGTGATTTGGAATTTCTCGTTTGATCAGATTAGAGACGGAAAATACATTTTCCTGTATGGAGGGGACGACATCGAGTGGATCCGACGATTCACTTCCACAGCACGCATGGTGGCGCAGGCTGCGCGCATCCCTCTTGAGATGGTTTACGTGGGATGGAGCGGCAAAAGGGACCAAGTCCGCAAAGTCATAACAACAATCACCAACGAGAAGCTCAGCTACTGCTGGCAAGACCTCACCTTGATATGGTACTTTTGGACCCGACTGGAGAGCATGCTGTTCTCCAAGATTCAACAAGGTCGAACCGTCGTTGACGAAGCCATGCTGCGAGAAATCAAGAAGCTACTTAGCCATGACAAGAACGGAGGATGGGCCTTGCTGAGTAAAGGGTCTGGTGTGGTGATCAATGGGCATGGGACGACGGTTTTACCTGCAATGTTGGAGTATGATTTATGGAAGGAACGTGTGCCCATATTGAGTTTTGAAGGGGCGTTTAAGGATTACCATAGCAAGCTTCATAGCGCTGCTGTCCCCTGTTGCCGCTTCGAGTTCCCTAGCACTACTGCTGGAAGGATCCCTGATGACATGAAATGCCCCGAGTGTCTCCGCGTCATGGAGAAGTTTCTCACTTTCGTTTGCTGCCACAATGATATATAATGCTATGCTTGGACTATATTAAAGCATGTATTACTGTGCAGGGGTAGTACGTGCTTTAATATATGCACATTCCTGTGCAAGCATTTCTTTCTAATATTACTATAACAATAATGCCATGGAGAGGCTATATTGAAGCACTATTGTACGATCTATTTACCCCTTGATGTAATAAAGGCCGGTCACTTTGTGGCTAAACTATGCTGTAATGGAGTTTCCTATATATGAAATTAAAGTTGGAGGAAGCACGATCCCAAGCCCTCAATTTTTTTATTTTATTTTTATTTTTTAGAATACAATTGGAACAGTTTGAACTTTTAACCTATCCTAATCCTACCTTTTACCCCACTCCCCCTCACCACTACTAGACTAGCTTTAGTGGCATAAAAGGCCCAAGTCCTTAATTAATTTAGGTTTTAAGAATCCAAAATTTTCCAAATATTTTTAAAGATCTCCTTCAATCCCTTTCTCTCCTTAGATTTTATTGGTAAGTTCTCCAAACACTTACTAAACTGTTTCGAGTTTATATATTCAAAATTCATCGATATCCATAATTATAGGATCATGTTTCAAGTTTATATATTCATATTCACCCATATCGATGAATATCCATCAACTATAGGATCATTGTAATACCACTCCATTGAACTGATGTGATACCTATGGTAATGAAAATTACAATAAAAGTGATACGTACGCATGGATTAAAGTTTGGATCAAAATATCTTTTTATTAAAAACAAATAATACAATATTTTTAAAATATCAGGAGATTAATCTAAAATGAAATTTCGAAAGGAATAAAATCTAAGATATTTTTAATTGTTAATCCAAAAAGCAAAATGATGTGGCACCCAAAAAAAAAGGTATTTAAAAAAGAAAAGAAAAGAAAAACCCTATTTTGGGGCGTGCCTTTAATAAAATACAAAAATCTCTAGAATTTAATTTGTTTCAAAGATCCTCTCTTTGTCTCTCTCTGCAAACAAAACAATTCACCGGTGAGTTTTTCGAACTATTCCAAGGTTCATATATATTCTTCGGTTTCCGCAATTCCATCATCCTTCTCTTCATCTTTGTTGTATTGTCATGATATAGGTTCCTGATTTACGATTTTCTTTCTTTTTCCCATGTTTTCTCAGCAACCAAACATGGGATTTAACTATTTAAGTGTTTACATTCGTGTTTCTTTCTTTGCTTAGGGTTTCGGTGCATTTCTTAACTTTTGGGTCTCTACCATGTGATTATGCAGTAGCAACATTTCCCTATTTTGGGTTCATTTGAATTCTAGGGTTTTCTATAATTCCAAAAGCAACATAGTTATGACTTCGACATCGCATAATTTTGCCTGAATTTCTTCACTTATATTTTACCAACCATTGAATCTGAATTAACTGTCTCCCCAATGCCAGTTGATTAGAGTTTTGGAAAGTCCACAATAATTGTCCCAATTTGTGGGGTACTATTGTCGAGCAACGGCTGTAAGTGGGACGACAGGATGAATTATGCCTGTCCTTATTACTTAGGTTTGCCGGTTTATTTGATTTTTTGTTGTCTAGTATTAGTTATTTTTTGAAGAAGCATTAACACGGACATGCGGTCATGTTACGATACGATATGACATGACACCGGCACTCTAACATAACAAATCTTCAAAATCTAGGACATGACAAACGGATATAACATTAATATAATTTATATTTTTATACATATATTTTATATTATATTATGTGACATCACATAAATCAATCAAAATGCATCAATTTGTATTGTTTTTTGGTTACCCATGTTCAAAAATTTGTATTGTTTTTCGAAAATCCTAGTTGAGTTGTTGGCATGTATACGGTATGACAAGGATAAGGAAGAATGAGAAAAATAAGGAAGAGACAAAGAGGAAGGTTCTCTATTGGTGGAGCGTCGGAAGTGTCCATGCTTAGATATTTATAGATACTTTTTTGAATAATGTCAGACTTTTAGTGGAGAATTATTATTATTATTTTTTGGTTTGATGTAGTAAAAATTCTAGTAAGACAAAGGGGCACATTACGTTAGTAGAGGTAGAGATACTTGCCACTGAATTTGTATGAAAGGAATTAGTCGAAGTATTGATTAGGAGCATCATATGAATGAAAACGATTTTTTAGTTTTTTTTTAAGGTTTTTTTTTAATTTTTTTTTATTTATAAATTGGACAATGCTTTTAGTTGTTGATTCACTTGTTTATCACTATATCCTTTCAATAGGATGGAATTTATAGGGTAGTTATGATTTGCTGATTTTATTGTCTAAGGCATGAACTGATGTGTTGAAACATTGATATTGAAGGGACAGGCTTCAGTTGAAAAATGGGGAAAAGGAAGTCAAGGGCAAAGCCACCTCCTAAGAAGCGAATGGACAAGCTTGATACTATTTTCAGCTGTCCTTTTTGCAACCATGGGAGCAGTGTTGAGTGCCATATGTAAGTGTTAATCCGGTTTCGTCCCATCCTCCTCTTGATAGATAAACACATGCACACACATGCACGCACGCACACACACACACGGAATTTGGGAATAAATATGGTCCAGCTGATGTATGACATTCTCAACTTTAGCCAAATAGAAGGTACTGGTGCCGCCTATCACCGTTTCTTTAATTCAGTATGCACACGAGTCTAAACTTACGAGAAGGTATTAGCCAGAAACTCGTGTTTTAGGCTCAATTAGTCAATTTATATATAATGTTACTATCTATATGCACAAGATCTTGAATCTGCAAGATATCCTTACTATTTTATTATAAAAAATGTCAAATGTGATGTAACCTTAACAATTTCAAAATGTTAGTCTGCACTTTTTTCTGTTAATGGCATGTGGCGTATCTAAGACTGGATTTAGTGAAAAAAGTACTAACTTTTCTGTTAATAGACCTTGTTTGTATGGGGTGTGGAGTCTATGATATTGAGGCTGCACTCTATGACTGTTAAGTGTCCTAGATGAATACAAATAATTGATGTTATTGGACAGCATCAAAGTTAGGTTTTTGTTTGTATATGACTGTGCATCACTTTCATGTTATGTTTTGGATATTTTGTTTCAGTGATATGAAGAACTTAATTGGCGAGGTTGCATGCGGGATTTGCCAAGAGAGCTTTAGCACTACTGTCACAGGTATGTTTTACTTAGCTTCTTTTTTTTGGGCAGTGGCAACATTTTCTTTTTTGCATTGTTCAAGATATTGTTCAATGTCTAATGATGATAGGCATGCTTGATTTCTTATAGAATTTGAACGAATCCATTGTGTTTTACGCAGCTTATGAAGGTAAATATCCCCTCTAGCATGGGATCATTAAAAATAAAAATAAAAATTAAAATAATGGTAGAGATCAACTACCATTGTTTGATTGTCATCACTCATCAGTAGAACTGATGGTATGGATCAATAATGGGGCGTTAAAAAAGTATATATAAATATACATTGTTAAAAATTTTGCTCCTATTTGTCAAAAGGATGCTGTTTTCTATGATGGGCCTTTTTATGATAATGGATTTTTACTTTCAACTGCTATGAAATAGACAATATATGGGTCATATTTAATCTAATAAAAAATTTAAAAAAAAAAAAAAAAGACAATGGGGCATCCAGTTTTTGTACAATTGGAATGTGTCCTGACGTTATATTTTATGCAGTGTTTTTATATTCTAAATTACAAGAAATTTTGGGGAATGTTAAATATGCAAGAATGCCCTCATTATCTCTATAGCCTTTAAAAATTAAAACTATGTCAATCTTTCTTGTGAACTTTAGACTATTTTCCTGAGTAAGATTATGTCAGTAGAATGGAAATCAACTACAAAATGCATTTGAAATCAACTATAAAATGTGTTTGAGCTTGGGCTTATGAAGGCTAGCTGCTCTTGGCCTGCTCTTGGGTTGTTCTCTACACCGACCTTCCCATTCAAGGTTTAGCTGTTTGTACGACATGTGATAACTTTGTAGGAAAATTTGATGTTGGGGAACTTTGACTTAAAAGAGTAAAACTTGTTCTTGAATCAAAATGGAGACAACGTTTTTTCTCCGGGAGGTTAAAATGTGTAACATATAGGGATATGGGGACTCTGTCCAACTGTGGAGCGCGTGTTTTGAGATTCACGCAACATCTTTTGAATTAAGGGGAGAGTTTGTCAGTACACCCATGAGGAAACCCTCATAGTATCCTTTCTAAATATATATACAAGTTGTTGAGTTATTGGAATCTTGCCAATTTTTACTAGGCAGGAGCATATATCACACATGCTTTAGGCAATAGTCAGAATAGGATCTGGATTTTATGGAATTAGATAGCAACTGACAGTTTGACAGGACCATGCTTAGAGTTTTTAAATGGACAGTAGGGTTGAGATTGTTCTGTTTGGTAGAATTTGAGGGTAATATGAACAGTACTGTAAAAATTTGTGTATAAAATGGAGCAAAGTAAATCTTAGGATTAAAAAAAAAATGTGGGAAAGTTCCATTCCTGAATGTCATTCATTACTATCAGAGAGAGCATAAAAGATATGAAATTTACCAATGAGACCTTTTATGAGTAATTGTCTAGGCATTAGAACTTGTTAAGAGTAATGCTATACCAACAAACAATCTATGATAGAAAACTTTACAAGCTCACGTCACGTGAGTCACGTGTCAAACATTTTTAAGTTTCATTTAAAGCAAAATAACCACCATCATCCATTAATTGTGAAACACTTTCCTTGTTAATCTTCTATGACTTCCACTTGATACTATGTATAACTTTTTTTGACCTGTAATCAAGGGTAAATTGATTATTCTTTGTTCTTTTGCAGCTCTAAGTGAACCAGTAGACATGTAAGTAAAAATTCATATGAATTTTGTTCATAATCACAGTGGTACTTTATTTCTGAACTTCGTCCAATGAAAAATTGTGTGATTGCAGATATAGCGAATGGATTGATGAATGCGAGCGGGTCAACAACCTTGAAGATGATGATGCCTAGGTGGCAGATCAGATGTTCAGAGCTCTGCTTCCCACCATTGGAAGGAAAAGTCATTAAGTTTGAAGGGTTTTTCATTTTTCTTATTTTCCATTTTAGGTGTGCCCTTTGATCCAACGGGGAGGACCTTAGTTGATAAGGAGGTTGTACTTCTGATATCCACACAGGAGACACTTGCATGTGCAGTAACATTTTTATTTTCACTTTTATATATTTTAATTCTATTCTTTTTTTCTTTTTCTTTTTGGTGGGTAATCAGTGATTCGTAAACTAACACGGGTATTTTGAGCACGATGTACTCGTTTCAATGGTCAAGTACGGTTTTGCTCTTCTTTTTGTTAATAATATACTATACTCAACCTACCTTGGGTAGCTTAATTGATAACTTGTGATTGTATGTTTAAACACGTGATTATAGGTTTGATTTTCTTTTAAGGCAATCTAAGATTTAAGTAGGGTCATGACAGTGGGTTACTTTGTTAGTCTTCTCAGGAGTTTAGGTTTTATAAGTGAGTCCAAAGAGTTTTAGGTTCCATGGGCGGATCCAAAGGGTCTTTTGTGGAATGGCTCTCCCGTTATTAAAAAACAATAATAATAATAATAATAACTAGCTTCGAATCCCGTGCAATGCACAGATTAATTTATAAAAAAAATAATATTATTAGCAAATTAGAATTTTAACAGAATACTTATTTTCTAAAATAGTAAAATGTATTTGTTAATATAATATGTCAATTAAATTTAAAAGATATAGACGAAAATAATCTTTGATGTTCAATTAAATTTAAAAGATATAGATAAATTATTTTGAAAAACAATTAATTTAATGATAGAAACTTGTAAAAAATGAAAGAACTGACATGTTATGATATTTGGTGGAAAAATATTAAAATTCTTTAGAGATTAACCTATCCCAGAATCATAGTTTTAACATGGTGGTATATACCAAAGCAAGTATAGCCGTTGAAAATATCTCGAAATCTGACAGTGCAGATTTTAGAATGCATGACAACGATGAATCTTAGCCTTCCAAGAGGTTTCGAGTGGGTTTCACAAAGATTGAAAAACCATGGAGAAAAATATTAAAAATTTGTTTAAGATTAGAGTATAAAAAGATGAGAGAAAAATCTAGACTGAGAAAAAGAATAGGAGAAAAAGTCAAAGGGAGAAGAAAATAAGAGAAAGTATAAATCTTTTTAACTTTTTGTAATTAACCATATGGAAGAATTTTGATTAAAATAGATTTTTTCTTTTTCTTTCTTTTTTTTTTTTTTTTTTTTTTGGGTGTCAAAAGTAAATCGAGAGAATTTGAAAATTTCAGCAGATTGCATTTTCTTTTTTAATCCTCCTTTTTTTTTATTTGTCTTTCTTTTTAATTATGACTATTTATAATTTTATATGTTCAATTTGTAGAAGGGGAAATGAATATGCATAAAAAAAACAGATAAATATAGTACAGTCTATTAAGCTTGGGTTGAACATTGTATAGTATGAGTTTTTTAATCCTTACACATAAAAACAAAGAGATATGCAGTGAATATCAAGCGTCAACTTACCTCTACCGCATGAGAAAGAGCAAATAATACCAACAAAAATAAAAAGGAAAAAAAAAGGTGAGAAATTTATATTTTGGGGAATTTATCTTTTGGTGACTATTTCCCAGCTTGATACCAAACAAAGAAAGTTAATAGTTCTTTTGAAGCACCTATCAAGTCAATTTGTGGTAAGTTGACAACCAATATCCTTTGTTTGGTATTAAGTTAGAAAATGATGACTAAAAGTAGTTTTCCCAAAAGTTACTAAAAGTAACTTTTTGGAAAAATTACATTTTAGTGACTACTTTCTAAATTAATATGAAACAGTGGAAATTAGTAGTTATTTTAGCACACTTTTGTAGTCAATTTGTAGCAAGTTGATAGAAAATATCCTTTTTTGGTATTAGATTAGAAAATAGTTATAAAAAATAATTTTACCAAAAAGGCAATTGTTTCCCTGTTTCAGCATGTGAAAGGAGAAAAAAATAAAAATAAAAAAGAAAAAAAATCTCATTTTGACACTTGGCATACAAAAGGGTGCCAATCCTCCGTTTTAGATATATATAATAGATAATAACAATAATATACTTTACTCCAGAGAAAAAAAGGAAAGAAGGCCCAAAAAAAAAATTGGCAAACTTGGGCCATAAAACACCTTAGAAAATCAAATTTTTGTAAAAATTTTGTGGAAGCTCAAGTTGGACGAAATTAACTACCTTCCATTTATGGGGTGAAATGGCAGATGTTGGTAGGGTCAGAAAACGGAGTGCCTTAAATATGAGAAATATATGGTGGATGCTAACCATGTGGCCTTTGTGGAAGATATGATTATGGTTTTTCCCCTTTTACATTCAACCGATCTCTTTAATTTTGTTTTATCTTTTAAGGTGATAATGCGTTTTGCCCTTTTTCCATTTGACGAGTCTAGAAAGAGGAATTTCGGAATAATTATGCTTGAAAATGACTGAATGCCCCCACTTCTGAATCTCAAGCTTTAAAGGAATGAGATTTTGTTTGCCATTTTCTTTTGAAACGATAATGGATAAGTGGTGTGCCAAATCTGGTTACATATCATTGCTTTATTGGTTGTGAGAACGTTGACACGAGTTTTTTTCTTTTTTTTTTTTTTTAAATAATAATAAAGTAAAGAAAGAAAAGGTCTTGAGTACAACCAAAAAAAGAAGAAAAAAAAAAAAAGGAAACGAGTTTGGCAAGGATAATTGCCGGTCATTGGATACATAGATTACCTATCTAACATGTGGTTATATATATGTAACATGTGTTATCAGCACATATTAATAGAAGTTATATCAATATTATTTATTAGGGATTTTAATATTTTATCTTATGCATTGGTTTAATGTATCCTATAACCCATTAGCGCACGAAGTAAATTCTTAATATGGGTATTGATATAAGTTATATTAGGGTACTCACTTTATTATCATCCATACACAGTGGACTATCATATAAGATTTTCTTGAAAAATCTTGAAGTACAATTGGGAGTTGAATGGTGAATGCTTATGTATAGCACCATACCCTTCATATTTCTCCTAAAAGCAAGCACTAATGCACCGCACTCCTGTCCAATGTCATGGCATTGAGAATCAAAATCATGGGGATTGTCCTTCATGAATTGGGTTTGGGGGAGAGTTATAGGCTGTTCTAGTTTATTATCTATCATATAACGGGAATTCAAAATGAGGAAAAAAATTAAGATTTTAGGCCATAACCCCATGTTATAAGAGGCACAGCTTTTACATTCCAAAATGCCCAACTACGCCTTCTTTGTGTCTTTACATGTGATATAAATGTGAGAAAAGATTTAAAAAATACTATGGATGTGATATAAATGTGAGAAAAGATTTAAAGAAATATTATTCGCATTCTCAAAAGTCTCCCAAATAATTAAGGTGTGTGGGATGCTTCTTAAGGAGCGCAAATAGCATCTCCCAAAATTTAATATAAAAAATCCACTTATCTTTTCGGGATTTTTATTTTATTTTATTTTATTTTAAATCTTATAATAAGATAGAATCGATCCCATGTCAAAAATACCAAGTTTCAAATGTTGTCTTAATAACTTTTCATGTCCCTTGAGGCTCAATCTCATAAAGTGTTTAAGTATGTAATATTGGAATAATATCTCCTAAAATTTTAGTTGTCTGATATTATTTATAATTTAATAAGTTAAAGTAATTAAAGTATTTCTTTATTTTATATCATATGATTCATGAGATGAATTGAGATTCACAAGCGATACCCTATGGTACACGGGAATGTAGTAAGGTCCAAATCGTCAACACCTTTTTTCTTTAAACTAATTCATAATTTATTTATTTATTTCATCAACAAGGGTTAAAAAATAATTAATTCACAATTATTGATAAAAATGTAGCTTGCAAAATTAATGATTGTGAGGGAAAAGGAAAAGTTTCAAAATGTGTATTAAATAATAACCATGTCAATAAGTAAAAAAATAAAAAAATAAAGAGAGAAAGAAAAAGAATCGTAACGCATCGTGATTGGTTATGTGAACAAGAGTATTCCACTTAAAGATTTATGGTTGATCAAATGCTGGACGGCCCCATCCTTGCAAGGGTCACCACACTCTGAATCAGCTTTTGTCAACACAGGTTTGAACCCAAACGCCACCCCTCCCTCCCTCTCCTTCTCTCCTCTCCCTCTGTCTCTCTCTCTCTCTCTCTCTCAAACTTGGGACAGATGTCAAATAACGTTCTCTATGCTTACATTATATAATGACGATTTTGCTAAACGTACATCGATTGTCACTGAAAAATTATATACTGTGAGATTCTGAGTGTTTCGTTCGATAATTCCTTGTGTTTTTGAAAGTTTCAGGAGAGAAGAATTCATGGGGAGACCCCCAAGTAACGGAGGCCCTGCCTTCCGCTTCACACAAACTGAGGTAATATATCGAATTTAGATTTGAAAAATCAAATGGGTCAGTATTTTTTTTTTTTTTTTTTTTTTTTGGCCGAGTCAAATTGCAATAATCACCCGTTTGGTTTTCTCGGTTTTGATCCTGGTATGGTTTTGGTTGAGGGTTTTATTTTGTTCTTTCGTTTGAGCTTGATTTTATTGAGATTTTTGTTGGCAATACTGCATGTCTTGTGCTATGCTTGTTACCTTTTATTTTCCCTCATATCAAAGTGATTGTTTGATTTCCCTACTTTTCTCTTAACTTATCCTTTATGGGATTCGTTTTTTTAATATTTTAGATATCATTTGTCTTTCATTGTTAGTGGCCATTTAGTTTTGTTCTACGATTTTTTGATTTTTTTGATTTCTTTTTGTTCTTAGCAGTTTTAATGACTTTGATCTATTTAGTTATAGTTGTAACTTCTATTTTTATTGTCTCTCATAGTTTAATTTTTAAATAATTCAAAATGTTCTCGGCATTTATGTAAGACTAGCTGCATGGTGAGACTAATAGCTTCACCTTCGTCTTGCCATTGGAAAGTTATGCTTCTAGGTCATGGTTTATGTAACTATTATTGAAATAAACTTTCCATGGCAACAAGAGCTTACCTTTTGATTTGGGTCTCTTTCACTTCCCTTGAGCTTTTGCCTAGTGCTAAAGAATTCCATCTGTAATTAAAATATATCGGAAGCGTATTTGGAATTGTGGTGCTTCTCTGCACGACTTCATGATGCGCTCCTTATGGATCATTCAATCAGCGAGTCACCTCATAAACGTATATTTTGAGAACTATTGAACATCAATGAACTTTTATTTGTTGATATTATGGGTGTCAGTGTGATGCCAATTTTGATCAGTGGCTTCTGTGATTATTAGCATGATGCATCAGAAACCATTCAGTTTTTGTTAGTGGTGTGGACTACGACATTTTAACGTTCTTAATTATTTTATTTTATTTTTTGTAAGGTTGCGGAGATGGAAGCTATTTTGCAAGAACACAATAATGCGATGCCAGCACGTGAAGTTCTTGTTGCTCTTGCAGAGAAGTTCAGGTGTGTTAACACGTGGCTTACTTCGTTTGACAACTTTAAACTTGAAAAATTATTGTCTACCTTATCAGAGAGATGAAATTGTGATGTGGTTGTCATTGGTTGTAGTGCTACGCCAGATCGACAAGGAAAGATTGTTGTGCAGATGAAGCAAGTATGACACATTTGGCTTTGTTGCATACTGTGAAATAGTTAGATTCTTTTGCTCATTTGGATTTTCCGTTATAGGTCTGGAATTGGTTCCAAAATAAGCGGTACGCTATTAGGGCAAAATCAGCTAAGACTCCGGCAAAGTTAAGCGTATCGTCTATGCCACCTATGCCTTCTATGCCACCTATGCCAACTATGGCTCGGGATGATTTTACTCCAGTGATGAATGTGCCTCAACCTATACCTGCTCCTTCAGGTAGATTTGGTTTTTTATTTGTTAAATTTTTAGAACCCCCTTTCCCCGTTTGTTGAATATTTGGCATACTTACTTGTGGTCGTATATGCTTTGTCTAGTACTTGTTTTAAATCAGGCCTAGTGGCATACATTGAATTTTCTACCTGGCCAATTCAGCTTTGGGACTTAGTCACCATATGTGAATCCAGATCCTTTTAAATGCCAAACACATCTGAGTTAGCTAATTTTGTCAATCTAGTTAGTTAGCATTTAACCATTTCTATCAAAATGGAATGTGCTAAGATAAGGATATTGATACGATACATCCAATTGATATCGAAACGGTGAATTTAAGGAAATGAAATCACCATAATGTACTGTTAAGTTTGGTGCGATTCACAATATGTCGGAATATGTATCAGTATCAGGAAGAAATATGATCCATTAAATTTTCCTGATTTGGAAGTCACACACTGTATCTTGTTTAGTTCTTTTAACCTAAGTGTATAAGTGTAAAGCAATTCAAGAATATGGTCCATCAAATCCAATTCCCAATTCGGACAATTCTTGCAAAAAAAAATAGGGTTTCACCCCACTTTTCAAGAATATGGTCCATTAGCCCATACTCTGTATGATTTCCTTATGTTGTAGCATATAAAAATTATCATAAACTGTTTTTCTCCTTTTTGGATCCCCATGTTTGTCACGTAGAGCTTCTTTCATTTATGTTAATTGAATAATTGTGAAACCCTTTTTATCCATGGTGGAAAAATCTTATCTGAATAAGCCAAATGGTATCTGATTCATGTCTCTTTATGCTTTGTAAGGAATCTCCTTGTGTATTGTTTAATTTTTTTAATGTAAGGGGGTAGGGATGGAAATGGGATGGGGGATTTGGGTAGCTGTCCTGTTTGCCTCTCCCCTCTTAGAATGGGTTTGGGGTGCATTTATCCAGGGCAGGGTTGGACTCATACTTACTGAATCCAACCCCTCCCCGATGGAGCTTCTCATATATATATATATATATATATATGTTATAAATGTTCATTGGAACCCCAGCTGTCTCACACTTGGCTACCGTACCACACTGGGCAAAAGAAAAGAAAGGGGGTGGGGGGAAGAAAGGGCTGTTGCTGATCTCCTATGCTCTCTCCACTTAATGTTGCAGCGGTCGTTTCCTTGCCGTTTCCATTAGCTGCTCGCCGTCAGCCTTGTTTGTTGATTCAATGTTACCATCATTCTTTCTTCTTGTTATGGACTCTTAAGACACACATCTTAGCATTTGAATGATTGTTTTGTGTTTTTGATTTATTGATTTGTACCGTCATTAGTTGTTTTTCTAATTTGGATTGAACTTCATTGTTGCTGTGTGATAAATGGGGATGGATGGGATGGGGACAGGGTTAAATGCACATGCTTCAATAAGTAATGGGATAGGTGGTTTCAACCAGTCTAGGGTTCAGGGAAGGGATTGGGATGGGTTTACCCTGTCAGGGGCGAGGTAGGGTGGAAGTCGTCACTGCCCATACTCGCCTTTTTGCCATCCCTAGTCATGGAGATGGTAAATGGGGACTAGAATTGGGTAGGTAGACTAGCTGATGTACTTTAAATAGGAATGTTCTTGTTACCTTTAAATTGATATTTACTTTTCCAAAGCTTTGGATCGCTGACAACAGTTTTGGATTTGAACAAAGCCGCATGACA
Source organism: Liquidambar formosana (assembly GCA_039720395.1). Classification (NCBI taxonomy): domain Eukaryota; kingdom Viridiplantae; phylum Streptophyta; class Magnoliopsida; order Saxifragales; family Altingiaceae; genus Liquidambar; species Liquidambar formosana. Next base: position 15,528,559 of record CM077834.1, on the reverse strand, counting down.
AGATACATATAATCTGTCACGTTTCACTTAATTAATGTTTATTGGTTCTTCATACATGTGTTGTATTATTGATGATTTTTTAAGATCGAAATGCTCTCTTTTGCTTTCTTTTGCCTCGTTTGCAATTAATAATCAACTTCTCTTATGGTAGTGGACAAAATTTGATGCTATTTATTTTATGTCCTCAACATTTTGAGGAAACTAATCATTATATTTTTCTGCTGGTGATCAATTTAGAAAGGGTACTTCTTAGTGCTGAAGCAGATTTTTAAAACAATAACTTATTTGGCTTTTGAGATGATGTGGGTATGCTTTCTTACTCATGAAGTTGATTTCCTTGATGCTAGTGTAGTAAATATAACTAAGTGGCTATATGCTAGTGTAGTAAATATAACCTAAATGGCTATGTGCATTGCTTAATATTGTATTCTTTGGGTGAACTAAGAATATTAAGGTGGATTGTCCTTTTGTGAGAGACAATGTAACGATCATGAAGATTACTATTTTTCAAAGCCCAGAATACAATTGGGAGATGTTTTTCTATCCATTCTTTTTGTTCTTCATTTAGTTGGGCCTTGGTTTTAGAGATAAAGGGGTTTTCCCGCTATATAATTCTATATTTTAGTGTATGCTTCTTTCATTATGTCTCATATTATAAATTTATTTTGCTCTTATTACTTTATTTCCACATTTAAATGCAGGAAGGAATGCTTCGGATAATTGTCAGATGGAGTTTGAAGCTAAATCTGCAAGGGATGGTGCATGGTTAGTATTTCTTGCCATTCGTGTATTTTGAAATCAGGCATTGATGATTTCATGTTTCCATGTATGTCTGATAATTAATTCTCTATTTAATGGTAAATGAATGATCAGGCAATTAATTTGATTGCTTCTTTTTCAGGTATGATGTTTCAGCCTTTCTATCTCATAGATATTTGGAGACGGGTGATCCGGTAAATTTTTCTCTAATTTTCCATGCATTTATCAATATAAATTACCCCCTCCATCCCACAAAGATTGGTCATCTTTCATTTTTGGTTGTCTCAAAATGTTTGATCATTTTGAAAAGTCAAGGCATAAATTTTGCTTACTTTAGCACAATGGCCTTCTCTTTGTGAAAAAGTTAATCTCCTTCTTTCAGTATAACATTTGCTGGAAAGGTGGTGTTGACAAATTGAAAAAGTGAAATGCCAATGCATCAACTATATCTCCTTAATATGCTTGTTTTTTCAAAGTGATCAGTCTTTTTGGGATGGTGGAAGTTTTTTTTACCTTTTTTATTACATCCTTTTTTTTTTCCCTCTTTTTTTTTTCTTTTGGTACAAAATACCCTTTTGTATTATATAAAATATATCATTAAGAAAAGTAATGAGTACAACAAGATAACACTACACTGGTTCAGCCATAAATATACTCCCTACAATTGTTCTCAAAGCACTAGGAAAGTGATGCTCCCAAACTCTAGTTTCAGAAGAATAATGACCTAGCCTAGCAGTGTATTCAGCAGCGAAATTAACCTGCCTGTAGGCATGATTAAAAGACACATCCTCAAAAGACCTAGAAAGATACTCAATATCCTGATTTAACTTCAAGACACTCCAGGGACCTTGATGATATATGAAAATCCCCTTCAATTTGAATCTTCTTGAATACCTTCTGCCAAGCATAATATAGGCCATTTCAAAGAGTCATACATTCAACCACCAAGATAGAAGCATTGTGAAAGTTAAAGGCTGAAGCTATAAGAGGATGACCAAAATAATATCTGATTATAAAGCCACCAGCATTAGATTTCCTTGAGAAATTCTGGAGCCATTAAAATTTAGTTTGATCCAACCCAAAGGAGGAGGGTTCAACTTAATATACCTGCAGCATTTTCCAATTCTTGGAGCAGACACAATATCAGTCACCCATTATCAAATTAGACCTGATTTCAATGATTCCTAATACACCAAAGAAGAATGAAGTACTCGAATTTCCCAGAAGTATAATATTTTTTATATATGACAAGCACTCACACCAATCAACTAGATCACCATCAAATAATGTAGGAGTAGCACAGTTAGACTGAACCAGATCCCAAATAGATTTGGCAAAAGTACATTGCTTGAACATATGATCAATAGTTTCTCTATCTAAGCTGCAAAAAATTTCATTTGTAAGAATGTTACATCCACAATTATGAAGAAAAACCGTAGTAGGAATACACTCTCTTATCAGTTAGTAGTCACATAAAAATTTGTATACGAGGAAGAAGCCTTTTATGCCAAATCCAATTCAATAATCTAGCCCTAGGGTGAATACTCACAGTATGAGAATTATTGGGTCAGATAACAGATTTGACAGTGAACTTACCTTACTGGAATATCCCCAATATAAAGAATCTTCCATACTGTGACAATGGAATGCTAGATGAATCTGTAATAAGATGCTGTGACAAAAGGCCTGTCATACTATCCAATTTCCAAGTGTTAGTAACCAGGGTCAATAAAATTAAAAAGTTTCAAATTCTCATCAATAAGATGCCTATCATTAATAGCAACATAAGTTTTTTAAAAAATACCTCTTTTTGTGTGAAAAGACTGATCGATCTACATTGTTTGTCCCAGTCACTTCATAGCCTGGTGGTTGCAAGGGCTTAAAATGAACTATCAGATGGTCTCACCCAAATTTACACCAAAATAATATGATATATGGGTCATGAAGGTCATTCATTCGGATAGTCAAATATTTCTGTTTTTGATCTTCTTGGTGAAATATTAATGGTGTGTCAATTTTCATCTGCTACTATGCTGTCTATGGACCATATTTACATTTTGCCCACTAACTATGCTAGATTTTCTCCGCAAAAGTGTTCAATGAATTAAAATAATTTGTGTTATTTTATTGGGTTTGCATTTTTATTGGCTTGCTTCGACTATGTGTCCCTAATGTTGTCATTTGATTTTGGCTGGCTATTGCAGGAAGTTATGGTTCGGTTTGCTGGTTTTGGACCAGAGGAGGATGAATGGGTTAATGTTCGAAAGCATGTCAGACAGCGCTCTCTCCCATGTGAATCATCAGAATGTGTTGCAGTTCTTCCTGGAGATCTCATACTCTGTTTTCAGGTGGGAACTCCTGTTAGTGCCACCTGTGTTACATGGACACTTCAAAATGTGTGAAGTACCCGTGTCAGACACTGTGACATGGGTGTGGGTACTCCTGCCAGACACTTCAAAATAGTGGAAAATCTTTAGAAAGTAGATGAATCCGATGCCTAAACGCATACCTGCACTCGAGTCCATGTAACATAGAGGGCCACAAAAAGGTCATATGTTTAATTGTAGAAGTGAATAGTTTATTTTTAATAAGATCTGACTGGAATGCTTGCTTTCAGGAAGGTAAAGAGCAGGCTCTTTACTTTGATGCCCATGTCCTTGATGCGCAAAGACGAAGGCATGATGTAAGAGGTTGTCGTTGTAGGTTTCTGGTGCGTTACGATCATGATCAGTCTGAGGTATACCACTGCCATAATATTTTCTCAGTATGGGTTTCAAGACTTCTTTTATGTTCTCTCTCTCTCTCTCTCTCTCTCTCTCTTTTTTTTTTTTTTTTTTTTTTTTTTTTGCTTTTTAAATTTAGATAATTTCATTGGTGGTGGTCTGATGCCCATTAGATAAATTTAATATAGTTTTTTGGTAAATGGGATGATGGGTTGCTTTCTTTTAGGTGTATAGTAGTTTAGTGGTCTTGGATCTCTCTGTGTCACTTGCATTTGACTATTGGTAGTTTAGATAGTTTTCTTTATGCTCCATTTGATTATTGAGAAGATTGAGGAAGAGAAATGAAAATTTGGAATCTCATAATAAGTTCAGGGTTGGAGTGGCTCATGTAAGATTTCAAATATTTCTTTTTCTATGCTTCCGTGGCAATCTAATGAAGCACAGGCTCTCTCTTGTAATGGACATCGCTTTCTGTTAAGGAAAAGACCAAGACTATTACAAGAGTGGCATAAAATAAGTAAAAACCCTATGGTGTATGTGCTTATCTGAGTGACTGAGTGCCTGTTTGGGATAGCTTCAGAGTAGAATCAGAAGTAGAATCAGAAGCTGAATTAGAAGCTGAATCAGAATCAGGGGGGAGGCAGCTTTAGTAAATTGGCCTCAAAATCTCTTTTGGGCTTACAATCACTTTTTTCACTTTTTATCCAAACACTCTTAAAAGTGATTATGGGCCATCAGAAGAGATTTTGGGCCTCCCAGAATCTCATCCAAACAGGCACTCATGAGTCAGGTCAAGAGTGACACAAAAAAATGTTGTGTTATTTATTTTTTATTATTATTATGATCATCATCATCATCTAATAGACATGGAATGTTATGTATTTTTGCAAATATCTCCTGTGTTCTAAAACCTATAAAAAATCAGCTTCTTTACTGGGTTTTCCCCCAGGGAATTCCTTTAAAATAATTGGAGCTTTAAAGGGATGTTTGGCTGTGAAAAAATTCTTAGGCATCATTGCAAGAAATGCATTCTTTTCAAATGTGCTAACTGTGGATTGGTTCTCTTCCATAATATTGTTAAAGGAGAATGAAATTGAACACAAGCCAACTTTGCAGGCTGTTAATTATTCTTGAGCTTCAATGGGGAAGGGACTCATGCCTTTGACATATTTGATTGGATTTTGGAAGTGAAAGTTTTTCCCTGTGTGTGGTGTGTGTGTCTTCCTTTTTCTTTTCTTTTCTTTTCTTTTTTTCTTTTTGTTTTGGGTGGGTTTTTTTTTTTTTTTGTTTTTGGGGGGGGGGGGGGGGGTTTGCTTTATGAATGTTTTTGGGTGTAGGACAATTTTTTCGAAAATGGGACACCAAACATCATTTATTTTACCCATTTTGTGTGGTATGCAACTCATTTTGAAATTTATTTGCCGCATTGTGGAGTCTCGTGTTAAGCACTTTTATCTTGTGTGACACTTATTTGGTTCCCTTTTTTTTTTTCCCCACTTAGGAAATAGTGCCACTGAGAAAGGTTTGCCGTAGACCTGAGACTGATTACAGGTTGCAACAACTCCATGCTATTAATGAGTCTGCATCCTCAGACCAGCAGAAGATCGGCGCTGATTCCTCTACAGGAAACACATTAAGGGTTGTTAGCTCTCCAGCTGAAACCATGCAGAAGATGCGAAAAGTAGACGAACATACAGTTACGGGAGCTGTGGTGGCCACTGCTTCTCATACTAACATTTCTGCAGCAAATAAAACCACTACTCAAGTGCCGAAAAATGCTGAAACCAGCAGTGCTAGTAGTGTGGGAAATACTAATGTTCCTCTGGGTGATGCTGCATTGATGAGGGGCACTGCCACAAGCACCATCACCATCAGCTCCAGCGAGATTATGCCAGAAGGAAAATAGTAGATTGGTTTGACATTTTTTTTTTTTTTTTTTAATTTCTTCTTTTATTGTATTGTTATATGAGCTTCAAGTTTTTTTTTTTTCCCCTCTTGGATGAGTAATATTATGGTTAGGATCCCTTTTGGTGCGGGCTTCATACAACTCTGCAGTGGTTTTCTTTAGTACAGGGCAATCAAGTATTGGTTTTCTCTAAACTGCAGTTTGATTGCCATGAAGTCATTGGAAAAGTAAACTTGGAAATTTACTACAAGTTCACACAGTTGTAAGGTTCCAGGTTCTCAATTCTTTTCCTATGTTTTCATGGCAAAGAAACCAAGCATTTTACCCTTGTGTGGTTGTCTAGTTTCATAGAGGACTGAAGAGACATAGGAATAGGGAAAATCTGAGAGCCTCAACCTCTCTTCTCAGCCTCTGCTGCCTCAGTGGTAACAAGGAACTTCTATCCTAGATAAATTAATAAGCTCAAAAATAAGTTTGAATTTAGGTGGTTTATCTTACAAGTAACCTTAAATTAACTTTTTCTCAATATGAGCCAAAGTAGTTTGATTAATATATTAATGAGCTTACCAAGCCAAGTAGTACTTTCTTAGCAAAAAAAGAAGTCAAGTAGTACTTTAATCAAGCTTATTGCGATAAATTATTGAAATAAAAAACAAGTTTGAATTTGACTAATTTATCTTAAAAGCAAGTTCAAACTTAAACCAAACTTCTAATCAGGTAGATTTCGAGCCAATCCTTAATAGCTTGGTTTGTTTTACACCCAAACAACACCTAATTCCTTAGTTCGTTGAAAATCGTTGGATCCCTGCCAATTGAAAAGAGAATAATAAGAATAATTATCCACTGTTAAAAATACGTCAACCGGTTGGATCTCAATCCTGATGTGCCCAACTCTGGGCAGTAGAGCATGGATAAGAGTTGAGGGTTTCATGCTTAATTGAGGAGTAGGGTTTTATGGTTCTTATGGGTCTCTGACTTATTTGATCCATATGAATTATGCAGTTTTATATGGACTCGTGGTTTGCCTCAAGGAGTAAGAAATTAAATCTCCGGCTCAAGTCCAACCAAACTAGAGGCGCTACTTAACTCGATCTCAACTATCTGAATTCGGGTTCAAATCAGAGTAGGCATGGGACTGAACTGGTTGGGTGATCGAGTTGGGCTGAGGTTTTCCTCATTTTCGAAACATATTTTCATGCTCCTACTTCCTATATATTTTCAAATTTCCAATCTTTCAAAGCAACGACTTCAAATCATTTTTCACCAAACAGAAAAACTATTTCAATTCAACCACTTGATAATCAGTATTCCAAGATGTACACCAACACAAATATATGAGTTTAGATCAACTAATGTTAAATTTGGATACTCCCTCTATTTCAAATTGATCGTCCTTTTTGAAAAAACACACTTATTGAAGAAACCTTATTAAATGCTTTCACATCAATGCATATATTTTGAAATTCCAATTTTACCCTTAAGTGTGCAAAACATTAGTAAAAAAGAGAATACCTTTTTAAGAGTATTTTAGGAAATAAATCAAAGAGAACTAATGACTTCTGAAATATGACAATAATTTTGGAACATCTCAAAAAAAAAAAAAGTAGGCCACTTATTTAAAAACGGATGGAGTATTATTTTATGTTGAATAATATTCATTAATATCTACTAATATGTGAATTTAGATTATGGATTTGGACATGTTATCTGAAACATTTGCGAAGGCCCATCTTATATTGAATTATTTAGTGATTCTTTTATAATGGGAGGGACTTGAATCCTAGACTTCACCCAAACTACACCTCAAATACCAATTGAGCTAGCTTCACTCATGCATCCAAAATTTGATTTGAGGTTAACATTTTGCAACCTAGGCTCAGCCCACTAATAAAAAATTACAGTACGGATTGGGAATTGTAGTAAGTGGGATTGAGCCGCCCACATTGCATCCCACCACGGTCAGGATGTGAGCTTAGATGCTTAATCACCATCATTCCGTTTCTCTACTTCAAAAACCAGGTGCGCATCTTACGACTCGGTCCAACCATGCGCACGTTAGCAACAGCATTCCTTTCCTTCACTCCTTCGTCCCCACACACACAACAGTCCCTATTCCTTCCCTCAAATTCACTTCAAAAGCCTCCACGAAAGCTCCCTTAGCCTCTGCGGACCAAAACCCATACACGTCTCCCTCTCTCTCTCTCTCTCTCTCTCTATATATATATATATATTCTCCTATCAGGCTATCAAAACCCTAAAGTCATTGTTCTTCTGATGCACTGAAACTTCGTCATCTTCGATTTTCCTCTACAATGCGAATGTTGAAATCCCACGTCGGGTTAAAAAAGGCAGCGCTTCTCGATGCTGATCACAAGAAGCTGGGGTTTTTTAGGTGTATCGTCACCAGTTGCAGAGCCGTTGTCCTGCCCCGGTTCGGCGGGCCGGAGGTTCTGGAACTCCGTTCCAATGTCAGTGTCCCTGATCTGAAGCCCAACGAGGTTCTGGTTCGCGCTCGTGCCGTTTCTATTAATCCTCTCGACACGCGAGTGAGTTTATCTTTTATTTATTTATTTTTATTTTTTGCGTTTTTTGTTTTTTTGGAATTGGTTTCTGTTTGGTTGCTGAGAAAACGTAGGAAAAGAAAAAGGGGGAAATGTTTTGAGTATGATATCTTTGTTTGGTAGCTGAGAGAATGTGCTGAAGGTAAAGAAGGTAATTTCATTGTATTAAAAAATTGCATTTTAAATACTAATATCCGTTTTCTCAGTGACCAAAGATATCATACTCGAAGGGGGAAATTCTAGCAGAGAAGTTGAAGAAGGTGGTAGGTAAGGTAAGTGGGGCAATGGCAGAATGCCTTAGCGTTTTTTTTTTTTTTTTGTTGGGGGGGGGGGGGGGGGGATATGAAATTTTGAATATTGTACTTCACTTTGGTTTCTGAGAAGATTGGAAGAGAAAGAAGGAATATGAACTGTCTGAGTACTAATTTTCTGTTTGGTTGCTATGTGTTATATTGTTTTGGTTCGTTGATAATTAAAATCTCACTAACGTGCATGAGTTTTGTACAACATATTTAGAAGGAAAATAGATTTAAAAACATACACATACCTGTGAGAGAAAGTAATATAGTGTGGTTCTTACTTGTTCTGTGTTGATCAATCTGCTTGATATTAGAGTGAGTTTTATAGCATTTTTGTCAGCCTGATTTCTGTTTGGATGCTGAGAAAATGCTGGAGAAGGAATTGAAATTAGAAATTTTGAATATGAACCCTCAAATCAGTTTATTATAAAACTGGATGGGTAAGAAAGTATACGAAATTTTACTTCTAGACTCTATGTTCGGCAGCTGAGAAAATTGGAAAAGAGAGAAAGAAATCGAAATAAAATGTAGGATAAAAAAATAAAATGATATTTAGTATAGAAACCCTCCATTGGTTGCTGAGTAGATTGGAGGAGAATGAAAGAAAAATGAAATCTTGAACTTGTTCTCTAAATTGAGTGGAGGTTTATGTTTTCTGGGGGTCCCAAATAATTTAAAAATGATACGATTCAAAATTTTCTCCCTCTTCCTCAGCCATAAAAGAATTTTAAACAACTCTGTTAAGCCAAGGGTCCCAATAATGAAAATTGACAACCCCCCCCCCCCCCACCCTGCGGCGGGCGGGCAATAAAAGAAGTGTAAATTTTTCATTACTTAAGGTTTGAGAAAATATGTCTCCTTGCACCCTTGACATTGATTTATGGTCAGCTGATGGAATTGAATTCATCATGGGAAATGAAACTTGCGATATTATCAGTGACCCATTGTGATAAAACTGATTTGAGCACAAATGGATGACATCAAACAGCACACAATATTTTATGCGGCCTCTAGACTCTATCTTGATGATAATTTAGCCTCGATAAGATTCTATTGAAGGTCGATTGCATGTCAAAGCAAGCTAATGCTCTATAAAGAATTAGAATATTATAAGTTTAGTGCTTAGGTTGTTACTCTTATTTGTAGTTAAAAATTTAAATTCATTGTTACAATTTGCATAATTTCTTCATTTAAACATCAGGATCATCATCTATTAAATGTTTCAAATTTTAATATTTTTCAGATGCGAGCTGGCTATGGTCGTTCCATATTTGAACCACTTTTGCCGCTCATTCTGGGTCGTGATATTAGTGGCGAAGTTGCAGCTGTTGGAGCTTCAGTCCGGTCGCTAAGTGTTGGGCAGGAGGTTTTTGGTGCACTGCATCCAACTGCTGTGAGGGGTACTTATGCTGATTTTGCAATTCTTTCAGAAGATGAACTCACTCCTGAAACCAGTATCAATTACACATGTGGTAGGTTTTTGGAGCATTTTGTGGCTTTGAGCAGGAGAATTAGCTTGTGGTGGACTGGTGGTCTTTTGTTTCTGCATATGTCCTATTTGTCCATACCTGGCTAATTTAAATTAGCAATTCATTTTTTCTTAGGCCGGCCTAGGAGTGGACAATATTGTAGCAAGTATTTCCTATTTTTAATTCAATATGCATGCAATATAATGTGATTAGTAGTTGTCAGCCAGTTTATTTCACCTGCTTCTTGAAGTCTAGTTCCTTATTAAGTGGATGATTCACTATTTTCTTTCTTCTTTTTTCTCTCATTCTTATTTTATAAAAGATATCCTGTTTTAATACGGAAGATGATTTTACAAAATCTTGTATGATTATGTAGGAAGCAAGTGCCATTCCTTTTGCTGCGCTGACTGCATGGCGTGCTTTAAAAAGTACTGCTAGGATAACTGAGGGGTATGTTCATGTTGTCAAAATTTGAACTTTTTTGCTTGGAGAAGATTTGAAAAAATTCTTTCCAATGCGTCTGTAACAGAGTGCTAACATTAACTTGTTTTAAACATGTTTGGTTGTCATTTCCATTCTGTTTTCAGTGGCATCTAAATTGATCTCTCAGATTGGACTCTAGCCTCATTCTAGATATTGAATTCATCACCATAAAATGGTACAAAAGTGAAACAACATCATTAATGAAATCCTAAGAATAGTCACTGTAATATAATTCATTGCATTGAAATAGACTCATTTCAATATCTATTAAATAGACAATGGGCTTGTTTCCAATGCCTTCTAAACACAGTGGAATGATTGACACATCCTTCACTCTAAGCATGAATAACATCCAGACAGATATGGAGCTACTAGTTCGGACTGAGGCTTTGTTGAGTTGAGCTGTATGTTCATACTTTAGGTTCAGTTTTCAGATTAATAATTTTTCTTGTTTTTATTTTTCCATTTTTTATGCAGATAAGCATGCATGCTTAAATTTAGTGTGGTTATACCTTATATTCTTGTTTGTAATCTTAAATATGGTGTCAGTTATCTTCTTGCATTTTGCCAAACAAGGAGAAGAGGATGGTACGGCATAGATATAGCTGTGTTGAAAAAGATAATATTGAGTAGTAACTTGAAGTAGTTCATACACGGCTTTGTTGGGTTGAATTTTCAATCAGAAAAGAGTTTCCCAAGGTTATTAATTTTTGTATGAGCTGTTTTCTTCTCCTGCTTGTAGTTTACATATAATAATGGATTTTTTCCAGAGGTTTTTTTCTTTCTTTCTCAAATTTCATTGTGAAATTTATTTCTCCTCATTGAGTGCACTGATCCAAATTATGCTTTATTTTTTTTTTTCCTTTTTTAACATAACATTAACATTAATCACCAACCAAAAAGAAAAAAAAAAAAAAAATCTTTAACTTTCATCATAAATGGGTTACTAAACATTTCAGAACCTATGTGATGGTAATATGGCATTTTAGTATGATAGCATTTCATTTGGAACTCCTCTAGGATTTAGCTATCATTGATGCAGCATCCATGTGATTTCCCATTCCAATTCCAAATTGTTAGCCTTTGCATTGACTTTGGTTCTGCTAATTTCAATGTAAAATCTTGCTGAAAAATGTTGGTGTGTAAAACATCCTATTCCCTGTGATTTGGTTCGTAAAATATCTGACACCGTAACCAATTTTACAGAAAATAAGGCAATTGAGAAGGAAATTGCCTAGAGGATTATTGTGCAACTCCTTTTCTACTTGAAGAAAATGCGTTGAGTTGATATCCCATCCATCTTTTCTTCCCATACCAATGCACGTCTGCACCTATCCTTTTAAAATCTCTCTCTCTCTCTCTCTCTCTCTCTCTCTCTCTCTCTCTCTCTCTCTCTCTCTCTCTCTCTCTCTCTTGCTCTCTTTGTGGGTAAATCATCCCTTGGTGAACCCCTCTTCAGCCCTTGCCCATCGGCCATCAACCGTCAAACTAATTTCAGGTGGTAAGTGGAAACAGCAATCTATTAAAATGATCAGCCCTTCTTTTTCTTGTTCTTTAAATCATAACCAGTAATATGATCCACAAATCTAAGACAGTGGAGTTTGAACAAATCTGATCAGACAAAGCCCTTTTAATGAAAGTGAGTGCTAGTGGAAAAGGATTCTGTACTATTGTTGTATCTCCACTGGTTTGAGGATCTATTATGCATTAAACAAGAAGAAAAAAAAATTTGCAGATCTGCTATATAATCATGTGGGAATAAGCCTGTGGATTGCAGTGCCAAGAACGATTGTTTGTGTAAGAGAATATACTTATTGGTTATTTGTCTTTGCTCAATTATTTGAAGTTCACAATGAGTTTTGACCTTTATAAAAAATGTAACTATTTCATGAAAATGAAATTTTTTGTTATTTTCCAATGTGTTTTCAGTGTACTATTAAACATTCTTAAAATAGTATGATTTTTAATTTTACCTGTAAACTGCTTTACAATATAAATGATTTTAGATTGTAAATCTGTTACAAGGAACAAACACAGCCTTTTAAGAACTTACGTGGGGAATAATTGCGTCCTTCATCTCATCTTCACAGACAAAGGCCTATTAGTGGTCGGTGGAGGAGGAGCAGTAGGTTTTTCAGCAATTCAGCTTTCAGTTGCTGCAGGGTGCCATGTTTCAACTACATGTGGAAGTCAAAGTATAGATCGGGTATTAGTGGCTGGTGCTGAGCAAGCTGTTGACTATACCGCTGAGGTGATGACAAAATAAATTACAGTCTGATTTATTTAATTTTGCTTGCTATTTGAAGTTTGGGTACCCTAAAATATGATAAATTCTGGTTGGGTCATCTGATTTGTTTTCTTGCAAGCTAACATGCCTTTTTTTTCATTTATAAATATACTTACAGGACATCGAGTTAGCAATAAAAGGGAAATTCGATGCTGTTTTAGACACAATTGGTGCACCAGATACAGAAAGAATAGGTGTCAATCTTTTAAAGAGAGGTGGACACTATATGACACTGCAGGTAACAGATGGAAGCTTGTTACTACTCTTATTTCCTTAATTCTGCCACAGAAGCATTTAAAAGTTTCTTCCTCTTCTGTTTTAGGGGGAGGCAGCGTCCCTGACCGATAGGTATGGACTAGCCATTGGGCTTCCCACAGCAACAGCCATTTTGTTGAAAAAACAAATTCAATACCGATTTTCTCATGGAATAGGTATACTGATTTAACTATTACATCATATTTCAATCAGATTATTTGTCAGAAAACAGATGTTTCTTACTGTTTCACTTGAATGTAGCTTCTTCCTCTTCTTCATTTTTCTTTTAAAAGCTATTTTAACTTAACTAAAGCTTTATTTACTTAAATAGGATATTTTGATTAGTTTAAGTGATTAAGATTCACTGAAAAGGAAGTAAAGGGGAAGATCCAGAGGGAAAAGTAGAATCATACATAAAATTTCAGACAAGAATCTGGTCAAAAACTTGAGAAAAGATCATTACAAATTTTGGGTGACTTCCTCAACCAAAGAGTCACTATTAATCATCTTTTCTTCATAACTTGAGGATCGGTCGTAGAGGCTTTATCTTGTCACTTTCCTAGTGGGTAGTTTCAAAAACATTATATCTTCGTCAGGAAGTTGAAAATTTGACTCTCATTGTTACGTAAGATATACTATAAGCCTGGGTTGAGAACCAAATAACCAATAAACCACAACAACAGATGTTGCTTCAGGCTGGTATTTGTGCGTCTTCTTTGCAGTTTCTTTCGGCTAGAATATTTTCCTGGTCACTTTTGACTTGAACCTGAACATGTTCAGGACCTTATTTTGTATTATCAAACTCAATCCCACTAGAAGGCTTAAGATTAAAATAGGCTTTTGGAATAATTTTTGAAGAATGTGATTCTAGTAGAGGCCTGTTCCCTTGATACGAAAGTTCAATTGTTGAGAATTTCAGACTCAAAGAGTTCAAACTCTTTAGAGTTGGAATTCTCAAATGTTGAGATTAATGTTGTTCAGGTGCACACTTAATCTCAAAGAGTTTTTCCAACAATATGTTTTTAATTATATTAAATTTTGCATTTTTTTATTTTTATAGCATGATGCAATTAATATTGAGTTTTGGGTGCAAAAGGCGGATGGTTATTTTTTATTTATTTTTATAATATTATATTTTTAATCAAATTTCTTTATGAGATAATTATTGAGAACATTAGGTTGGTTTAAAGCAGTTTAAAAGGAAATTCTACAATTTAATTTGAGTTAGTAGTGGAACACTTTCTGTAAATAATTGGAAGTTATGTTTACATAGCATTTGGATGCATCTGTATAGTTTTTAAGTTCTCCTGAAATGAATCTCTCATTTTATGTTTAGGATTTTTCTTTTTTCTTTTTTCTTTTTTTTTTTTTTTTCATTTTTTCAAAGTTTCAAGAAATGGCAACCAATTTTTATCATCATTTATGGTTTTGATCTTTTTAATTTTCTTATCCTTTTTGTTATCATTATGATTTATTTTGTTCTTTTTGTGTTAATTTTTATGCTTTAAGTTAATAATTTATGCTTTCAATTGCTAAATAAAAGATGCAAGATGCCATATCCATGTGATGTCCAAACATTTCCCTGTTAACGTGTACAAGACTATGTGCTATACATACCATCACCTTATTTGTTACAGATCCGACGCCTGTTTTTTGTTTTGATGGTGCAGATTATTCATGGACATATATGAGGGCCGACCCAGAAGGTTTAGATGAGATCCGCAGGCTATCTGAAGCTGGGAAGTTGAAAATTCCTGTTGAAAAAACATTTCCAGTCACACAAGTAAGAGAGGCTCACGAGGCTAAAGACAAGGGACACATTTCTGGTAAAGTAGTTCTGGAACTTGACTAAACAAGGACCTCCATCAGCCCAAACTGATAATTCTCAATGAGGAATCATCAAAACTAACCTGCCTCAAATTTCTGGAAATGGTTCCATTCTGGTTTTTTGGAGAGTGGCTGCTACATTTGTATGCCCTCTCTGTACAATAAAATACCGAGCATTTTGTATAGGAAAAATGGGAGGTCTGTGGACGGAAGCTTTTAATAATAAAAATCTTTCAATCTTTAAATTCTTTTATCATCCGTTTATGTTGAATCTCCGGTCTCATAGTTATCTTAATCTGAAGTTAATCGGTGCACATTTAACTACTAGATTATACTTTTATAATCTTTCATGATCTAATTCCATTATCGGGCAATCAATGCCAAAGTCGAATTAAAACTTTGTATATAATGAAGTTCTCCAATTGTTGGTTTGGTTTAAAGAGTCATTGGCATTTTACACCCCTATAGATCGACTTTTGTAAACCTAAATTGAGCTAATAGCATGGTAACCTAGTGGCATTTGCCTCACTTATTAAACAAGTGATTTCAGGTTTAAGCTTATGAAGAAGTAATGATACCCATTTGTTGATATTAAAAGGGTTTAAGAGTTGGGTAGGTTTTATCAATTGTGTTAAAAAAAGAGAAAAAAAAAAAAAAAAAAAAAAAAAAAAAAAAACCCCGTAAATTGTAGTTGCAAAACAAGCACCTGACTAACAATCCCACAGGCTCAAGGATTGTCATCTGACAATGTACTTGTAAAATCTGGCACACAATGAAATCATGGAGATTTTGTACAATAATGGCATGTCTCCATTGTGATGCACGCCTCAATCAAGAGCATTAACAGAGTCATTTCACAAGTTCAATCTCTCTGTCAGACAGTGAAATCTCCTATTTGCTCAGTTCAGAATTATTTCGGTCTACAAATGATCTTGGCGAAATAAGGACTATAGTTGCTCCGATTTTGCAGTGGTCAAAAAACTCCAGCTCTCTTCTCAAGATCTTGGCGAGCTATCACTTCAACGCCTGAAAAACTTGAAGAAATCTATAAACCCTCTTCTCTTGGCAAGTTGCTCCAATTTGCTCAGTTTTTGGTTAAGAAATTGTATCTCTTTTTCTAAATCTTCACGCTTTCGCCTCAGTGCCTAGTAAAGTGAATAAATGCATGGTTACCAAAAAACACACCCCAAAAAAAAAAAAAAAAAAACCTCATAATGTAGTAAAATATAAGGGAGTATAGCTTTAGTCCTTCAACTGTTTGGGCATTCAAGGGGCTTGGCTTAGCTCAAGTAGGCCACTAGGCCCTAAGGAAACGTTTGGGCCACTTGGTTCCTCACTTATCTAAAAGAGCCAAGAGTGCTGTATATATCTTCTGCATAGATGTATTCCTCGAAACAGAAACCATGTTGAACACAAAAATTGTAAAACAGATCTAAGAACTGTTTTGTAAAAACAGTTTGTCTTCGTATTCACTTAAAAATCTAGAAAGCTAACAATGATGCACCTATTTTTGCATTTTTCTCTTTTATTTCTTCACATATGTGAGTGTCAAGAGAGATTTGCTGTATCAAGAATGAGATTGCATCCTTTGGTGTCGTAGAGAGAATGCAACCCTCATAGGATTGGCTCATAGGAGGGTGGATTTTCTTTACAGTACGACTTACTTCGTGAGTCGTTAGTGAAGGGAATCCCATTAACACTTATGTTTGGGGTCTTTGTCATAGAAGCAAAAAGAGATCTATCATGATCATTCCTTGTTGCCACATTCCCCAACCTAATATTAGACCAGAAAATCTATGTGAGCTCACATATAAAATGCCCTCATTTTTACTCGGTCCAAATGAACAGTTAAAGCATGGGAGACTGGGAGAGTTTAAGTCAGCAGCAATTGAAAGCTTATTTTTGTCCACCTCCCCTTTTTCTGTTTTGTTTCTCATGAGAATGCAGTTGAACTCACCTCTAGTTCCTGCTTGCGCAGTTCCTCCTTTCTAGCTTCTGCTCTAGAAGTTCTTTGCACATCAAAGATCAAAGCAATTCCTGCAACCTATGCAGCATGAAGAGGGGTTTTAGCAAGCATCATGTAGTGTATGAAAATTAATTAATTTCGCGTATTGTTTTAACAAGAAAGTTTAACAGATCCAATTAAACGGTTTCTTCCTTTGAGACATGAAAAGAGATTGATGCATGTCAAAATCATTAAAGTTCAGTTAACCATTATTTCTTGGCCTTCCATGGTTGGACTACTTACTGAACAGTGATCTCATTTCTCATCTTGTGAGGTTCTAGTGTTTGTGGGCGTTTGGTACACTAACAAAACAAAAATTTGGTAAGAGTGATTCACAGAGTATGAACAAGCTAGGGTATAGTAATCACCGAAAATAAGAAGAATTCCCCAAGAAGATCTGCAGCAGCTTGAATAGCTTTCTCCTCATTAAGTGGGCGGATCACAACGTCGGTTGCATGTCCATAAATGAGTCTTTGCACGGTCGTTGTGAAACGATGATTCGCCTGATTCCAGTAGCAGTATTATGAAAATCATGTAGTTAGTCCTTATTTTAACACTGCATAGCCTCCAATTTTTTTTTCCCAATAGTCTATAAGATATCGAAAGCATTCTCCATTGGTGTCAACAAAAAAGAGTTCAATAAGTATAGTAAATTGATCGATAGAATTATATAATTAATGTGCATATAATTATGATTGTGTCATTTAATTATGATTATAATGTTTGTATGCCATACTATTGGAGCATGTAGAAGCATTGACAGACAGCTTATGTCCCAAACAGGACAACTAAAAACCATGGAAGCAAGTCATTTACTTCATTTTAGAGAGAATTTTATATGACCTATGTTAGTGTATTTTCATTTTGATTATAGAATGTTTCCCCTAAAATCTTAGAAGTTGGGGTGGCAATTCGTTTTAGTGAGTCATGTTTTTGTATTCTAATTTTTCAAACTCAAACATGATTTGATTTTAAATAGGTAACAAGACACCGCATGTTTATTCTATTCAGTAATCAGGTCATGTTAGGTTATATTTGGGTCGACTCGTATAAAACCCGATTATGATATGAATTAACCTGTTTACCTACATCAAGATATTTTTTAATTAAAGGGATTTGAAACTATTATTCATCATACACAGAATATCATGTACATTAAATATCAAAACATAAAAATAAAAAAAAGGTATATATAGATGCGCGCGCACACACACACACATATATATATATATAGATAGGGTTGTTTAAGCACGGGAAATCCATGACTATCCCGTTCAATCACAGCCGTCTATGGATGACATATGTATATTTACGCACGTGCGCATATCACTCACTATTGGTTATGATCGTGCGGGATATCCGAGATATCCCGCACTTGATCAAAACTATATATATATATGAAATGTTTTATGCGGGTTAAATTGGTATCTTAATTGGTTGTAATTGCATTGACGTCACAACACGATTTTATAATTGGGTCAATTTGGGTCATAAACTTGTTCATTACATGGATTATGCAAGTTGACGCATTTTATGATCCGAACAATATTAGGCCATGTTCGTTTAGGTGGAATGGAATGGATGGAATGGAATCTCATTCCAATTCATTTTAAACATCATGTTTGGATGAGATAATTTGAATGGGAATGGAATCAAATAGTGTGTTTAAACAATCATTTCAAATCTATTTTCATTTCAGACTACTTCAAGTATGGAATTACATTCCATTCCCATCCACTCCATTCCAGTTAAACAAATATGGCCTTAAGGTTAACCCAAACCCACTAACTCTATGTTAAGTAATAGTTATGTTCACGTATCGTGCCAAGCTTTGCAAGCCTAGGGAACGGGATTGGTTTCCAGGCATTTTCTATATAGAAAAGCCTTACTTCAAATTATGTAAGGTCACTAGCCCTAGTATATTCCAATCTCTACCTTTTGTCAATGATAAAAATTCCCTAAAACAATGAAGTAAACTGTAAACTGGAATGGAGTTAAAGTTAAAAAATTAAAAAAAAACCATGAACACAAAGGCAAGAAGAAATAAATGAAGAGACAAATCCCAAATGGGGGAGAAATATTGTTAAAAGCATAGAGAAAGAGGAGAGAGAGTAAACCTGGGCAATGCCGAAGATGAACTCGCGGAACCTTGGGTGCAAACCGGCATCTTTCTTGAGCCTAGACGCTATGGGTTTGGAGATGGTTCTAATGGCGAGTGTTCCAAGCTTTAAAACTATCATCATCTCTCGATTCTGTTTTCACCATACAACCTTGAGTAAGCCACGTTGAAGGTATTGATGCCAGAGTTTGTTTATTTCACGTGCGAGATTGGTTTCTTGAAGAACAAGAAAAAGGGTTTGGCTCACGTTGGATAAGGACTCTAATTTACAGAAGGGGCCCCATTTAGTGACCGAGATTCTCTGCCCCCTACCTCCTCTATGTTTCCTTTCATGTCTTTTGCATGGGACTCGGATTAGCTCAGCTCGGCAACTCAGCAGGGTGCCGAGCTGATCTCGATTGTCCATTTTGATTTTGAATGATTAAGATTAAAAGATGAAAAAATTACTTTTATAAGGGCATTTTGATAACTTTCTCATCTTTCAATTTCAACCATCCAAACTCGAGATGAACGGTCGAGATCAACTTGGCACCATGTTGAGCTTTTTCACTGAATCATCTCCCTTTTTGCATGATTCAGTCCTTTTATTTATTTATTTATTTTTTTTACACAATTACCAGAATTTATCTTTAGTCTCAATATCAACAAATAGGTATCAATGTTAACCTCAAAAAAATTATTGTTACTTTTTTTTTATAAGGTCAATTTTTTTTTAAAGAAAATATTTTGTTGTATATGATAACATGAATATACCCAAAAAAATAAAAAAAATAAAAACATATCAGGACCTATTATGTAATAATCCCATTTAGTATGTCTTGTTTCTAAAAGATCAACTCATTTAAATAGTTTTTATCATTTGAGGGGGCAGCTTTCTTGTGGTAGTAATTGCAAACTCCCCACTTCTTCAACGACCCACTATTTGATTTTTTAATTTGTAGATATTTTGTATTTAGTAGGACTTACTATTTAGTCCGCAATACTTTGGTGACAATGGAGCCAAATTATGTGGAAGGGTCATTAAAGGAGGCATGATTAAATGTGCAAAGGATTAATTGCTTTAAAAAAAAAAAAAAAGATTAAATTTGCAGAGGATTTCTCCCCCAATTTAATATTCTCTCTCTCTCTCCCTCCCTCTCTCTCTCTCTCTCTCTCTCTCTCTCTCTCTGGGGTTAGACTACTTTATCCCTGTTTAGCTGAAGTTTTGTACCAGGCAATTGTTTTCTACATTGATGTGAGATCTTTCAAATAGAAAGGGCTGGACTCCTCTCGAGTACACCTAGCCCATTGGTTTCTCAGTTTGTGCTAGCATTGCCCCTTTTTTGGATCCACGGACGGCTGAAAATAATGGGCAGCATGGAGTATAATTTATCACAGCTGTTGAATGTAAGAAACACAGAGTGTCAGGCATCCTCAAACTCAACCAGCAAGGGTTTTCTTCATTTTAAAATTTTTATTTTCACATTTTGGGTAATAAGGAAGAGCTGGGGTATTAGTACGTATGATTGCTGTTTTTATTCTATGTGACAACTGACAAGTGTATAGGCCCGTCCAAACAAAAATAAACCGTCACGTGATAGCACATCACATGACTGGATATATACCCATCACATAAACTAAATTTCCATGAAATATAGACAATTTTTCCCTTTGGAAAACATAAAAACTTGCCAAGTAAAGAGTTTTAACTTCATTACTGTTTGATAACTCATTTTTTCTTTTTGGTCAAGACATAATGTTTTTCCAAAGTTTTCAACCAAGGATTAATTACTATTCATGAGGGAAGAGAACTATTGGTCAGAAGATTTTTTAACCAAGGTATTGGGATTCGAATTCGGGATCTTTTACCCTCACATAAACCAACCACCTTTTTGCTAGAAGTCTGTTCTATCTTGTTTAGAAAATAAAGCATAAGCACAATTTTTTTTCAAACCATCATGAATTAACTCATTTTTCACAATTCCCAAACGGACCCTTAAATTTACCATCTACATTATTTACATTTTTTAAATATGAGCAACAACAAAGCCAGACTCATACTCATTACTCAATGTGTCTAGGCCCAAGTTGGGCTGGGCCAGGCATATCCCTTCCACCAAATTCAATAGCAAGGTCTAGTCCAAGCTGACAAACCCAGCCAAGGGAACACCTTTAACTTTTTGCAGGATATGAGTTAGATGATTTTCTAACCTAATCTACCAACCTTTGATGAGAAAAAATCCCTCAAAAGCTCACTTTCTCCTGCAGTTAGCTTTACCTAAAATTTGTGTGTGCTTCATCTAGAAAGCAAGAGCGTTACACTTTTTTTTGCTTTTGGAAAACAAATACAAATAAAGTATTTTGCTTTGGCTCTCAAATAAAGAAAGAAGTGCTTTTAATACTTGTTTTGTCTTGTTGTGGCGTAAATGTTGGTCAAACCCCTTTCTTTCAAGTAACCTTGACCCCACTCATTATCCCACTTATCTTTTCCCTTTGAAGTTAGGGTTTCCTCATGATGAGCTTTGCTTCTCCCATTGAAAAATAGGTTATGGGTACTATTCGGTGCAAAAGCCACTACACCCTCATTTTGAAAAACATCCAATGGGTTTTTGTCACATAGCATGAATGAGCATTTGTGCATTTGTTGGCTTTATGATGTGGCAAATTTCTATTGGTTCAGTAGGTAAGAGTATGTGGGATCTTACCACACAAAATCCAACCTTCCATGCCTTTTCCTCTCTCACGCGCTCTTTATGTGCAGTATTCTATGTTTTGCGTGGGAGTACAGTAACATAAGCACGGATCTCTGCAAACGAGACCTCTGGTTCTTTGAACACTTCACCCACTCTCCCTTATGGCGCGTTATTATATATCAGGGCCAGTTACATGAATTTTTTTTTTTTTTTTTTTGAAATAATAGTTTAGTTTTATATTATTTCCTTGAATTTCAATACTGAATAAATGATTGTGATAACCAATGTGGGTAGATAATATAGAAAAATATCATAATTTTAAAATTAGAAATTCTAAGTTTGAATTTTTGTTTTCTCATTATCGGATTTATGGATTTACTAGTGAATTATATATTGTATGACGTCTAACCTTAAATTTGGATGACAGTAGACTTGAGATATTTTATCTAATCCTAAATTTTGAATTTTTTTTTCTCATTATCGGATGTATTAACTTATTATAATAAATTTATTTAATAGTATCACCTGATGTTCACACAAATTATTTTTTAAATTCCTTTAACAATAAACAAATATAGTTTAGCAAAATGTCACAATTTAATATTTTGAAAATTATTTGGTGAATTTCAAAAGCTGAAGATTTTGTAAAGTTGGCCTATAATTTGAATTGAGATCATCTACGTCCTTTTCAGCCATATCAACATCATAAAATTTACATTGGAACCTATCAAACAATTGTTTCTGCTTAATGTGGGTAGTCCTTAGAAAATCAACTAATTTAAATGGTTTTGGCTATTTGATAAATTTAAAAAAAAAAAAAAAAAAAATTCCCCTTTTGAGAATTGAGACAACTTTTAGCAATTGGTCAAATAATTTGACTTTTGATTGGAAGAAACTCACTCTCAAGGATTACTTACCAATCTAAACGTTTATGCCTAAGTCTTCATTCGAATGTTTACATTACTTAAGTGAACAATAATCTTAGGGTATCAGGTTTTACATCCACATAGCTCAGGGATATACTGAGTCTTGACCAAAAAAAATTTAATCAGGTTTCACATCCATATAGCTCGGAACTTGTTCAAAACAAAAATATGAAGGGCAGACGAAGTCTTGGGGTATCCATAACACAAAATGCATGTATTTTACACGCGCTATTAAGGCGAGTGGGTCCAACATATATAGGGGGTTCATCAATCATGGATATGCTATACACCCTCTTCCCTCGGACTGTGGTCACGTGCGTCGTTGGATTCCTCCCTGTCTCACCTCGTCCCTATCGACCCCCCATGTGATTTCACTTTCTAAAAGTAACCATCGTTTTCAAACTTAATATCGAAACTACCATTTGTTTGTTGTTTAGCCACGAAAAACGGCTCCTTTACCATGAGCCCATGAAGAGGCCAGCCATTCGGATGTTGATTGCTTTTCCAAAGGGAGTCCATTCTTCTCTTCTTCACCCTCGTCTTCTGCTGCTTCTTTCCTTTTCTTTCACCCTGTCTATGATCTGGCCACGTGTTGGATGAGGATTGATAACATGCTACAGTGTCACATTGAGATCAATTATGGGGCATAATATCTTCCAATTATAGAGTTTCGATATGATATGCACATGCCAATGCCATTTCCCCCCCCCCCTTTCTTTTTTTTTTTTTTTTTAGTGGCCAAGTAAAATAGGATAACAAAACACAGAAAAACCAACAAGATAGAAACCACTATACTCATCTACAAGATAAACTCTCATTACAGTTTCAAGCAAACTAAAAGCAAACTAAAAGTATCTAAATAAGGGGTGAATTTCACTGTAGGAGCCTATTTACCCATTTCATGAGCAGTTATGCTTGAGATTCTTATAGGTTGTTTGGTTACCTAAGAGAAACCAATTCCAAATCGGTTGGAAAAGGTATTTGTCTTAGGAAATGATTTTTGCCCTCATTCATATGTCTCTTGCACTTTTCTTGCTCTCATATTGAGAGTGATTTGGTAGTGGTTATGAGAGCAATCTTAACAAGCTTGCATTGTCACATTTTAACCTTATCACAAAATGGTTGTTTCTAAAACATTTACTCTATAAGTGGCGATGGAAATCATGAAGAGGAAAGTTGACAGAAATGATGTAGACTCTCTCTTATAAATTATTTTAGCCTTGTGAAGAATTTTGATTTTATCATTAATCTTATAACTTTAGATAGTATCTCTCTTTCTCTAATGCGAAAGAAAGGCTCTCTAAAAGACGTTTAAAAATTATAACTTGACTTCAAAATAAATGATCAATTATATATCGAATTTGAGTTTTTATACTACCTGGCAAAATAATAGTAATAATAATTTTTTGAAGTCAAGTTTTATTTGATGGGATTTGAGTTTTTATATTATCGCTTTCAAGATCTATCGTTTGAGTTTCATAGATCACATGCGCAAAGTCTAAATCTTGTGATTTACCTAATATATGTGTTAAGCCTAACGGTGTATGTACTTGCCGTGGCCGGTGGGTTAAGCTAGGGGTTTCAATCATTTTTTTTTTTTCTTTTTTTGATAAGTAATATGCAAAATTTTGGTAGACTATTATCGTCCAGGATTTTGGATAGCATTGACCCCTAAAACAAGCCAGGACCCTACCAATACGAATACGTCTTATTCTTGTCAAGTTGGAAGGGTCCCACTTGACCCTAACTTCTACCGAACTGGACCCAATACAGGTTTGAGGTCCTTGATGACTAAAACCGTAAAAACATTCTCCTTGCTCCTTGACCCTTGACCCACACTCCCACAGAGATGGAGACCTCACATGCTTATCCTGGGCTTTAACACTTGCAATCAATCACCACTCCATCAACAAGACCAAGGATAATATTGTCATCCGATTAATCATACAGGTGCATTTGCTAAAGACAAACTCCATATCATCTCACTGTATAGCGAGTTTCTCTCCATTTCACTTTCCATTCAGCACCTCTCTCTCTCTCTCTCTCTCTCTCTCTCGTGTTCATCACTGCAATCTGCATCCCTGCAACAGCAACATCCCCACCATACAAGAAAACAAATATCTCTAACTCCTATAGAGAAAAAAAACCCATAAAAAAATATCTTCTTTTGTGGTTGATGGGCAGCAAAGCAGAGTGATGGATTCCGAGAGACCTCATCGCACCGGAAGTAGCAGTGGCAGTAGCAGTGAGCTCTTCATCTGCTTCACTTCTCGTCTTTCTTCTTCTTCTTCGATGAAAATTTCTTCCAAGTCCATCTTAAGCCCCGGCCGAACCGACAAGTTCAGAGAGCCGCAGATCTCTCTGTCTTCGTCTCTGAGCAGGAGGCTGAGAAGCAATGGGAGCATGAAGGGTGGTCAAGCTTCGCCGATGTTCCCCACCGGAAGCAAGAAACGAGGGTGCGCGTTCGAAAACCCAGAGCCTTCATCGCCTAAAGTGACCTGCATTGGTCAAGTACGAGTGAAGACGAAGAAACAGGGGAAGAAATTGAGGACGAGATCGACGTCGAGACGAGGGGGCGAGGTGAGTTTTCGAAAAATCGAGCAGGGTAACGAGAGTGTTATCCATCAAAATTCGAATTTTCAGCAACAACAAGGACAGGAGTGCTTGCCGCATAGGAACCAGAGATGGGTTCATCTTCCATTGACGATTTGTGAAGCTTTGAGGGCATTTGGGGCTGAATTCAACTGTTTCTTACCGTGTCGGTCGTCGTGTTTGTCGACGGGGGAGAGGGAGAAGGAAGAGAAGGGGAATGGGTTAAATGGTGAGACTGAGAGTGCGAGTGGGAGGTCTTGTGGGGCGGTGTTTGCTAGGTGGTTGGTGGCGTTGCAGGAAGGCGAAGGGAAAGGGAGAGATATAGAGCTGGTGGTCGGAGAAGAAGAGGGGCATCAGAGGAGGCACGTGATGGAAAATTTCGAGATCAAGGAAGAGAAGTGTGAAGAGAAAGACGAGGTTTTGGAGGAAGAGGAAGGTAGGGTGAGTATATGCATACCGCCCAAGAATGCTCTTTTGTTGATGAGATGTAGATCTGATCCTTTGAGAATGGCTGCGCTGGCTAATCGGTTTTGGGAATCTCCTCTTCCAAAAGAAGAAGAAGAAGATGATAACGATGTGGATGAGGACGATGGGAATGAGCAAGAAAAAGGAAATTCAGAGGAAGGTGAAGCAAGTGAAGAAAAATGTGGGGTAGATACAGAGCATGGAGAGGTTGAAATGTGTGAAGAGTGGGATTTGGCTGAAGCTATTGAAGAGAGTGAAATCCCAGAAGAGGAGGCAAAATTAGAAGAAGGAGAAGAAAATGCAGATATGAATTACCCAGAAATTAATGGGGTAGAAGAAGGAAATTCAGAAAAGCGAGAGCAAGAAGAAGCAGAGCTGAACCAACAAACAGTAGAAGAAGCAGAAGGAAAAGAAATAGTTTTGAGTGGTTCTGCAACTGACGCTCTAGTAGATCCTGAAATCATTGAAAATGCGGAGTATGAGCTCGAGTTGCTTCAAGAAGAAGATGATGGCGAAGACGAAGGTGATGCTGAGAGAAGAGCCAGCCATGAGATTTCTTATCTAGTGTCCGTACCTTTAGCAGGCGAAGAAGAAGAAGAAGAAGAAGAAGAGGAAGAAGAAGAAATAGAGGCAGAAGCTTTAGCAGATGAAGCAGAGAAGTCAATGGAAGAGAAAGAGACCACAGAGACAACTTCACAAGACGAACAGACAGTGACCCATGAATGCCAAGTGAAGGCAAAGTCAGAGGAGAGAGAGCGCCATGCAGAAGAGGTGGTGGTAGAGAGAGAAACCCACGAAAATCTAGGGAGAGAAAGCTCCGTTTTGCCCGACTGCTTGTTGATGATGATGTGCGAACCGAAGCTCTCCATGGAGGTCTCGAAGGAGACGTGGATATGTGGAACGGACTTCATCAGATGCCTACCGGAGAGGCCGCCGCCGGCCAACACGAAGGGCGGTGGCGGCGGCGCAGATGAACCGACGACGAAGAAGAGAGTGAGCACAGACACTAATCCTGCGCAGCAACAGCAGCAGTTGCAGCCGCCACGATCGTCCTGTTCTTTTCCGGTGGCGCCGGCGAGTTTGGCCGGCGGCGTGTCGATGGCGGCGATGATAGAGCAGAAGCTGGGGAATAAAGGGGTGGCGTACGAGCCGTTCGTACTGACGAGGTGCAAGTCGGAGCCGATGCGGTCGGCATCTAAGCTAGCGCCGGAGGCTTGTTTCTGGAAGAACAGGAAGCTGGAGCCACATCGTGGGAGAACAGTTGGGGTCGGCGCGGCTGGGATTGGGGTCTGAGCTGAATAATGAGTTGAGCTGGATAAAGTGGAGAATCTTGACCGCGTGTGGGTGAGTCGTATTGGGAACTGTAGTGCTGCAGAGTGCTTTTACTGCACTTTGCATGTTTTGTAAATTTTTTTCCAATTAAAAAAAAAAAATTATATTTTATTTATTAATGATTTTGAATAGCAATGTATGTTGGTGTAGGGTAGTTAAAATGGTGGATAAAACAGTAGATTTTTAGGTAATCTGGACCGTTAGATGGTGAGGGGAACGGTTGGAAATGACTGGTGGGCAGTGAAATTTGGATGGGTGTAAAACTGGTGGTGTGGTTAGGAATGTTTGGAAAATGGTTGGTCACCGGTTAGAGGTTGAGTGTGGCTAACATTAGACTACTAACTTTATCCTTTATTGTTCCTTAGGTTGTGTCGTGTCATATATATCATGTCAGCCTGTCAGAGAAATTATTGTGGGAATAATATTATGCATTATGTCCTAGAGCAAAAAAAAAAAAAAACAGAAAAAGAAAATGTTATTCATTATGGGTTTTCTTCTTTCTCTTGTTTTTGTAATTATATATAAGCATGAATCTTATGTTTGAGTTTATCTTGAACAATAATCAATATTCAGTGTTTGGCTGTACAAGGAAAGGGAATGGCTATGGCTATTTTTTTGGGAGGCTCTATTCTTTCATACGAGAGAATAGTTATTCCTTTCCAAACCAAAAAGAATAGTTATTCATACTTTTCTATGAGTAAAAATCATTAAAAATGAGTCTTACTAATGCTTTTGCATTCCATTCTTATCCTTTACCGAACATTGCAATAGAATGTCTATTCTCATTCCATTTTATTCGTACTTTCATTTCATTGCATTCTCTCAAACCAAACACAGTCTTATAAGATTAAATCTGAAATCACTCACTCATCATGTGAAGAGAATATTATTTAAGTTATCATGTCATCAGCTAAATGCTTATGAATTGAAAGGGCATTCATTGGATTAGGTTTATTAAGATTCCACTCCATTCTAATAACATGAATCTCATGTTAGAGGAGGAGATCACCTCAATTAAGGTTTACCAAAATTATTTTTATTCTGAAGTGTAGGCCCTTTACCCATTTATCTGAATTCTAACCATGGTTTTTTTTTTTTTTTTGGCCATTGAAATATTTTGATGTTCCACAAACATAAGGTCGACATCCATTCTATATTAGTTAACGTTGAGTAATGGCTGATTCATGGGAAGAGTACACCAACGAAACTATTAAATTCCAATTGTTCTACCCTGTGACTGTGAGACTCTAGCCATTTGAATTTAATAATTAATAAAATTCCAATGCAGACATGTAAGGAACTCACACTTTGAAATCATGTCACAATCCAGAAGATCATAACTCAGTAAAGCCTTTTTCCATCCTCATCCATCTAGTGGTGAGATGGTCCTCATTAAGATGGTCCTCATACATCTAGTGGTGAGATGGTCATGAATGTGTTTACCAAAAATAAGAGATGGTCATGAATGATCACTAGTCTTTGTGGCCTAGTGATATCCAGGTGAAGTTGAATGCATGTGGGTCGTTTAAGGGTCAAATTTCCTCCGACATGATCCCGACCGAACAAAATTGAGAATATCATTGCTTTAATATATATCATTTTATAAGATACCAAACCTATTGGGTAATTTGTAATCTTTTAACCATAAACCAATTTTTCAGGTAACCAAAAACCGATTTGTTCTCTGAAGTCAACTCCCGAGGCTTTCTAATGAAAGCTAGGTAAGTAAATCAAGTGTAAGGCCGATTAAGTGAGGTAAAGTGGGCGACGATTTTATATTAGTTGGATCAAATGTTTAGATAGAAGAAGTGGGGAATGGGTAGTCCAGTCGGAGTTAATTAAATATAGGCCAAACTTGTTTGTATTCGTTCATTTCCAATGCAGCAAGTTGGTGGACTCATCTTTTACAGAGAGATTCCAACCTTTTCCAGGCTGAGATTTTCCTTCAGAATTGCTCACTTTGTTTCTTTTCGAGGTAAGGGCAAGGACAATGATACATGGACTATAAGTAAAAACCAAAAGGTTGAGAAGTGGTGATACCTTTACCTCCACTGGGCTAGCAATGGTGGGGCCCTCTCGTTTAAGTTTAGGCAATTTTTTTTTTTTTTTTTTGGCCAAGTGGTTTCGGCAGCTTCTCACCCTATGTTTGGTTTGAAAGAATGGAATGTAATAGAATATAATGTCATATTTGTTTGGTTGGAATGGAATGAGTAGGAATGGAATCTAATTCCATACTTAAAATAGCATGGAATGGAGTGAAATAGTCCATTCTTCTTTTTTTATTCCATTTCTGTTTAACTACCTTATCCAAACACGTCGTTGGGAATGAATTAGAATGTGATTTCATTCCATCCATTCCATTCCCGCCAAACAAACATGGCCTAATAGAAGTGGGAATGGAATGAAAATGAGAATGGAATGAAAATAGTCATTCCATGCCTAATGTAGTAATATTTAATAAGGGGTGTCAATGAAATTGAAAGTAATAGGTGAGGCCGGCACACTTTAATGATTTTCACTTTTAAAAAAAAGGAATAGCCATTCCTCTTTATTTAAGAAAAGAATGGTTGCTCCAAGGAGGGAATTGGAAAAAATTTATTAAGCAAAATATTTGTCTGATACTTCAGCTGCCAAATCAATTTGACAAGCAGATTCGGAAAAAATTTTAGGCTCTTTAGCTTTTTCTTTTGTACGTTTCTAGTTCAAGAAGTTCATTATAATTCAAATAATAGAAAGGTTCTATTCAGAAGTTGGAAACTAGGATGCATGGTTATGGTTATAACAAATCATATATAGATATATATGATTTGGACAATGTATTTGTATAAAGAGTACATGATGGTAACCATATGAGAGAACAATGAGAAATTAAAAGCAATTTGGATTTGATATGAGAAATAAAAGTGATGTGCACATGGAGGAGCATACATTGTTAAACCTATAATTGATCATTTCTTAAAAGAAGCACACACATAGAGGGATTTGATCTTGTTCTAGGGGAAGGCTACAAGCCTACATGGGGCCTCAAATTTTTACAATGAGCCTATCTGTGGAAACCCTATAAACAGTCTAATACAATGAGTTAAATGTGGACTTCTCTAATAAATTTTTAATATATAAAATGACTTTAGAGTGTATTAGACTTGTGTTAATGGAAACACACGTATAAAAAAGAGTGGCACGGACACTACTTGCCTCCACCTCAGGGTGGAGGAGTTCCTCCTTACCTCTATTTATTTTTACCATGTGTCATAAATATTTTAGAAAAATATGAATTATAAAACATGAACAAACAAATAAGTTAATATGAATATGTAGATATACATTCATGTAAACATAAACATGTAACACTCAAATATTGATTTATAAAAATGTGTTCACAATTATGTAAACATGGAAATGCATACACACAATCAATTCTCCTTATTTATTTGGAGAAGTGGCGAAATATGAGTGGAAGTGCGGAAGGAACTCCTCTACCTAAGGGTGGAGGCAAATATTTTCCGAGTGGCACTACATCAATTGAATGAATCCACTAGATTTTTCAACCGATTTTTTTCAAGGTAAAAAAGTCTTAGTTTATTGGTTAATTACAATCTCATTATTGACACATCAACCAATAAATTGAGTAGATGGATGAAACTAGTAGCTTTAATTTCTAACCGAAACACAATCCCCTTTTTGTGTTCATTTCACACCATCCAATTGATGTCATGAATTCCTCAAGCACTTTGACTTTCAAACTTCTAAACCTTTAAACCAAAGTCTTTTAGTGCTTATCACATATTGATGGACTAGAAAATGTTCTTGACCTTATTTTAAGAGAGGAATAAGGGGACTTTTAATTTGCTCATGCAAATATATGAGAGGTTTTCTAAACTCAAATTGGCAGCTAGCTAGTGGACTTACATGTTGATCCCTAAAGAATGATTGGGCACATATATTTATTGAAGACCTAGGACCTTGCGTGTGCATGTGCAGAAACTAAAGGGTGACAGGAGAGCTCATTTATAACAGAGAGAGAGAGAGAGGGGGGGGGGGGGGGGGGGGGAACAGGAGAGCTCATAATAATTTGTATATGAAGGCCCTCCTTGTCTTAACCTTTTCCTTTGTTTTGTAATGAGACACAGACCAGAATTCAATGATCATGTATCCCACCTAATTTATTCCCAGGACGAGCAAGTCCAAACAAAGGACCATAAAGTGCAAAAAAATCCAACCCAGTAAAGTTCCCTAAGTTTAGTCTTGGAACATGATTTCAATTCACATAAAAGTTCTTCTGGTAAAAAATAAATGAATAAGTAAAATGGATTAAATTGAGAACCCAAATGAATATAGGCAAACTTTTGAATGACTGTAGAGACACCAGCTAGGAGTATAATCATTGCATCATATCATTAGCAAACCTGTCCAATGTTAGCTGGTGCATGTCATGAATTCATGATAACATTGCATAATTATATAATACACTACTTTTCCTTTGGTTAAAACATGACATCGTAGCAATCTTGTGGCACACTGGTATCTCTCTCCTCTTTTCTATCAATTTTATTTATTTATTTATTTTATAAGTTTTTTTGTCTTACAAGTTGAGGTCACGGGTTTGAATTTTTTTAAAATATGAAAGAGAGAGAGGGGGGCGGGGGGGGGGGGGGGGGGGGGGGGGGGGGGGGGGGAGAATAGGGAGTTTTTGTTTTTTTTTTTTTAAGTACAATTGGAGGGATCTAACTTCTAACTTATACTAATCCTATCATTTACCCCACCCTCTTGCACCACTAGACTAATCCTAATGGCTAAAAGGAGGGATTGGATTGGTTTTGCCATAATGGGTTTCGTAATGCTTAACTTCGACTCAAACCCAGGCCATCAGGTTGAGAAGGTGTGGTCCAAAAATCAGTAGTGCCAATGGTCTTAATAGCCTACTGATATGTTTTTCTCCTGTGGGAGCAAGACTTTGAGTTTGAATCTCTTAGTAGGTTATATGATGTTGTATTGTAACCAAAAAAAGGCAAAAAGAACAAAAGAAAAATTTGAAGTAGGACCTCAAATGGAGGGAAAAAAAAACAGAGAAGGGAATCGGGCAAGAGAGAGCCCCAGTATTATGTGTTCAAGTTCGAAGACCTGCAGGCTGCAGGCAAGTCCAACTGTGTCTGGGCTTTTTATAAGGCCCATTGAACAAGAAGTTTCGGGTCTTCTGTTGCCTGCATATGCACCACGACTTCAGCCTTTAGAGCCAGCTATGCCTTATGAGTTATGATGGACTTTATTATTGTTATATGGGAACGGCTATTGCAACCCCCATTCCTATAAGCCCATCTCCATCCTTTAGGTTTTTAAGGTTTTTTGCAAAATATAAAAAGTTTTTATAAAAACCGGCCAAGTTGTCCACTAGAAAACATCATTTTAAACAACTTTGTAGAAGAAAGTTTTTCTAAAATTTATCGTTTAGGTAGACTTTTTGGCAAAAAATGAAATAAAGGCTATAAATGGTTAAAAAATATATTTAAACGATAGATTTTGGAAAAACTTTCTTCTACAAAGTTGTTCAAAATGATGTTTTCTAGTAGACATCACGGCCGGTTTTCATAAAAACTTTTTATATTTTGCATAAAACCTTAAAAACCTAAAGGATGGAGGTGGGCTTATAGGAATGGGGGGTTGCAATAGCCGTTCCCTTGTTATATTAGTAGTAGGAAAGCCCAAATGTGTGTTTTTTTTCCCATTCTATCAAGAGAGGAGATTAGCTGACTATCTTACATACATTAGGTAATTACAAGACATAAGTTCATAAGATAATCCTAAAAAAAAATGGTGAGAGTTGAAGTTAAGACCTTTTGTTTAGCAAGAAACTTTAGAACCACTCCGTCCACCCTTAAGGTTTAATGGATAGTTGGTTTATATAATTGAAGCGACCCTCCTTTTCTTTAATGCTCAGTATAAGAATTTGAAAACTGAAACTCAAGACCTAAGATCCCAATAGGCCATAAGGGGTGGTCCTGTGGCTATGCTTATAATGCACCATCATCTTTATCATTAATTTCAATATAATATGGACCCCATTAATTTTAAAAAATAATATTGTTGTTTCAGTAGCTTTGTATTAACTTTTCCAACAATAAAAAAAAAGTCCTATTCTAAAAGCAATTTATTTTCACAAAATTTGGAAGTTTGTACCAACTAAAAGCTAAGCACTGTACTCATTTAAATCTCACATTCAAGGGAAATTAAACAAAGCATCAAAAGCTCATGACCAGAACTTGGCAATGAGAAGTTTTCTGATCAAGATCGAATTTGTTCAACATTTAAAAAAAAAAAAAAAACTGTACTAGGGAATAATGTATTAATGTTCCTTGGTTACTCCAGCCTCTTTGGTTGCTTAGAGGAAAAATATTTGTTTTTTGTTTCTATACTAAAAGACGGAAATGATCACCCCATTAACTGAGCCAATAGACAAGTATTCTCAAATCCCAAATAACGAAAAATGGAAGATTTAAATTTTATTTATTTACTTTCCCATCTTTTCTCAGCAACCAAACAGATCATAAATCATTAATACAAAATTGAAAATTGTTAGTTGCCTCAAGCATCATCCACGACTAAACCACTTTGAGAAAAAAACAATGTAAAAGCTTCTTTCAGTACCGGCCAAATCCACTATGAAATCCACTGCCTATCGCCTAGGAATATTTTTAAATCCTAGTTTAAGATTTAACCAACCTTATCATCTCTTCCTCTCTACAGAGTTGTGTATGTTAGAGAGAGAGAAAGAGAGAGAGAGAGAGAATGGGTTGGAAGAAGGAATACCTAGATGTAGTCCTTGTTCCAAGTGGGTTATTGATCATGTTTGGATACCAACTCTTCCTTGTCTATAGATGCCTAAAACTCCCTCACACCACAGTCATTGGCTATGAGAACCACAACAAGGGAGCTTGGGTAGACAGAATGATGCAGGTCAGTAAAATCAATCCACTACCTTTCGATAATTTTCTTCAGCCACCAAAATTTTACACTAACCAACTCTATTTCCTATAATATTAGCAGGTTGAGTGCAAAGACAAAGGGCTAGCTATAACTGTTATCGGCACCAACATCTCGGCCGCTTCTAACTTGTCTTCCATCTCCCTAGCTTTGAGCTCTCTAACTGGAACATGGATTGGAAGCTCTTCAAATAACATCTTTGTGAGCAGTCTTATATACGGCGACACCAGGCCATGCACCATTTCACTCAAATATATCAGCCTTCTTGCTTGCTTCTTAGTGGCTTTTGCTTCTTTTGTTCAGTCTGCGCGTAATTTTGTGCATGCCAATTTCCTCATAAGCATGCCAAACACAGATCTCCCCGTGAACTGCGTCCAAAAGGCGGTGATAAGAGGAGGCGCTTGCTGGTCAGTTGGGTTACGAGCACTCTACTTTGCCACCGTGTTGATGTTCTGGATTTTTGGTCCCATCCCAATGTTTGTTTCTTCGGTAATTATGGTGATGATTTGTTATAATCTTGACATGAATTCAACCCCGTTGCATGAGTATCAGCCAGCCACAACGAGCCATAACCTGTTCAGCAAGATAGATGAAGAAATGTCCTGCGTCGCCAGGGTTATTCATCACCATGGGAGACCCCATGGGAATGGAAGCAAAACTGTATGATTGGGTGTTGGGGTGTGAATTTTTGCACTGGGTTCACAGGAAAAGAGCCAGTAATTGGGTATTGGGTGTAAAATTTTCACTGAGTTCACAGGAAACGAGCCAGTCCTGCAGCAAAAAAAAGCACGCAGAATTTTCAAATGGCTTTCAAGCTTAAAAAACGAAGGATTTCAAAATGGGTCATGTACTTTCTGTTTATGATCGATCTCTGCATTGCTTGGTCCTGCACAACATATAAATGAATTATGTAAATCTTCTTAGTTTGAAAAACGAATTATGTAGTGAACTCTGCGCGATTCATTAAGCAATTTGTACATTTGTTTTATCCAATTAATCCTCTTCTAATGTCATTAGCACTTTAAATGTTACAGTAAAACTAAACTCACTAAGAGAGATTAAACTAAAACTCGCCCAATAACATATAAAGAATATCAAGGATTCCATAAACAAATAGTGATGGCCATATTATTGGGAGAAATTATTTGCCAATTATGAAATCCAGCCAGTAATTGTTGAACAAATGATCTTTTTTACTATTAACTACTGCACAAATTTTTTTTCACCATGTGAGAAAACATTACAGTAGTGACTTTACATTTTTTTTTTTTTTTTTGTTTGATGGGTGTGAGAATCAAAAATCATACACCATGTCAAATTGTATACAGTAAGCAACAATCCCACTACTACTCAAAAAAAAAAAGGGAGATAGGCCCAATATCACTCCAAAAATAAATTGAAAAAAGAAAAGGAAAACAGGAGGCCCAAATTCTGGGCATTATTTTATATAAATTGGATCGATGGTTTTATTTGTATTTCATGAAAGAAATCCAACCGAAGGTCTAATACTTGATGAAAAGGGGGGAAAAAAAAATAGAGCTTAAAAATAAATAAAGAAATATGTGTGAAAGTTCGACTCCGTACTCTTAAAAATTAAATTCCATTGCGTAGTGGCTCATGAATTATTTCTCCTGTTTTGTTGTTTATAGACTGGATAAATTTTCAAGTACTTAATTTTAAAAACCAAACCCCTTCAAATTAGGCAATTGCGAATTTTCTAATTGTAATTGGAAAAAAAAATATGGAAAAAATACAATCTGGAAACAGCCCCTATGCATGCAGTTCTTGTAGATGCGTTTCGAATGATTTCAACTACCTACCCATCATGGAAAGTATGACATGTACAAGTAATATTTCATGATTAACTACTATTTAAGAATGATATATGGCCAACTAAAAGGTGTGCGTGCTAGTCGTCACTGCCCGTCAATCAGTCATCTCTTCTTTGCAGACGATTCTATTATCTTCAGCCGAGCAAGCTTTGAGGATTGTTATACGATTAAGGAAATCCTGAGGATGTATGAAGAGGCATCAGGTCAACAGGTTAATATACAAAAATCCTCTGTTTTTTTTAGTGCGAATACTCCTCAACGATTTCGGAAAATTATAGCCCGAAACTTGGGAATAAGGAAGATTGGCGGAACGGAGAAATATCTGGGCTTACCAGCTATTATAGGGCAATCGAAAAAGGGGCTTTTTGCTTCAATTCGGGAAAGGGTGGAAGCCAGGACAACTGGGTGGCCTGAAAAACTTTTATCACCAGCAGGAAAGGAGGTATTACTTAAGTCTGTAGCTCTTGCTATTCCAAATTATGCAATGTCTTGCTTTAAGCTTCCCAAAAGCTTGTGTAAAGAACTTAATGCAGACTTAGCTAAATTTTGGTGGGGCCAAAACCAAGAGAAGCGTAAAATTCATTGGGCTAGTTGGAACAGATTGACAGAGAACAAAGTAGAAGGTGGGATTGGGTTTAGGGACTTACTTTGTTTCAACCTTGCAATGTTGGCAAAGCAAAGATGGAGATTATTAACCCAGCCAAGGAGCATGCTAGGGAAAAGTCTTGAAAGGGCGCTATTACCACCGAACTACGTTCCTTGAAGCCAAACTAGGGAACAATCCGTCTTGGGCGTGGCGAAGTATGTTGGAAGGTAGACGAATTATTGCAGCTGGGTTTCGTTGGCGTGTTGGAAATGGCAGGAGGATCAGAGTATGGAAAGACCAGTGGCTACCCAGACCCATCACCTTTAAAGTCACTCCCTCTCCCTTAGCAGATGTGAACCCAACTTTACGGGTGGCAGAGCTCTTGGATGAAGATAGGCGGAATTGGGATAGTGGTAAAGTACGTCAGTTATTCTCAGAAGAAGACTCTTCTTTAATTATGGGTTTACCTATTTCATGGCAAGGCTCACCAGACAAGCTGATTTGGCACTATACAAAAGATGGGGTGTATTCAGTTAAATCGGGATATCAAACAGCAAGGATGTTGTTTCGCAATGGCTTGCTAAATCATCCTGGTAATTAATGGGGAATCTAGTAACCGAGACGAGCATAAAAGTTTTTGGTCTGCCTTATGGAGACTCAAAATCCCAGACAAGATCAAGCACTTTTTGTGGAAATGCATGACCAATGCTCTACCAGTGGGTGAAGAATTGCGGAAACGAGTTCCCTCAGTTGAGGGTCTCTGCTGCTTCTGTAAGGTTGAAATGGAAACCGTCCTTCATTTGTTCACTAAGTGCCAATTTTCAAGAATAGTCTGGTTTTGTAGTTCCCTTCAGCTTGATGTTACTACCCTGAATGCCTCCTCGTTTATGCAATGGTGGAAGCTAATGTTGGACAAATGGAAAGGTAACTCTGAGGCGAGAGATTTCCAAGGTGTGGCTGCACAGGTGTTATGGCGGATTTGGAAAGCACGCAATGATCAAGTGTTTAATAATATAAGCTGGGATCCTTTAGCTACATTAAATAAAGCTGTGCTGGACATTGAAGAATTTCGAGGAGCCTTGTCTCAACTGAAGGAAGGAAAGCCTCATCAACATAGCCCTATAGGAGCTACCTAGCATGACCCTTTGAGATGGCAACCCCCAGATGCCAATAAATTCAAAATTAATGTTGACGGGGCATGGAATCCGAATAGCAAACGTGGAGGTATAGGGGTTGTTGTCAGAGATGGCAATGGCTCATTCATGGCGGGTTTGGCAAAGCCAATTTTGTACTCGGATAATGTTCAGGTGGTTGAGGCAGAGGCTATACGAACTGGCATTTTCTTCTGCTCGGAACTGAATATGAAGGGATTATTAGTAGAGGGAGATGCACAAAATATTGTGGACTGTATCAATAAAGTTAAAGCCATGCAGAGTGATATTGAGGTCATATGTGATGATTGTGTTTCCTTGGCTGAACAAATGGAGGTAGTGAGTTTTCGTGCAGTACCCAGAATCTGTAATAGGGTGGCTGATACTTTGGCAAAGTTTCCCATTAGTCTTGCTGATCAGGACGTTTGGGTTGAAGAACCCCCAAGCTGGTTGATACCAGATCTTATGGAGGATAGTCCTCATGTGATGTACTAATTTCCATTTCATTCTAATAAATTCTATCGTTTCTGACAAAAAAGAATGATATATGGCCATCGAAATGTACGAGTCGATTTTGATTTTCTTATGGGTGGTTTTAAAGCAAAGATAATTTTGTTAACTGAGATATTGGATGAAACTAAGCAAATCCATGAATGGATGAGTCTAAAGTCAATAGTAGTTAGTAGTTTTAGATGATCTTCTAACCTCAGTAAACTAGAATGATCTTATGGAAATGAATGTGATTTATTCAAAATTATAGCTGCTAGCCTTTCTAAAACGAACTTTTGATAATATAGTTCTAATATGGTAGAATCTAAAATTAGCCAACCATTTAGGGGTAGGAGCCGTCCCCAAACCCACACAAGAACTTCAAAACTCTCTTACTACAATAGTAATTGCAAAAGCAAGCACATGCTCCACTCACACCTCTTGCTAGCACTGCGTATTCAAATTTGCAAAGTTATAATTAAATAATTACATGAGACGGAGAGAATATTATTTTTGGTTTCAAATTGTATGTTCTGAAGCACAATATGTGACCCTGCTATCGTTTTTAGATTGTACTTTCAATTTCAATTTAAATTGAAAAATGAACATGAAATAGGTATGTACACTGAAAAATGCATATGTATGTGAAATGAGCATGTTAACTTATAGTGTTGGACTGATAGGAAGAGGTACTATATTTCCGGTGAAATTGGGATTTTTTTCATTATTTTTTTATTTTTCTTTGGGGCTTCTATTGTCAAATCAGTATCCGAATTTTTGAAGCAGTTTGGATTTTTCTAACATTTTATGGGATAAAAATAATCTAATAAAATTTGAATTACTCGGTGGTTAAAAACTATCTTGCTAATGTCACCAAACTTTTTGTTAATAGTCACCTTCCATTAATAAGCATTTGTACATTGGAGCACCTTTTTCATATGAGTTCAGTTTAATTTATTTTTATTAATTTCTAATCGCATCTTATTCAAGCACTGTTGTGATAGAGATTACAGTTTGGCATTGAAGAAACAAAGCTTAATGAACTTCCATTTTCTTCTTTATACACGCAGAGTTGTGGTCTTGAGCTAAGTATTATTTCTAATTACCGGCCTTTTTCTTTGTTTCCTTTAGTTGAATTTTAAATTTATTTGCTCTTCTCTTGCCCGGTTGATCTTTTTGTGTTAAAAAAAACACATGAATGAATCTCAAAAAGAAAAAGAAAAAGAAAAAAGAAGGCACATGGTACACAAAGGCTTGGCAAGATATCTACGTCCATGAGCAGTGATAATCGATTAATCCATTAATTATCTAGGTGATTACAAACATAAGAGACCCTTACATATGCGGGTTTACAATGTAAGAGACTAAATTGGGTCAAAACATACCTAAATTTTGTTTTAGTCGCAAACTAGTTATTCAGAATTTGGGTGAACTCCTGACAACCAACCAACAAATTTGGAACTCACCTATATGCATCATTGATCTGACAATGCAATAGTAATACAAGAAATCGAATGCTTTTCTTCTTTTCGTTTTCTTAACTTAATACAAAACAAAAGTTTGGAAAAATAAAAAAATAAATAAATGTTTTATACCTGATATGGTTCCATAGTATGTATCGACATGCTTTAATATTATATTAGAATACCACTCAACCCCAAAAACTTAAGGTATTAGAGCATCCACAATGGATGCTTTAACTTCCTGACACATGTTAAAGTAAATAAGCCAATGAAATAGCAACAGGTGGACACTTTACTTTTGGCTAAAAGAGATCAACTTCTTTATATTTTGTGTGCTCCAATAGAGCTGTTTGCTCCTTCAATAATTGCAAAAAGCATCCATCCCTTTCTGTCAACACAAGAAAAAAAAAAAGATTAAAAACTCATAATGTGCCATGATGGCACGTTACTTTCGTTCCTACAATTAGGGGGATGGTTAACTTCTGACAGCCTTAATATCTGACTTAGGCTATCCATTGGAGCAACAAAAAGTGTCTTCCGTCCCTTACTGCTAAAGCCTGACACTAATGGACCAGTAAAAGCATCTATTGTGGATGCTCTTAAGTAAATGACTCAAATAAGTATATGAATACATATTAAACTTACTATTTAATTGATGTGGGGCTACCCAACATATGCTCAACATGAGTTCAACCCCATTTCATCAGTATCAGCCAGCCATAACCTGTTCAACAAGGTAGGTGAACTGCTAGGGTTATCAAGCACCATGAGAGATGACATGGGAATGGAAGCAAGACTTCAGGTGCTCAATGAAAATCATTACCTGTAACCTAGAAAGGAGTTAAACAATTGGGTATTGGCATATGGATATAAAATTTTCACAAGTTTCACAGGAAAAGAGCTAGTCTTGCAGCAGAAAAACGCTTTGCAGAGTTCATAGTTTACTGCCTTTTCTTTGATTTCAAATGGCTTTTAGATTTCAAAAATAGAAGGATTTCAAGTGAGTTATGCACTTTTTCGGTTTATGATCTCTGCAGTTGCTTACTGCTAATGAATACTGCATGATTAATTCAGTAAGCAAATTGTACTTTTTTATTTTTTTTATTTTATTTTTTTTAATCCAATATATCCCTTTCCAGTGTCATTAGATTCTCTAATAGTGATTAAACTAACCTTGCCTAGTAACATATTATAAGAACATCAAGGATTCCATAAACAATAAAACCTATATGTACCCCTAACCCTCTTTACTATCAACAAATGAATATCATCGATACTTCTCCATAAGTTTGAACTCAAGATCTTTCATTTAACAAGCTAGTGAGACAAATGCCATTAGGCGTGCTATCATCCCATTAGCAAGTTTGTCCCATTAGATGGGTATAAGAGTTAAAAATGTTATGTCACGTATAAGTTAGTTATATATATATATATATATATATATATATAAGGGTAAATTGCAGAAAACCCCTTGAAGTATGGAAGGGTTAGCAAATAACCCCTCTTATGTTTTAATTTTGTCAATGTGCCTCCCTTATGTTTTAATTTTTGGCAATGTGCTTTACCATCACTCGCCGTTAATGAAAATTGACGAACATTAGTTACGTAGATACGCACGTGATATCATTAACGAACCCGTGTTGCCCAAAATCGTTGGAATCCTCGCCGAAATCATGTCCAATTGGATGACCATTAATGATTGATTTTGTCTTCCAATTGAATTAGGGAGCACATTAACAAAATTAAAACATAAGGGAGGTTATCTGCTAACCCTTCCATACTTCAAGAGGGTTTTTGGATTTTACCCTATATATAATTTGGTTGACAACGATCAAAACGTATACAGTGAGCAACAATCCCAATATTGCTCAGAAAAAAGAAGAAAAAGAGATCGATAGACGCTAATTATCACTCAAGTTAAATAAAAGAAAGGAAAAAAAAGGAGGCCTAAACTCTGGGAATTATTTGATATATAAATTGGCCG
Organism: Liquidambar formosana; assembly: GCA_039720395.1. NCBI lineage: Eukaryota > Viridiplantae > Streptophyta > Magnoliopsida > Saxifragales > Altingiaceae > Liquidambar > Liquidambar formosana. The sequence goes on along the minus strand of CM077834.1, from coordinate 15,487,396 downwards.
ACAATTCTATCAGTATTTCAAGAAATGAATTACTTGTCCAAAAAAAACCAAAAAAGAAAAAGCAATGAATCCAACCGAAGGTCTAATACTTGATTAAAAAAGACAAAGGAAAGAATATAATAAAAATAAGGGTAAATTGCAGTTAGGGGTTCAAAGTTGGGGTCAAGTTTCATTTTACGGTCCAAAATTTAAATCGCGTCAATTTAGTACCCGAATTATTAATTGAGTTGCAATTTGGGGTCTACCATAAGAATTTTCAATATTATCCCTATTTTGCCCTTTTTATGGGTTTAAAAACCATCTTTTAACCCTATCAACATTTAATAAACCTTTATATTTTGATTAGATATGAATTACTCTACCATCAGATTTGTGTTTTGTAAATGGAAAACATTAAAGTTTATTACATGTAGATAGAGGTAATATAGGGAGTGAAAGAAAATAAGACTGATTCAGATCTGATTAAAATATAAAAATTTATTAGTTGTTGATAGGGATAAAATAGGGTTTTTAAAACCCATAAAAAGGGCAACGTAGGGATAATATGAAAAAATTTGACTACAGACCTCAGATTGAAACTCAATTAATAATTCGGGTACTGAATTGACGCGATTTAAACTTTAGACCCTAAAGTGAAACTTGACCTAAACTTTGAATCCTTAAGTGCAATTTACCCTAAAAATAAAGAAAGAAAGTATATATCTATATCTATACTACCTATAAAAAGATGAATGTAAGAAAAACTTTTGATTGACTAATATACCCTTATTTTAATTTTTAAATACACAACTACCCACCCTTCTGCATATATAGGAAATATAGTAATATGGAAACTATAATTCTTAAACACATACCTTAATATATATATATATATATATATATATAAACACAAATAGAAATTCAAAGGAAACCTTAAATCAAATACTCCATTTAATACTATACATATAATCCTAAAACACGTTGATTTCGTATCTCCCTCTTCCTCTCATTCTCTAGCAAACGAGAATGGCCTGTTAGAGGCACACCTACTTCCCAGCACAGTCACAAACAAAATATCACATCATGGAGACAATACCAGATCTCAAGGGGCTGTTACGTGAGTGTTTTATACTTTTATTATGTATTTCTTGAAATTTTGTGAGAATTCATATAATGCTGAATTTGTTTGTGGTTGGGGGTGGTTGTTTTCGAAAATTTTGGGTAGATTAGGAAAACCCTTGAATGTGTTTTGATTGTAACGTGGAAATTGTTAGGAATACGTCATATATGTAGATAATAATTATTATTATTATTTTGCTTGAATTTGGTTGTTGATGGGAAGGGAGGGGCAAAAAGAAAAAGGAAAAAAAATAAATGAAATGAGGAAAAAAATAAAATGAAAATCTCGATCTCCACTCTCTTTTCAATCTCTAAGTGAACAAAAAAAAAAATGTAGATGATGATACCATATAAAAATAAAATTGAGAATTTTTTTTAGAGAAAGTAAGAAAAACTATATTATGAGGGATCAATTTCACTTATTAAAAAAATAAATTAAATAATATTTAAAAGCATAAAAAATATAAAATATAGAAAATAAAAATAAAATAATTATGTTTGCTACTTCCCTTTGGAATGCATATCTCAAATTGAAGTAGCAAATTGCCACAGCCCACGTAAAGTAGCAAAAGACAGATTTGTTACTTTTTTTGTTTTTTTTTGCTACCTCCCTCAAAGATACTCTTGTATCACATATTAAATTATATTATATCTATACTATCTATAAAAGTTTATACGTTAGAAACACTTTTGATTGACCATTAGATCATTATTTTAAATTTTAAATATTTATTTGCCTCCCATATTTAACCAATTAAGAATGTTTTATATTTAACCAATTAAGAATGTTTATTTTCTAGCAAAAAAGAAGGAAAAAACGATAACACAATTTATGTTCACTTCATAAATTCTATACAGCCTCCACTACTATGCATGTGTTCTATCTAACTTCTTATTCCTTCCATAACTCCTAACAATTGAAAGAATTTTGACCTATTGTGTTGAGCATTTATTCTAATAAGTTAAATTAACACAAAAGTAACAAATAATTAGATTTTCATGTTCAATATATATATATATATATATATATATATATATATATATATATATATAATTTATAAATTTTTTTATTTAAATAATATTCATGTGCAACGCACGTGTGCCCATGTCTAGTGAGTAGAAGTGTGTGCACCTTAAAAAAAAAAAAATAAATAAAAAAGAAAGTTAAACTTCTCTGCCCTGCCCAGATTTATCAAAGCTGTGGTAGACCATATATCCATTGCCCAATGGTTCTGTGTCTTCTGATGCCTGCATGTGCACGCCTTGTTCGGTGTCTTTTGACGCTGCACGTGGACCACGTGCTCTGCCTCTATAGCTTGCTATGCTTCCGGTGGACTAGCTAAGAACATATATTATAAATCTGCCTGTTGTAACCTAGCTTATGGTAATAAATAAATTATTTTCCATTAGATATTAAATAAAAAATTATTCTTGAACCTTTCTCCAAAATTTTATTGATTTTTTATTATTATTAATGAGTAGGCACTCATATTTCAGTTCAAATTATTCTCAGAACGGTTTATGTGAGACATCTTATATCTACATAGACAACAATTTCTGCAAAAAATTGAAATGAAAACTTCTGGAAAGCACACCTAAAACTTAACCGTTCAACAACCCCACAAAAGCCAAAATTTTATTGAATTATGTTATGCAATTTATTTAATAATAATAAAAAAAAAACAATTATATAACAAGTCACATAATGTTGTTTATACTATTCATTTCATTGCATAATTATATAAGAGGAGGGTTCCGTTGACACCTTGGTGTAAGAGTCTTACACCTTTTTTAAACCTTAGATCTCTTTTAATCCAATGGCTCACTTAAACCTCACATTAATCCTTTTACTTACAAATGCGGACAAGATTCAGGTCGAATTTGAATTAAATCCAAAACCCATAATCTTTCAATCAGATCTCCAACCTCTTCTCAGCCAAAAACAAGATCTCCAACTCCTCTTTTTACTCATTCACACGACCCTATCTGTCACTTTCAAACCCTAACCCTCATTCCAATCACAAGTCCACAAGCAAGATGAAACTTTCTTTACAGCAACACCATCACCACCATGAGTCCATGACTAGGATTTAGTTTTAGAAACGAAGATAACCACAAGTCCCTACGGAACAAGCTAAACAAAAAAATAAAATAAAAAAAAGTCTCCACGAAAACAAATATGATTACGCCCTAGAGACAAAGATCACTACAAGTCCACAAACAAGATACAGCACCACCATATCTCTCTTAATTGAAAGAGAAAGATAAAATCAATTCCCCAACCAAAAAAACCCCTCAAATCGAGCGCTCTTTACACCAAGTTCACTGTACCAGAACAAATGATCCATGTGAGGCTTAATATCTTTTTTTTCATTATTCTTTTTTTTTTTTTCCTGAAATTTTAAAAAGACACACAAGATTTGAAAAATTAGTGAAGTCCATCGAAAATTCTCATTATGTGCCTTTACCCCATCTACTCCATCTCAGCCATGGTCGTGAATTGAAGAGACGCAATTCTCACAGGTGACTATCCTCACCTCTACTCGTCACAATGATGGCCATAAATTAGAATGGAATAAAAAATTTCATCCTAGCTTGGAAATCTCCCCCTCATGACCTTATTGCAATGTCTTCAAATTGGTGAGAGAATGATTGCAATGGGGGTTAGGGCTTGAAGGAGAGAGAGAGAGGGGGTGAGTTATAGCAAGAAGAATTGATGACAAGCCTTAATTAAGCGGAATGGGTTTGGAGTTTAATTTTAACCCGAACTGAATCTGACCCAAATTTGTAGTAATTAAAAGGGTTGAAGTGGGGATTGCAGTGGGTCGTTGGATTGAAAGAGATCTAAGGCTTAGAAAAGGTGTAAGAGTAAATTACACCAAGTGTCAACGGATCCCTCCCCATTATATAATACACTACTTTCCTTTGGTTAAAACACGACATCGTAGCAATCTTGTGGCACACTGGTATCTCTCTCCTCTTTTCTTTCATTTTTTTTTTTTTAAAGTTTTTTTTCTTACAAGGTTGAGGTCATGGGTTTAAATTTTTTTAAAAAATATGAAAGGGGGGAGGGAAAAAATAAGGAATTTTTTTTTTTTAGTATAATTAGAGGGATCGAACTCCTAACCTATATTAATCCTATCATTTACCCAACCCTCCCGCACCACTAGGATTAACTAAAGGGTAGTTGGATTGGTTTTGCCATAATGGGTTCCATAATGCTCAACTTTAACTCAAACCCAGGCCATCAGGTTGAGAAGGTGTGGTCCAAAAATCCGAAGATCAGTAGTGCCAATGGTCTTAATAGCCTAGTGATATGTCTTTCCCGTGTGGGAGCAAGACTTTGAGTTTGAATCTCTTAGTAGGTTATATGATGTTGTATTGTAACCAAAAAATGGAAAAAAGAACAAAAGAAAAATTTGAAGGAGGACCTAAAAGGGGAAAAGAGAGAGAGGGGGGGGGGGGGGTGTTGTTGAAGAAAAGGGAATCCAGCAAGAGAGAGCCCCAGTATTATGTGTGCGAGTTTGAAGACCTGCAGGCTGCAGGCAAGTCCTACTGTGTCTTGGCTTTTTATCAGGCATTGAACAACAAGTTTCGGGTCTTCTGTCTTCTGTTGCATGCATATGCACCACGACTTCAGCCCTTAGAGCCAGCTATAGCTTATGAGTTATGATGGACTTTATTATTGTTATATTAGTAGTAGGAAAGCCCAAATGTGTGTTTTTTTTTCCATTCTATCAAGAGAGGAGATTAGCTGACTATCTCACGTACACTAGGTAATTATAAGACATAAGTCTATAAGATAATCTTAAGACAAAATGTTGAGAGTTGAAATTAAGATATCTTGTTTAGTAAGAAACTTTAAAACCACTCTGTCTACCTTTAAGATTTAATGGATAGGTGGTTTACACAATTGAAGTGACCCTTCTCTTCTTTAATGCTCAGTAAAAGAACTTGAAAACTGAAACTCGGGACCTAAGATCCCACTAGGCCATAAGGGGTGGTCCCACGGCTATGCTTATAATGCACCATCATCTTTATCATTAATTTCAATATAATATGGACCCCATTAATTTAAAAAAATAATATTGTTGTTTCAGTAGCTTTGTATTCTAAAAGCAATTTATTTTCACAAAATTTGGAAGTTTGTACCAACTAAAAGCTAAGCACTGTACTCATTTAAATCTCACATTCAAGGGAAATTAAACAAAGCATCAAAAGCTCATGACCAGAACTTGGCAATGAGAAGTTTTCTGATCAAGATCGAATTTGTTCAACATTTAAATAAAAAAAAAAAAAAAAAAAAAACCTGTACTAGGGAATAATGTATTAATGTTCCTTGGAAACTCCAGCCTCTTTGGTTGCTTAGAGGAAAAATATTTGTTTTTTGTTTCTAAACTAAAAGACGGAAATGATCACCCCATTAACTGAGCCATATAGACAAGTATTCTCAAATCCCAAATAACGAAAAATGGAAGATTTAAATTTTATTTATTTCCTTTCCCACCTTTTCTCAGCAACCAAACAGATCATATATCATTAATACAAAATTATAAATTGTTAGTTGCCTCAAGCATCATCCACGACTAAACCACTTTGAGAAAAAAACAATGTAAAAGCTTCTTTCAGTACTGGCCAAATCCACTATGAAATCCACTGCTTATTGCCTAGGAATATTTTTAAATCTAGTTTAAGATTTAACCAACCTTATCATCTCTTCCTTTCTACAGAGTTGTGTATGTTAGAGAGAGAGAAAGAGAGAGAGAGAGAGAGAGAGAGAGAATGGGTTGGAAGAAGGAATACCTAGATGTAGTCCTTGTTCCAAGTGGGTTATTGATCATGTTTGGATACCAACTCTTCCTTCTCTATAGATGCCTAAAACTCCCTCACACCACAGTCATTGGCTATGAGAACCACAACAAGGGAGCTTGGGTAGACAGAATGATGCAGGTCAGTAAAATCAATCCACCACCATTCGATAATTTTCTTCAGCCACCAAAATTTTACACTAACCAACTCTATTTCCTATAATATTAGCAGGTTGAGTGCAAAGACAAAGGGTTAGCTATAACTGTTATCGGCACCAACATCTCGGCCGCTTCTAACTTGTCTTCCATCTCCCTAGCTCTGAGCTCTCTAACTGGAACGTGGATTGGAAGCTCTTCAAATAACATCTTTGTGAGCAGTCTTATATACGGCGACACCAGGCCATCCACCATTTCACTCAAATATATCAGCCTTCTTGCTTGCTTCTTAGTGGCTTTTGCCTCTTTTGTTCAGTCTGCGCGTAATTTTGTCCATGCCAATTTCCTCATAAGCATGCCAAACACAGATCTCCCCGTGAACTGCGTCCAAAAGGCGGTGATAAGAGGAGGCGCTTGCTGTTCAGTTGGGTTACGAGCACTCTACTTTGCCACCGTGTTGATGTTCTGGATTTTTGGTCCCATCCCAATGTTTGTTTCTTCGGTAATTATGGTGATGATTTGTTATAATCTTGACATGAATTCAACCCCGTTGCATGAGTATCAGCCAGCCACAACGAGCCATAACCTGTTCAGCAAGATAGATGAAGAAATGTCCTGCGTCGCCAGGGTTATTCAGCACCATGGGAGACCCCATGGGAATGGAAGCAAAACTGTATGATTGGGTGTTGGGTTGTAAATGTGTTCATTGGGTTCACAGTAAAAGACCCAGTAATTGGGTATTGGGTATAAAACTTTCACTGAATTCACAGGAAACAAGCCAGTCTTGCAGCAAAAAAAGCACGCAGAATTCTTAGTTTTACCATCCTCTCTTTGATTTCAAATGGCTTTCAGGCTTCGAAAAAGAAGGATTTCAAAATGGGTCACGCGCTTTCTTTTATGATCTCTGCATTGCTTGCAAGAACAAAACCATGAGCAGGTCCTGCACAACATGTAATTGAATTATGTAAATCTTCTTAGTTTGAAAAACAAATTATGTAGTGAACTCTGCGCGATTCATTAAGCAATTGGTACATTTGTTTTATCCAATTAATCCTCTTCTAATGTCATTAGCACTTTAAATGTTACAGTAGAACTAGACTCACTAAGAGAGATTAAACTAAAACTCGCCTAATAACATATAAAGAATATCAAGGATTCCATAAACAAATAGTGATGGCCATATTTTTAGGAGAAATTATTTGCCAATTATGAAATCCAGCCTGTAATTGTTGAACAAATGATCTTTTTTACTATTAACTACTGCACAAATTGCTGTTCACCATGTGAGAAAACATTACAGTAGTGACTTTACATTTTTTCTTTTTTTTTTTTTTTTTTTTCCTTTTTGATGGGTGTGAGAATCAAAAATCATACACCATGTCAAATTGTATACAGTAAGCAACAATCCCACTACTACTCAAAAAAAAAAAAAAAAAAAAAAAAAAAAGAAAGAAAAAAGAAAAATGAGATAGGCCCAATATCACTCCAAAAATAAATTGAAAAAGAGAAAAAATGAAAAGGAAAACAGGGGGCCCAAGTTCTGAGCATTATTTTATACTAGTAATTGAGCATACGCGATGCGTGTGCAACACATCTTTTCAAGTTTTCACTTCATTAGTGGAACTGCTATGTCAGTTTCAAGTTTCTTAAACCACGTGTATGTGTAGGAAAGAATTAAAGGAAAACAGGTTGTGATGGGTTTTTTAAAGTTAGTAAAATTACTAAATCATCTCTTAATTTTATTAACTTGTAAGAGTAGTTTTAGTATTTTCATGTACAATCCAATCACAAAGGGAATTGACTTCATATAATAGTATAGATAAATTGGATCGATGGTTTTATTTGTATTTCATGAAAGAAATCCAACCAAAGGTCTAATACTTGATGAAACAAAAGATGAAAAAAAAAAAGAGCTTAAAAATAAATAAAGAAATATGTGTGAAAGTTCGACTCCGTACTCTTAAAAATTAAATTCCATTGTGTAGTGGCTCATGAATTATTTCTCCGTTTTGTAGTTTATAGACTGGATAAATTTTCAAGTACTTAATTTTAAAAACCAAACCCCTTCAAATTAGGTAATTGCGAATTTTCTAATTGTAATTGGAAAAAAAAAATGGAAAAAATACAATCTGGAAACAGCCCCTATGCATGCAGTTCTTGTAGATGCGTTTCGAATGATTTCAACTACCTACCCATCATGGAAAGTATGACATGTACAAGTAATATTTCATGATTAACTACTATTTAAGAATGATATATGGCCATCGAAATCTACGAATCGATTTTGATTTTCTTATGGGTGGTTTTCAAGCAAAGATAATTTTGTTAACTGAGATATTGGATGAAACTAAGCAAATCCATGAATGGAGGAGTCTGAAGTCAATAGTAGTTAGTAGTTTTAGATGATCTTCTAACCTCAGTAAAGTAGAATGATCTTATGGAAATGAATGTGATTTATTCAAAATTATATCCGCCAGGCTTTCTAAAACAAACTCTTGATAATATAGCTCAAATATGGTAGAGTCTAAAGTTAGCCACCCATTTAATGGTAGGAGCCATCTCCAAACCCATACAAGAACTTCAAAAATTTCTTACTACGAGGGTATGTACACAGAAAAATGCATATGTATGTGAAATGGGCATGTTAATTTCTAATGTTGGACTGATAGAAAGAGGTACTATATTTCAGGTGAAATTTGGATTTTTTTTTCATTATTTTTTATTTTTCTTTCGGGCATCTATTGTCAAATCAGTATCTGAATTTTTGAAACAGTTTGGATTTTTCCAACATTTTATGGGATAGAAATAATCTAATAAAAATTGAATTACTTGGTGGTTAAAAACTGTCTTGCTAATGTCACCAAGCTTTTTGCTAATTGTTACCTTCCATTGAAAAGCATTTGTACATCGGAGCACCTTTTTCATATGAGTTCAGTTTAATTTATTTTTATTAGTTTCTAATCGCCTCTTATTCAAACACTGTAGTGATATAGATCACAGTTTGGCATTGCAGAAACAAAGCTTAATGAACTTCCATTTTCTTCTCTATATAGGCAGAGTTGTGGTCTTGAGCTAAGTATTATTTCTAATTACTGGTTTTTTTCTTTGTTTCATTCAGTCGAATTTTAAATATATTTGCTCCTCTTGCCTGGTTGAATTTTTTTTGTGTGAAAGAGATTTAAAAAAAAAAAAAAAAAAGCATGAATAAAATATCAAAAAGAAAAAGAATAAAAAAAAAGAAGACACATGCTATAAAAAGGCTTGGCAAGACGTCTACGTCCATAAGCAATGATGATCAATTAATCCACTAATTATCTAGGAGATTACAAACATAAGAGATCCTTATATATGTGGGTTTATTATATATATAAGAGACAAAGATGGGTCAAAACATACTTAACATTTTTTTAGTCAGCAAACTAGTTATTCGGAATTTGGGTGAACTCCTGACAACCAACCAACAAATTTGGAACTCACCTGTATGCAGCATATATTGATCTGACAATGCAATAGTAATACAAGAGAATGCTTTTCTTCTCTACGTTTTCTTAACTTAATACAAAAGAAAAAAATAAAAGTTTGAAAAAAACCAAAAAACTGTAAATAAAGGTTTTATATCTCACATGGTTCATTAGTATGTATAGACATACTCTGATACTATATTAGAATACCACTTAACTCCAAAAACTTAAACTATTAAGTAAATGGCCCTAAATAAGTATATGTATGAAAATATGTTAAACTTAATATTCGATTGATGTGGGGCTATCCAACATATGCTCAACGTGAATTCAACCCCATTTCATCAGTATCGGTAAGCCATAACCTGTTCAACAAGATAGGTGAACTGCTAGGGTTATCAAGCACCATGAGAGATGACATGGGAATGGAAGCAAGACTTCAGGTGCTCAATGAAGATCATTACCTGTAACCTAGAAAGGAGTTAAACAATTGGGTATTGGCATATGGATGTAAAATTTTCACAGGGTTCACAGGAAAAGAGCTAGTCTTGCATCAGAAAAACGCTTGCAGAGTTCATAGTTTACTGCCCTTTTTTGATTTCAAATGGCTGTCAGATTTCAAAATAAAAGGATTTCAAGTGAGTTATGCACTTTTTCGGTTTATGATCTCTGCAATTACTTATTGCTCATGAATACTGCATGATTCAGTAAGCAAATTGTACATTTTTATTTTTTCTTAATCCAATATATCCTTTTCCAATGTCATTAGATTCACTAATAGTGATTAAACTAACCTTGCCTAGTAACATATAAGAACATCAAGGATTCCATAAACAGTAAAACTTATCTATACCCCTAACCCCTTTTACTATCAACAAATGAATATCATCAAAACTTCTCTATAAACTTAAACCCAGGTCATTTATTTAACAAGTGAGACAAATGTCATTAGGCACACTATCATGCCATTAACAATTATGTCCTATTAGATGGGTGTAAGAGTTAAAAATTTTAGACCATGTATAAGTTGGTTATATGTACATGTATATAATTTGGTTGACAATGATCAAAATGTATACAGTGAGCGACAATCCCAATATTACCCGGAAAAAAGGGGAAAAAGAGATAGACCCAATTTATCACTCAAGTTAAATAAATGAAATGAAAAAAAAGGAGGCCTAAACTCTGGGAATTACTTGATATATAAATTGGCCGACGATACTATCAGTATTTCAAGAATTGAATTACTTGTCCAAAAAAAAACCCAAAAAAGAAAAAGAAATGAATCCAACTGAAGGTCTAATTCTTGATTAAAAAAAAAGGGAAAAAATATAATAAAAATAAATAAAGAAAGTATGAGCGGAAGTGTGAGCACCTTAACTAAAAAAAAAAACAAGAAAGAAAAATGAAAAAGAGACAGAAAGTTCAACTTCTCTGCCCTGCCCAGATTTATTAAAGCTGTGGTAGACCATAAATCCATTGCACTATGGTTCTGTCATTCTGTGTCTTCTGATGCCTGCATGTGCACGCCCTGTTCGGTGTCTTTTGACGCTGCACGTGGACCACGTGTGCTCTACCTCTATAGCTTGCTATGCTTCCGGTGGACTAGCTAAGAACATATATTATAAAACTGCCTTTTGTGACCCAGCTTATGGTAATAAATAAATTACTTTCCATTAGATATTAAATAAAAAATGATTCTTGAACCTTTCTCCAAAATTTTATTGATTTTTTATTATTATTAACAATTAAGCGCTGAGATTTCAGTTCAGATTATCCTCCTAATGGTTCATATGAGATATCTCATATCTGTATAGATAACAATTTCTGTGAAAAATTGAAATTAGGGCTTCTGGAGAGCACACCTAAAACTTAACCGTTCAACAACCCCACAAAAGCCAAAATTCTATTTAATTATGTTATGCAATTTATTTGAAAAAAAAAAAAAAAAGAAAACATATTATATAACAAGTCACATAGTGTAGTTCATACTATTCATTTCAAAATCAAGTGAATCTCATTCTGTTCCGATTTGTTGCTGCATAAAGCAATTCAATAGTATAAATTTTCAAGTTAAGTGCACTACCTTTTCTAAAATCTTATACTATTCAATAGTCTAAAATATGAAGTTTCAAGTTAAGTGCACTACTTTTTCTAAAATCTTATACTATTCAATAGTATAAATTTGTGAGCAGACTTTTTACCTAATTGCAGACTTTTTAGGTAATTGGAGTCCCAACTATTCCGGATCAGCTATCTTGGATGTGCCTCCCCCAGGCCTTGGACCCCTATCTTTTAGATTATATGGTGTGCCTGCCGGTAATCCAGCTTTAATTTAGCTGTTCTTGCTTAAATTCCTTTGCGGAGAAAAAAAAAAAAAAAAAAAAATTTCATGGGCAAGACTAGCAATTAAAGGTTCAGTTGTACAACATGTTTGTAGGAACATCGATCACTTGGCGCTGGTATAAAACAATTTTCTAGAGGGTAGTTTTTATCTTACCCTCCATGTGGTTTGCTGAGAAAAACAGAGATAAATTGTATTGTTTAGGTTTCAAGAAGATGAAAATAATTTCCTTGTAACATTTCCCACCTGCCTCCAACGACCAACAGATCATTACACACTGCTTCAGTGGATCCATTGATGGAATATGTGATGCAAGTCTTTGCAGGTTGTTATCTAGTTTTATTATCCACGACCAAACCACTCTGCAGGAAAAAACAATACACAAAAGCTTCTTTCATTAACGAAATCCACTATAAAAGCAACTGTTTGGCTAGGAATCTTGAAATCTTAGTTAAGATTTGATAAACCCATCAAATCTTCCCTCTTCACCTAGTTCTTTTTGTGTCTTTTGTTTTTTTTTGGGGCATAGTGTGGGTATCCAGTATCCCCATGATCCCTTTAGGATGAGACTAATCCTATAGGCTTGTGCAGTTCCCATCCCATATGTGCCAGGTAATTACGGGCCGCTTTGGATCTTCGAGATCATTGTGCAGGTGGGGTTTCGTACACAAGATCTATGCTTCGCGAGACCCTAATTAGTTGTCAGCTTGTCATTTGAACTAATCCCTAGGGGTTGTTGTGCGTAACTGAGAGAAAATGCATTGGAAGAAGGAATACTTGGACGCAGTCCTGGTTCCAATTGGGTTATTGATCATGATTGGATACCAGCTCCTCCATGTCTATAGAATCGTATACCATCCTCACACCACAGTCATTGGCCATGAGAACAACAACAAGAGAGCTTGGGTAGACAGAATGATTCAGGTCAGAAACTCCCTACATTTAACATATATATATATATATATATATATATATATATATCTTCACCCGATGGAGCAAAAAATCCCAGCTAAACTTCATTTAACAAGCTTCACAACTTTATTGCATATATTCGCAGGCTGACAGCCAAGACAAATCAGTAGCTCTAACTGTTATCAGCAGCAACATTACCGCAGCGACTTACTTGTCTTCAGTCTCCATAGCTCTGAGCTCTCTAATTGGAGCATGGCTGGCAAACTCTTCAAATAACACCTTCATGAGTAGTATTATATACGGTGACAAAAGGCCACCCATCACTTCAATCAAATATCTTAGCCTTCTTACTTGCTTCTTAGTGGCTTTTGCTTCTTTCATTCAATCTGCACGTTACTTCGTCCATGCCAATTTCCTCATAAGCATGCCAAAAAGCACAGACCTCCCTGTGAGCTATGTACAGAACGCATTGATCAGAGGAGGCATTTTCTGGGCAGTTGGCTTACGAGCACTCTACTTTGCCACCGCGTTGTTGTTCTGGATTTTTGGTTCGATCCCAATGTTTCTTTCTTCACTGATTATGGTGGTGACTTTTTCCATGGTCGACAGGAGCTCAACCAAGTTGCTTGAGTATCCGCCAGCCCCACAACCTGTTCAGTAAGATAGGAGAAGAAATATCCTGTGTCGCCAGGGTTATAGAGCACCATGAGAGATTACCTGCAAGCTATAAAGGAATTAAATAATTGGGTATTGGGACATAAAATTTTCACAGGGTTCACAGGAAAAGAGCTAATCTTGCAGCAGAATGCACATAGAATTCATAGTTTACCACCTAGGCTTTCCAACTTCAGAGCAAAAGGATTTCAAATGGGTTATGCACCTTTCTATTTAGGATCTCTGCATTTGCTTGCAAGTAAAAAAACCATGAGCAGACCCTGCATAGTTAGGCAAGATGGTTGAATTTTTCTAAGTTTGAGAATCAATTGAATTATGTAGTGAACTCTGCACGATTCAGTAAGCAACTTGTACATTTTTAATTTAATCCTCTTCCAATTCCACTAGCATTTTAAATATTACAATAAAATGACACTCACTAAGAGAGAGAAAACTAAAACTGGACTAATAACACATATAGAACATCAAGGATTCCATAAACAAATAGGGATAGCCATATTATTGGGAGAAATTAGAGAAAAATTACCAAAAATGCAGGACATACGTAGAAAGTTTTGGCCATTGAGAAATTCCCACAGATAAATTTTGAATAAATGATCCTTTTTACTAAACATCCATCCAAAATGTTGTGCACCAATTGAAAAAAACATTATGGTGATGACTTTACATTTATTCAGGAATTTAACCATAAAATGCATAATGGAAAATCAGGAAAATGCCAAGAGCCATAAGCCAAAATTATAAAAAGGATCTCAGCATTTTTGGAGTTTCTTCCCCATCTTGTTTTCTAGTTTTACTATTATATATTTATTGGAATTAAAAATCCAAGAAAAATAGTAAAAATTACATTTTTTTTAATATTATAAAAATGATCATTCCCTCAAAGATATTGGTCGGATTTTCTTAGTTGCCAAACCTTCTAAATGATTTTCCCAGAAAAATAAATTTTAAAAAAAAAAATATATATATATATGCTGCTAAAAAAATCGATTTCTGCTGTTATAAATCATGCTATCTTATAAAATGCTGAGCTAGAATTTCATGGAGGATGGAGTGGAACGCAATCAAGAATAAAACTGTGACCATGAAATTGCATGATTAAAATTGGATGAATATGAGTTCTACAAATAGGTTGGAGGAACTTAAAACCTATTCCTCCAGTTTGATTTGTTATCTCTTCCATTATTTCGTATCATCTGGACTTTGGCCATTATCACTGCTGGTCAACTTGGTGCTATCTGTGGAACTCTCAGCCATTGGATTTGGTGAACGTAACTCCTCTTCGTCTTTACTTCCAGTTTCCTCACTTGCAAAATCTTCCATGACGGAGTTGAGGGCCAGCTGACCAGAGTAAAGGACTAAACCAACAGCGTTGATGCCGAAGACAAATGTTGCAAGGTAACAAATCCCATTAATAATAGTCCTGCAGATAGTAGACAAAGAGTCTTTTTAAAAATTAAGAGCATGTGGGATGGTAATTGATGAAAGTGGTTGAAAGACTACCTTATGGTTATTGTTATCTGGCGAACCTGAAAAGCAGGAAGAATTATAGTATTAGATGATGAAGACTACAAGAGGTAAAGCATACTGAACATCTTCAAGCTTTTCTTCAAGGAAAAAAAATAAAAATACTATGTTTATGTAATAATAATATAAAGATATTTCGGTTGTGAATTTTTCTTTTGCAGTTTTGCACATTATTGTAAGCAAAATGTTTTCATTCTAAATGTGCAAGAATAGAAAATGTTTTCTCCCTGAATTGTTGTCTTCTTTTAAGACAAGAATATTGAGTGCAAGCATTTCTTGAAAAGTACCCATGGGCTTTATTATACAGGGCTCATGCTTCTCACAACTTTTAAATGCTAAAAAAATAAATAAATAGAAGATTCCTAGGGGTATCTCTTTCTAAGTGACACCAAAAACCATTTACATCACCCATTTTGCATTATTGCATATAATGCAAACAACACATTTAAATTGGAACAAAAGGTACATAAGTTAAATGGTCTTTGTTGCTCCATATATAAATATACACACCCATTTTCTTTTACCAAGAATCCAACATGGGTCAAAGCTTGAATAGACTTCCTTTTAGAGTACTTTAGCAGCTCAAAAGAAATCTGATTAAATCTGTTGTGTCTGTAAGTAGTGTATGATTATCAAAGTTTTTTGTACTTGTCTAAAGCCAATTAGATGGTCTTGATGTAATTTCTTCCTTATTGCTGTAAATCTTGCATCTCTCATGACGTGACAATGAGGATTGTTTTACTTCAAGCAGACATGATGCTTCTCCATCCTCTTCTATCAGTTGCAGGCTAAGGGCCATTAAAGCTAGTTCTTTGAATTCATGAACGGATACAAGGTATAGTGTTCATTCTCAAACTTCTATTCAAAATTGTTGCTATTCAAATAGGTAGATGCAACTGCTAAACCTTAAAGATCAAATGTCTTTAAACCAAATTGCATCAGAGACATCTAAATTCTAGAAGAACTGCGATTAAATTATCTAATTGTTGAATTATTCCCTAATACATAATGAAAAATTGTCACGGAAATCAATTATTATATGTCTAGACTATATGATCTGTCCGCAAAAGACTGTAATCCTATGGTAGGGTTGTAGAAATGAAGGATTAACAAGTGGAAACTCTGAGCTTGTCATAAGAGGCATGATTAATCTTGTTTCCTCATAAACCTGAAACTTTCATAGCTCTCAATAAAATTCTCATGGGTTCACCCTTATATTCTTTTAATCTATTTCTATCACCTATCAGAAAAACGAAAAATTGCTCCTGATTAGTAGAGATAGCTAACTCATTGTGGTTTTCAATGTTTTTTATTATACATAAAAAACTGTGTAATTCCTGGCCTTTCAACCTTGTATAAAACTTTACCTAAGCATATGCTTGCATGAAATAGTGTATCACACTGAAACCTATGAACATTGAGTCTCTGTTTTTTATTTTTTATTTTTATTTTCTTATAAATAAAAGACATGATGATGGATATTGGTTGTTTTGTAATATTCAGGGCAGTAATTTCACTATAATTAAGCATTTTTATCACAAATATTCTCCTGGAAATAGCAACAACTATCAACAAAGTGATTCACCACCCTTAATCAGAGACTAAATATAAGTAATCTCATAATTTTTTTTTAAAATTCTCATACTTACAAATATAAGATTTTTATTTTTCTAATTGAATTCAAAGAACTGCCATCAAAATTTGTATCGATGCAAAAAAATAAAATTAAATAAATTAAATGTAAAGTTATAGGAGGATCATTGATGGAAGATTATGTTATATGTGTTAAATTACAAATTTTCCAAATAAAGGTAAATTAGTAATTAAGTAGATAGTTGCAGGAAAGAAAAAAGGGAAAATTTGCTCAGTAACGTCTTAAGCTCGATGCTCTATTTCAAGCTAGGAGAGTAGCAACCATCTTCCACACACCCCCCCCCCCCCTCTCCAAACCCTGGCAGTAAACAGTGCATGTATTCTGGAAGTATATTCAATTATGTCATACATTTGAATTTCTAATCTTTGGATTCCTTGAGGTGATTTCTTTCATTATCTTCTTGCTTATATTACAGAAATCAATGTGGTACAAATTTCAGTGGTGAAAATTCAGGTTAAGTTTATCATCTATAGCAGTAATCCTAGCATGGAATGCAAGATCGGCAATGGACACCATAACCACCACTGGAGCCTGAAGGTGAGATTATCCAAGCTGTTTCTCTTGACCTTCTCTTGACCTTCAGCACATTTGCATGGAAGGAGACCTGGGCAGTGTCAAATGGCAGTTGATATACTAAAACTGCCCACTCAGATATATTTGAAAATGAAGTATGTGCATGACTACTCTTGAGGCAAATGACCAGGAAATTGTTTGGCATATTTAGGTCACGAATTCCCAGGTCAGAAAATCTAGTATGATTGGTTTCATAGAAATGTTGTCATACCAAGGAAAAATAAAGAGAAAATAAAAATAAAATAACAATAAATACCATAAGCAGCTGGACCAAATGATTGAGAGATAGTGCATCAATCAGAAAGCAATACATCCTAACAACAGTATAAGCATACATTACTTTGTTTCCCAGAAAAACATATTAGAATCCAAAAACATTTTAGGTAACCCCAACAATTCAATTTTACATTGACCACATCATTGAACACCTAGATGTTATTCCAACAAATATTATTACATCTTTAAGAGATAGTATCTAAACTTAATTTTTTATTATGCAGGAAAAGATATATTCTTTAAAAAATCTGTTATAAATTGTGAATGTCAATTTTTTCATGAATTCAGAGTGTTTTTCTTTTTCTTTTTTTTGATCAGCAACGAAAGAATATTATTAACGAAAATAAGAGAAAGGAAAGCCCAATTGAAATGATTGAGAGTACACACTAAATGAAAGAGATACTACACATAACAATCAGAATATTCACCTCCAGTAAGATCACATCAACAAAATGAAAATAGTTTCATTATGCAGGTTGTGTGAAACTGTCAATCATATGAGCTAAAACTTAAAAGCCAAATTCTATGATTTCAATTGCCCTAGTTTTAACATAAAAATGCATAGTATATATGCAGTAAAAAAACAATCCCGCACAAATAAACAAAAGGGCAATCGAAGTACATACAGAAAAATTATCCGAAATAGTCTGCCGATTGAGAGACGCTTCAATAGTAGTAGTGAACTTATACAAGATGAGCGCGATCACTCCAGCCGATATTCCACCCAACAATGCCTGAATAGGTGAAGGAGGAGACTTTGCATCGACCGAACCTGGCGTCATTGCTTTCAAGCTATCCAATGCCTCCTCCTTCAATGACTTCTCTACTCCCGAAGACCTAAATTTCTAAATCCACCTCAAAATTAAGCTAAACCATAATAACATAAAAAAATGTAGAATTGAAATGAGTGGAAGAGCAATAAAACCCAGTTCCTCAAATCCAAATTGAAACGTAACAACACAAAACTTTAGATTAAAGTCAATGCATACCCCATAAAAACTCAGTTCCTCGAAATCCAAATTGAAACACAATGCCGCATAAAGATGTAGAATTGAAGAGAATGAAGGAGCAATAATACCCAGTCCCCCAAAATCCATATTGAATCATAATAACACATAAAACCCAGTTCCTCAAAATCCAAATTGAATCATAATAACACATGAAAATCGGGAATTGAAATTAGCATAACCCCCACCAAAACCCGCACTATAGGAGCATATAACAATGCTAAATTGAAAGTGAAAGAGATATCAAAAAGCAGTCATACCAGTTCTTTAGCTCGCTTTGCGCGGCGCCGGATAGAGCGAAAGAGGAAGATAGAGATGGCTCCCGTGAGGAGAACACTGGTGGCTACTTGGAGAGGAGATGGGTCGTCGGTGGTGGCGAAAATGGAGGTAGGGGAAGGTGGGAGTTCGATGGGTCCGTCTTCTGCTTCGGTCATGGTCGTGGTGGGTTCAGGAATTTGGGCGAGCCATGGTTCAGGTCCGGCTCGAGGGTGGGCTGAGACAGAGTGGAGAATAGTGGGTCTGTGAAGGAAGGTGAGATAAGGAGAAGAAGAAGAAGAGGAAGAGAGAGACGGAGAGAGTAATGGGTTTTGGGGATGGGAGAGAGAGAAGGCGAATTTGGAGGAGAGAAGGTTTAAAGACTGCAACATTGGGTTTCAGAGTGGGAGAGGTTTGGTTATTGCAGCTACTCTGTTTCTTAGTTTCTCTCTCATCAATATCTGTGCTGTTCTTGTGGAATGAGGGAGGATCAATATCTGCTTTGTATTTGAGATTTTGGATATTTCCATTCTTTTGGATATTCATATTCATATTTATATATAATTTGAAATATCCTTGTGGTCCCGTGAAGCTTTGAACTCAACCATTGGATGTGTGGAAAATGTATCATTGCTTCAAGTTAATTTTTTTTTGATAAATAACATATTGTATTGATCAAAGAAAGAAATACAAATTGGATAAGGAGTCCAATCAAAAAGCCAAACACAGCAAAAAGCTAAACGCGATCAAAAAACATGCCAAGGAGCACAGGCAACCCTCTCCAACAAGACGGGTAGCAAACCAAAACCAACTCCAAAACACCTCAAGGAGGGAAAAAAGAATTCCCACTAGCTCTACTCTTAACAGGCTTTGAAGCACAAATCTCTTTCCAGTTATTAACAATAAGAAACAAAAGGATACCCTCAAAGGATTTGTCCACCGAAGCCCATAAGGAAGCAAGAAAGCAAACTTTATCCCAAATACTATCCAAATCCTCATAAACATCCCTAAAAATTCTAGCATTCCGCTCAATCCATAGCACCCATAAAATAGCTAAAATAGCACTACTCCACAGAACTTTTGCTTTATTAGAGCGCCCAAAACCTCTGAAATCCACCTCGAACATACTATAAAGGTTCTCAAGTCTCACCCATCTCAAATCAGCCATGGCAAAGAGCCGCTGCCATAGAACAAAGGAGATCTCACAGTGGAAAAATAAATGATCCACAGATTCACCCTTCTTCTTACAGAGAACACACCACTCAGGAGACAGGCACAAAAAAGGTCTTTTCCTTTGCATCCAATCATTGGTATTAGACCTTCTTTTATCTTAATGAAGTTTTCTTCTCATTTATTGCTTCAAGTTAATTATAGACCTTCTTTTATCTTAATGAAGTTTTCTTCTCATTTATTAAAAAAACAAAGAAAAAAATTATAGGCCTTCCTTGGAGTGGAGTTTAGGGTTCATGGTGGTTGGATTTTTTTTTTTTTTTTTTTTTCCCTATATGGTATTTGGAAATTTGGTCTCCAACTCCAAAACAGCTAACACTCACTCTAAATCGGCCATGCTTAAAATAAATTTGGTTGACGGTTGACTCCAAAAAAGAGTGGAATATTGAACCTAATTTGCAATTCTTGAATTATGTAGTTTGAACTTAGGATTATGTATTTGCTGGATATTGTGTTTCAATATCTCAAAATTTCCTTATTTTCATTGGTAGATTATTGAATTTCTTAATATAAATTTAAATAATTGGCTGTTAATATCTGTGTCAGGACTATGGCTTTTGAATTCTCCACCATGTTGTTTTAACTCGTAAACAGACAATAAGGTTGGATGGGAAAATTTTGACTATTTTTACTTTGTTTCTGAAATTTGGAGTTAATCTAAGAAATTTGGGAGATCCAAATGAAGAAAGAATTAAAATGTTCTGAAATTCGACTTCTCTGAAACTTGATTTTTGATTTTTGGAGAGAGTTTGAGTGATTTCCTGCAGAAGTCTTTAATTTGGTTTTCTCAGTCACACATTTCAGGATTAGCCACAATCTTCAACAATCTCTACTTCACATGATTTATTATTATTATTTTCAGGCCAAATTTTGCACAGTTCAGCTCAAGCACATTAACTATAAACTCCAGCTGCTCTGGAGGTTTTGATGTGCAGAAATGGTTTAGCAGAACTCCCCTTTGCCGCTGAGTCTTTTAGAAATGGAGGAACTATATGGCTTTTAACTTGGAAGAGGAAGGGAAACTGCTGGAGGTAGCTCAAAAGGCTCCGGATGATAATTTGGGATTGAAGTTAGTGGACTTGCTGATCAATCAAAAAAAGCAAACTGAAACCAATATTCATGTTTAATCTCCCTCCGATTGTTCAGCTCAGGGCAAAATTAAAGAGGGCATGGTGTGTGAGACCAATGATAATGGTGACTTCATTGCCAGTTTATTGAAGAAAATGAATTGTGTTCCAAAAGCAATAGTGGTAGAAGCTTCGGCATAGCTAGAGAGATTTTGTCGTCATTTTGGGCAGGAAATTGTGGTGCACTGGGGCACTAATGACAGTTTTGAGGCTGTCCAAATGTTAGCCATGATACTAAAAATGACAGTTCATGATTCATTTCTTCTTGCTTGGGAATTTGATTGAGTTCATTCATTTTTGTTCATAAAAAGAGAAGGCATACCTTGCTGTTGGAGGGCAATGAGACTTTAGTTGGAAGAGCCTGCAATGGTTCATGTTGGTGAACATCTTTCAAAATGAGAGTCCTCAGTTTTCACCTTTTAATAATTAGAGTCATCCCTATCAATTCCCTAGAAAAGAAAAAAAGCGACACCTAAATTTAGGTGTACAAATTTAAAAACCATGCTATAATCCTGTTATGACAATTCAATGTTTTTTGGTGCTTGTGTCATGGAAAATTTGGCCCTGGAAAAGCCAGTGGGAATCTGGCCCCTTGTGGGCTATACATTCAGACCAAGTGCCCCTTTTATGACAAAAGCTCCTTCCTCATTTCTTCCATTTCTTCATCTGGTAAAAACATAAAAGAGATGTCCAATCCATGCATGGTCTACTTGTCTCTTAGATGGAATCAAGATTAGGTTAGCCTTATTTAACATTATTTCCAATCCATGCCCTACTTGTCTCTTATATGGCATTATGTTCTAGTGCCACCCAAATATAACCTTGTTACCAAGAATCTCCATGTGAAAATGAGATTTAGTCTTCTTGAACATATTGAGACCCTAATATATATATGGACCGTGTGGTAAAAAACAAATTAGGTCGACAAGAAGGCAAGTAGGTACAGGAGGACGACAAATGAAGCCTTGGAATCTTGCGACAATTTTGGGTTGGATTGGCTGTATTAAGAAAGAAAACACCAAGTAAAATAATTGTAACAATCGCTATCCGTGATTGGCGCATTTTTGTGCCAGGACTAGAGGTTCTTTCTTGACCTACAAGGATGGGGCCTTATAATATAGAAGAAGAAAGACAAAATGCATGAACCTAAAGAGCAGAACATGCATAATAGAAATTGCTAGTCTTGAAAACTAGTTGATCTGATTATGTGATAACTTTCCTTTTCCCATTCGAGATGAAGCTACGACCAAATCTAATGATTCTTAAAGATTTATTATTATTGTTATTATTTTGGAGCAAATTCTTGGCAATCAAAGCAAGTATAAGAGAGATTGAAGGGGATAACTATGTTAATAGTAAGGGGAGACTTTTTGGAAATGAAAAAATGGATTGATTTCAGAAGTTTGAGTTGGAATTCAATAATTCTCATGGGTAGGAAGATTCTCCAATTTTAAAGAGGAAACCAGTGATTTACTTTATTGAGTTTCAAACTACTAGATAGGAATTCAGTACATCATCGCAATAGACGAGTAATTTGTACACATAAAATTAGAAGGATTATTATGTGATCGACATTGGAATTGTCTTTTTCTTTTTTGCAATTCCTGAAATTCCTTTTTTTCATGGTTTAAATTTAGGGCAAATCTACCCTTTAGCTTAAAAGCTCATTAGTCCCAAAATTACACCCATGAAAAGAATGAATTTCACTAATTGCAAATAGAGAAAAAAGAACAAAAGAATTGCATAAAACCTCATAGATTAGCTATCTGGGTGTGATTCCCAAGCTTATTCTAATGTTAAGATCTAAATGCTGATAGACATGCATGGTCTTCAACATGCTTGGTTCACATTAGATGCCACAGCTCTTGCCCAAAACTTGATTTGTGCCTTCATGTCTTCTGCTGACTTGTTGGCAACCCAATTTGGAATTGGAGGGGCAGAGCTTTGTAATAGCCATGCCTCAGAAAGATAAGGCCTTCTGACCTTGTCATCGTCCGATTCATCTCTGTTCTTCTCTTGCAATCCAGGAAGTATGTTGACTACACTTGGGCTTAAGTCCTCTTTGTCAAATTTAAAACCCAAGTCCTTGAAACCTTGCACTTCTTCGTATTCAAGATCGCTTAGGCTCTTTTTCATCTTCCTTTGGTTGAGGAGGTATCGACGTCTCATTTCCTCAGGGCCATCCATATTTATACTTTCCACTCGTGGTAGTCTTCGCGGGCGTTGCCTTGGCATACTAGAACTTTGAATCATCCCCTAAAATCCAAAGCCACCTAATATTAGATAGTGGAAGAAGAACATTGATATATAATTTAACTTCCAGTGCATCTGTGCATGATTAGTTCATTTATCAGCACAAATTCACACCATTTAGCTCATCAAACTCAAAACATATTTGCGCTTTCACAAGCAAGAAAAACTACATGCTTTTGCTTCTGTTGCTTTTGTTTTACAGCATAAAGCCAAAAAAGAAAAAGAAGAAAAAAAGTGAAATTTTCTACTTAATTTTTAAAAATACTTTTGAGAAGTCCAAAGCCTATATGTTTGTCTTTAAAAGAGATTATGATTGTGCCAACAATAAAACATGTCATGGCACCAAGATGTCAAAAAGCATCAGCAATTCAAATTGCTTGTTATCAGATAATAGAAACAGAAGCAAAAACAAAATAAAGTACAAAAAACAAAAAAGAATAGTTCATAGTCGATCTATAACCTCTTAAACTATGTACCTTAAAGGAGCTGATGAATATAGTATACCTTTGAGGCAAGTCGCGGTGGCAAGGCATTAGGAGGGTTAAGCGATGCTTGACGAGTCAGTTTGCTGATTTTGGGATCACTTTCTTCATCTGGAGTCGATTCTTTCCTCCCTATACAAGGTGGTAAGGATGGTGTTCGAAGCAAACTATGGCGCGATAATTGGTGAGTCAATTCGTTAATTCCAGAATCGCTTTCCTTCGTTTGAATTCCTTCCTTTCTCCCTACACAAGGTGGTAAAGATGGTGTTCGAGCCAGGTTACAAGGAAATGAACCATGGCCGTCTTCTTCAGGGAGTTTCCTCATCGATGACGAGGTTTCAGCACTCGAATTCCTGACCAACATCTCTTGGCTAAAATTTGAGGAAGGGCAAGGGTCAGAATTACATCTCAACATCTTTGTTCTTCTATCAAGCAAGTTATCAAAGAACCAACAATCTTCCAAGAGATTCACAGCCCCCTCCACCCTTTCATCCCCACTAGAAGATGATACAAAAGGATCATCAATAGGCTCCATACCTGCTGCACAATTTTTCAAACTACCAACTAGTGTTTTTTTTTGTTTTGATAATCTACACCAACTAGTTAAAGGGACCCCCACATGGGCTTCCTGTGCTGTATAATCTTTTATGCTATTATCTATAAAAAAAAACTGGCAGATGGGCTGATTGGGGGAAGCCATGTGCAGATAGATATCATGTGCTATGAGCTCACAACACCAATAAAATTTTATGTGGAGGTATGACTTTGTGTAGAAGTTTGATGATATGCTACTGATGGATATAGCTAGCTATAATTTTTCAAGTGGGGGTGTGTGTGCATTTAATTTGGAACAACTAGGGAATATGGGGAGGGGTTAATGGCTAGGAGAGCTGGAGGAGGATGACAGGGTCATGACAGCCCACTGCCCATGTGCTGGTCTTTTGATTATGAAGCAAATAGGGGGTCTGTTGTATTGTTTTCTTCTCCCCCATTATGTGACAGCTAAGGCTAGGGGTGTTAATAAAATGGAATAATAACAAGAAAGGGGTTATTTGTAATGTTGATTTGCAGCAAAGAGGTGTTAACTTACACATAATTGCAGAGGGATCCGTTATCAATTGGGCTGCAAATTCGGTCTGAAAACCCGTATTCAGCCTTTTCAGCCTGTTGGGTTTAGGCTGACTTTGGGCTGAATAATGCTCATGGGCTGGCTAAGCCCGCGCCTGGACCTAGCCCGGCCCTACTCGCATACCTATTCGTTCGAAATCCCAACGAGGCTCTTTCTCTTATCCCTTAATCCATGGATAAAATTTTTTGAGCAAATATCAAGAACACATTATGCCATGGTGACAAATTCTTCGACCTAGGGAATAATTTTTGTATAAAATGAGAATGGTTCTCACTTATCAGAGAGGTCCAGAATAAATATGAGAGTGGGACAAGGGGACATGAAAGAAACAAATTATGCCATTAGCTCATATGCAAAGTTTTCATGTACATGTGTAAAATATCCAAAGCCTTCATAAACTTGTAAATCAATGATATTTCATTTTGAAACAATGCCACGTATGGATTGATCCATCAAAAAGAATTAAAAAAATTAAAAATTAAAAAAACAAATTTAAACATGGATCGGTCCAATTGATCTGGCAGGTTAACATTATTCCAATTAGCTAGGTCCTTTGGCTTAGATTGATGTGTGGACTGGATTTTCAAAACAATATTGCTCAACAATGGAATTTTAATTTAGGTGATTTAGGGCATGCTTTCCATCAGAAATGTATTCTATAGGCACGAGGAACTCCATGCAATTAGGGTTATACATAATGTGTTGCTATTCTACACTTATTTCAATAATTCTTTGATTCTACACTAATTCTCCAATTTTTTAAATGTAGATATGTACCATATTATAAAAACATCGTCACCATTTACCAACAAACTTTAGCTTACCGACCCTAGGGGCCTAGTGGTATCGGGATGGGTGTGGGGTTGTGGGTAAAGTCTAGGTTTAGAGGTCAAATCCGTCAATAATTTTGTGATACTTCCTATTCTCAAATTATTTAAGTGTAGACATGTGCCACATTAGAAAAAAACTCATCACTAATGAACTTTAGCTTATTGGGCCTTGTGACTTAGTGGTACTCGGGTGCAGGTGTAGGTGGGGTTGTGGGTAGAGTGTAGTTCTTGGGTCAAATCCCCCCAATATTAATAATTGAAAAAAAAAAAAAAAAAAAAGAAAGAAAGTTTGCTTAAGCTAGAGTATGGGTTAAGAAGTTCCTGTTTTTCTATTTTATTTTATTTTAATTTTTGTTGCATTAAAGGTACTCGAATCCTCCACGCCACCCATTTACCACTGGGCCACGAGCGCACGAGGGATGAAGTGACGGCTATGAGAAAAGAAACGATAAAGTTTGTTTTTACCAAGTGCGGCCTTCCTGACAACTTGCCAAGACATACGCCTATTGATGGATTTGGAAATTGGGTTGGTCAGGCAGACAATGCTCGCTTAGGGCTTAGGCTGAGCTTGGGTCAAATATTGGGCCCTCGTCTCTAATTCCATCTGTTTAGACTTTCAGAGCAGTAGTTTTCTCTTTTAACGATCTAACAATACATAGAATTTATCCTTGTCCCTAAATCTCAATTTTATCAACAAATGAATATCAATATTTCTTTACAAACTTAAAATTAAAATTTCTCACTTAACAAATAAAAAAATGCCACTACACTATCGTACCACGTAATCTTTTAGAGTAGTAGTTAACTTTCATAAGATATAGCCAAGTCATATGTCAAGCCTTATTTTTTGGCTGACTACATAAAAGAGTTTACGTATAGTATTTAGATGGGAAAATAATAACAATAATAATTATAATTATAAGTCTTTCTTTTTTAATTTTTATAATAAAGCATAAAAATAAGTTAAGAAAGTGGTACATATGGTATCAGATTTGTTAATGACAACTTACAAATAAAATGGAAAATTTGAACTTGTATTGTTTTGACCTTCAAGGGGTAGACTAAAACAGTTCTTCGGATTGACACCTTAAAAACTAGAAGGTCTTGAGTTTCGACTTCACATTTCCTCTTGGTAATGGTAAGATCCAATGCTATGGATATGTACGGCATGGAAGGAGGCATGACTATGGAGGCAGAGGTAAAGGATCTCGATATGGGAAATGCTATAAGCAGGTCTTAGTTAGAACACCTGATGTAGCATAAGTTGATTGACAAAAATATCCTCAAAACTACTAAATTTCATTAGTAGAGGTCCATTGCCACATAGGTGCTATCTATAAGGTACTATGTATAACATTACCCATATATACACACTTTTTTCCTTTTGCACTTATGCCTCACACGCCAAAGATCCTAACTAAGGATTCAATGCCCAGAATTCGGCAATTCAGTTGGGGACAAAGTCAAAACATGAAAAAACAACCAAAAATTTTCGTGTAACTAAAAAAACGCCTAGATCGATGATCACTGACATCCTACAATGGCCTTAGTATGTTTCCCCAACTTGAACCATTTAATGTGATTATCCTCTATCCCATCAAAAAATAAGCACCTCTCCCCAAAATTGCAGACAAAATCTCCATCTCTGATCAACCAAAACCAAACCAGAAAGCACCCCACAAGCCACAAAAATGGCTGAGCCCAAGAGCTCAGAATTTCACATAACCATGTTCCCATGGTTCGCCTTTGGCCACATGACCCCATTCCTCCACCTCTCTAACAAGCTAGCCGAAAGAGGCCATAGAATCTCCTTCTTACTCCCCAAAAAAGCAAAACCTCAGCTTGAACATCTCAATCTCCATCCCAATCTCATCACCTTCCACACACTCACCATTCCTCACGTCGAAGGCCTCCCTCCGGCCACCGAGACCGCCTCCGAGATACCCATTTTCTTGGTTAGCCACCTCGCCACCGCCATGGACCTCACCCGCCACCAAGTGGAATCGGCAATAAACGATCTCAAACCCGATTTCGTCTTCCACGATTTCAGCCATTGGATAACGGAGATAACTTCGCCGCTGGGCATCAAATCGATACATTACAACGTTGTTTCTGCGGCATCGCTTGCCATTGCACTAGTCCCTGCTCGAAAAATTGACAAGGACAAGCCATTAACTGAGGCTGAATTGATGCATCCACCGGCTGGGTACCCGTCTTCGTCGGTCGTACTACGCCCGCATGAAGCTCGCTCGTTGACGTTCTTAGAACTAGAATTCGGCAGTGGATTAACGTTCTTCGAGCGTATCACGACCTCCATGAAACAATGCGACGCAATCGCTGTAAGGACATGCTTAGAAGTGGAAGAACAATTGTGTGACTACATGAGAAGACAATTTGAAAAGCCAATTTTCTTGACTGGACCAGTCTTGTCGGAGGCAGCGGCAACGATGCCGTTGGAAGACAGGTGGGTGAGGACGATGCTACATGAGTGTGAGGGGCAGCTGCCTCTCTTGAATGATTTTTTATCCCCTATTTTATACCTTAGAGGCCCTTAGACATTTTTGAAATTTTAGATTTGTCATCCCTGAATTTTTTTTTTTAAATAAAATAAAATTGAAATCCCTTTTATTTTTCTTTTCCATTTATACCTCTCATTTTTTATTTGAAAATGTTGATAATGAAGTTATCATACAGGGCTTCCCAAAGATCAGGCCTCTTTGAGATCAATTGTAAATCTGTTCACTTGAAATATGATTTATTACGGGATTATAAATTTTTAATAATTTTTTCTACGTCAAAATAGTAAGAAGGGAAATTTTTTGAACTAAAACTTTTTCGATTAGTTTAGTTAGTATAAACTACTAACAACCAACACAAATTTTGGCTCCCTGAAATAAATTTTTGGCTTTTTCCTTGCAGGTGGGCAAAGTGGCTAGATGGGTTCGAGATAGGGTCAGTGGTGTACTGCGCATTTGGAAGCCAATACATCCTTGAAAAGAGCCAGTTCCAAGAACTTGTACTAGGGTTTGAGTTAACAGGCCTGCCATTTTTTATAGCCCTAAAACCACCATCAGGGACGTCAACGGTCGAAGAAGCCTTACCGGAAGGATTCGAAGAGCGGGTTCGAGGGAGAGGAGTGGTTTATGGAGGGTGGGTGCAACAACCATTGATGTTAAGTCACCCATCAGTTGGGGGCTTTGTAAGCCATTGTGGGTTTGGATCAATGTGGGAGTCTTTGATGAGTGATTGTCAGATTGTATTAGTACCGCATTTGGGTGACCAGATTTTGAACACTAGGCTATTGGCTGATGAGCTGAAGGTTGCAGTGGAGGTGGAGAGAGAAGAGAGTGGATGGTTTTCAAAGGAGAGCTTGTGCAAAGCCATAAAATCTGTGATGGATAAAGATAGTGAGGTGGGTGGCTACGGTGAAGAAGAACCACGCAAAGTGGAAAGAGATATTGGGAAGCCAAGGACTTATGAGTGGTTACATTGATAAGTTCATTGAGAATCTAAAAGACCTCAAAAGCAAATAACTGAAGAGGTTGGTATCTGCACTAAAATAGGGGTAGTACTTGCAATTTTTTTTTCCCCCAATATTTACGTATTTATTTATATTTTCTTTTATTTTACTTTATCTTGTCTGTTTATGAAATTTTTTTTACTTTTAATTTCAGGTCATTTGCAAATTTAAGGTTAATTACAGCAATTATTGCACCTTACTTTTTTTTTGTTCCTTTTTTTTTTTCTATATCCCAAATATAGTAGATGCTAGTGCTTAGCTCAACGGAGAAGGAGAATGCAAGGGAAATGCATATGCCCAAGAGATATATCTAGTGCATAAGCATTTTGGAACCTTTTGATATTAAAAAAATAATAAAAAATTATAAAAAAATGTATGTCTACCTAGCATTTCCGTGGTTACCTTCTACATCCTCACCAGACTCCATTTTTTGCTTGGGGCACTAATGACCCGCAGCCCAGCTGTAAGAGTTTGATGGAGGCTGGGACCATTTACATTTTCTGAAGTTATAATTAGGTTAAGTAGCCCATTTGCTCTAATTCACTTATTGTTAATTGTGCCCTTTAGCAGAAGTAGTAGTTTGTTTTTTTTGTTTTTTCCTTTTCTCTTGGGAGCGGCCCATTAGCAGAATTACCTCCATGTGTTTCTGGCTCAATAAGCCGGCCGGTCCAACTCAACCTCACCCTTTAGCTAGCTTTTGGGTACAAAGGGGATGTGCGGTGCACAAATTAATTTAAGGGTATCTTCAGCATTATTCTATCATTAAACACTCTTTGGAATGCTGATCTACAGGTTATCTTCAGCATTTTTCAATAATTAAATATCTTTGAAATGCCAAAGTGATTGGATGAGTATAGTTTGCATGACAATCCGTCATTATTTTTTGTCGTAACAGTTCATACAATCCACGTCGTTTTTTGAGAATGATTCTTACCATCATTGCCTGTAGTAAAAACGGACTGTCATGAAATCATTTCCCCCAGGGTGGGGGGAAAAGAGCTTTGCCTAAAGTGCATAAATATGGTAAGGATTGCACCCAAGTGAATCAAAAATCAGTTTCAGAGCAGAGATGGCTAGCCTCAAGAGCACTAAGCTTCACTTTGCCATATTCCCTTGGTTTGCCTTTGGCCACATGCAAGGAGGATATATTGATAGTTTCATTCAAAATATGCAAAAACTGCTGAAATAAAAGACATATATGGGTGGAAAAACAGCTGAATTGAACCCAGGAAATGTACTTCAATGAATTGATTCAGTACGCTATATGCATGGGTAGTGTGATTGTGCCTCTTTAGTTTAAATGCTAGTTTTGGGTGGAAATATCTTCAACATTGTCATGCATATTTTATAAATTAAAGCACCATATGAGCCTTTAGGCTATCTTTGGTTCTGCAAAAGAAAAATGGATAAATAAATAAAAAACCAAACAAACAAACAAAAGGGCAGGGAAAGAAAAGGACAGCAAAATAAGATGAAAATTGTTAGTTTTCCCTTCACTTTTCTGGCTCAATGTTTTCCCTTCCAATTTTCCTTTACAACCAAGCAAGTAAAAGTAGAATCCATTACTTTTGTTTTTCCCTTTTCCTTATAAAATCCAAGAATCAAACAGAGGGTTAATCAGAAAACAGAGAAAAAAAAATGGCCAAAGAAAACATAATTTTGAGTCTCGTGTTATAATCACTAAGCATGGCTGCATTATATCTCATCAGTGTAACTCTGTCATTTGATATTACAAGCCAATAGGAGTGGAGCAAAATGATTTGATATTCTCAATTTACTCTAGTTTTGTTGACTTGTGATATCACGTTAGTTGTATCACAGTTATATATAAATTTTTTATTTTTATTTTTAATGTTTAAGACTAAGTATCAGTAATAAATTATAAAGGTTTAGTGAGAAGTACAAATTTGAGAGAATGATGATGCCATCAGTAGGCAGGAGGACCAAGAAAAACCTTTTATATATCTTCATAATTCATTGTGATAGTGGCTAACAGGCCAATGATAGGTTCATATTTCATTGTGATAGTGGCAAACCGACCAATGATAGGTTCATGATTAGCATGGATAGGGTGTCCCTCATCACACTGGACCAAAAAAAGTACTCATTCTGTCTCAAATTAACTGTCTTGTTTGA
Source organism: Liquidambar formosana (assembly GCA_039720395.1). Lineage (NCBI taxonomy): Eukaryota > Viridiplantae > Streptophyta > Magnoliopsida > Saxifragales > Altingiaceae > Liquidambar > Liquidambar formosana. Next base: position 15,455,943 of record CM077834.1, on the reverse strand, counting down.
AAAAAATACACATTTTTTAAAAAATCACTCTTAAATGCTTTCACATTCACTCTTATCCTTTAATATTTCAATTTAAAGTTTGTTTTGTCCCATATCATGTAAATAGCACCGTGGTTATGGGTATTTTGGAAAATTAATTAAAATAAATTCTTGATTTTTTTTATTAGGATAATAATTTTGAAACGGGCTAAAGTGAAAAGGAATGCAATAAATATGAATAAGAATGAGTAAATGGCAATAAATTACGATGATTTGTAATGGAAGAATCAAAATTCAAAATATACAATAAATTACTAGAGGACAAGAGAGCTAGGATCAGGGGATGGTTATAGATCTATACTACCTATAAAAAGATGAATGTAAGAAAAACTTTTGATTGACTAATATACCTTTATTTTAATTTTTAAATACACAACTACCCACCCTTCTACGTATATAGGAAATATAGTAATATGAAAACTATAATTCTAAAACACATACCTTAATATATAAAACACAAATAGGAATTCAAAGGAAACGGAAACTATAATTCCTATATAATAAATAGAAATATATAAGAATATGGAAACTATAATTCTAAAACAATAGCCAGAACACATACCTTAATATATTCTAAAACACAGACCTTAATATATAAAACACAAATAAGAATTCAAAGGAAACGGAAATTATATATAATTCCTATATAATAAATAAACAGCCGGATTGTAAATTCCACTTTCTCCATCAAGAATAGTTTCAACCTTCTCTCCACCTTTTCCATTAACGGCGACTTCTCCCTTCTCTGGTAAGTTTTGCTCTGCAAATCTATATTACCTATAAAAAGTTGAATCTTAGAAAAACTTTTGAATGACCAATATACCCTTATTTTTTTAAAAAAAAATACATATCTACCCATACTTTAATTAAAACACATAACAAACATTCTTATCATTTGGTAACAAATGAAAGTTAGATTTTAATTCAAACTCTTAACAAATTAAAGTTAGATTTTTACTCAAATTCTTTTTTTAAAACAACTATCAAGTTGCATGATAATATATATGAATATAAACTCTTTAAATATTCCGTTTTATGAAGAAAAAAATTCTGAATATATATCTAAAGAGTTTTTAATCTTTCGTTGTACTTTCGAATTTTAAACTTTATCTTTTATGAAAAAATATAAAATCTTTATGTATTTATTAATTTGTATAACTAATATTATTTAAAAATATTCATGTGCAACGCACGTGTGCTATATCTAGTTACAACTTAAATGGCTAGAATCAATTGAGTGATATGTAACGGTTGAGACCATTATCAATGATATTCAAGGGTAAATTACAATAAGACCTTCTCTAAAATCTGACTATTACAGATACACCCCCTCACGTTTTTAAAATTATACTGACATCTCCTACTTTACAAAATAAACTACAAAGAGACCCCTCCTTCTAACTTCCATCCATTAATCCGTTAAATCATATTCAAATTTTTTTCAAAATACCCTAACTACCCTTAGTGGATGATAACTTCCATGTTAAATGCATATAACTCACCAGTCCAATAGTTCATCCAATACTTTTGAATTTTTTAATTATTATTGATAAACGACTAAAAGATTATATATATATATATATATATATATATAAGAAAAATGCTAAAAACAATTTAAATTTTCTGTCCAACTGATGTGGCAACTGTCAAATTTGCTGTTTAGAAACAATTATTTATTTAATTAAATTTTTAATTGATTTGCAAAATAAAAAATAAAAAAATTGATTTGCTAAGCTGCCACCTCATTTGAGTAAGTAGATTTGAGTATAAAAAAAAAAAGGGCTATGTAGCATTACTCATATGTAGAAATAAATAAAAAGAATTATTACAATGGAGATGCACGTATAGAGGTGGCAAATGAGGTGGCAACTTGGCAAATCAAATTTTTTTTTTTCCTTTTTACACATCAATTAAATAGATAATTGTTTCTAATGAGCAAATCTGATGGCTACCACATCAGTTGGACAAAAATTTAAGCTCTTTGGCATTTTTCTTTTATATATATATAATCTTTTAGCCGTTTATCAATAAATAAATAAATCAATCAAATGTACAGGATGACTGTTGGACTGATAAGTTATATGCATTTAACATGGAAGCTGTCATCCAATAAGGGTAATTAGGGTATTTTGAAAAAAATTGAAAGTGATTTAACGGATTATGGATGGAAGTTAAAGGGAGGGGTCTTAATGTAATTCAGAAACATGAGGGGGTCTATTTGTAATTGTTAGATTTTAGAGGGGTCTTAATGTAATTTACCCATGATTCAATGGTGCTAATTATAATAATAATAATAATATATATATATATATATATATATATATATAGAGAGAGAGAGAGAGAGAGAGAGAGAGAGGAGAGGGGGGGGGGGGACAAGTTTTCTGTATTCGCAATTTTTTTCATCTGCCTTCTATTTCTACCTACACTTTTTTCCTCATTCAATGCTTCTTAATTCTGTATTCACAATTCTTTTCACCTGCCTTCTATTTCTACAGGCACATTTTTTCCTCATTAAATGCTTCCTAGTTCTTGATAAAACTCCTCCAGGCCTCCAGTGAGTGCATAAACACCAAACACATTCAACCTAAACGTAGCTCAGCGAAAAGATGTATAAACTGAGGAGTTCTAAACTTCACTTTGCCATGTTCCCTTGGTTTGCCTTTGGTCACATGACTCCCTACCTACACCTCTCTAACAAGCTTGCTGAGAGAGGCCATACAGTCTCCTTCTTGCTGCCCAGAGGAACACAGACAAGAATGCAACAGCTCAATCTCTACAAACACCTCATTCATTTCTTCCCACTCGACATTCCCAACATTGATGGCCTCCCTCCTGGCGCGGAGACAGCTTCTGATGTACCTTTTTCAGACCACACACACCTTGCAACTGCACTTGACCAAACCCAAGACCAAGTCGAAACAATTTTAAGCTCTCTGAAACCCGATTTCGTTTTCTTCGATTTTGGCTTCTGGATTCCAGCCTTGGCCCGCCGTCTGGACATCAAGTCCATATACTACTCAGTGGTGTGCGCAGCCAGGCATGCAATGAGCTTAATCCCATCTCGAAGGATCGAAAAAAACTGGACTGTGGACGAAGTAATACAGCTGCCGCCCGGCTACCCATCTTCGAAGGTGCAGTTGCGACCCAACGAGGCCAGCAAATCAATGTTACTTGCGCAAGAGCTTGGAAGCGGATTGACCTTGTACGAGCGCCTGACCACTGGCATGAAGGATTGTGATGCAATCGCCATGAGAACATGTCCTGAAATTGAAGGACCCTTCTGTGAATACATTGCACAACAATATGCAAAGCCTGTGATGCTAACAGGCACTGTCTTGCCTGAAACACAGGCGGAACCACTAGAAGAGAAATGGGCCAAGTGGCTAAGCAATTTTAAGCGAGGCTCTGTTGTGTTTTGTGCATTGGGAAGCCAGATTATACTTGAAAAGGGTCAATTTCAAGAGCTGCTTTTGGGGTTCGAGTTGGCTCAGCTGCCGTTTTTGGTGGTCTTAGCACCTCCGCAGGGATGTGCAACGATCGAAGAAGCATTGCCAGAGGGGTTTGCGAACAGGGTTCAAGGAAGAGGGCTGGTGCATGGGGGTTGGGTTCCACAGCCAGCAATATTGAAGCATCCATCAATTGGGTGTTTCGTGAGCCATTGTGGGTTCGGATCGATGTGGGAGTCCTTGATTAATGACTGCCAAATAGTGTTGGTTCCTCATCTGGTTGATCAGATCGTTAACACAAGAGTAATGGTGGAAGAATTGAAGGTCGCCGTAGAAGTCGAGAGAGCAGAGAACGGATGGTTTACTAAGGAGAAGTTAAGCGAAGCAATAAAGTCTGTGATGGACGATGGGGAGGTTGCTACTTCAGTGAGGAGCAACCATGGAAAGTGGAAGAACATCATTCTAAGCCACGACATACATGGAGGATATATTGATAGTTTCATTCAGAATATGCAAAAGCTGCTGGAATAGAATACATGGCTGGACAGCTTACTGAGTTGAAACCAGAAACTGTCGATCTTTAACAATGTGACTTTTTCTAAGACATCTATCTAGTCCTTACGGCTTGTTTGTTTGAACGGAATCGGGGGAAGGAATGAGATTTCAATAGTGGTCTCTCCTCTGTTTTGTTGATTTTTGGGTTTCCTCTAAGGCTGGGCTGTTGTTATGATAATCTGCAAGCGCGCATTGTTGTGATAATTTGGGTGTTTCTTTGCGCGCAGTTTGTTTAATTTTGTCGGAATTTTCAATTATTGCTGACTGGATTATTGCTGATTATTTGTCAGTTGAGGGAGGGATAGCTATGGGTAGGAGATCGGCCAAACGAAAGAAGAATAGGAGGGGTTCTCCTACGAAGCTAGCTTTGGTCGGTCCTGAGATTATCTCCACTGGTAGTGTATCTGATGAGGAAGCATGTGCTCTACCACCTTCTGGTACTGCTTCTGGCCCTACCCCTCCTCCTTTTGTTTCTCCAGATTCAGGTATAGATTCTCTCAAGGCTGGTCTTAACCCTATTAATATTCAGCGAGTGTCCATTTATTGCCTTGAGGATGATAAAGTTTGGAAATTGTTGGGTATTGGACGTACCCGTATTAATTTTCCTCCTGGTTCTTTACGACAATCATCCTTGGTTGTATATGAGGAGGAAAACAATACTTTTTTGCTTACCCATTGTTTCAGATCTGATATTGTTTATTCTAAGCTTAATGATTCAACCATCTCCTGGTGTCATCCGGAGGATGATTCGGTTGAAGCTATTGTTTTTCAAGATGTTACTTGCTGCTCTTCTATTTGGGCCTACATCATTAAGGTGCAAAATCATGTTCCAAGTAGCGATGAATATGGTGAAGATAGCAGTGTGCACTCGGAGGATGATTTAGATCCTGATGAAGCTAAGGTGCAAAATTATGTTCCGAGTGACGATGAGACTTGTTATGATAGCAGCGTGTACTTGGAGGATGATTTAGCTTCCGATGGAGACAATGGTGCTTCCCCTTCGATTTGTGAAGATCACAACAGCCCAAGCTCTAACTTGTGAGAGTGATGTGATTACCAAGACTTTTGGTTTTACAACATCAGCTCTTGTCTCCCACGTGAACTTGATTGAAGCTGATGGAGCTACTTTGTTAGCTGGAAAGGTCAGTCAAGTGGGACCCGTGTCTATCACTTCCCATGTGAACCTAAGAGAAAGGAGCGTGTCGTTTGCTTGCAGGAAAAATGGATCAAGTGGGACCCGAGTGAACTTTGTCTAGTGTGAATTCTATTGTCTCCCGCCTAGTGAGTCTAATACTTCAGAGGGTGTGGTGATAGTATCACCTAACCAAGGTTCGGCTCCTCCTGTGATTAACCCGTCCCAACATGGGTTAAGATCCACTTGGAGCTCCTTGTTTAAGCCGGAATATAAAGGCAAATCCTATTTGAATTTTTTCCAGCCCGTGATCTCTGATGGCAGGCTCACTATAAAACCTCCCAAGGAAGTTGCAAGTGCAGGTTGTTCTCATTGGAAAGGGAGTTTAGTTGGGCATTTTCTTGAAAAACGTTTGCCGTATCATTTGGTGAAGGAATGGGCTATAAAATTATGGGCAAAAATCACTCAGTTGGAAGTCTTTTCTTTAGAAAATGGCTTCTTTCTTTTCAAATTTTCTGACTTGAGTTTTTGTGGTCAAAATTTGGAGGCAGGGCCTTGTTTCTTTGCAGGTAAACTCTTGGTTTTAAGAAAATGGCAGGCCAATTTTATCTTTTCTAAAGATAAACTTTGTAGCATTCCGATTTGGGTGAAGTTGTTTAATGTGCCTTCGGAGTATTGGAATAAGATTGGTATTAGTTATATTGCTAGTGCGATTGGCCATCCTTTATACCTTAATGAGGCTACTGAAACAAAATCCAGAATCAGTTATGCGTGTATGTGTTGAAATTTCTGTTGAAGACTCCATCCCCAATAATTTCGACCTTGTTCTTCCTAATGGAAATGTTGTTTCCATTGATGTTGAGGTGCCGTGGAGGCCCAAGAAGTGTATTGAGTGCAAGAGTTTTGGCCATTTACAAAAAGATTGCTCCGTGGCTATAAGGCAAGCTTGGGTTCCAATTCAAGTAGCTATCCCCGCTATAAAAGCTCCTATTATTTCTTCTGTCAAGGAAGTGCAAGAGAGTACCCATAAGGAAAATGAATGGATTCCTGTGGTTAGAAAGAATAAAAATCGCAAGAGTGCTACCTATTTGGATTCTAGTTCTGCCTCCTTCTCTAGCAAGTGTGTGCTGATTGAGAAACCAAGTGTTTGCGTTGCTCCTGTGGGTGTTATTGAGCAATCAAAGGTGTCCCCTAACGCTTCGGGTGCTTCAAGCAAGTCTACTACTCTAGTGCGTTATAAATTCATTGACCAAGCTTTGGCTAATTTAAAGCTTAAGCCGAGTAAATCTTGTTTCAAAGATTCCAGTACCAAATTGCCTATCAGAACTTTGACAAATTCTCCTTCCAAATCTCCAAATCAGAAAGGATATAATGCCAATTTTCTTTAGTTAGATAAGGGTTAATTAGCTCTTGTCCTTTGCTTTTCCTCGGGCTGTGAGGGGAATGTTTTTTCTGTTGCTTCTTTCTTTTGTGGCCCTTTGAGGGCATGTTTCAAGCTTCATGAAAATTTTTTGCCCCTTTTTGGAATATATCTCACTTATCCAAAAAAAAAAAAAAAAAAACAGAGTTTGGGGCCGGGTTGCTGCTTGGGAGCTATTACTGCGTTTATAGAAAACCTAAGATTCCTACCCATTCAGCAAAGTAACGCAAATGTATTAAATATAACGCACGAGGAGAGCATTGAATTTAAAACACTAAATTTGTATTTACCCATGCAATTCTTAGGTGTATCTATGTATTTTATAGTGCTGCACATCAAGACATTATGTGGGTACTGGGTAAATGTGTTATATATAGTAAGTCAGTCTTATACCAGGGTGCCCTCATCTTCTTGCCATAAAAATTTTCAATTTCAATTGTATTTGGAGCAATGCTATTTTACCCGATTTTTGAAAAGCTGAGAGAAATTTGTATCAAATATCGTTTGATGAAATAGATCATCAAACTTTGATTAATACGTGTGATTAAAACATGCGACATTTTATAATGAAATTTTTTGTACATAGAGATCCTAACTTATGAAGTATTCTATCCAATGGTAGAACGGGTATTGGAATACGTGCTATATGAGCAAAGCTCATCAATTTACTCAACAAGGCAACCCATTGTAGTTTGACTCAAAATTTTAGGGGTATGTTCTTGTGTTTGTTAGCTACAACATACATGAACTTCACGGCGAAATAAGAATTTGGAGAGTAAAGAGAAATTGTCATAAAAAGATTTTATTTTTAATATTTTTTATTTTATATATTTTATATTTATTTTTGCTAGGGACATAAACAGGGACATATTCGAACAGAATCATATATGCTGCCAGGGGTGAGAGTATTGGTGCACCAAGTCTGAGTAGGTCGTATCCGTGAATGCATATGAATAGTACAGTACGTTCTTGGATTTTGATACCTACCCATTTATATATTGGGAACATCATAATACAATGGATAGCGTTCCATAATAATAAGTTACTATTATCTATATTAGGTATTTGAATAAATAATTATTAGATTAAATTTATTTGAATATTAGAATTAGGTAAGTAATAAGTTTGGTTTGATTTGATTTGATTTGATTTAAGATTTGAATTTGAATTTGAATTATAAGTTTTAATGTTATAAATATGTAGATGCCATATGGCCAAGATATGGAAGAATGAATTTTAATTGAGCATTAGCTCGTTGGAGGTTCCACCCCCTTCGAAGTGGGTTCTTCTCTCCCCCATTCTATATTTTGTTTTATTTTGCATAATGTCGGGCTAGGAACGTATCAGATTTTGCATTCTAAGGATATGTGAGGAGTTTATGGTGAATTGAAAGTCGCCCAGTTCTCCTTTGTGTTTTTCCATCGATCTGCATTTGATCAACACATAAAATATTTTTATCTGACATAACGTTATTATAAAAGTTTTATTTGACAAAATGTTAGTTTTTCACGTCATCATATTGTCATGTTAAACCCATTCTACTAATAAATTTAGGCTATGTTTTGTATGCCAGATAGGCCCGATAAGATAAATATATTATTTTCATGTATTTGGTGTTCTTTTCAAACAAGAAGATAAGAAAATGTCTAAGCTAGAGATCAACCATATTCCCCATTCCAATCAAAGCAATCAAAGATATCTTCTTCATCCAACAATTCTATCATATCTAACCTTCTTATCTATCATACCAAACATGGCCTTAAGAAAATGTGATAAGTGGGTCCATATATATATATATATATATATATATATGCAACTTCGAAGATTAAGGGATTCTAATTGATTAAAAATTAATAAAAAAAAGATTTCGATTGATTGAAAATTTAAATAATCGGATTCAGTTGACTAAAAAATAATAATAAGTAAACAAACTGAATACATGCGAGCCTCGTGGAGTGGTGGGAGGCTTAGAACTCAACACCCCAATTCTATTCAAGAAAGACAATACGCAAGCAATGACAGATCATTAAGGATAAAGGCATTAATATTATTTGCAGATCCAGGTACATACGCAATATATGGCTGTTGATGTATCTTTAAAGCAAGCGTAAGTCTCACGAGGCGCTAATATTTGTGGAGTTTGGAAAATATAATACTCCGTGTTGATTATAAAATGGTCATTGCAGCTCTCATATCTATAGTCCAACACCATTCAATCAATTATAGAATTTAGCCATGTGGTTTTTATTAATTACCTTTCAATGATTCCACATCTAGAATGAAGGCGTATACAGCTCAATCATTTTAAAAATAAAAAAGGAAAGAAGCAACGTTTCATATATAAAAATGCCTGCAAAATTCAATGATAAATTTTTTTAATTTTATCTTTTCAAAAAATCACATTGTATACAAAATGATCCCAACATCAAGAGCTTATAAATAGCAAACACAATCAACCCAATTTAGGTCATAGCTAGTAAAGATGGCTAGCCTTAAGAGCCTCATCTAAACTTCACTTTGCCATGTTCCCTTCGTTCGCCTATGGCCATATGATTGCTTTCCTTCACCTCTCCAATAAGCTGGCTGAGAGAGGCCACAGAGTCTCCTTCTTGCTACCCAGAGTAGCATTGCCTAAGATGGAACAGCTTAGCCTCAACCAAGACCTCATTCAGTTTATCCCGCTTGACGTTTCCATTCCTATTTATTCCCATGTTATACCTGCAGCGGACCAAGCCCAAGACCAAGTTGAAAGTGTCATAAGGTTTGTCAAGCCAGATTGCGTGTTCTTCGACTTCGGATTCTGGGTTTCGGCCTTGGCCCGCCATCTTGGCATCAAGTCCATTTACTACGCGGTGGTGGGTGCAGCCTCTCATGCAATATGGCTAGTACCCTCTTGTAAGGTCCAAAAAGACTGGACTACGGCTGAAATACTGCAGACGCCGATTGGCTACCTAACCTCTACGGGATTGCTACAGCCCCATGAGCTGGCACAATCAAACTCACCAGCTCTCGTTCATGAGGCTGTGCAGAACTTTAAGGAGCGCCTGAACGCTTGCATGAAGGAGTGTGATGCCATTGCCGTGAGAACATGCCCTCAAATTGAGGGATACTTCTGTGACTACATTGCACAACAATATGCAAAGCCTGTGCTGCTGACAGGATCTCTTTTGTCCCACACACAGGCGGTGGCACCACTAGAAGATCAATGGGCCAAGTGGCTAAGCAACTTTAAGCCAAGCTCTGTGGTGTTTTGCGCAATTGGAAGCATGATTACGCTGGAAAAGAGCCAGTTCCAAGAGCTGCTTCTAGGATTTGAGTTAGCTCAGTTGCCATTTTTGGTGGCACTAAGACCACCACAGGGTTGTGCAACGATTGATGAGGCATTGCCTGAAGGGTTCCTAGAGAGGGTTCAAGGAAGAGGGCTGGTGTATGGGGATTGGGTTCCGCAACTGTCACTATTGAATCATCCATCGATTGGGTGTTTTGTAAGCCACGGTGCGGTAGGATCCATGTGGGAGTCCTTCAGTAATGACCACCAAATAGTGTTGCTTCCTTATGTGGCGGACCAAAACGTTAATACCAGATTAATGGTGGAAGAATTGAAGGTTGCGGTAGAAATCCAGAGAGCAGAGAATGGGTGGGTTACCAAGGAAAACTTGAGCAAAGCAATCAAGTCTGTGATGGACGACAGCGAGTTTGCTACTCTATTGAGGAGCAACCATGCAAACTTGAAGGGCATCATTCAAAGCCAAGACATGCAAGGAGGATACTTTGATAGTTTCAATCAGAACTTGCAAAGTCTTTTGGGAATAAAAGATATGGCTGGAGAGCAACCAAATTGAAACCAGACACTAGACTTCGATGAATTGATTCAGCACCCAATATGGCTAGTTATCGTGTCTCAGGTGAAGTGCCTATCTTTGCAAGCAATTAACCATCTTCAAATTGTACGTGTGTGGTCGAGTCTTATGTTATATGTTGTGTTGTTAATTTTCCTTTCCAAATAATTGGAAACATAATGCCAGATTGTTGTATCAAGTTCAATATATTGGGTGGAATTCTTAGTTTTCTAAGCTTGCAACTAATTAATGAAATAATTTAAATTCAATATTTTGATCTCTGTTTCTTTTCTAAAACTTCCTCAGTAACTAAAAAGAGCCTAAGGTTTCATTAATGCAAGAAAACTGCGAGCCTCATGTACTCTGCAAGAATCCCTAAACAATGCTAGGAATCCTTCTTTCATAAATTTTAAATAAATAAATAAAATGATATAATCCAGACTCTGTTCTTGTTCACATACTAAACTCAAGGACTATGCTATTTCACCCGTTTATTTCACCCACATTCTCCCACCCATCCATATGTGGCAGTTTCTCTTTATTCCATGCTAAACCCCACATGTTTTCTTTTACCTATATACCTTTAACACATAAGGTGGTTGATAAACATGGGTGGCAAAACATGGGTGAAATAGCATTTTCCTAATAGGACTCAAACTGAACATGGGAAAGGTTATTAAATGTGTATTGCTTGCACTGCCTTCGTCAAGCAAGTGTTTACATTTAGAAAATCAATAATTACACTTTTTCTTTTCTTTTTTTTGTTTTTCTGTTTTTTTTTTGGAATAAGCAAAGAAGATTTCATTATATTAGGAAGTATAATACGCCATAGAAGACTCCCTACAATCAACAGAAGACAACACCAGGGGAAAAGAATCCCAAGTCAACAGACCCAACTCTGAGACAAAGCACCAAACTCCTAAACTGCATACACATCAAGACTGAACTTCATCTATTCAAAAAGAAGATTCACATCACTGGGAACTTCTAAGCCCACACCAATAGCACCACACTGAAGCTCCACCCAACAGCACTGAAAAATAGACACTAAACCCAATTGAGTCTGAGATTTCCTTTTTTTTTTTTTTTTTTTTTTTTTAACATGGATTTCCTTGTGTCAATCTCTTCGAACCTCAGCATGATTCAACACCTTCATCTCTCCATTGCTTCTCAGATTCAAGTCTTTATATCGTTGCTCTTCAAGGCTTCAACCTTTTAATGGGATTTTACATGGGTTTCCTACTTTCCTGGTGTGAGTTTTGTGTATGCGGGTGTGCGCATGCTTTATCTTAATTCTAAAAGTCGAAGACGCTTTTGATACCACCAAACATAATTGTTGATGTACAAATTCTTATGGCGGCTATTTAGACCGCGTTTTTTGTTTTATATACACTTGCTTTCTATATATATTTTTTAATTTAAAAAAACGCATTTTTACTTTATACACACTCGATAGTATTTAGAGCAATCAAAACTTTAACCCCAAAAACATAGGTACATTTAAACTAAACATATTATATTTATTTAGTACATTATGACCAAATAATTGCAAAAAAAAATTAGTTAGTATATCTCGAATAACGTTAAAATGTTTAGTAAAAATAGTCTGAACATTTTAAATTCGTTTGGTAAACCAAATCTAAACCAACTGTGATTCATAAACAAAACTCAACTTCTCTTGATGGGGAAAAAAGTTCGATAAATTTGAGGTAAATATATTATATTTGTTTAGTACATTATAACTGAACAATTACAAAAAATGTAATTGGTATGTCCCGAACAACTTTATAATATTCGGTTGAAACAGTCTAAATATTTTAGATTTGTTCGGTATACTAAGCCTTGGACAAAATACGATTCAAAAAAAAAACTCAACAAATTTTGATGAAAAAAACATATTTTTTTCATCACTAAAAACATTTGAATTGACAATTTACTTATCCATTGTTCAAAAAAGTGTAAAAACACAAACAATAGTTAAGGTTTAAGAGATATTATAGATTAATAGTTAGGGTTTATGAAAGAGTGAGGATATATGAATGGAGGAAGCATAGGTTTTTTATGATTATAATTATGTATAATAAGTATGTAAAACAAATTTGTGTTTTTATTCAAATCACTTTGTCCTTAACTATCACTTTTAGTCAATAATAGAATAATAATAAAAGATTTCATTAAATAATGTGTAAAGTAAAAAATGTGACATAATTAACCGGGGCCCAATGTTTGATTTAAGACCCATCATCTCAGCCACTCAGGAAAAGGAACCATTTCCACTTCTAGGAAGTGACTGGATTGACACCCACTCACTCATTTCTTCTCTACTGGACCAACCTTCCCAGTGTATTATTGGACTTGAGTGCTCTCCTGCAAGCCTCTAATCTAGCTAGAGGCATCCATTGCAATATATATAACGTTCAAGGGGTCCTCTAGCTGTTTGATTTCAATGATTGATCGTGGCTGGCCGGCCGGCCATCTTCTGATGCTCCAGTGGCGAGATTTGACCACGGGGGAGGAAAAGAGTTTCCACCCAAAGTGCATAAATAGCAAACACAATTTAGGTAAGGTTTTGCATTGAGTTCTTTGTTCTATGGAGTTTCAGCCATGAGAGAAGTTAGGTTGAGAGTTCTGTACTGAATTCTTATATTTAATAGTAGTTTGATCTCTCTCCCTGCACTGGATGTAGGCATCCTGCCTAATTTATGTGTTTTTTCGGTGTTATTCTTTTCTGTGGTGGTGCTTGTCGCATAACTATTAGATTAAGGATGGCTAGCCTCAAGAGCTCTAAGCCTCACTTTGTCATGTTCCCTTGGTTTGCTTTTGGACACATGACTCCCTACCTTCACCTCTCCAATATGCTTGCTGAAAGAGGCAATACAGTATCCTTCTTATTGCCCAGAGGAGCACAGCCTAAAATGGAACACCTTAGCCTCAACCAAGATCTCATTCGCTTCTTCCCGCTCAGAATTCCCCACATAGACTGGCCTCCCTTCTGGGGCCGAGACAACTTTTGATGTACCCTTTCCTAGTCTCACCCATCTTGCTACTGCATTAGACCAAACCCGAGACCAAGTTGAAACCATTTTAAGCTTTCTCAAACCAGATTTTGTGTTCTTCGATTTCGCCTTCTGGGTTCCATCATTGGCTCACAATCTGGGCATCAAGTCCATTTACTACTCGGTGCTGGGCACAGCCGCACAAGCGATGGCCATAGTCCCTTCTTTTAAGATCGGAAAAGATTGGACTCTGGCCAAACTAATGCAGCCTCCACCCGGCTACCCATCTTCAAAGATAAAGCTTCTAGCTCACGAGGCCAGGCAGTTATTGTCTCTGACCGAAGAATTTGGGAGCGGGCTGACCTTGCATGAGCGCCTGACAACTAGCATGAAGGACTGCGATGCAATCGCCATGAGAACATGTCATGAAATTGAAGGACCCTTCTGTGACTACATTGCACAACAATATGCAAAATCTGTGCTGTTAACAGGGCCTGTCTAGCCCAAAACAGAGGCGGCCTCACTGGAAGAGCGATGGGCAAAATGGCTAAACAACTTCAAGCCTAGCTCTGTAGTGTTTTGTGCACTGGGAAGTGAGGTTGTGCTTGAAAAGGATCAGTTTCAAGAGCTGCTTTTGGGGTTCGAGTTAGCTCAGCTACCATTTCTGGTGGCACTAAAACCCCCACAAGGATGCGCAACAATTGAAGAAGCACTGCCGGAGGGATTCAGCGGGAGGGTTCAAGGAAGAGGATTGGCGCATGGGGGTTGGGTTCAGCAACCACTAATATTGGGGCATCCATCTGTTGGGTGTTTTGTGAGTCACTGTGGGCTTGGATCCATGTGGGAGTCCTTGCTTAATGACTGCCAAATAGTACTGCTTCCTTTTCATGGTGACCAGAACATTAATGCCAGATTCATGGTGGAAGAAATAAATGTTGCAGTAGAGGTTGAGAGAGCAGAGAATTGGTGGTTTACGAAGGAGAGCTTGAGCGAAGCAATTGGGTCGGTGATGGATGAAGATAGCAAGGTGGGTAGTGAAGTGAAGAGCAACCATGCAAAGTTGAAGGAGATCGTTTTAGACCATGACAAACAAGGAGGATACATAGATAGTTTCATTCGAAATCTGCAAGATCTGCTGGAATAGAATACATGGCCAGAGAGCTAACTGACTTCTACCCTCAGGGCCAGCTCAATACAATTTGAGGCCTAAGGCAAAACTATATGAATGTCGTGGATCTCATATACTCTGCAAGTATCCTGTAGGAGAATGAAAATCCTGCTCTCTATGGTTTGACTTGGGAGATTGTGGAAGTTTTTCAACCCCATTTCATTGCAGTAATTAGAAACAACAGTGATTCTAAGAACACGCAAGGGACAAAACTCAAAAGTACTCAAAATATGGAGTGAAATTAAGGACTAGATGCATTAAAATTGCGATCGGTTTCATAGATAATGCGGGCACACCTAAAATCCTAACCATTCACCAAGGTAATGCAAAGTAACCCAAGTATTCAAAGACAGCAGTTATTTTAAAATACAAATATACATGTGCCAATGCAAATAGGTATATTTATATTAATTTCTAGGTGTAAATCTTCAATATTTCTGCATATCAATACATTTCATTATGCTGGTATTGGGAACAAATGCATTCTAAGAACTCAAAAGGTTGTTAAAAACTAAACCTAAATTTGAAACATCATAAGAAGTTGACAATGTTGCAACCATAATTCAACATCCAACATTCATGGTTTCAATTGATTCAAAAACGCTTACCCAAAAATAATAATAATACTAAAGAGGAATCAAACAATAAAATAAAATAAAATAAATAAGTAACCAAACCGAATTAGAGCGAGACTAGTGACAGCACCTTTAATCCACACTCCAACTTTAATTGAAACAATTATGAGTGTTGAGCAAAGGAGGAGGACCAAGTAAAGAACCCAATGCTCCAACTCTCTACAGAAAATCAACAGAAGCACTAGGACTCAAGACCTTAAATCTGGCTACTGAAAACAGGGTCCAGCTCTTACCCCATCAGAACCAAGATTCAGAACTTTCTATGACACATCAAAATACTGATTTAGATTGAATTTGAATTGTAAAAAGTTTTATATAGCTAGAAATCAAACAAAATGTAAACCTTTGTAGAAATTAACATTCTTGCAAAGCCACATATAATAATCAAAAGCCTAAGACGAATCAAATTTGAACAAACAAAAGAAGAACAAACAAAATCAAACAAAATGAAAGGACATGATAAATTTTCTAAGGTACACCAAGGTTAACCCTATACTACTTTTAACGGCTCGACATATTCCAATGCTAACTCCAAGTTTGTAAAGAGACCAAAACTGCGACCAGAGCAGATATATAAGTTGATGTTAGTTGAATGTTCTGAAAGGGGAAGGCAGTAAAGGATTTGAATGAAAGCGGGGACAAACCTCCAGCTATATTTAAAGTGAAAAAGTTTTTGACACGCAATGCTCTGAAAGGGGAAGGCAATAAAGGATTTGAATGAATGTGGTGACAAATCTCAAGCTTTATTCAGAGTGTAAAAGATATGGTATCAAACCTAAAGCAGTAAACTGGTATGCTGCTTGAACTAGCAGCATGACACCAGCGTTAAAGATTGCTTTGTTCCTGAATAAATTTCCTCAAAACCCCTTGCTCCCTGCATGTTGATTAGCGTAGAAGACAAAGAGGAGAAAAGGAATAAATCAAGTGTCTATTATTGGAGTGACTTCCATAGGCAGGTCAAGGAAGCACCATTATCTACTGGTAAATATTCCAGAGAGACAAAATTCTTGTTTCGAGCTAGGGTATTTGGTGGTCGACAAGTTACTCAAAAATTCCTGTTTCCACCCTATCACCAAGAAGATACTATTAATGGCTCAATGCAACAACAAAATTTCCCACCTTACCAGTTACCACTAAAGAGACTGTTAACAGCTCAACACAAGAAGCAAATTCCAATTGCCAGACCCGATTAGGAAAAATCCAGCAAACAAAGAGCTTGCCCAGGATGAGGTACCAGATTCCAGTGTATTAGAGAATCTCCTGTGACCAGGTCATGGTACCTTAAAGACCAGTTCTTTATGAACCACTTATACAGGCAACGTTGCCATCAACAACCACAATGGCTCCTCCCAGTAACAGGTGCAGCCATCCCATCCTTTCCCATGAGATGTGAAACATCATTAAAGGTATTGGGATCATTTTATCACAGAACAGTGCTTGGATAGAAGTTGAGTCTCTAAAGGCATGGTTGATGGTCTTAACAAATGCTGCAGAGCCCCTAGAGGATTTGTATCATAATTAGCAAAATACATACCAGTTATGAGAAGTATCGATGAGATCTCAATCTCATATGCCAATAATATGCTGCTGAATTTTTATCCAATGAACACGAAATTCCCTAGCGGTCCACCATGATCACCAATATGAAAGTTGTAAAAATAAAATAAATTGATTTTTGACTTTTGAAACAAACTTAGTTAAAGTACCGGGGACACCACCAAAATGTCATACAAAGTATAACTCTTTTTTCAAATGTTGTATTTATCCTTTGTTTTGATGAGTAATGATTTCAATGGTTGTATGTTGTTTTTGCAGTTCTAAACCTAGTCACATAAAGAACCAACTCAAAGTTCATCATTTAAAGCAGAGGTAAATGAGATCAATAAGCTAAAAAATATAATATATATGATTGTTATACTAAAGCATATTGTAATTACATTTCTCTTTCTAGTACACGGAATAATGACACTTTTTCATTCTTAATGAAGTTATAAATTTTACTCTGGCTCCTGATGACTACAGAAAAATGACTACTAGGTTTACAGCTGTAAATACAGCTTACGACCATTCAAATCATTACTCATCAAAAAAAAGAATATAAGAATTATAAACCATCCACAAAGTTCCAAATCAAACCATCGATGAAGTTACGAACCACAAAATTTGAAGCAATTGATCATAGCTAACAAAAGTGAAGTTAATTAATGCACTCAATAAAGAGATCAATGACCAGAAAACATCATATACACCAGAAAGAATATACAATGAGAGCATTAAACATATGAAAGCATGAAAGTCAGCTCCAATAAAATCAACCATGAGATAACCTCACAATGCTACTTACATGGTGTAGATTGGCTCCATTCTGGATGGTCAAAACTTTGGAGAGCTATTTAGCAAGAAATGAGACAAAAAAAATATAAGGCCCTTAATTGTTGCGCATGGAAGAACAAGAGAAATTGGATTGAACTGAAACTCAGACGACAAAATTTTGATTTTTAAACCTCTCAAAAGAAGTTGCACACCTAAATTCCGCAGCAGCACCAAAACATTGCCATGGCTAGGCCAACTCAAGCTGTGACAACATCACATCAATCTAAAAGCTGCTTGGTCGTTACTATCCACTCTATAAGAGAACAAAGGCACAAAGGCTCGAATTTACAGTGAAAAGAAATATCCTTGTCAGGGTCTAAAGGGGCCAGTACACCATCTCTGTAAATGAATTTTGTATCAAGCTCAAGTTGAGGAAGGGGGGAAGTATTTTCTTTAGCAGTTAAATTCTCACTTATGGAGTGTCTACTACATTTCATCGGCGTGACTAACCTATTTTCTGAATTTTTGCACTGACATGTTCCAATTGCCTGAGGTTCAAACATTATTCCTTGATTTCCATGTCTTGGATTTTTGTCAAATGAATTTCTGAAACTCTCAGCACCACAAGCTTTTTGAAATTCTGAAAGAAGATTCACAGATAATGCTGCAACAACATCATGAGCATCATCTACAGTCCAATGGCTTCTATGCAATCCCCATTCATGCATAAGAATTTTCTGCATCAAACTGTGGAGGGCATATAGGCATTCAGCGCAACAACAATACAAACACACAACCCCAGTGTCAGCTGAAAGAATGGTAGCTTTGTTTGAAGAAACAATATGCTCAGTAGGGTTAGCCTGACCATCTTCAGACGCAAAACCAGTCTCCATCGAGGACAAACCATCAATCTGGTCAGAGACTTTTCTGGAGTTAGAAAACTTAACGCCGGCCAAATCAGATGAACTACAGACATTGCCCCCAGAGACCACAGCAGATTCTGTGAATGCAAATCCATTAGACTGTTTCAAGGACCCAAAATCTCCATCAGCCACTCTGTGATTTCCAGTAGTATGTGACCTACATGATTCCGAATTAGTCCCATTCTCCTCATTCAAAATCTTACCATCCACTCTATCACCATCATCATCATCAGCAGCAGCAAGAGAACTCCGACGAGGTATATCAGGTGCAGAATGACCCAAGAAGACCATTTTCTGTGGAGGCCCTTCTTCTGACACTGCAACTCTCCCCTCAGAATTAGGATAATCAAAATCAACAACTCCATTGTTCAAATCAACACGTTCTATATTTTCAGCCACACACCCCTGGGGACTTTCTTCCAGTGCTCCTGATTCATGGGATCCTCTGTTAGAAATATTCTCTTTGCATTCCATGCTTCGAACTTGATTGTCCACACATGTATCAAAATTAACTGGAGATCCCACAGTAGTAAGCCTAGGGTTTGCCGCCATCACTTGAGCATCCAGTTCCAGACTGAAATGCAAGGAAATTTTGTTAGATAACAATCCACAAAATAAAATAGAATCCACAGGCACATATAATATATATAGCAGAAATACCTCTGCAATGTGTATGCCCAGCTATTAACCATATCTTCCAGATAAGCCACTTGTGACAAGATACGAACAAATTGGTATCTGTCTTTCCCTGCCTCAGTTTTAACATTAATCTCTCCAACTAGGAGCTCTAGAACCTTCCGAACCTCAAAGGAGACTTCTCTAAGTGATGCATACACACCTCTGTATGCCTGATAAACCAACAGCAATTAGGCCTCTAACTAAACCAGATTTTTCTTTGCTTTTAATATTGCTGGAGCTACAACCAACAGCTACCTTTTCCAATGAGTTATTAGGACGAACTATACAAGAATTGAATGGCCAGCCTTTCCAAGGTCCATTTATGTCTACACAGGGACCATCTTTCAATTTGGATGTGACCCAACAAAGTTCAGCAAAATGAGGGATATCGTAAAATTTGATAGCCAAATGTAGATATTGCTAACAGCAAGCTTGATTTCCCTCTCAAAGTTCTATTGCTAGGTGGCGGTGGCCGGTGGTGGAACTTTTATTAAAGAGTCTTCAGGACATTGTGTGCTACCCTCACGCTCATTGGCTGATCCATGATCTGTATTACCTTTAACGGTGTTACAAGTTTTGTACTCTGTGCATGAACTTGTATAGATATGAGATCTATGATGAATCAACTGAACAAACTGTTGAACTACATCCCTTGATAACTTGGCTGCAGATGAATTGATCACCAAATCACGGTTAAAATTCCCATCAACCTGCACAGAAAATCGGGGTACTGTGTGTTCCAGAGGAGTAAAATGACTGTAATTTGATATCTCACTCTTGAAGAACTGTCTTATTCTCAGAGGAAGCACTGTATATGGCACTTCTGAAGTAGCCTGTTGGCAAAGAAGAGGGAAAATAAATTGAAATGCTAACAGGAACTTGGCTAAGTTTAGAAGCAAGAAAAGGGAAAATAAATTAAAATATAATATATCAAACAAATAATGACTCAAACAGCTTATCCTGGATGGAAATATTGCTTGGCCAGGAGAAGATAGAGTGAAGGGCTATGGCATCAGAAGAAAGGACCGAAATCACAGAGAAATGGACAAGATGGCTAAATGGCATTAGCCTCAAGTGCCATATATTAATGTGATAGCTTTGATTCTAGTTATCAGCAGAATATCTAAAGTAGGGTTTTACATTTATAGCTGAATGAATAACCACATGCATGATCAAAGTGTGTGTAGCCTCTCAAATTCAGACAGTTTGATACCTCCTCCCCCCATAGTCATTAAGAGGTTGTGATAGAAAGTGTTGCTAACCAGTAACTGAGTCAAAATAATCTCTCATTATGTAAATCAGCTACTTCTGTAAGCTTAATATACCATATCTTGCAAAACTCAAGAAACTAGCAAATATTTTCTCCTCTGACTAAATTCAAAGGACGTTTCTAAAGCCCAGTTCTAAGCAAACAGTGAAGCAACTGTAGAAAGACATCAAACTTCTAAAACTAGGGGAAGCTCAATCAAGAAAGCCTTTCAATTATAGTAAAGGAATGATAACATATTTGTACTTCCAAAGACAAATAAAATCAACTAATGTTTGAATAATATGATTCAGACACTAGAATATCAAATCAAAAAAAAAAAAAAAAAAAAAAAGACACTAGAATATCAAAATTTAACCTATTCATCCCAAAAAGAATATGGGTAAACATCCAGAGAACATAAAGCTAAAAAGTGACTACTTAATTTTGGGTGTGAGGGTGAGGGTGGGTAGGTTGGAGTGTGTGCGTGCGTGCGTGAGAGAGAGAGAGAAGAGAGAGAATTTAGTTGGTTATATTAGCATCAGCATAATCTGCTGTCACTAAAAACAGTGAGAAGAAATCAAACAGCTAATACTAGTTGTACACTAAGTCGCCGTTTCACCAGCTAAGGGACAACAAGGGGAGGAAAAAAATAAAGAGAAAGCCAAATTCATACCAGAATCATCAACGGAAGTAGACACACATATTGAATCCACCTGCTCAATAAATGAGATCCACGCATGTGAGGCACAGGTGGGGAGCATTTTGGGGATTTGCCATCTCTGCTTGATGACATGTATCCATAGCCCATAAATCAATTCTAGGCATGAATACTATGCAAGAACCAACACTAGCACATTTCACTGCCACAGAAATAAATAATTATGAGAACTATTTATATGAATCAATTCTTCCCTCGCACCACATACATTCACGCAACTATTTCCCTGTTCAAGCAAGTACTGAGGTTCATGTTTGATCCTAAAAGGTTCAGTATCACTGGACAATAAATTATCAATGTGTAAAATAAGCAAAGAAGTGTCCATGTAACAGTATTTAATTTTCAGACAGGGCCATGTGTCCCTACCCATTATATTATACAGACCCATTTCAGCTAAGTCCCTTCTTTTTTTTTTCAGGGAGATAGAGAGAAGGGGGGGGGTTGGTTTAAAACAGCTAAGTTGCACATCAAAAAATTTTGGGGGACCAGAATAGATCTGACTCCTAAACACATGCCCACTCCTTGCACCCTTGCCCAGACACATAAGACATATCAGTATCCACTAAATTAAAATAGCTGTTCCGAGAAACTTCTCACTGGACAACTGTGACATTGGGATCCAAGTTTGACAAGACTTGGTTACTAAATTGATAAAAAATTTCAACCAAATTCTAGGCAATTTAGAACTACAGTTAAATTTGATTAAGTGATCATAAAGGTGGAATTAATCGATATTAGTTTTAGAAACTTAATTGAAAGCTTCAAACAATGAATATCCCCAGCCGCAATTGGAAACTGAACTAGAAAAGATTCACACCGACATTGCAAGAATGAAAAATAAGACACAGTACCGCACAATGTGGAATCAAAAGCATATTAGAAGTTATTAAGGAAGAGGCACTATTAGTAGTTAACCTCATGGAGTGAAAAGTTTGAACTAAACATTTTTTTATGAAAGGCAATTTGTATTAATCACAAGAAAAGTTCCTTGAACCATGCATTATCTACAGAGTTATCCTGGCTAAATAACAAGAAAAGAACAGGAACATACTTAATATTTGTGTTAACCCTTGCAGCACATCTCCATGTCCTTCTTGTGAAATTGTAGCCAAATCAACCTTTTGAATTTCGACATTCCCAACAAAACAGTGGAGAAGACAAGAAGCAAGATGTCTCTGTCCAGATCTGTGACTTCCAGCAATCAATATCCGAAATCCTGAGTTATTTCCTGATGCATAAGAGATATTCCGCAACAAACTAGAGCGATAGCCATCATAATGCACTTTGGAAGATTCCAACTTTTCACCACCGTCATCAGTATCATCATTTAATGCATCAGAACCAGCAAAATCAGCATCTCCAATCAAAATACCAACACCTGAAAGCTTTCTCTCTATCTCCTTTGCGACATCTGCTTCTTGAAGAAAATTGTTAACATGGGACAACCAAGAACCAGTAGGCACTTTTTTCTCATCCAAAACAGAAATAATCACACTTTTAATCATTGTTGCAGCTTTAGAAAGAGGTGGCGGCAACCAGAGGCGTTCATCAAGATAAAGGGAAACAAGCAAGCTGCATAATGGTTGCAGCAAACAAGGAATAAGATTCGTGGGTAAGAGGAGAGGATACTACATCGTTTGCAGCCATTCCAGCTTCTCTACGGGAGCATGGAGGAGGGGCACAGGAAAGAGCCTCTAACCAATCCCTCTCTTCTACTGTAAAGGCAGGAAGAGGAACACGATTACCATCAGGAGCTTTCTCTCCAGCAGCAGAAAGAAGTTCTTGCAAGGGGCAATTCCTCTTCAAAGCAATTATGGCTGCTTGAGTACAAAGAGCCTGCAGATCAGCACCAGCAAAGCCTGCAGTTCTTCTTGCAATCCATTTGAGCAAATGCCCAGTAATAGGTTTTGGCCACCTTTGTGTGTGAAGTGATAGAATAGCAGCTCTGTCCTTGACTGATGGCAGCGGAAAATAAATCTCCCTATCAAATCTCCCAGGCCGTCTTAATGCTGGGATCAACAGCTTCAGGGCGATTTGTTGCACCTATCACTACAACTGAACCTCGAGATTTTAGACCATCCAATAGAGCAAGCAAGGTAGAGACAACTGAACTGTGTGTCTGATCTTGCTGCCTAGTGCGGCGAGGTGCTAACCCATCTATCTCATCAAAAAATATTATAGAAGGTTGAGATCTCTCAGCAACCTGAAACAAAAGTCTTAACTGGCGCTCAGCATCACCGACATATTTTCCTAAGCAATCTGCACCTTTGCGGGCAAAATATGCTATGCGTTTATCACCACGAGCACATGAACCAATCAATGCACGCACTACCAGAGTTTTACCTGTTCCAGGATACCCATGCAGAAGTACACCTCTAGGAGGCGTAAGCCCCAAATTAGTGAAGAACTCAGGATATAACAGAGGTAAAATGACAACCTCCTTCATGCATCGGATGACATCTTGAAGCCCAGCAACAGATTCCCAACCCTGAAATAGTTTTCCGCTTTCAGAATCTGAGCCTCCAATGTATACAGGTGCAATTCTCAAAATATCTCGATGAAGCCTCTTGCTCTCACGTTTCAAGAACTCTTCATCCTCACCGCAATTTTCCAACCACTTTTCTTCCGATTCAAAATCCTTCCGCCAAGCATCATTTGACAGCTTCCTTATTTCAAGCTTCATCTTCTTAGCTTTCATTTTCTTTATCCGATACAAATATTGGTACCATGTGGTTGGAAGAGATGCCGATGATCTGTACAGGCTATGAGAAATTTGCGATGATCGAAAATGCAACCATTAGCTCGTGCACAAGGCTGCAACACAAAAAATGCCACAAGCTAGAAAAATTGGATTTGTAATAAATAAATCAAAAAATTCAATTTGAAAGTAGATACAACATTAAGATGACTGTAATTTATTTTTAAAATGAGAAGAGAAAGAACAGAACAACTGCCTTGTGGAATCATATAACCAACTAACCAAGTGATAAGTTTTGGGACATCGATCAACACGACATCCAATAGTGGCCCCTGGCCTCACACAGCGACTACATTTCAATGCTCTTCCTCTGCATAGCGCTGCCCTAACGTTTTTCAAGCATCCCAAACCAGCAAAATAAACCTGGAAAATAAATCACAGTGAGTGGAGATTTACTGCAACATGATGGTTAAATGAACAGAAACATAGATGAAAAACAAAAATTGCCAAATTCCAGCAGCAAGTTCATTAAGCTAATAATGTATTTAAAATTGACATGTGTCTAGCATACAATAATATATAGCTGTTGGAAATTAGGTGCTAATATTGTTTCTTACTTCTAAGTTCCAACTAACATGTTCTTATATTAAGATCTTGATGCTTGTTTTTTATGCATGGATGTTTATTGATGTGTGTTTAATAGATTATATCCAGTCTCTATGCCAGACCATCCTAAGTCTTTTCTTTTTTTTTCCTTTTTCAGCATAAAAAACAAGCATCAAGATCACATAGAGCAGAAAGCAAAACCAACTCATACCAAAAGTACCACTAACCAACCATCCCCCATCAAAAGAGATTTACATATGAGCAGACCAATAAAAAAAGAATACAAGCCAAACAGACAAAAAGAAAAAATGCAAATTACAAACTGAGACAGTCAGTTTGAAGAAAAATATAGAAAGCACAAAACTACTCCCATCTTATAGGAGGAGCATATGGATCAAATTTAAGACTTCAAACTGGAATCAACATACATCCACACATTTGCCCATACCATCAGAGGTGAAGATCAAACTTCCTGAGTTGCCCACCAATCCCATCCTAGATGACCCACTCTCAAAATGACCCAATGAATGGACAAAGAAATTATTCTTCATAAAAAAAACAAAGAAATGATGAATAGAAGAGAAGAAAACCTCCAGTGACATTGGATTTACTCCTCCTGCTACATTTTTTCTTTCTTTTTTTTTTTGTTCATATTGGGTTTGGATTGGTTTTTTTTTCCCCCTTTCGGCTCATTCTCTGATGTTTTTTTCTTCTTTTTTTGGTGTTCATGTTGGTGTTGGACTGTTGGGGTTGTTTCCTTTTTTTCCTCTTGTTTCCTTTTCCTTTTTCCTTTTTATAAGGGAGAGAGGTGGGCTTAAAGCTAAATAATATCAGATCCTTCTCCCACAATTTTTCCTACCGGCTAAGCGCTACTTCTCCTTGCAAAAATAAAAATAAAAATCAACCAACCAACCAACCATTTAAATGTTAATTAAACCCGAACTTCCAATGTTCCTTGCTTAACTTTATTATGTGCTTGCAAAACTGAGTATTGGACCGGCTCCACTATTTCACAACAATAGGTATCTATCAAGCCCAGTCTAGCCCAGCTTGCTAAAGATATCCTAAAGTGAGCTTTTTTGTTTGCATTAGTGAGAAAATAAGCTATTTGACTGATCCTTCACAAATACAAAAAATTTCCTTGGAAACAACATTAACTTTAAATGAAATGATATCAAACTTCAATGTGCTAATCATGCGAACTGAACAATACCAATCTGTACCCTTTTACAACATAAACTCATATCCTGTGCCCAGCTGGAAGAAAAGTGATGAGGGAGGGAGGATGGTTGTAGTGATGCACTTGGCACCTATTGTAAAAGGTGTAAACTTAGGATGTTAATAAGAGTTTCAGTGATCTCTTGCAGTTCTTAGTAGGTGATCACGTTACTAGTTGGGACCAAATATTTCCTATGGCGGAATTTCTTTTATCACCAACAAAAATAAAATTTTATTAAAAAACAAAAAAGAATATAAAAGGAGGACAAGATGTCATCCTACAGAACAAAAGGAAAGCAACTAAAATAAACAAACTGACTTCCAATCATGCTTAAAAACAAACAAAGGTATCCCAACAAAAGACTTAGCAACAGAATTATGTGAATAGAACTACTGGGAATTGTTGTGTATTTGCTCTTCTTCATTTTTTTTTTTTTTTTTTTTTTTTTTTTTGAGATTGTTACAAGCTTATGTCCTAGGAAATCAATCAATTTTGTTCCTTTACCACCCAATGCAAGACCAAGTGCTAAAGTGGAAGACTTTGCAAGCCATATAAGGGAGCTTCATGATGAGGTACAAAGAAAGATCACAATTTGTAATGAAAATTAGAAGGCCCAAGCTAATGTGCGGTGACACTTTGCCAAATTTGTAGAAGAAGATATGGTGATGATTCATTTTTTATAATGAATAAGCCCTTTGGGCAAATCCCGGACCCATATAAGAGCCCACAACCCATATGGAAAAATATGGTGATGATTCATATATGGCCCGAGCACTTTCCAAAGGTGCTTCAAAGAAGCTACACTCCAATAATGTTGGTGCATACAAAATTGTGAAGAAAATAAGCTCTACTGCTCATGTCCTTGCGTTACCAAAAGATATGGGCATTAGTATTGTGTTCAACATTAAGGCTCTCACTTTGTATCACGGTCATTATGATGTTTCCCATGGTAATGATCTTGCTATTTGATTGCCACCTAAAACTACCTTAAACGAAGAGATTGAAGATGTCCTTAATGTGCAAATAGTTGCAACATGTGGACGAGAATACCAGAAGCACTTATCAACAGGAAGGGTAATCCTCTTTTAAATTGCACATGCGTCACAGCCAACAAATTTTAACGCCTAAATTGTGACCTCTATGAGAGGTATTATTCTCTTACTCACCAATATCGATTTTGTCCAAACCAGGGAGAGATGAGGAGGATTATTGGCAGTGGCAAAAGGTTTATAAAAGAAGCCGAAAAGCCTTGATTCTAAGACTCAAAGTGTCTCATAATGGATTTATTTTGAGTCTTCTAATTGTTAGTTTCCTTTAAAAAGAATTTTATGTTATTAATTTTTTTTGTTTGGGTTTTGGGGGGCCGGGGGAAAGAGAGAGGGGGGGGGGGCGAGGGGAGTTACTGTTCACGTGGGTACTGTTTACGCTTCTGTAGCAGTAAAAGAATATGATCTTTTTGTCTTTTTTGACTTATATTAGTTAGGTCATGATAGATGGTTGTGAATTATTTTACTCACGCATAAGGATTTAATGGTTTCTAGGGTTTTAGTCTATGAAAGGGATGTAATTACCTCTGTTAAATTTAATGATAGATTATTGAAAACTTTCAGCTTCTTTTTTTTTTTTTTTTTTTTGATTAAGTAAAAAAAGAACTTTCAGCTTTTGAGCTTTTGTAAAGAGGTTGCAATTGCCTTCTCTTTTAAGTGTGATTGCTTAGTATGCCCTAGATGTGATTGCCTAGTATGCCCTAGATGTGATTGCCTAGGCCTCTCCTCCTCATTCTTCTTCTTTTCTTTAAAATCTCTTTTGCAAATAAAACCAATATGCAGCCAGACTTGAAACTATTCAAATAAACCAAGCTAAAATCCTTATTTTATTTCCAACACCATACTTAACCAAACCATAATGGCCCCAAAACCTTCCTACATAAAACACTAACTCCAACCCTAAATCCCTATTTTAGCCTAAACTCCAAGCAATCCTACAACACCATTCCACATGGGCATAGCATAGGGAAAAGGCGGGGAAGACAAGATGTTAGTGTGTACTTGTGTGTGTAGTCTTCTGGGCATGCATGGGGCCATGGGGTCTTCAAGGGTCAAGTCCCTTAATGATTCATTCACTTATAATTTCTGCCAATAATACTACAGAGTATTTGACATTTGACTTTGGTAATGACTTTCAAATTATGATCATACCAAGTTGAGCTAAATTATAACAATTCTATCAAAAATATTACCCTTAATTTGCATGTTATAATGCTTATATAATGGGAAATTTTAATTATGATTTGCTCATCTTAACCCATTAATACAATGACCCTCACCTTTTGGGTCACTTATGCTAAAGAATTTCAAGGAACCCCTCTATCCTTCATTTTTAAGGAATTGGAAAGTGATTTGTTCATAACAACAACTAAGAAAGTAAGAAGTATATTTGGATCCCTTAGGCATAAGTAAGTTGAAACCCAATTTTGATGGTTGCTCCTTGGGTGCTCGGATTGGTGCTGGTGGCATTTTTCATGATTGAAATGTCATTTATTCTAATTCTTGGCCAAAGGGTGGAGGAAGTGCAATTAAAATGAAGATTCTAATCCCTCTAGTTTGGTCTCAGATATGCTAGGAGCCATATTTTAGAGACTGACTTCTAGACGAGAACTCTTCTATTTTTCTCTTGGGCAAAAGAAGGAGTGGAAGGAAGTTAGAGACATTGGCATACCATCAAAGAGATTTTGGAAATTGTAAGACATATTTCAAACTTCCTACTCCATGGTGTTTCATGCACAATTGAGGTGGTAGACTTTATTGCTAAATGGGGGGCAACCAGTTAGAAGATTTTATGTGACACTTCTACTATAATCTTCTTCTTTTTATTTTTTTTTTTCTAGACTTGTGTAATTGTAGAATATTGAGGCTTTGGTTCTCCGGTTCTCCCATTTATTTTTTATCCTTTTGGAAATTTTTGTAGGTTTTTTTCTTGCAGAAATTAAACTGACTTCTTGTCCTTATCACTTGTATTCCTTTTTCCTCTTAACAATGTTAGGTTGTGGTAATTGATAGGTTTGAATGCCATTTTGGTTCCTTAAGCTATGTATGGATTGAGAGAAATTGAGAGAACGGAGAGAAAATGATTTTCTCTCCATTTTCCTCGTTTGGATTGTTAAGTTGGGAGGGAAGAGAAAGGAAATGGGGAGAAATTAAGAGAAAATGGAGCCCTTTACCTTTCTCCCCAAATTGGAGAGATTTGGAGAGAAAAGGAGAGAAAGGGAATAAGTAAATGATGAAATGACAAATATATCCCTATACAACTTTTGTTTAATATATAAAAAAGGTAAAAATGTAATTGTAACTACTTTTCTTCTTTCTCTTCTTTAATGAGGTCTAACTAACCAAACAGGGTAGAGAGAAAGTTACTTTCTCTTCTCTTCTCTTCGCTTTTCTTCTTTTCTCTTCTCTCCTCTTCTCTTCATTTCTCTCAATCCATACATAGCCTTAACGACTTCTCGTCCATTCTTTATATTCTCTTTTCATGTTTAATAAACTTCTTGTTTATAAGAAAATAAACCATAAAAAAACTTCATTTATAAATGCATACGTTATCATATATGGCTTACTCATAAGAGGTTGAGACTTAATAATAATAAATGAGTTGTGCCCCAACAATGTAAAAAGTAGGATAACAAATATTTTGGACATTAAAAAAAAATGATTCTGGATAATCTGTTTTGATTTTTGCTTCTCATGGACAATTTGGTTTTGATAAATTCATTTAGTGGGAAAACCCCTTTTTTTTTTTGGAAAATTGCACGAGGAAGTTAACAATCAGAGTTTTCATAATTCTTTGATCATGAAAATCTTCCATTGAAAATCAACTCACTGATGCTCATCTTGCAGTGACTTTTGCACTATATGCATGCATATATGTGTATATATATGTGTGTGTGTGCTGGGAAGATAAGAGAATCTAAAATCCAACACAATAGGCCCAATATACAAGTTTGGAACTCATACCCACTCAAAAGGCTAAAGCCCATTGGTGGTTCACTCATTCATTCTATATTAAGCCCATGGGTGATGAGCCCATTCATTCTATATTAAGCCCATGGGTGGTGAGCCCATTCATTCTATATTAAACTACTTTCTCTTTCTTTTCTTCTTCCGACGTGGGACAAACCCACACGTAAACCTCAACAATCTCCCCCTTCATGTGTGAATCACATTGGTTTCAACTCCCCCTCAAGTCTGATCCACTAGTCTCCACAAGCATTGCACCTAATTAGTGCTTTTTATAAGTCATCGTGTTCCCCTACATCATGAACGGTCACCTACACCTAGCAGCCCGCACCATACACTGCTCCCTTGAAAGTCGAATGACCAACCAGCTTCACCATTTGTAAAGTCCACTACAACCACTATGATACCATGACTTGAACCCAAGAGCCCATCAAACTGGTACACCACAGCTTGGAGAATTCACATAGAATTTTCAACCATCAGCTTTGATACCACTTGCTGGGGAGATAGGGGAGTCTAAAATCCAACACAATAGCTCCAATGTACAAGTCTGGAACTCATACCCACTCAAAAGGGTTAATCCCATTGGTGGTGAGCCCACTCAATGTATATTAAGCCACCTTCTTTATTTTCTTCTTCCAATGTGGGACAAACCCACAAGCAAACCTAAAAAGTAGTATGTATGTATGTATGAATATATGTATGCATGATATATAAGTAAATAATAACTATATATGCATGTACGTATATATATATATATATATATATATATATATGTAGTTTTTTGTCAGGATTAAAGGCAATGTTTAGTTGAATATGTGTGGGTGAACAGATATATGCATTTACACATATGCTATCTCTGTTTAAAAGAGCAAACCTATAATGTTTTCTCTTTCATTAGAACCCACTTCGACCTAGTCTTCAAGTGTGTAAAAGGAACATCCAGAGCATTGCAAGAAGTCAAAGCCCCACCCCCAAAATAAATTAACTGAAATTAAAAAGAGAACAGAAGCAGAGAAAAAGAATAAGCTCTGACACTAGTCACTATGAAATAAGTGAAACCTCATGTCA
The DNA here is from genome assembly GCA_039720395.1 of Liquidambar formosana. NCBI lineage: Eukaryota > Viridiplantae > Streptophyta > Magnoliopsida > Saxifragales > Altingiaceae > Liquidambar > Liquidambar formosana. The sequence continues at coordinate 15,425,225 of CM077834.1, read as the reverse complement.
GGTATAAAAAAAAACAACCAAGGACAAGAAACTAACACCAGGGTACATTTCCAGCAATCCATATATGAGTTATATACTTATATCCATGAGCTAGAGAAAATTCTTAAACCAAAATCTGTGAAAAATCAAAAAAGAGCACACTCAGCAAAGCAATACCACTAACAATCAGCATATTTATATATGTGGAAAAGCTCCATTTAGATCAAGCAAACTGGGGAAGGAAAAAAGAATGTCAGTTAGATGCACCCACCTCTGGACTCCATACAGCACAGTGTTGATGAACCCAGATCCCAGCAATACCAAAACGATCATTAATAGGACCCAAGAGGCGGCCAAGCCAGCCAGGTTCATCACCAAATCCATCCCATATGTCATAGTTAGGATCCTCTGAAGCTGAAGAACCGCTACATGCCTCATTTTCACTATCACCCATATCCTGGACTAATCTTTTTGGAGGTTTACCATCAGTCCCTCCCCCGCATAAACCACAACGTCTCCCCTCTTTTATGCGTGATTTGCCAAGTGTATCGGTTGAAGTGCCATTCAACTTATCCACCTTCATGGCATTCCCATCAACTAAAGGTTTTTCATCAAGCATAACCAAAGAGGCATCCTTGCCATCATGACACCCACCACCTTCCAATTGGTCAGTTGATATTCCACCAACTTCCACAGCATCCCCTCGATTTTCTCCTTCCTTCACACACTCTAATTGTTCCAGCTGCTTATCAGTCTGCTCCACAGTATTACCGTTATCATTGCCAATGCACGCCTCCTCTAGTAGTAAACCATTTGGAATTTCAACTTCCTCTTTCTCAACTAACGGTTTGGCATTACTACCCACCGCTTTCCCCCTCATTTCCACAACCCTGTCCACTTCCCAAGTGCGAAACATCCTCGTCATCCTTGTTTTCCACCATTTCCACCTCATTTCTCCCATTATCATCTTCTCCAAGTACTAGGTGACTCAATCTCTTTCTCTACATCCCTCGACACATTCGAAGCTTTAATCCTACCCGGCCTCTTCGACTTCACAACCGTCGACTTCCCACCTTCCAATCCCTCTTCCTTACCATCCAATTCACTCCCCTCAAAATTGGGTTCTTCCTTAACCCCATCCAAATCCTCAAAAAGCTTCCTTTTCCCACGCGGCGAATCCGCCTTCCCCTTCCCCTTCCCTCTAAAACCCACATTCCGAGCCCTAGATCTCAACCTCGATTTCCAACTACCCGGCTCCTCCAACTCACCTGAATTCTCACACTTCGGCGAACAACTCGTCGGCCCCATCTTTCCCTCTCTCACTTCCCCTACTCAAACTTTCCCCATTCTTACCAATCTTCTGCCGCTTCCTCGTGGGCGGAGGCGAGGCATCGAGCATCACGGGTGCCCGCCGAACCCGCGAGCTCCGGCGAAGCTCGGAATCAACACCCGGTGATTCCATCCCACGATTACCACCATTCGATTCGGCCTCGATGCGGCGGTTCCGGTTATACGCCTTCTCGCATATCGCGTCGAGCCTCTTGTGCTTCTTCCGAGACCGAGAACCCGAAAGACGACTATCCCTTCTCCTTGATGAAGAAACCGAGGCCGACTCAGGCAATCGCATGACCAAAACCAAATATATATATATGAATATGTATATCTATATGTATCTGTGTATTTATGTGGAATGAGCAAATGGGTATTGATCGATCGTCGTCTACGTCCAATTGGGTGTTCTAAAAAGAACAGATTGAGAGGAAAAACATTGAATTGAACGATGATGGTATTGATGACTCAGTGACTCACCGAGTGGTTGTTGAGTGGGATCGGTCAGGCATGAATAGGAGAGAGATTGTAGAGAGAGAAAGGGGAAAACCCTAGAAAATGATTCAATACATGAAGCTTCTCTAGTAAATCTGTCTTCTCTTCGCTTCTGAGTCTTCCCAGGGTTCCGTAAAGGCTGGGGTTTTGGGTTTGGCTATGCGCTCTCTCTCTATATATGTATTTCTTCTCTCGTTTTGCTGTTTGCTTATAGGAGGACTAGGGCAAGGGAGCTCAACTCTGATATTTCGAGGGATCTTTCCACTCGCATTGTGGGCGCGTGTGATTATGTCTACATCGTACGGCGAAGAGGACAAGTGACCCATTCTATTAGGTGTTGACTCGAGGGTTGAGAGACACGCGCTTGGGAAGAGAGTGTGCATACGTTTCTAATTCGTGTGATTTTGTATTTTGTGGTTTATTTTCCTACCAAATGTTACCGCCAAATATGTGAAGCCTTCCATGACATAGGAACAAATGTATGGTGTGGGCATGCAAAGGGGTGTCGAAACTTGAAAGACAACGGCTCCCAAAGCCAAAATATCTATTTGATAGGGTGCATTTGTGGGGGCCACTTGCAAAAAAAAATATATATATATATGGCAGCTTTTCCACCATTGAGATTTTATTTATTTATTTATTTTTAAGAAAATTGATTCATATGCTTAGGGAAAATCAATTTATCTGAATTTTTCCCCTTTTTATTATACTGCCGGTGTGGAAGACCGATGGCTCATCATTCACGCTTGAGTTACTTGCATCCATTTGGGATTACACAACAAGAACTCTATTGCAGGATCAAGCTCTAATTAGAGAGTTTGATGATTATAATTTAGATTTTAAGGTGATTGAACATGACAAAAAGCATTGATAATATGGTATTCCAATAGTATTCTTTTCATTCGTGGAGTAAGAAATCTATTCAAATTTATAAATAAGTATTAATACCCATTTATCAATATTGAAATGTTAGAAGTGTGATAAATTGTATAGATTGTCAAAAGAAGAAAATAAATAAATAAAACTAAACTAAGGGGAGGGGGGGTCAGCATAAACATCTAGACCTTTCTGCCTCACCCATTCCACATTGGTTAATGTTAATAAATAATTTTTAAACCTTTATCAAATCCTTTGAAATTTAAATAAATAAAAAATCAAAATTTCTTAGTTTCAATCGGCGCGATAACATTTCAGTCAAAACTAACCAAAGCAAATTTTTAGTCAAAATGAATCAAAATGTTTCTCAAAAGTTTAGGAATCAAATAAATTTTTGTATTTTTTATTTTTAAACTAAGAAGATAAAAGATATGGGAAAAACTGTAGATAGAATAAGAATAAATGCATTTATATATATATAAAGATTATTACAGGTTGAAATCAACTAGGGGTAATACGAGGAAAGACCATTTAAGATGATTTAATTACGTGCAATAAAGATCTACAAATACATTGATATAGATGAGTGATTTAGTTTAGGTCAAAGCACCCACAGAGGAAAAAAAAAAAAAAAAAGAAGAAGAAGAGACCAAACAAAGATGTTGTTGGAAGTGGTAAAAAATGACCCGATTGCCAATAATTTAACACAGAAAACAGGACATGGTTATAGATGGAGCCCCAATTTAGCTTTCTCAAAATTTAACAAACTTCATTTTTTGAAATGAATTTCTAAACATCATCTAAAACCTCCTCTTACATCTCTTAACGATCAATTAGGAAACTAAATAGTAAATAGGGAGAAATTTTGATGATTTGGTATCGGTGCCAAAACTTAATAAACTGGGCTTAGAAGCCAATCCCAAGATTCCAACTGTGGCACACACATACTCAACCCTGTAATCAGAACATGTCACTGGGGGGTGACTTCCAACATGTAAGGAAAGCCATTTCCTCTTAACAGGTCTTCTGAAACATACAACAATTGGCTCTTGCCTTCCATTAAAAATAAGTTACAACCACCATCCAATAACAGAAACCACCCAACTACAGCAACCAACCAAAAAACAAAAAACAAATAGAAGCAAAAGAGATGAAGCATGGTTCTCAAACTCATTTTTCTGTCTACACTGCTGGGGACAGCTGCGATCCGAACATCAACAGAATCTTAGGTTTCAGCTGGAGACATGGGGTGCAAAAAGAAAAACAAACGTTTATTTTTTCCCTTCCTTGCAGTTGATTTTAGCCACAATTTGCCTGAAAACTCCCAAACTGCCACCATGTTATATAGTAATGCAATCGTCCAGTGACTCACAGTCACATAAAAATTTCTGGCTTCCCGAAACCAACCAGTTATATCTCACCTAAATTTAAAACCAGAGAGAGAGGAGGAGAGAGATCAGAACCCATGGAATAAATAACTTCTATTTCTTTTTTAATTATTTACAGTACGAATATAATTTTAAAAATATAAAAATCCAGTCAATAGCAGCTACCTTATTCGATTCTTGAAGAGGAATTCAACGTTTTCAGGTGAATTAGGATTCCTCCTAGCAGTAATCTGCACAAGTGCACCATCAGCAAGCATGTGTTGCAACACCCTTGCTATGTTCTTGGTGTCATCAATCCCAAGATGGTGACTTCCCAACAACGGTATCTGAAGTTCCTTCATCATTGTCATCATTCCTGTGGCCTATCATCCGTAAACAAGCAAACACAATGAAAAGAAAGAAACATCACTAAGAAACAATTAAAACAAGGGTGCATTATGGTCTGGGCCAAACAAGAATCTGAAGGGCCCAACCCTACCGTGGGTCAGTTAGGACTGGAGAATGGGGATGTTGCCAGTGGGTCTAGGCTAGGTCTGGGTTGACAAAAGGAAACAGATTTGATATGTTCATTAATTGCATAAAACTGTGCCTGTTCACTGTGCAGGGTAAAGTATCTGCAACAGGCTGACTAAGTGGGAATTTCTGTCCCACACACAGCCATGGTAGTTATTTTGTTGTGTTTCCGCTAATTAAAAGAACAGAAGATGATCTTGTCCATAACATAACCAAACACAGACCAAGCTCAAACTGGGGAAACAGGTATAGGGCTTTGAAATTTGCATTGAGTTGAACCCATCAGGTCAAAAACTCAAGCTTGTCAGTTCTCAGGTTGATCCTCTAATCCTTTGGTAGGTTCATTTCTGCAGTCAACAGCACCCAACCCAAAGCTCCCAAACTAACTTCACTCCTAGAAGGTAAAAACCCAAAAAAAATTTCTAGAAACATTCGTCTTGGATACATTAATGCCACATCAAAGGCAAGAAAGATGATAGACAATAATTTTTGAAACCTGAAAGATAAGTTACATAACTGTGCATGAGATCTCACCCTCCTCTTGTAAAAATTTAGATAGACATCCTTCAGATTGATCCACTCCATAAAATATGGGGGAAGCTTCATCTTTGATACTTTGCACTGCTGAGGAACTTTTGTTTTCAAATCCCAATTCCCACTGATACCAGTAAACAAAGAAATGTCAGCAAATCAAGTTCTACAAGTTGTTTCCACATTCCACCTCAAATAAAAATCATTAAGTAACCTGGAAACTTTCATTAAAATCTCGTCATTTTACTGTTTTCATTGAACATCTAATGGAACTGAATCACTTATTTTTCCATACCAATTAAAGGTAAGAATCTGTACACCATGATCAAGTCAATACAGAACATGGATCCATTGCCACAAATGATAGTTGAACATTGAAATTTTATACACAATCCTATAATATTGTGTCGTAACAGCTCCATTCTCAGTAATGACTCCAGTCCTAGAGGTTTGAGTTTCCTTTTGAGTGCAATAAAATGCAATGTAGTAAGTATTCAACTCTATGGGAAATCCAAATGCACCTCTCTACGGTTCTTAGAGGTTCAGGGGATTACACTTATAATTGCAATAGGGGGGCTCAAACCCCCATAAGCTCGAAGGTATGTCAAAAGTGGCTTCTTTTTTTTTTTTTTTTTTTGTAAAGAGCACAAATCAATTTTCTACTTCAACCTCTTTATTTCTGTTTATGTCTGAACCACATATTTGACACCTGCTCAAACCTCATGGCTTCTTCTCAAACTGCCGGAGAGATGACTCAAAGGCTTACTTGTTGACCGTATCCTTACATGAGTTTCTCCTATTAACTGTTTGGCTCTTGAACTGCTCATGGGAGATTCACTGAAAGGTAAGCTCAAGCAAAGATTCTGCTTGTGAGCCCAATGATATAAGCCTGCCTGCTGCAAGACTGACTGGTCAAACAAAGAAAAGTCGGACATAGTGATCCAGAAGTCCTGTGTGGAAGGGCTTTCACTCAATGGATCAAAGGTTAAAGCGAAATGAAGGAAGAAGAAGAAGATGGACAGAAGGTAAAAAAAAAACAGGAGATACAGCTGTGCACATGTGAAAGAGACCTAGTCATATGAAATGAGACCGGGGAGTCTGGAAGGGGAAAAAAAAACCCTCATGTTTTAACCTTGCAAAAATAAATAATTTTAAGTTAAGGAAACAATCAAATTAATAAATGCCTGTTTTAACTTGAAGAACTCAGAAATTCCACATATCTCACTTGGTCACTCTTTCGTCGGCTCCTTGCTTGTAATTATATTCTCACAATCTGACACAGCATGAAGAAGATAGACGACAGAATCATTGAATGCAACTCCCCATCTCTCTCACTTACACATATGGTAATCGACTGATGAATGTTAAACTCCAACCCCCCCCCCCCCTTTTCTTTTCTCTATCTCTCTCCCGATAAACAGGATACTTCAGAACTGCCTGATATGGCATCAGAATGAACTCTAGGTATCAGTGATTAGGGAGATAGTAGAAGAGCACAATTTCCTATACGCAATACTAGAAGAAACAACCTAGATCAACTACCCTATACTATCTCAGAAAAAGATAATCCTTACACAATAGATTTATTAATCATATAGGAAAATTAAATTTTCATCTCCACGGTACTTAACTCACCAAGTTACAAATGCAGCTCGATTAAGACGCCCCCCCAGCTCCTTTACCCACAACTGATGCTGAGTCAACCAAGCTTCAAATTGTTGAAGAACTTCCTCAAATGGAATAGCTGTATCATGCCAGACACTGCAAATCTACATATGCTATATCACTCTGCCAGCATATATACAGAAAACTAAGGTTGCATTTAGAAAAGACTATGAAATCCTATAGTGAATAACAACGAGTCATTCTGACAGAATGAATTTTCAGGTTTGAAATCATTTAAGCGACAGAATTTGTTACATGCATTACAAAATCAGGCTCCAACTAATTTAAATACCCTATAATTGAAATTACATTTGGTGAAATAAAAATATGTTTTTGACATTTCATTCTCACAAGAATATTATGGACAATTTAGTGGTGCTCAGTAATTTAAGAGAAATTCCTTCAAAAAAAAAAATGGTGGGGGGGCTGACAACACCATGGGACAACAGAGGCATAGGTAGTGGGACGACTATGTTGGTGGTGGTGGTGGTGTTTTGTTCATGGTGGCAGCCACTGCATTAATGGTCTATAGAAGGGTGGTGGCAGTGGCAGACAAGGTAAAAATGATACTGCTGACATGGCTGATTCAAACAAAAACAGAAGGGGGGTGGGGGGGATAGGAAACTTATACAAACAATAGAAACAGAAAAGTGCTCCATAAACCAGCACTTGAACAGTTATGATTACACCCAATTGTATTAACTGTCTACTTATGTATTAATCACCAGCCAGCTCTTTTAGTGGCATCCCATCCCCATTTTCGTTTACATCAGCCACATCAGTAAATGCATCAATTGGCAGCACATTGTATTCAAATGCTTCATCTAATAAACTTTGAATTGTAAGAAAAGAGCAATACACAGACAACCTTATTCCATCAAAGAAGTAATCTTCAATGATCTAGGAGCTTTCATGACTAATGTAATTTTCTTGGTATTGAAATTAGGAAATTAGGAAATCCAATGTTAACATCGAGACAGGTTAGCTATATAAAGGTTTTGGGCAGAGTAAACGTCATAAATATGCAATCTTTCTGAATTTGAATTGTACTGGATCACATTGTGAATAAACATTGGACATATTATAATCAAAGCAGAATGGTAACATACCGATCAACCCCAAATTTTCCATATTTTCCTTCAATATATTCATTTATTCTTTGCTCGCTCATTTCTGAGGGCCTCACAAACCTGTAGAAAATTTTGTAAAAAGAGGAACAAATAGATAAGACAGATCAGCAAAATATGCTCCTCAGATGCAAATTACTGTTCCAAACAAACATGATGGAAAGGTACAGACCACAAAGTTTAACAATTCATAGAGCCTATTCAGACTAAACAATTATCTCACAAATGGTAAGAAAAACATCACCATTCAAGCATGCCCAATTAGTGGTTCCAAGAAGGCGACTTGTTCTAATTTGGAGTCATATAATATGAATATCATTCCTCCTAGTACATGTTATAGCGACAAGTTTCAATGTGCATAGAGAGGACGTACATTTCTTTAACAATAAATGCAGTAAGTATCCTGATAAAAGTGCTCGATTTATTGCAATGTTAACCAGCGAGTAGATTTCTACATCTAGTCATATGCTTGGTATTTTTATGAATTGTTCCACAGCAACTGAAGAAGCATAACAAAGGCTTACAAAAAAATAAATAAATAAAGATGAAGAAGAAGATACAAAATATCAATGGCCTCCGAAAACAATCACAAAGCAGTGAAAGGGAAGTGTGGCTTACAAAATGCATCCACTATTGAACATGCCATAAGTAAACAGAATAGAACCTGTGAAACAAATCCACAACATCCATGGTTTTCGCCTCAATAATCACAACTGGAAATTCAAGAATCTCTATTTTCCCTTCCAAATCAAGCACCAGAAAAAAATCTAAGTTCTGAGAGAGCATATGTTTTAACTCCGCAGAATTTACTAGAAGCTCCCCGGAGAAATTAGTGATTGAATCTGTCTAGGTGGATAGGATCATCCATCTGCAAGACAAAGAGAATTCTATTAGAAATCACACATTTTAACATATTTCATTAACAAACTCTAAACCCTATTTACATTTATAAATATTGTCATAGTGCACAATATTCATAAATGGAGAAGCATTAGTATGTGATGATGATAATGTGAAGCCACAACATCTATAAGTGTACAAAAGACCATTCGATCAAATGAGTTTTAAGTTTTAACCATGCTGATTCATATACAAGCTCCCTTTTTGAAACATTACCATGATGTAAAATTGTTATTAATGAAAATGATTTGGCATCAGAAGGAGGAATGAGCTTGAAACAGAATGCTTTCCAGTTAATCACTTTAAGATCAAAAGGACCGAGAAAGGAAAATTCCAATTAATAACTTTTAAATACCTGTCTTTAAATACTCAAAAAAATCCCTTTTATGATTCAACATTATCATTATTATTATTATTGAAGGGAAAAAAAAAAAAAAAAAAGAAAGAAAGAAAGAGATTCCAAAAAGTGATGGGCTTAATGTCTAAACCTAAGACATTCCATACTTTAAAGCTAATAAATGGGTTGTTTCTTTCATAAACTGATTTAAGGAAAGATTTGAAAGTGATAATATAAATATGAAAACACAATGACAGCATAAAATATAATGCATATCTTAGTGATATTTTTAAAATGTATTAAAACTTGTTTGATCAAAGTATCAAACTGATCTTCCTACAGCCAGAAACTTGTCCGAAAAACCACTCAAATAAGAAAACTATGTGGCATAAATATAATGCTCTCACACTACTGTAGTCAGATGGGCTATATGACAATACTTTTCAGTTCAATTAATGTTTTTTAACAAATTAATCTAGAGTCTGTAAACCAAATCTTCCAATAATGCTCTTAACTATGTTTTATAAAAAGTATATATAATGTAAGTATGTAACAATAACTGTTTGCATCTTTGATAGCTGTCATGAAACATTCAAAGGAAATCCATGTGGAAGCAATTTTTAGCATTTTCCATTCATTTACCTCATGCTTTCCGAGATCCAAATAGAGCCTTAAGATTTTGTTCTTTTTTGTTTTACAATTTCCATTGTCTGTTCCTTACTTTCATTTCAGGTTTTAAGAACTTGTACCCACCAAATGCATCTTCTAACATATGAAATTTTTATTTTTTTTTAATTTAAAAAAAAGGTGTAACAAAGTGTATACTTCTAGGAAAACGCTAAAGAGTCCAAGTCCTTCGCCTCACTTCGTTTGCCTAAGCCCACCTTAAGAGCACAAAAACGTCCACTCCCTTGGTCGAAATTTGAAATTCAAAAAACTCACTTCCTGATATAAGGCCCAGAACCCATGGATTGTATTTGCAGCTATTTTTTGGTGAGTTTTTTTAATAGCCGACAGTCAGCTGACACATAGCTTGGGCTATATACCGGAACTCATGTTTTTACGACAGCTTTGATCAAACACATTGCGTGCAACACGCAGTAAAAGATATTCAACAGCTCCGAACACATCCCAAATTCTCCAAACAACCAAACAACAATGTCTCATTTCTTTCGTATCCTATTTTAACATTTTTCTTCTTTAGTGTTTTAAGATCTCTGTTCTTGTGTTCCATGATTTCATTTCATTTCATTTCTCAAAAACTTGCACGCACCAAACGTGTTTTTTTTTTATACAAGGTTTTAAGTGTTTTATTTTATTTTGAAAACAGAAAACATCTAACGAAAGCTATATCATTCAAAAGGGGCAATATAGATGGAATTCAACTACTTCAGGAAATGGATTATGCGGAGAGAGCATACCTTGGTGCACTTACCTTGGGTGTAGTACAAACACATAGGCTTCCAACGACGATCGCTCTTCTTCGGCAATGGAGATGAAACTGAAGGAGACGAGTCTTGGGTAGAGAGAGAAGCAGAGAGATTGAACGTAGGGATTTGAGGACTGTGAGAGAGTGAGGGGAGAGAAAGAGAAGGGGGTGAGGGATGAGATAGAGATGTGGCGGAGCAAAGAAACCCTAGAGAGAGAAACCCTCGCGAACGCCATTTTTGCTTTCTTCGAGCTTTGAATGAAGGGTTTTTGGAGGGCCTTATGGGTTATATCCGTCGTGAATTCGCGGGTAAGAAGAGGGGAAGGGAAGAGGTGCTCTCGATGTAACGCGTTTTTGGACAAAGCAAGATTGGATGCTGTTTGGAAATCTGGATTTTTGTTTTTAAAAAATAACGCGTTATATTTGTCGGAAATGAAAATATGCGCTTGCTTGATGACAAACATAAATGATTTCAATCAACATCGAGCTAAAAGTTATTTTTAGTCTTAAAAGTGTAAAAATAGTTTTCTATATAAAAATAACTCTTTACAGTAAAATTACTGTCCCAATATAGTAAAAGCTATTTTTTAGCTCACTTAATTTTTCATCTTTCAAACTATCATTTCTTACATGGCCAAATAACTCAGACGTAAACTGATTTTGGCTCTTAGGCCATATTTGTTTGGTTGGAATGGAATTAGTAGGAATAGAATCTGATTTCATTCTTAAAATAGTTTGTAATGGAATGAGATTTAAATAAATATCGCGGAATGAATATCATTATAATTCACTACTAATGTTTGATTCCATTCCCATTTAATTACCTCATTCAAACATCTTGTTTGGAATGAATTGAAATGTGATTTCATTCCATCTATTCTATTCCAACCAAACAAACATTGCCTTAGTTTACTTCTGAACTATTTTAACTCACTATTTAACTCTCCATTGGAGAAGGCCCTTTAGAGTTAAAAGCTATTTATAACTTTAGTTCACACAATACCCTCCCATGTGAGATGCTCTAAGTACTTGATCATTTCTAATTAGAACAATTTCATTTTTAGAAAAATACAACTCCTTCCAATGTTTTTACTAATTTTCTTTTAATCTTATTATGTGACAATTGTGGTGGCTTGGTGCCATGCCATCACATTTTTCTTAAAACAAATATGATTTTGATGTATGCCGAACTCTCATCACCGGCTATGTCAAGTGGCTTGCCATCATGACAACAACACAATAGATGAGAAAAACGTTTGAAAGATTGACAACGCTCATTAAATGTGTATTGTCAACCACAAAATTGAGCACTTGATAATTTGACACCAATCCTTCCTTTTATAATGTCATGCCTGCACCATTTTGGACGAGTAATCTTCATTGAATGCCTTAGCTAGGAATAGAAAATGGGATAAGATTCCTTCTCCCTAGATAAGATTCCTTTTTGTTTTCTAATGATAAGATTATTTTTTTATTTTTATTTTTTTTGCTAAGAAAAAAAAAAAGGTAGAAAAGAACGACCAACGATAGCAATCCACCCTTGAGTGTTACCATAGGAGCCTCTACTCGCTGAAAAATGTTTGATTTGAACCATAGCTTATTGGCCAAGTGGCAAGCCTATCACCTCAACCCCACCAAAGATTTAGTGGGTATACAGCTGTCCAGAATAAAAAGGCGTTCAAAGGGGGCGCCGCCACACTTCGAACCCACAATCACCTGAAACCAAACCCTTCACCACTAGGCTACCACCCTCGGTGGTTCTAATGATAAGATTCAAATCCACCCCTTCAAGGCCATATTTGCACCATTATGTTAGTTATAACCGACTTTAATATAAGGGTAAATTACCTTAACCTTCATGATCTATAGTCTAGTTTCACAAAATCTCTCATGATCTTTAAATTTGAACAAATAACCCTTGAATTATTAAATTGTGATCCTAGCTTTGCCCCCATTTGGCCTATTTTATATTTTCTAACATATGATAGAAACAGAGCCTTTAAGCATCACATGACAGGGGCAAATCCCATTTTCTCTTGGAGATAATTTTCGAAACCTTCAAATCAAAATTGCCTCAAATCATGGTATGCCGATATTGATATTTCATTTCCCAGGCCTTACTGAGCAGTTGAGCCAGGTGAACTATTACTGAGGGGAAAGAAAAAATGAAAATAAAAGAAGTTGGTTTTATCATTTGCGCAACTGAAAGTTCATGAGCATTGCTCTCTATAGAGCTTTCTCGTGCAATACATTTTGGCAAATGAGTGCTTACCACAACCTCAAAGTTTAAACAAGTTAAGAAATTTTACATAGAATTAAAAGCATGATTCATCACCTTAATTTGACGAATTCAAGAAAATGATGGTCCTGGGATTTTTATGAGATACAATAGATTCACCACCATAGTCTTTGATTACGAGATATATATATATATATATATATATATATATATAAAATTAAAAGCATGATTCATCACCACCATAGTCTACTGATTTTTCATTCATCGTACTGTTTGGGTGCGCATTCAGCAGATCAAATAAAAAAGTTTAGGGTCCCAAACTTGTTGAGCATGTTGGGTGTGGGACAAGAATATTAACTTTAGAGAACTTCTATTTATTATTATTATTAGGGCATTTGTCAAGAAAAATCCTATAATTTGGTTAGAATTCCAAATTCCATCAAATTTTTTTTTGGAAATACTCAACTACCTAATATTTTTTTCGTTCTGGATAACTATAACCCTATTGGCTGGTTTGGTCTTAGTGGGTCGCGCAATCATCTCTTTCCTCTCATCATCCCTTTTCTTACCTTATTCTTTGAGAAACGGAAAACGGGGTTCACCTTGGCAACTGAATCTGAATCATCTTTGGCACCGATGAGTTTTCCGGCGACGGGCTTCATGAACTCCGGCAACCATACTGTCATCTCCTGCTTCCAGGTGAACGCACCAAACTCCGGCGATTACACCATAAATTCCGGCGAACTTAGGTGTTTTTTCTTCTTTTTTTTTTTGTTGGGTATTGTCGGCAACAAACGACTAGTTCTCACCGCCGCGTTTTAATCCGAGGGTTTCTAAGCGCAAGTGGCTCATCACCAACCGATATTGGCTGAGAATGGCAACTTTGGTAGTGTTAGATCTGGTTACAGGGAGGTTATTTTTTTATTGCTGAGAGAGGGGAACTTGATAGAACAAACTGTGGTTAGTTGCGAAGGCTAAGGTTGTGATGATGAGGTTGATGAAGTGTGATTGGCCAAATAGACTATGGTGGTGATGCTGGATCTTGCACGGTAGGAAGAGAGGAGAGAAAAAGAGAGAAAGAATACCGCACCCAACTAAGCTCGCCGGCAAAAAAAAACAAAACAAAACAATTTGCCGAAATTTATGGTGCCATCGCCGGGAAAGATAACAGTCATTGCCAAGGTGTCCCTTCTCCTGCGATCGCCCCTGCAAGCCCATCTCCCAACGCCAGCACTCCTCGCGGCGCCGCCTCCTTCTTTAAGATCAAGACCCCTAAATTGTTTTTGAAAAAAAATATTAAAAAAAAAAAAAAAAAAATCAAAGAAGGAGAAGGGAGAGGTCAGAGGTAGTGGGTTTCATCTCCGAAGAAGGTTGACGCGGGCAGCCATGGCTTCCCTCATTTTCTTCACTTTTTTTTTCTATTTTTTTTCCCCTCTTTAAGATTAACACCCCCAAATTGATTTTAACCAAATTATAAAAAATATATATATATATATATATATATTCAAAGAAGAAGAAGAAGAAGAAGAAGAAGGGAGAGGCAGTGGGTTTCAGTGTTCACCATGAATCTCGTCGGAGCAGCAACCCATCCAGAACCCAGGTCTGAACCCGGATATGGATGCACTCCCGCTGCCGCGCTGACACCCGCCGTGGATAATGGAGAGAGGAGAGACATCTCCACTTCTCTTGCGACCGCCCCTGCAAACACATCTCCCACGATCTAGATCTATCCACGCCATTCTCTGATCTATCTCCTCTCTTCCCTCTTCTCTCCTTCCTTTTTTCTTTTTTCCATTTTTTTTCTCTACCGACTCTCTCGTTCCCTCCCTTTCTCTCTGATCTCTCTTCTCTCTTTCTTCCCTTATTCTTATTCCTTTTTATTTTCTCTTGAAGATCAGAACTATGCCATGGCTGCAGGAAAAAATAAATAAAATAACAAAAAATAAAGTTCACCCAAAAAAAGGAAGCTCGCCAGAAAAAAATGTAGTCGGAACGTGGGTGACTTTGTTCCTTTGACCAACAAGACCAAACCAACCAGTCATAAGGGTATGGTTATCCAAAATAGGAAAAAATTAAATAGTTAGGCAATTTCAAAAGTTTGATGGAGTTTGAAGTTTTAGCTAAATTATGAATTTTTCCAAACAAATGCCCTATTAGAGTTGTATGTCTTTAAACAGCTCAATCCCACATCGAAATAAAAGGGTCTTCAAAAGTGATATATAACATCCCTTTTTTACATTTAATGAATAACTTCCACTACTCTACATCTGCCGTGTAGGAGTCGTGGTGATTCACCGAGTCTTATTAGATAATCCAGCTACTCGTCGTATAGAGGTGGTGTCTTATAGAAGTGGTGTACGATTATGGTACGGCCTGTTTGCTGGTCCGGTTTGGGCCCCAGCGTCATATGCCCGATGGCGCAGCAGGCTGGTCCGGTTTGGGCCCCAGCGTCATATGCCCGATGCGGCTGCGCCATCCTTCAACCCGTATAGCCCCTCCAACGCTATGGACCCATTACCACCATGGGAACTTTTGTAACTCTTCTTTCTCCTTATCAAGTTTGGGGGCCTTCCTGCATGAGGGGAACATAAATTTGTACTGCTATATAAATGAATTTTTTAAAAAATTACTCCTATAATTTTTGAATCATCATATTACTCCAAACTGTATTAATAGTTAAGTTAATCGAATCTAAAATGATTATTTTCTCAAAATTATTGTAAAAGTAAAAAATAGAATATTAATTTAGCATACTAATAAATTTAAAACTTGAATCTTTGGGTGCAACAATTGGATCTGGATTTAGTGATGGTTTGAAAAAGAACCATCACTGTACTGATGTGATCCGAGCCGTCCATAACTCTTATGGACGGTTTGAATCAAAAGACTAAAAGGTTGTCGAGTACGTTGATGGGTTTTTTCAAACTATCACCAAAACCTTACTCATAACAATTTGGCTAAGATGGTAGGATGTTTAATTTTTTGTCACTAATAGATATAATTATTGGTCAAAATTATAGAAAATATTATATATTATTTCACGCATTGTACACATTGTTGCACATATAGGTAGTAGCAACAAAGAAAAAAAAGAGGTTTCGTACAAAATATATGCTTACTTTTTGTACTTTTCATACAAAAGCAAAAGTATAAAAAGTATGCATATTAATATGTGTTGACCTGATTGACATATGACTCCCTGATGTATGGTGTTAATATAATTTATATTAACACGTGCTAATTTCACCATGCTTGTATATATAATATGCAGTGAATAAGATTAGAAAATTACTCATCGAGCTCATAAATTCGTCTTCGAGATGATTTCCGCCAGTGTCTTTGCAGCTAATGGAAGGCCATAACACTGCTCCACTATTTCATCTTTCATTCTCAACAGAGTTGAATATTCCGCATGCAAACCCATTTTTCTCTAACTGCGTCTTGGAATATCGACCAAATATCCTCTTGGGTCCGATATAGGTTGCATGTGAAACAAATTTCGCATACCCACCATCCCTTCTGCCACTTCCTGGAGTGTACTCGTGACGATAAAAGCACTTTCATTGAAAAGATGTGGACTGCCCTCTTTGTACCAATCGCTTATATTCTTTGCGCCATCGAGCACAATTAGACATTTAGTGGTCTTGGAGGCGGCGTTGGAAACCTTGTCCCACATTTCTTTTATTGAACAATCATACCTTTCCATGTCCCAAAGGGCGCCGTCTGATCTCCGTACCAATTCGAGAAGAACTGTGGTCTTGTTATCATCATGTGGGTCTTCAGGCTGTTCTACATGATGACGTAAAATGACCCAATAAACGACTTCGAACTTTTCTTCTCTGAGGACTTCTCGGACAACCATTTTGGCGAGAGTAGTTTTACCGGATCCAGCGATTCCAACAATGCCTATTGCCTTGCGTTCACGGAGTAATTCTAGGATCTTCTTCACTTGCTGATCAAGCCCATAAGTTCGGGGACTCCATACTAACCATATTTCTTCATTATCTTTCATCCCAGACAACGAGCTCAATGGTAACAAGGAACTCGGTGTGGTGTCGGCATCACTCTCTTTAATGTCCAACAACTTCAGTTTGATCTGGTTCAATTGCTTCTGGATTTTGCGAAGAAAACTGCTCTCCTCCCAAGAGAATGGTTTCCTTTTGTGGGCTTTGCGCTGCTCACAAAAGGTGACGCAATCTGTCAATGTCTCGTTGAGAGTATAAAGCAAAGTCTTGGCCTCGTTTAGCATGGAAGTGGTGATGATGTTGTGCTCCACGACATTTTTAATTTCTTGGAACTGAGAATGGGAGGGCAATTTTTGGCGAAGCCCCCGCTCTGCCTCTTGGAAGTCATTGATGAATTTGTTCCTTAGAAACCGTGGAATGATATCTGGCCTTTCTGATAATTCATAATCAACCTCATAAATTCGTTTCGGAATGATGTCCGCCAGGGTTTTTGCTGCTAATGGAAGGCCATAACATTGCTCCACGATCTCTTCCTTCATTCTCAGCAAACTCGGATGACTCGCATCCATTAACCCATTTTTCTTAACCTTGTCCTGGAATATCAACCAAATCTTCTCTGGTTCTGATATAGGCTGCATGTGGTGTAAATTGCGGTAACCCACCATCCCTTCGGCCACTTCCTGGAGTCTACTTGTGACAATAACTGCACTTCCACTATGAAGACCTTCACTGCCCGATCTATGGTACCAATGGCTTACATGCTTTACGCCATCAAGCACAATTAGACACTTCCTGGCTTTGGAGAGCTTCAACATTTTTTCTATTGACCAGCCATCCGCATCAAATCGAAACAGACGGGGTTTGGGTTCGGGTTCGGGTTCGGGTGATTCGGGTTCGGGTTCGGGTTCGCCGTATATTGCGCATTTGATAAGAACTCTGTTCTCGATATCGTCATACGTGTCTTCAGGTCGTGCTACATGATGAGATAAATTGACCCAAAAACCAAATTCGAACTTTCCTCTGAAAAGGACTGTTTTGAAAACCATTTGGGCGAGAGCAGTTTTACCTGAACCACCAATTCCAACAATGCCAATTGCCTTGCGTCCATGACGAAGTAATTCAACGATTTTCTTCAGTTGTTGATCAAAACCATGAATCTTGTACTCGGCATATAATACGCTTCTAAGACTTGTATCTATTTCCAACGAGGAGCGTGACGACGACGACTCACCCTGTGCGGCGTTGGCATTACCACCGTCTTCAATTTCTTGCAACTTCGCATTGATCTGGTGCAACTGCTTTTGGATTTTACGACGAAAGCTGTTGTCAGCCAGAGAGAATGGTTTCGTCTTGTGGGATTTTCGCTGCTCGACAAAGGTGACACAATCTGCCAATGTGTCGTTGAGATCATGAAGCAAAGCCTTGGCATCTGTGGGCATGGAGGGGACAATGATATTGTTTTCTAGGACATTTTTAATCTTCTGAAATTGAGAATGGTGGTGGGGTAATTTTTGGGTAAGCTCCCGCTCTGCTCTTTGGAAATCATTCAAGAATTTGTTTTTCAGAAATATTGGAACGATTTCTGACATTTTTGATATCTCACAATCAAATGCTCGTCAAGAGCCAAGGACAAGTGCTCTTTCTCTATCTCTCTCTCTCACATCAGCAATTTAGCATATCTATTGGCTGATTTAATTTGTTCCATAAAGACGAGGGAAAAAGGAATCAAATTCAGGGGCAAAGCCCACTTATTTCTTTTCCCTTTCTTTTTCGTTTCGACTTTTCTTGAGGAAGAGAACAATGCTTGCCTGTGTTGAAAGCAACGAATGGTTACAAGAAGGCTTCACATTTGTTAAATTTTTTTTTAATGATTCTGGTTCAAGTGGATGTAATAAATGATTTTTTACTTAATAACTAATAAAGTCGAGTGCTCTGATTCATTTATCTAGAAAATATCACAATTTCGTTGGATCATGATTTATCCTAAAATTAGTCCCCCATTTTTTTTTTTTAAAAAAAAAAAATTTCAAAAACCAGCACTAAAATCAAATCCTTCTCATTCGACCTCATACACCTTCCCTCTATCTTATTTTCAATATTCAATTCAAATTTAAATTTTTAAAAATTATTACTCTTTTTCACTCATTAAGACTTTCTATTATTAAGCCAAGTCTACAAAGTAGGTAGAACCAATCAGTCAATTAGTGTTCAGGATTCAAGTCCTATAGATTGAATGAACCAATGGGCTTTGCGCTGTCGGTTCTGGCAACAACTGTGTGCCATGTTTTGGAAGGGAATGAACCAATGTGTCTTCGAGACAGAAGGTGGTGCCCCAACAGAAGAAGATTTTATTTTATTTATTTATATTTTTATTATTATTTTGCCTCTAATCCTTTTCTTAGAATATGGGAAACTTGATCAAATGTACATGGGCATCAGGGCATGAGAGGAATAAAAATAAAGTTTGGGAATATCGGTTCCACAAGGCGTGCTGCTTTACAAAAGAGAAAAGATTTAATCCCTGGATTTGTTGCGAATCCTTTCCTCCCAGCACAGCAGAGTACAATTCTATCCTTGCTCTTGCAAACTAAATGAAAAGCTAATTCCTTGCTTGTAGCGAAGGGAAGTGGCTAATTACCAAAATAACCACACTAGCTAAGTAAAAAAAATGTATGATTTCTAGTTATAAACAATTACTATCAAATCAGAGGAGGAAATAATTTGTGGCATCTAATTCGAACCTTCATGATGCTGTTGGAAGGATTCTTTGATGGAACTGCACCACTGCATCTAGGCAGAAGCTACATCCCCGCATCTTAATGTTCACCCTTTTCCCAACCTAAGAGTGGACGTCTGAAAAATTCTCCAAAATAAGGAATTGAAATTCATTCTTACTTCAAGTTGCCTCCTCAAACTGTAAAATTACATCAACCCGGTCCATGGATGCAAATATGCAAATATGCCTTACTATAAGAGAAAGAAGAATATCCAATAAGCTCAGAGGCCAAAGTGGAGAACTTCAAAATCCCAAAAATGAATGTACAAAAGTTCCTGCTGTAAATATTCCTCATCAGTCACACTCTTCTTCATCTAGTTCAGTGAAATCTTCTATCACTTCAGGCCTAATATATTGTTTACTCATTGAGCGCATTTCATCAATTTCGATGCATAACAATGGGTCACACACCACTTTGTCCACCTGCAGTATTTTAGGGCAACCTGAAAGGAGGAAAAAAGGATAGAGGGTGATGCCAGCACAGGAACAAGAAAAGTAAATATTTCTTTCGAAAAATTAAAAAATTGAATACCTGCCATAGGGCATTGAGCACGTGCATTCTTGGACCTTATGTAGTGCAAGATAGCCTTCTTTTCGTAAATATGTTTGCATTCCACACTGCACCAGGGGAAGAAATATGAATAAACAGAACCAGAAAAGACCAGTGGAAAAATAGTGTAAGGTCACGATGCCTGTCATAATACATACAACCCAGTGATGTAAAAATTTATATGGTCACCCTACCATGGGTCTTCTACAGGTGCTCTATTCAAATATCACAATGGGGCTGAAAGAAAATGCAACTTCTTGGACTAGCTCACCACCACACTTATTTTTTAACAGAGAACTTACGGCAGCCAGGCCAACTAACTTCTTTTTTTATTTTATCGGCCAACTGAACTTCTCCTCAACAATTGGCAGTATAATATACATGCCTTCTATCCTAACTGTTATAATGAACCTTAAAACTAGCATTTTTAAGCAAGAAAGTGCATTTCATAAAGGCAATATGCATCCTACTGGATCAGGAGACACTGGTTTTTGCCTTTTCAGAATGACTGCCTCTTGCCTTTCTACCATCGTTTAGTCCAGTTCCAGAGTTGCTTTCTCCTTTGCGCCATTGTACGATCAAATTGTAGTCTGACATAAATTTGTCAATCACTTGGCAAATAACAGATGGAAGGGGTGAACAAGGCTTAAAATAATATCATTTCACTCTCGACTGAAGGGCTTGGTCATTATTGACTGTTGTAATGGTTATGACATTCTGATTTTTTACCCTCTTAATTTTTATTTTATTGAATGTAATATTTGATTTGAGAAAAGTAATAATAATATAAAAAAATATTGAGAGCATCAGACCATCAGTAACTGCCAAATATAAAGGATCAATGATTGTTGTAAGCGTAAATAGAGCTATAAATCTATTTAAAACTTTAAACTCATTGAGACTGGAGGGTTTGGCACTCGCTATGCTTTTGCTCTGTTACAAGCACTGACAAAATTGCTTCTTATATATAGACTTCACACACAACGATCTTTTTTCTTTCCCTTGCCAAGCAGCACAATAATGGTAATGTATTTTCCCTGTCAGAGCACTGCAGTTCACATAACCAAATGAATAGTCCAGCAAGCTAATCCAAAAAGGCTCAATCTGATGTGCTTGAATTATCACGCTGATGTATACTATAGTATACTGTCCAGCAGCTTTTAGCATGTGTTTTTTACTTGTATTTTGTTTCCTAGTTGTATTGTATGTTGTAGAAGCTTCTATAGTTAGTTATTTGTTACTTTGAGTAAGTTAGAGGTTAGTTAGAGTTTTAAGAGAGTAGTTACAGCTTTGAATGTCCATAAATAGTCAATTAGAGTTAGTTCAATTCAGTTTTTGAAGAATATTTCATTTTGTATGAGTTGTTAAAGAGTTGAGAGCCCTTTATCTCTCTAGAATCAAAGTTCCTTTAATTTTCCCTCACTTTCTCTCATTTTCTAGCATTTTCTAGCTAGAATGGATGGTTTGTTGGAGTGATCATCATTTGGTATCAGAGCACAAGGATTTCGATCCCTGTGGTGAATACTTCTGCTATGTTTCTCCTCTGTTCTTGTGCCGTGTTGATGAGAACACACCCTAGCCTTGATTGCACCCACCTAGGGTTTGTCTAGAGTGATTGCAGCACTGCTAGCAGTGGTCGAAGTCTCCTGTTGTAGCAGTTGAAGCCAGTTTTCACGTGTGAAGCTCCATCACACCCTTACTCTTGGATCAAAACTATCCTAAGGTTTGCTCGAAGTTTATCTTGCCATAACAGCCACAATTGAGGTCTCAGTTCCAGTCAATGATGGTGTCTTTGGGTACAGCAGTGGTCGTAATTTTCTTTCCAGTTCAGATCGAGTAAAGTTTGAAGGTTCTCCTGCTATTGCGAACTGTTACTGACTTGTGCAAGACCTGCTCAAGGTTTGACTTCTCTTAGAGTGACTGATCGAAGCCTTCTACTGCTTAGTTCTTGTTGAAGGTGAATCGTCAGAGGTGCTAAATCCAGCCGCAGGTGGTTTGGGTTACTTCCAGTTGATCGACTCTTCTGGTAACCTTCTTGACGGAGTCTGGATTTTCTTCTGGTAATCTCCTCATCATCTGTACCTGCTGTTGTCTGAAACTTAGCCTAATCTTTGTGGAGTTGAACCAGTTTGAAGGTCTTCTTTCTTTGATTGTGACCTTTCAGTTTCACAAACCTGAATCTGTGTTACAATTTGATTCACTTTGGGCCTTAATTCACTTGATTTGGAGTGGTGCCTGCTATTTTTTTTTTGGTCTATTAGTGGTAATTTCTTCTTGATTTGGAACTTCTGTTGTGTTCTGTGCTGTTTCATTGGGGGTTCTTTTCAAATTGCTGCTGTCCGCTTCAATTCCTTTCAATTTCAGACTTTATTTGGGTATCTATAGCTGTCATGGCTCAAAGAATGAGAGTAAGAAGAGGTAGGGAAAGAGGAAATGTCAAGAATTTTCACATTGGTGTAGAGATTCATCCACATATGGGTAGAATTGATACCAAACAACAAAACCAGCAACAAAGAGAAGAAATTGGTGAGTTGAGGAGACAAATTGAGGCTTTGACGGAGGTAGTCCAGCGGCTACAACCTCCTCATGAGGTGTTTGATGCCTTTATGACATTGAAATCCCGGATTTTCAAGAGAACATTGATCCAGAGGATTTTCTAAATGCTCTTGAGAGAGTATTTGTTTACCATCACATATCGGAAGATCAAAAGGTTAAGATAACAAAGTCTTACCTTCAAGGTAGTGCCTCCGATTGGTGGAAGTGTTTGCAACAAATAACAATCTCGCCAATGGAGTGGAAAGGAAAATATTCAAAGATGGGATAAGATGAAAAGGAAACTTAAAAAGAAATTTCTACCCTCCAATTACATGTTGATCGACTTCAAAATAGTCAATGAGCATTGCAAGGGGCAAGAAATTTTAGTTTCTTTTGACACTTATGTTGTGGCAAAGAAGGGAAGTCTTCTTAGTGAAGAATTGGTGGGTATTTTGGATTATGCAGCCCCTGTGTTTGATAATTATC
This sequence comes from Liquidambar formosana, assembly GCA_039720395.1. NCBI lineage: Eukaryota > Viridiplantae > Streptophyta > Magnoliopsida > Saxifragales > Altingiaceae > Liquidambar > Liquidambar formosana. The sequence continues at coordinate 15,402,105 of CM077834.1, read as the reverse complement.
ATGAGGAGGACTTTATGTTTAATGAGGATGGTAGTGAGACATTTGTGTTTGATGAGGATGATGCTTTGTTGGGCGAGAAAGACAAAGTTTCCACTGAAATTTTAGTAGATGACTTTGAAACAGCTCCTATTTTTGATGCCTATGATAATGATGAAGATTGTGGGCAAGCATTTGATGTTGACAAGGTAGAAAGTGAAGACATGAAGGAGTTTTCAAGTGCTGTTTGTGAGTTATCACAGCCATGTTTTGATGAAGTTCCTTGTGATTTGCCTCCCGGATTTCCTTTTGTGCAAGATATGTTACCTTGCTTCGATGAAGGACCTAAGGAAACTTCTCTCCTCAAGGTTACTCATCAAATGACTCCTTTGGAGAAGGTTGAACTACAATTGCAGCATCACGAAGACGAACTTAGTGGCAATTTTCCTTGGGAATTGGGATATGTGTGTGACAATGTTAGTTTTCAGCTTCTAAATGGCTTCAATAAAGCTTCTTTTCCATTTCCAAAAATGTATGTGACACGGGAAGACAAGTGGGTGAATTTTTGCAAGATCTTCATGCTTCTAGGAGGCTCATGATTGAGAAACTCAATATCAAGCACAAGTTTCAAGCTAATGATCGAAGAGAGAAGCTTCTTTTCAAAGCAAGAGATCTTGCTTGGGTGGTGTTAAGGGAGAACTTCAACAAGCTACATCAAGACCCGCTTCTACTTCTACTTCAAACTTGAGGACAAGTTTCTTTTAGTGGGGGAGTCCTGATGTGCTTGAATTATCATGCTGATGTATACTATGGTATACTGTCCAGCAGCTTTTAGCATGTGTTTTTTACTTATTTTGTTTCCTAATTGTATTAGTATGTTGTAAAAGCTTCTATAGTTAGTTATTTGTTACTTTGAGTTAGTTAGAGGTTAGTTAGAGTTTGTTAGAAAGTAGTTACAGCTTTGAATGTCTATAAATAGTCAATTAGAGTTAGTTCAATTCAGTTTTTGAAGAATATTTCATTTTGTATGAGTTGTTAAAGAGCTGAGAGCTCTTTCTCTCTCTAGAATCAAAGTTCCTTTAATTTTCCCTCACTTTCGCTCATTTTCTAGCATTTTCTAGCTAGAATGGATGGTTTGTTGGAGTGAGCTTCATCACAATCCCCCAATTGCAATGTACAGAACTCACGAAATATATGTATTTATTTTGTTGAAATTTAATATACGCATGTCTCTTTCATTTGGAACATATATGCCAGCAATGACATTTAGGCTGTGTTTGTTACAAGGGAATGGAATGATAATTCCATTACCCCAAAAAAAAGTGAGTGTTTGGTAGCCCAAGGGATTCTGGGGGTCTATTCCAAGGAGGGAAAAGCCATTCCTTCCCAAACCAAGAGGAATGGCCATTCCCACCTTTTAAGGAATGAAAACCATTAAAAGTGGGTCCCACCTAATTCTTTTCCCTTCCATTCCCACCCCTTACCAAACATTGCAATGAAATGACCATTCCCATTCCAATCCATTCCCTCAAACCAAACACAACCTTAGCAATCACCCCAATGCAGTAAGGCATCAATTGGTGAACATTTTGCTAGCATTTTTTACTTTTTTATTTTTTATACTTGCTTTAATTTTTTCCTCTCGGCATTGGAATGTTCTTTTTTTTTTCGTCATTTTAATGATTGGGAGTTGGAGGAAGTTATGGCTTTTTATCAAATTGTTTATAATAGTAAGATTTTCGTGGGTGAGAATGATTCCTTGGTTTGGCATAAAGGTTCTAAAGGGTTATTCTCAGTAAAATCTTTCTACAATTGTTTAAGACCTTTAGGGAACTTATTTCTTCCGACTAAGGTGGCATGGGTTTCCTCGGTTCCTACTAAAGTTGCCTTTTTTTGTTGGTTGGTCGGAGGTGATAAGTGTTTGACATTGGATCATCTTGCTATTAGAAGGTGGTATGTGCCAAATAGATGTATTCTTTGCAAACAAGATGCGGAAATGGTTGATCATCTCTTCATTCATTGCTTTGTGGCTAGGAGCCTTTGGATGCTCTTATTCAGTATGTTTGGTATCCATTGGGTGCTTCCATCGTCTACTTATGATCTTTTGGCGGGTTGGTGGATTAAGGGGGGTAGTGTAAAGGCTAGAGTTATTTGGAATATGGCTCCACATGCTATTTTGTGGTGCATTTGGAGGGAGAGAAATGCTCGAACTTTTGATGGGATTGAGAAATCTATCATTGATCTCAAGTCCTATTTTCTTAAGTCTTTATTTTTGTGGTTTTCTAGTCATACTAATACTCGTAATTTTTCGTTTGTTGCTTTCGTCGACTCCTTTAAGCTTTAGAGGAGTTTGTGGTTAGGCTCTATATATGACTTATGTACTTGGGCTAAGCCCTTTTTTGTTCATCAATACAAATTTACCTTATCAAAAAAAAAAAAAAAAAAAAGGAAACACAGCACTTCTTTCCTGAATTTTTCTTTTTCCCGAGATGGGGGGGGGGGGGGGGGGACAGGGACAATAAAACTTGAAGTGGTTCATACAATACCTGCGAACTGGATCCGCTAGTTCAGTAAGAGGCTTTCCACTTAATGGGCAAGTGATATTCAAAACATTGCACTGGGTACTGGTCATCACAATGTCCTCCTGCTCTTCACCTGGCATTGGCTGTCCAGCATGATGAACATTCTGCAGGAAAATAGTGAAAACGTGTCACCAAATATCTAAGAAGATACACTTAAGATATTACCAAATGTACCAGAAAACATTTCATGAATGAATATGAAAATAAGAGAACCCACAAAAAAAAAAAAAAAAACAAAAATGAAGAAGATGAAGGAAAGAGGGGTGGGGGTAGGGGATGGTAGGTTATGATAGAAGGAATAGGAAAAATGCTGCATTATTTCCTGCGGGAAGAAAGAGTATACCTACATAACCTGAGATAGAAGCACTTCTCTCACAACATATTGACAATATAACTGCAATATTATATTTACAAAATATATAATGAAGAATTATTTGAATGGCTATGAATAATTCTTCGTAATTGACAGGAAGATTTCCTACTTGGTTTCTTATCCAGGGGTCCACTAGATTTAAGACCTTCACCAGCTTTACAATGTGAACTTTCTTCCCTTATTTCTGCAAATTCTCTGTCAAAACTATTTCAAACATTTCAATTATTGACCTCAAACCTCCTACCATGAGAGTATGTTATTTTTTTCAGGCTCAACATGCAAATATTGACCTAAAGTACAGCCTAACACCTAAGGCTTTGCAAGGCAAATGGCACAGTGGTATATATAGCAATGCCCACTTTCAAATGTTCGTATTTTAAGGAATTCTCTCATTAAGGTCTATTAATGTTACAAATTAAGCTCATAAGTCTCCTCATTTTCTCAATCACCTCACACAGTTCGTCTAGCTTCCCATGGTCTTCTAGGATGATGTGAATGCAACGTGCAAAACACAGGCTACAGAACCAATTCCTTCTTTTCATCCAATCCTTATAACATGTCCCTGAAGAAGGTTTCCTTGTTCATGACAATCCGAATGTTATTTTCCCTCCCAACCTCCTAAATATCAACATCCATAAGACCAACCAAGAAATCCTTAGTCTTTCTCTATGTCCGATACATCAAAAGACAACAAAATAACCATATCCTATATTCCATGAAGTTTGTCAGAAGCTTCTTGGTGCTAAGACCAACCATCAAACATTATGGTGCACCCATACTATTTCCAGCTCTTCAAACAGCCAATACAATGTTCCAACTCAGACACATTTTTATAAACCAGCCACCTGACTGATATGCTGTTGGGGCCCGAAAGCCATGCACAGAATCTTCTATAAGACATAATTCCTACCAAAAGTGTTCCAGTATGTGTTTTCATTTCATTTAAGCCAAACCAATGAACATGGATAACTCTTGGAAAAAAAAAAAAAAGATCCCAACCAAGATTACCATTAACACTTCAAACCCAACAGCTTTCACAACTGTCAGGAAATAAGTAGCATAAAATAAATAAATAAATATCAGCGCATTTTTTAGTATCCTGTTGTAAAGAAGATATTTTAAACCATTTAACCATGTGCAAATAGCCAATTAAGACATTATCTCTTCCAGAGATAAACTTATTCATCGTATCAGACTACAAAGTCATATTAGAGATATTTGTTGCTGGGAAAAAAAAAAACGATATACTTGTAAAAAATAATGGTTTTTTCCTCCAATCTTTTGGTCTGACAATATGGTGTCAATTTTATCTATCACTGATTTCCTTCACACCTTTATCAACTTTAGTCATGATAAACATCACACAAATCCAATAAAAAAAATTTAGATAAAATAATTAGCATTATTAATACGGGCAGAAAATATTTGTGCTTTAAATACTAAAAAGAAAAATGGTTCTTGAAAACACTATTAAGAGAACATTATGAAAGGAAGTAAATGAAGTTCTATATTTTGTAATCTGACAAGTGACAATCAAGGAAAATTCCAAAATTTCGATTGAGAAACATACCCAGATAGCTTCCCTGTAATTGACGTAAAAATGGATGGTTTTGTGGAACCGAAGATGAACTAGCCTTGATGGTCGTGACCTCATCCTCAAACAACCTCTTAAAATTGGTTAGCTGCATTTGAAATGTCAACTGAGTTAAAAAAGAATTAAGTCACAAATGTGAAAAAGAAACCATTATTATGCAAAATGGGAGTTGGAATGCAAGAAAGACTCTAACCACCTCTGCCCCAGGCTGGTACCCATTTCCAACAGACTGGATTGCCGATGAAAAATGTGTACAGTCTTCAGAAGCTTGCAACAACTCAACGACAGCATCTTCAAGCTCCTTCACCTGCCATAACATTCAAAGATTAACTCATCTAAAATTCCTAAAGCTATGGTTTCTTATCAGCGTGAAAACTAGTAACAGTGCCTATTAATTCACCTGAAATTCGCCACCTTCCCCCCCCCCCCCCCCCCCAAAAAAAAGGCGGGTTTATCAGCATCTTGATATTTAAGGTTTATCATTAAAAACTATGAATTCATCCAAAATTTCTTAAACCACCACTTGGTTGCTGGAAGTTAAAGTTTGCAAATTTTATGTTTTGTGTTGTTTTGGTTTCCAAACAATGAAAACTTCACAGTAACTATGCCAAGTAATTTTTCTTAGGCATATTTTTGCCTAGTTATTGTTTCCTAGGGTATTAATAATTCTAATATTTTTCCTTTCCTGTGATTTCTCAGCAACCAAACAGAGCATCCAGATATACTTAAAACTACAACTATCAACTAGGCAGAAGTTTTTGTTTTCCTTGAATGCCAAAGCATGAAATATTTAAAACTTCAATGTCATTTAATTTCTTCATTAAACAAACAGAGCATACAGATTTATGCTTAAAATCTACGTTTATCGGTTAAGCAGAGGTTCTTTCTCAAGTGCCAAACAATGAAAAATCTAAGATTCCAAATTATAATTTCTATCACTTTCATACAATTCTCAGCAACCAAACTGAGGATAAAGATTCAAACTCAAAAACTTGGGTCTATTGTTCAAAATACCATCTGAGATTGGTTATCTCTCTCCAAATCGACCACGACTTCCTTCATTACACTCAAAGCCTTCCGAATTTCCTGAAACAAACAATTGCAATTCAATCATAATCGCATCATATATATAACTAAATATGTTCATAACAAAATCATATATATAACTAAATATCAGGTATCGTTTGGTCAGCATTTTTGAAGCACTTGTCTTCCTTAGGCATCATTCTATTAGCATTTTCAAACCACTTTTTCTGCTTTCCAGAAGCGAAAGTAAAAAACAAAAAAACAAACAGAACCCCTTAAAAGCCAGAAAAGTACTTCAAATATGCTAAGCAAACAGCACTTAATGAAACGTAACGTTTGGTTAGCATTTTGGAAGCACTTTTCCTGCTTTAAAAATAAAATAAAATAAAATAAGAGCATTGATTTAAGCTTTACAAAGGAAGGAAAGTACTTCCAAAAATGCTGATCAAACCGCACCTTTGGCATCGTCTGGCCATCATTTTCAATCCACCTAATTTGCTTTCAAAATTATAAACCTTTTTAAAAAAAAAAAAAAATTGTAATTGCATATGCTCTCCGAAGCGAGAAACACACTCCCAATTAGCTAACCAAACAGAAGCTTGAGCATCTCTTGTTTAGATTGTTTTTTCTTTCAAAAATCAAAAGATTGCAATGACTTTAGGATTCAAAAAGAAAAAGAAGTGCTTCCAAAATGGTAAACCAAACAGCAACCTTAGGGTTTTGAGAATGAGTGGACTTACAGTGATGAGAGTTTGGTTGTCTGAGTACAGAGTCGTAGCGGCGGTTTTGATTCTCCCGGTAACGCCATTAGCACGAGAAGCGGAGGTCGATGCCATGGGTTTCTAGGGTTCGTTAATGGTGAAGGTAATACGTATTGCGTGGTTTTGTCTGTGAAGTTCTTTGGAGGGAGAGAAAAAAAGAGGGAAAATTTCCCTCGCTGCCGAGACGCAGGAATTTGGGAAGGTGTTTGGTAGCAGTAAAGGTGAAGAAAAAAAATTCAAGTAATGGAAAAGAATTGAAACGGAATTTAATTTCCTTTGTCTTATTTGACGTGGAATCATTAAAAAATTCAATTACATCTCTTATTTTCTTTATAACTTTTTTAATAAATGAAATTGAGTCAAAATTTCACCTTCCTAGATTGGATTTTAAAATATGTACCGAAATTCAATCAAACAGCTTTTAATCCATTTCCCTTCATAAATTCTTCCATAGTTCCCAAACATTAAAAAAAAGGAGGTTACAATTGAATTCCTTTTCATTCCACTAAATCCACCTGGGAACACAATGTTTTGTTGGTAGTAAAATTTACTATAATTAAACCAAAATTTATCAAATGTTTGGAATCAAATTCAAAGTTTAGCTAGATCAAAATGAACACTCAACTGCATCATCACGACGGTGATAGATGTCAACCTTTAGATTTCTTTCTTCTTAACAAAAACCGGTAAGGCAAGTTTGAAGACTAATCCAACAACTAGGATTTGCCATGTGGTCTAGAGATTTAGTTGACATTTCATTTTTAGTTAGTTAAACTTGAAACTTTTAAAGTTTTAGCTGTTTTTTTTGTTCCATGAAGATAGGCTGAATTTGGCAAAACATGCGGTTTAAGAAAAGTTATTATTACTTTGACTTGTCAATTAGTAAACTCTATATTTTCAAAAATATTTTCTCTTACTAGGTATTGGATTTGTGTTGAAATTAATTACTGAAATAATAGAGGGTAACATAAAAAAATTCAAAAAAAAATTTATAATTTGACTTTTCAAAATAGACAAACATTTTTTAACACAAAAAGTAACAAATATGATCTATCATCGTAGGACGGAGAGAGTAGATTTTAACTCAAAATTTGCAAAAGCAAAATTTGATCTAAAGATGCCCTAGAGTGAAAATTTATCAAATTCCATATAAATTTGCAAAATTCAATTTAAAAATTGGAGAGGGATCCGTTTACACTCGATGTAAAACTTTTAACTCTTACAACCCTCATTATCTTTTTGTAGGAACCAGTTGATGCACATGTGCATTGCACGTGACAATATTTGAGTTGTAAAAAAAAAAATTTAAATCAAATTTAAATTTCTATACTCACTTATTGTTTATCTCCCAGTACAACTCTAATTTATATAACTATCAAACCTTTTACAATCATGTAACAATTTTTTCTTCTAGATAGAATTCCTCAAATTTTAGTTTCCACACATTGCTTTTTATCCTTCTCCTACTATAACTCAAATTTGTAAATTGTGATTTTTTTCACTTACGTAACAAATTTTTTTCTTTTATTGTATAAAATATAAAATTTGTAACGTACAAAAAATAAAGCAAATTAATCTTTTACAAATGGAGTTTTAATCTCTAAGATTATATTACAGATATATTGAGCATATCAAAACGAAAAATCTAGAAAATAAAAAAATTGGTACCTTTTTATGACGGATTTTTTCGTCTATAAAGAGAAAAAAAGAGAAAAATTAAATACTCAATTTATAAGAGAGAAGAGAAAATAATTAATGCCAAGCTGATGCACTGGTTGATGGTTACTCAATAAGCATTATAAAACTAAACACGCTGGTATTTAATTCTAAAATTCTGAATGCTAACTATCTATGCCTAAGCCCACCTAATAAAAAGTTAAGAAACATAAAAGAAAAACCCCTATATAATAAATAATAAATACTATAAAAGACAGTTACAAAAAATAAGGGTAATTCTCAAAACTCGCTCATAGTTTTAAATGCTGCCTACAAAGAAGAGGGGGGGGGGGAAATGCCAAGAATCACCATCGTTGATTATTTGTGAGATCCACTGGATAATATGCAGAGAATGTAAATTAAGACTAAATGTATAAAAAAGAGAAAAGAGGAGAAGCATACGAATAGAAGGGAGAAGGGAGATGTATGGTTGATTGGTTGTATATTATTATTAGGTTTCTAAAAATATATGCTAACGTGTTTTCCAAATAATTTTTTATAAACATGTATAGCAAAGAATTAGGAATAATCTAGATATTTTAATTAATGAATAATGGTAATATAGTCATTTTTTTAAGATATAGACTTTTATAAGTAGTATAGATATACGAATTATAGTTTCTGTTTCCTTAGAATTCCTATTTGAGTTTGGTTTTATTTAATTATTATACAAATTATAGTTTCCTTAGAATTCTTATTAAAGTATGTGTTTTATATTGCTATATTTCCTATATATGCAGAAGGGTAGTTGTATAGTTTCTTTAGAATTCTTATTAAGGTATGTGTTTTATATTGTTATATTTCTTATATATGTAGAAGGATAGTTGTATAGTTTCTTTAGAATTCTTATTAAGGTATGTGTTTTATATTGTTATATTTCCTATATATGTATAAGGGTAGTTGTGTATTTAAAAGTTAAAATAAGGGTATATTAGTCAATCAAAAGTTTTTCTCACATTCATCTTTTTATGGGTAGTATAGATATAGATAGATAGATAATATTTTACCAATTCAACTGTTGGATTAAATGCTCTACTCATTCACGTCATGCATGTTAAATTTCAAGTTAATTGGAGATCTTACTATGTCATTCACAAAGGCCCCAAAACCATAGTTTTATTTATAAGATAAATGTAAGTTTTCAAATCAAATATTTCTCGATATTTGATTGATTTGATATTTAATATGTATGAAGTGTATGAGGGGATTATCTAATCTAATTGTGGGTTTGACAAAATATGATTGCTACAAAAAGATATTGGGAGGTATAAGAGTAAAACGTTTTACACCAAGTGTAAGTTGATCCCTCTCCTATAAAATTACTTTAAAAAATTTATCTAAACAAGAAACTTTAAAAATCCTATTACCCTACTCTAAAAAATCCCATTATTTTTAAAATTCCAAGCTTTTTCCAAACACATTCTTAACGGTGGCTAAGTAACAAAACTGGAAATCAGATGATAGTGATGATGGGATGACAAAACAGAAAAACACGATCTTATTCTTTATCCCTCCACTTCCCATCTTATACCCATCATATGCAATTTACAATCAAACAAGAACGTTGGGAGAAAAACTGAAGACAGAGAAGCCGTCTAAAGCAAATCTCTGAAGTGAGTTGAAGCAAGCAGAGTTGGGAAGGCAGCGGAGATACATCTATTCACCTCCGCCGAGGTGCTCTTCTCTCCTCCTTCCTCCAATTCTCTTTCTTTTCTCTCCATATCTCTTCAATCTGTAGGGTTTTTAACCAATTCTCTCCCCTATCTTTGTTTTATTTATTTATTTTTTTGGTGGCAAATCCTGAGCTCTCTCCTCTAGTTTTGAATTCCTTTTATTTTGAATTTATTATTATTATTATTTTTTTTACAGAAAATGGTTGATTTTTGCATATATTGATAGTGAATGTGTGTGTGTGCATATGTCTAGTTCTCTCTGCAGTGCTGGTTTCTCAAGAATCTTAATGCCGAATGCTGATGGTTCGCATTAAAAAATTTAGATGAATATGAATTATGAATTAGGGCCCATTTGGATGTCCAAATGGAAATCAAACAATTCCATATATATTTTACATAGTATTGAGGGCACAAATGAGTGTATTGATCCGAGGATTAGAAGTGGCAATCCTCTTTAGCTCCTCTCCAGTTATCCAACTACTTCTCACTAGCTACTTTGTCTCAACCACTTCACTATCACTCGCTTTTATACTTGTTGCTCCTACTTGACTTCACTTCTTTAATGTCCCATATATACTCTTCAACTAATGAAATAAAGTCACTTTTCTAATTCTCGTTTCTTGATTTGATGTGTTTGGGACGGAAAGGGTGTTGATTTTTCTTGTGATGGAAACTGAGGTGTAGTTTCTCGTGGTTGTTTTTCTTCAGACTCTCTGAAATAAGAAAGAGGTAATCAAGATTTCAATCTAGGAGAAGTTGTTTTGTAATGATCTCTATCATGTTATCTATTTACTTTGTACGTTTTATGTTCAAAACTTAGCTATACGTTTAGGGGTTCTTATGAAAAATTGTCAGAAAAGTTGTCAGATGAACCATTGTGAAGAGTCAGATCCTATCAACATAGATTTTCTCTTTAAATAATGATTCAGAGAGCTCTTGTTTTGCATGTAGTTAGTTTATGAAAGCTTCAGCTTTTGTAATCCTTATCCTTCCTTTTTATTTTTTATTTATTTATATTTTTAATTTTTGATAAACTAGTGGCATTGTAGCAATGTGGTTGTGGTTAAGGTTTCCCAGGAACTCATTTTCATTTCTTTATATTTTAAAGTTTGTGAGTTTCATGGGATTATGGAGTCTAGTTGCCATAGTGGAGTTTGCGCCCATTGGACTGGGTTGTTAATGTACTCATGCATAAATGCTCTTTGTTTAACTTAAGATGTAACTCATAATCCAATTTTGTAACTGTACCCATTTCTGAAGAATGGACTTGGTGTTTGCTTCTCTGTTGTACCCAACTGGAAAGAAATCCATCTATGAAACAAAGCCTTTTAGCTCAACTCTTAATTCGACAAGGAAACTGTCAACTCAGAAAACATTTCCTTGTTTGGCAACAGTAGCTACTACCCAGACAACTCAGGTTTTTCTTCTTTTTCTTCTTCCTCTTCTGTTTATTATAATTCTATTAATTCATTCTTCCTCTTAAATACTAATTGATTTTATTTGGGGTTTCAGGCATTTGAGTTAGAGAACAAAAAGCATGATCTATTGAGAGCTATCCAAGACACACAACGGGGCCTTGTTACAACCACTGATCAACGCTTTTCCATTGAAGAGGCCTTGGTCTGCTTCCCCCACTTCCTTTGTTTAAACAATCTTGACTTTATCTCTTTCTATTGATCAATGCTTCTACTTTCATAGTTTACACTAATTGCTCTCTCTATCTTTTTGGTTGATCAATCCACCCAATTTTATGATTCACTCTTGTTAAGTTTCTAACCTAAAAGCCTAAGGCTCCGTTTGATTGACGAATGTTAAGTTTCCAACCTAAAAGCCTAAGCTATTAGATGGAAGGCCCAAACAAGTATATGAAACCATGTCAAATTTTATATTTAATTGATGTGGAATGTCGTACTTTTCAACAGTTATCATATAGGCTTGGGTGAGTTTCAGATGTGTTTCAAATAAGTCTTATTTGTCAAAAAGTAAAACGAGATTATACCCCCACAATGAGTAAACCTTAAATTAATTGAAAGACTTGTTCTCTCTTTCTCTCCTTTCCTATAAATAAGGATTATTTCCGTAGAATGAGATTACATGTTGAAGGTGAATGAATCTTAAAATTAACTGAAACTCTCTCTCTCTCCTCCCTTTCCATTCTTTCTCTTTTCTTCGTTTTTTATTCTCCTTTCTTAGATCTCCTTAGTTCTCTCTTACCCCCCTTGTATTTCTTATTCTGAAAAAAAAAAAAAAAAAAAAAAAAAAGAACCTTAACCCCAAGTAACATCAAATCTCTCTCTCAAAACAAAAAACAACTAAAAAAAAAAAAAAGGAGAAGAAACATGCTTGTGAGCACACACGCACAACACACAAAAACGAAACAATCAATGTTCGAGTGATCATCTAATAAAAAAAAAACTGTCAGGTGAGCGTGGAGGGGTATGACGCAGGTGCGCCAATCGATCTAGTGAAGTTGGATGGAACATGGCGTCTGCAGTATACTTCTGCCCCTGATGTCCTCATTCTTCTAGAATCTTCTGTGAGGCTTCCCTTCTTTCAGGTACTAACAATTAAAATCTAGAATAATAATTTCTACCTACTCTGACAATATGCCCATTGTTCTGCTTACTTTTCTGTACCTTTTACCTCCTTTTGTTACTTTCTCTCTTTTGAACATTTTGGTCACTTGGTGATCAAACTGACTTCCCTGCAGTATACTTAATTCTGGTCAAAGCCTTTCTGCATGAAGAGGCTTGACTGAATTGACTTTACTGTCATATGCTTTCTGTATGGAACAATTTTGCTGGAAGCGCTTATGGTTTTTTGGTTCTGCTTCAACATGCCATGTCTAAACTCAAGTGCCAGAAGTTTTGCACTTCAGCATCTTTTATATGAATTTGTCATTGTCAAATGTCAAATGGCGGATGGATTGATTTCTTTTCTCTTTCTTTCCCTTTTCCTCTTGATTTCTGTCTGCATCATCCGTTTGTGCATAAATATGGGGGCAGGTTGGGCAAATTTTCCAGAAATTTGAATGCCGGGACCGCTCTGATGGGGGTGTTGTCCGTAATGTTGTTCGGTGGAGTATTCCAGCCTTATTAGAGGTAAACTTCAGCCGCCTTTTCCTCCCACTAATTTATTTTTAATGTTATTCTACTTGATTTATAAATATCAATCTTGCATCAAGGATCCTGATTATGCTTGGATTTCTTGTGGAATGCTGATTTCACTTTTGAACCATTTTATGTTCTCTAGATCAAACAGTGTCATTACATTCTTCATTTATAGGTACCTGAAATTTCAGGAATATATAAGAAAATTCCCTTATCATTCTGGAAGGACATGTGATAAGGAGGCATTCAATTGGTTGTTTGAGACTTTGAGGAGTTCCACTTGTGGGATACTGCACCCCATCCTGTGGAATTTCACTTATACATATGTAATATTTTAATTATTTATTCGTTTATTTTTTGAAAGTTTTTGTTTTTAACATCGTTATTTGCCCTATATTCAAACTACTAGTGTGTTTAGAGTACTCCTATTTTTAAGGATGTTTCTGGTCCTGATGCTTTTAGGCCAGTTACTCCTTTTATTGGGGGGGGCTATTCTAGTCAAACATTTTACAAATAAAGTTTTGTGAATAAGAACTATCCTTTGTTTTCAGACACATTCTTTTTCTACAACTCTCCTGAAATATCTCGGTGTTAAACCAAATGGCTTGTGGGGAACTTGCAATTAGATTGAGAAGTCTTTTCCAGTCAGCTGAAGTAGTCTGGTCTCTGGGTAAGTAGGGGATGTGGGTGTGTGGGTGTGGGGGGGGGGGGGGGGGTGTTTAAGATTGAAGATGGTCTGTATTCTCAAGGGGGTTTTCAAAATTGTGGGAGAGTGAGGACCTTTTCTTTTCCTTCTTATATGAAACCCAAAATCCGTTGATTTTTATCAATCAACTTTGTGGTTCTTTGCTTTACAGGAACAAGATGGTGCTACCTTGCTCGTCTCGGCAAACTTTAATGTTGTTTCAGTTCGTAACATTTACCTTCAGTTTGAAGAGGTCAGTTTCTTTTCCCTTCATAAAACATGAATTCCAAAAATGCTGAGGTATAGCATCTGCAACTGTTTAGTACTATATGGTTGGACTGCCTAAGGGATTCTGTTAACGGTTCCGAATTCCCAATTGGGTTTGGTGTATTATAAGCTAGCCTGCTATTTTTGTTGAGCATTTTAGTTCCCTTGCTCCCAATAATATATTAAAAGCTTGAAAGCCACATAAATCTTTCTTCCTACTTACTATCATTTATTTCGAGTATATTTATTTTATTTTATTTATATTTATATATGAATGAACGGAAAATTTTCTTTAGAGGGAATGAGAACAGAAGCCACACCAGGTCATAAAAGGCAATTCGAAACACATTAGCTTTTAGAAAAGGTTGCATCCCGTTCATGGTAGTCTGTCCAACCTGACTAATCTTAGATTGATTTTGTGGCCTGTGCAGAAGTTTTCTTTGCGAACAGTGTTGAAGGGTGCACATTCAGAATTGTCTGATAGGGTTTTGCAATCTGTAATCAGAGCTCCATTGTGTCAAAATCAATTTCTAATCTATTTTTTCTTGTTGATGACAGCTTCAGCATAAAAAATGATGACAAATTCAATTCAACTCAACTCAACCAAGACTTAATCCCAACTACGTGGTCTATAATGACCACCCATCTCAAGATTTTTTCCCCTTGTGGAGACTATGCCTTAAAGTTTGTGGTGGTATTAGAGCTGAGGTTAATGTCCCATCTGAATTCATGATCCATCAACCCAATTTAGCTTTTCTTGCGTTTCTTTAGATTATCCATTCCTTTCAGCCAGCGTGAAATGGAGGAAAATGCACAAGACCATATTATTGTCTCACATATAAGAATTAACTTGTGTAATCATAGCCCCCCTCCATTTCCCTAGGAGGGACAAATGTAATTGTGATGCCGAAGTGTGAAATTCTGCTAGTTGTATCACCGAGCTTCAAGGATGGGTTCTCAAAATTTTATCATCTCTACATCATTTTTTTTTTTTTTTTTTTTGTAGGTAAGTCATTTCTACATCTTTAATAACCATGTTTCCGTCTCTTTAAATTTCTAAACAAAAGTTTGTCCTTTATACTATCTGAAAGTGATGCTGAGGTAATCGTGAGAGCTTCATCTTCTACTTGAAAGACTTGACATTTTACTTACGGCCATTGTGAATGGTATCAGGCTCTTGTCCTTTGTTTCTAGGTCTTTAATCCAAGGCTGGAAGCCTCATCCTGAGATCTACAAATGAAATGGCCCATTTAGGTTTGACAAGTGGGCCTTATGGTTGGACTGCTTATTGAAATATTCCATTTGCTTTACTTCTCTATAAATTTTGTGCTCAACAGAAAGACAGAGATACTCAAAAGCATTTTAGCAGTTCTTTATCTAAAGCCTGCAAGTTCTATTTGGCAGATAAGTATTCAAAATATATACATCAGTGAGGAGCTGCAAGCTCTAATAGCTCCAGCAATACTACCGCGGTCATTTTTTAGTCTACAGGTAAATCATCTTACATTAATAGTTTCAGATTGCATTCTTGGATCATCGGTTTTGAATGCAACCTTGTACATTTGTTACTTGGGTCCCAGATTTAATGTATATCAACTAACTTGGATTATGAAGCTCTATCCTCTTTGAATCTTGAGCCGATATTCCAATAAGTTTAAGCTTAATATTTAGAAAATTCAGTGTAAGTTGTCTTAGCTTTGATGTCCTTTCCATATTACTTTAAATCTTAGCCATGACAGCTGAATGACTTTGCTCATGCAAGTCATTGGGATGTTTTCATTTCAGTTGATCAAGGTAGTCTAGCAAAGTTTGCACACACGTGTATGAATGTATCAAGTATCTATATCTCTGTGCGGGTGTGTGTGTGCGTGTATGACTGCAATTGATCATTTTATTTCTTTTAAAGAGTTTAATGAATACTTTTGTGCAGATCTTGCAGTTCATCCGTGCTTTCAAAGCTCAAATTCCTGTAAGAAACCCAGGAAGGTAATATTACTTGACATAATAATCATGAAATATTATGAAGTATGCTTTATAAATATATATACATGTGAACAATGAAACTTAATTGAATTTCAGGCGATCAGTAGGAGGACTATATTACCTTTCATATCTGGATGAGAATATGCTTTTGGGGCGAGCTGTTGGAGGTGGAGGAGTATTTGTGTTTACTAGAGCTCAATCTCTTTGACTGATTAGGTGCAAATTCAACTTTTCCTTTACATTATTGAACCCGGAATGTGGATCTCGGTTCAAAGTAAAATCCTAGTATACAAAAATTTAGTACATCATAGGTTTACAACTATTGAACGTCAACATTGTAGGTTCAAATTTACTTTGTTGATTTCCTGGAATTGCTTCAATTCCAGAGCACCCTTTTAACGTCATCATTAGTTGATTGGCTTTCTTCTCCTTCAACAATGCACATTGTAATTTATATTTACTGTCATTATGAATTTCATTTAGTCACAACTTGTCTCAATCACGTATGTTGTATAAAGAATTGATGTTGAAGGTGAGAGCAAATGTTACCTTAGTCATTGTAGTATGAGATACGTTTTTACAGAGCTAGGGTTTGGTCTGTGATTTCAACGTATGATGGTTTTTTTTTTTTGAGTGGTATACGTTAAGAATGCAGTGTTTGGATGGTTTGTTGAGAATGATTTTTATTACTTAGAAGCCCAAACCTAAATACACAAGGAATGATACGATCAATGTAAAATCCAAGCATACACTTCAAAAGGGCTTAACTTTGAGGAGGTAATAGTGCCTTAGTTATCTATATGCACACCATTATCTAACCGAAGTAGGACTTTGCCCATTGTTTTTTATTTTTTATTTTTTATTTTTTATAACAACAATTTGAAAGGCCTAGATTATTACACAGACCTATTATTTTGCATATAAAATGATGTTTGACATATCAATTTAGTCATTTTATCGGGGCCATCGCCCCATCATAGATTCTCTCCATTTATAGGTATCCGATTTCCAGAATCATTGATAATAACTGACTGTTCTACTAAACGCAGAACTAAATGCATTTGTAGTTTCAAAATTTCTACCATCTTGTTTTCCTTCTTTTATTATACCAAATTAGAAATATGTGCACAAGAATAACATAAAATTAATCATATTACCAATTTAAAATATAAAAAAATGCTTATCGGTTATCCAAACTTGAGTTTGAAAATATGACCAGATTCAAGCCCTTCCCTGGCCGGCCCTCCTCTCCCCTACCCCCAAAATAAAAGGAAAATAAATATTAAAAAAAACAAAAGAATAGAAACATGCATGATCTAAAATATTTTTGTTACATCATTCCATATCAAAATTTAATTAAAAGTAATTTTTCCCTCAGTACCACAGAGTGTATACCAAACTAGTGAAGAAACATTTTTTTTTTTTTTTGTTTTTTGACCATGTCCATTTAATACAAGTTTGGGCCATCTGCTCCCATGTAGTAAGCATAGAGCTCATCAAGCTGCCAAACCTTATCATTTTCCAAACAGGTCACATCATGATGCAAGCTAGAGCTCCCTCCCTCATCACAAGAAGAAACTTGAGGAGGGCGTGTTTGGTTGTTCAAAGCAAGCACCACCTCTTGGGCCTTCTTCAGCTCTTCTCGAAGCCGTTCAATATCTTTCTCGAGCCGTTTTTTTTCAGCCAACGTAGTATCTAGCCGTTGTTGGAGTCTATTGTAGTCGAGCTCGAGGCTCTGGGCCTTCCACCGAGCACGTTTGTTTTGATACCAAACTGCGATTCGTCTCGGTGGAAGCCCTAGTTCACGAGCGAGTTGGAGCTTGCGCTCCGGCTCAAGCTTCTTGTGAGAGTTGAAGCTTGTCTCTAGGAGGCTCACTTGGTCTTGGGTGAGCCTCTTTTTGTTGTGTTTGGGGGAGTGTTTTTGGTTCTCCGAGGGGAAGAAATCCATTTTTGAGGACTTAGAAAAGGAGAGGAGAGTGCTTAAGGAATAGGGTGGTTGGGTTATAAGAGATTGGTATTTGTATATACTCTTTTATATAAGGTTTTGAGACTTTTTGGGGTTGGCGGCTGACTTCATATTCATGCAAGCTCCTGGTGTGTTCACGTGGGTTGGTCCTACACCTCTAACTATGAAACTCTATCTGTAATGTCTTGAAGAGAATTAAATGACACTCACCAAATTGGAAAATAAGAAAGAGAATTAAAAATATTGTATTGTATTTTAATAACATACTCGTATTCACGGTCTAACTTATTTGAAGACCGTGGAATGAGAGAAAATTGAAGTGGAATACACAAGATTATTATTAAAAAAAAAATTATACAAAAAATGTTGTGTCCTAATTCAAACCCCTATAAGAACAATAATTTATATATTTTATACAAGAGTCCTATACTCCTATGCCTTTACTATCTTTTAATAGTTAGTAATCATTTACTAGGAAGTTAATAATCATTTGCATGTACGTATTGAATTGTAATTATTTATCTATTAAAGTTAGATTAGGTTAACTCATAAGAAGGGGATTCTATCTATCTATATATATATATAAAAGGAAGGGGTCCGTTTACATCCAATATAAATATTTTTACTTTTATAGCCTGTCAATATCATTTTTGTAGGATCCATATTTTTTGAAATCAACCATTAGATTAGATATTCATTTATGAAAATCATGCACATCAAATTTCACATTGATTAGAGATTATGAACTATTTCATCGATAAAAAGGCCTAATTTATAATCTTATTTGCAAATAGAAAAGCAATTTTATGGATGATACCTCTACAAATATTCCATCAGTGTAAAATTTGATGTACATGATCTCCATGAGAGGAGTATCCAATTTAACAATTGGTTTGGAAAAATATGAATCCTACAAAAAGAGATTGAGAGATATAAGAGTAAAAAGTTTTACACTGTGAAACGGATCAAAGATATTAAAAAATTAAAAAATTAATTTTTTTTTTAAAATTTAAAAAGGTTATAGAAATCAAAGATATTAGTGGACTTGTCTCAGCTGAATGGGATAGTGAATAGGAATTTTGGGTTTGTAGGATCCATGATGCAAGTTGTTAATTTATTGACTTGAGTGGCCAAAATTTTCTTATATTTAATATATTCCAGAGACTTTTCACATGCAGTTTCAAGCTTTAAGCTTGGCAGTGATGAAAAAAAAAAAAAAAAACTATTTTAAGTTATTATCAGAATTGACATCTAATGGGACTTCTAGTTGCATTTATACAACTCATAAAGTCAGTTGCAACTTGATGGACCGATCATCCTTTGACTTGAAAATTTGACGAGATCTTATTCATCCTTTGTCTTTTTTTGCAGTGAATTTCGTGACACATTGTCTTTTGATTTGATACGAATAAATTGAGTTTTTTGTTTTATTTTATTTTAGTTTTGCTGGTTGAATAAATCGATTACTCTTGAAGAATCAATGAACTTCATCAGCTGTCTCCATATTCCTAATTTGTAGGTTGTCCTAACAATTTTCTTTTTGGTTAAATATTTGATTGTCTTGTAATTGTTGATTTTTTTTTTTAATTTTTTTTTAGATTAACAAAATATTATAGTTTTAGAGATATGACTGGCCGGTTTTATGTTATAACTGTTTGGTAAGCGTTACATCTTGTACAGAGGTTCAATTTTGTGATTTTCTCTTAAAAACATGACCAAATGGGTGGGATTTGGATTTGGTGCTATTATTGCATGGTGCAGTAAACGTAAGATCGATGAAATTCGAAAGATGCATTTGATGCTCAATGTCTAACAGTTTTTTATTTCTCTTTCTTGCCATGTTTCATCGATTCTACGTTGACTGCACCATATAATAAAAATAGCTAACTGCACCAAATCTGAACCCAAATGGGGGTGGACTTCAAACCAACATTTAGTTGGTTTTCAATAAAATCAGATTGTAGAAGCCAGGGATTGGGTTTGACCCACATTCAGAAAATCCAAAACAGCCCCTAAACAGCCCCTTATTGTCAGCCCTTGTGTATGAAATACATACGTCACTTTTGTAGGGGGGAAAAAAAAAAATAAAAAAAAAAAAGTGCATATCTCTATTTGATCCTCTTTCTTTTCTCCTCTCTCATCTGTGTCCAAATGTTCCTAATTTTATGAACTATTTTCCTCATTGTTAACCCATAAAATAAAATCATTAATAACAACAATAATATAATAAAGAAAATAATTAGGGCCTGTTTGGGCATTCAATTCGAAATTGGACAATTTAAGAAATTTTACATATATATATAGGGTTGAAAGCATAAATCTATCAGCTTAAAATAGAATATTTTAATATGTTAAAGTTATCACTATAGTTGATATTGTAAAATCAATTATAAGGAATTCATGAAATACTACTATTTTTAATTTTTACTCTTATTTGTGATGATAACCATCATTTTCTTAAATTTGTTAATTCAAAATGATGGATGGTACCTTCAATACTATGTAAAATTCCTTAAATTGTTCAATTTCAAATTGGACAACTAAACAGGCCTTTAAAATATTTATAAAAAATATATATAATTTTGAATAACTTTGTAAAATAAAATTTTTTTTTAAAAAAAAAAATCTATCCTTTAAGTGGATTTTTTAGCCATTTATAAAATAGATACTATAAATGACAAAAAAATCCATTTAAACATCATATTTTGGGGGAAAAAACAAAGTTATTCAAAATGATGTTTTTTAGTGAACCATGCGACCGATTTTCATGAATTTTTTTTTTATGTTTTTCATAAAAAGTTAAAGTGTAAAATAAATGGGACATGAAAAACAAGTCAAGGGGTGCCAATAGAGGCCCCCTTTCTAGAAAGCTATGGTTAGTAATTCAAGAAAATTATGGTAATATTCTTATGTTGAGATGTAAACCCTATTTTAGTTATTAATGTTATATTTCTTTCCCTCAAAAGAGGGGCCTTTTAGACTGCTCTCTCTCCGAGAACTTTCTCGTGGGAGTGTCTAGGTCTTGTTTTATACAAGCTTGAGTCTCTTCAAGGATCTGTTCTTGTAAGAGTTTGGGTACTGGTTTTTTGGTGGAAACGCTTAGATGGATGAAGATTGGAATGCTCTGATGCAAAGGCTTGTGCTCACGGAGGAGGAAAAAGCTGATGTTGATGTTACAGAGGCTGTACAGAAGATGGGTCAGGCAGAAAACCAGTACTGCCTTATTGGTAAGCTGTTTTCAGAAAGACCTTTCAATGTTGAGGCCATGAAGTCCACCCTGAAGATGATATGGCGGCCTGGTAAGGGGCTTAATATCACAGATATAGGCAAGAATCTCTTCCTCTTTCAGTTCTTTCACCCGCTGGACAGAAGGAGAGTGATTGAGAATGGGCCGTGGAGCTTTGACAAGCATCTTGTGCTTTTAACGGAGTTCGATGGTGCCGTCCAACCCTCTGATATACTGCTAGAAGAGGCAATGTTTTGGGTACAAGTTTATAACTTACCCCTTGACTGTATGACGAAAGAAGTAGGTGAGATGATTGGAAATAAGCTAGGCTTGTTTGTCGACATGGAACAGGGGGAGAAAGGGATGTATTGGGGTCGGTTCTTACGGATTCGAGTACGACTGAATGTGCATAAGCCGCTTAAGCGGGGAGTTACTATCAGGCTAGGTGGTAAGTCTTTGTGGGTCTCGATGAAATATGAACGGCTTCCGATTTTCTGCTATCATTGTGGTAAACTAGGCCATGCTGAGAAGGATTGTGAACAAAAATATGGTGCTGGTGATGGCAGCACTGAGGTTTCGAGACAATATGGTGCTTGGTTAAGAGTAGGAGAGCCTGTCCAGTCCAATAGCTGGAGCCGTGGGGTGAACAACCGGCGGCAGCCTACCGAGGGGCGGCGAGATAGGGGGGCAGTAGATGGAGATGGCACGACGGCGGCTGAGGACGATGATAGGGTTGATGCAGGAGCTAAGCCGGGCGAGGCTGACGTGGGTTTAGGAGGATTGTTGGATCAGGAGCTCACGGATCCAATGAACAATAAGACAGGGACAAACAACGAGAATTTTGGCACTTGTTCCGCTCCTGATTTTGAGGTGGATACTGGTTCGATACGGGCGGGAGAATCCTCATTTGAATCACAGCAAAAAGAGCTCTTAGTGGGAGAAATTCAAGGAAAGGGAGGCAGTGGCGTGGCTGCATTGGAAAGTCCTAGCGTAAATGTAGGATGTTGCGATTTGGCTAAGGATTTGCTGGCAAGTGATGGAGATTTGGATCCGGTTGGTAATGGGTTGGGGCCGAATAAGATGGATTGGGCCCATAAAGAATTAATGGATGTTGAGGCCACTGTGTGCACCTCAGATATCCAGGCCGAATATGCTATGCTGATCAAACAACGGAAGTCGGGGTGGAAACGTAAGGCCAGGGCTGTCTCGCATGAGCATGATATAATTTCTTTGTCAGCAGCAGCTAAGGGGAAGAGGAAGAGCAGAGGTAGGGTATATGAGAGTGATGAAGAAAGGGCAGAAACAATGGGCAGTAATAAAAAACAGTGTTCTAATGTAGGGGGTGCAGCAGTGCTGGGTTTTCCTAGTGATGAGTTATCGGCGGAGACTGGCTTTTAGTCTCGCCGGTCGCAATGAAAATCCTTAGCTTTAACTGTCGAGGGCTTGGGAACCCTCGCACAGTTCGTGCTCTTTGCGATATGGTGAAGAGAAAAGTTCCTTTGTTTGTGTTTCTAATGGAGACTAAGTTATCAAAAAATGAAATGGAGAAGGTAAAATATAAGCTAGGATATACACAAGGTTTATTCATGAGTGCAAATGGTAGAGCTGGGGGTTTAGCACTTCTTTGGAACTCGGATGTTGATGTGGACCTTCTTAGTTTTTCAAGCCACCATATTGATGCCCAAGTGTTGGAGGCGGGTGTAGGGAAATGGAGGCTGACTGGTTTTTATGGTCACCCTGAAGTTGAGCATCGTAAGCTCTCTTGGGAGTTGTTGGGGGTACTCAAACATAAATCTCCATTACCTTGGCTTTGTTTTGGGGATTTCAATGAGATTGTGTCAGCCAATGAGAAGTCAGGTAGGCATCCGCGTGCAGAATCGCAAATGAGAGAATTCAGGTATGCTATCAACCTGTGCAATTTTAAGGATTTGGGGTATTTCGGGCCTCGATTTACATGGTGTAATAAGCGGATGGGGGATGCTTGTGTTGAGGAAAGGCTGGATAGAGCATTGGCCACCCATGAATGGGGCACCCTTTTCCCTGCTGTCTCGGTTGAGCATCTAGTTTGTAGTGCTTCTGACCACTTACCAATTTTGATTGATACGGATGGCCTCGCACGTCCGAATGGACCACGTAAGAAGCTTTTTCGCTTTGAGGCAATGTGGGTTAGAGCTGAAGATTGTGCGCAAGTGGTGGAGGACGGATGGGATTGGCGTGGGCAGGGTACACATATGCACTGTGTTCAGGAAAAAATCAAAGCAACCAGATTGCATTTGTTACAATGGAGTCGGTCGAAGTTTGGTAATGTTCACAGGCAGTTAGGAGATTTGAGGCGAAGACTCAAACTATTAAAGGCAGCTCCCCTAACTTCCACTTCTTTAGATGAGGAGAGGTGCCTGACAAAACAAATGGATGAACTGTTAACCCAAGAAGAAGTTATGTGGCGTCAAAGGTCCAGACTTTCTTGGTTAAAGGAAGGAGACCGGAATACAGGTTTTTTCCATGCGAAAGCATCCCAACGACGAAGGAAAAATATGATTTTCAGGATTAAGGATAACGCCGGGTTGTGGCAGACTGAAGAAGGTAAAGTTGAAGAGGTAATTGTGAATTATTTCCAAGATATTTTTACATCTTCTAATCCACAAAACATTGAGAGTACTCTTGAGGCGATGAACAGGAGAGTAACGGATGCAATGAATTCCACTCTTATGCATGATTTCACGGCTGATGATGTTCGGGAAGCTCTTTTCCAAATGCACCCCACTAAAGCACCTGGACCAGATGGGATGTCAGCTATTTTTTTCCAAAAGTATTGGCATATCGTTGGTCCAGATATTGTACGTGCGTCTCTTTCTTTTCTTAATGGTGGACCCATGCTGAAGAATGTTAATTTCACTCATATTGTTCTCATCCCAAAGAATCATAGTCCGGAATTTATTACTCAATACAGACCCATTAGCCTGTGTAATGTGGTGTACAAGATTATCTCTAAGGTTTTGGCGAACAGGCTTAAGCAGGTTTTACCAAATATTATTTCTGAAAGCCAAAGCGCTTTTGTGCACAGCAGGCTCATAACAGATAATGTTCTGGTGGCTTTTGAGGTCATGCATTTTTTGAAAAATAAGCGAGCAGGTAGACAGGGTCATTTTGCGCTCAAGCTTGATATGAGTAAAGCGTATGATAGGGTGGAATGGGCTTTTCTTGAGAAAGTTATGGAAAAAATGGGATTCGCAGGCGAGTGGATTAATTTGGTTATGAAATGTGTTCGTACAGTCTCGTATTCGATTGTTATTAATGGTAAGCAGTGTGGGTATTTCAGTCCCTCTAGAGGTCTTCGTCAAGGTGATCCGCTGTCTCCCTATCTCTTTCTTCTGGTGGCAGAGGGTCTAACAGCTTTGATAGCTAAGGCAGAACAGGAACAGAGGTTATCTGGAGTGAAAATCTGTAGACGGAGTCCGAAAGTGTCACATTTATTTTTTGCGGATGATAGCCTATTTTTTGGTAGAGCTACAGTGAAAGAAAGTATGACGATTGTGGAGCTGTTACATCAGTATGAATTGGCATCGGGCCAAAAGGTTAACAAAGAGAAATCGTCAATTTGTTTTAGCAAAAATACGAGCTCTAGGAAACGGGGGGAGATCCGCAGAATTTTTGGCATTCAGTGTGAGGAGCCTCTGGGAAAGTATTTGGGACTTCCGACTCTGATTGGTAGATCGAAGACAGAGGTTTTTAATAATATCAAGGAACGGATTTGGAAGCGTCTACAGGGATGGAAGGAAAAATTACTCTCACGTGCAGGGCGAGAAGTGCTTATTAAAGCGGTCGCTCAAGCTATTCCGACTTACGTTATGAGCTGTTTCAAACTTCCCATGACGCTTTGCCGTGATATTAATGCTATGGTGAGTAATTTTTGGTGGGGCCAAAGGAGTGAAGAGCGTAAGATTCACTGGCTCCGGTGGGAGAGGCTATGTAAGTCGAAGAGGGATGGGGGACTGGGTTTTAGGGATTTGACAGTTTTTAATAAGGCGCTACTAGCAAAGCAGGGGTGGCGTCTCATGACAAATGCTGATTCTCTTGTGACTAGGGTATTAAAAGCCAGGTATTTTCCCAAATGTAATTTCCTAGATGCTCAATTGGGGAATAATCCTAGTTATACATGGCGTAGTATTTGGGGAGGGCGAGAGTTACTTGCTAAGGGGGTGCGTTGGAGGATTGGTAATGGAGAATCTGTCAGCATCTGGAAGGCTAAATGGCTCCCAACACCTACAACTTTCCAGGTTATTTCTCCGGTGAATATTTTAGGTGAGAATGCTTGTGTCTCCGAGTTGATTGATTCTCAGAACAAGATGTGGAATAAGGAGCTTGTGGAGCGGGTTTTTCTTCCTCATGAAGCGGCTGTTATCTGCAATTTACCATTAAGTCTTCGGCTACCAAGTGACAAGTTAGTCTGGCACTTTAACCCAAACGGCCTCTTTACTGTCAGGAGTGCATATTTTTTAGAATTGGACAGTCAAGCTAGAGCGGGGCCTTCACGATTGGGAGAGAGCTCAACGTCTTCTGGAAGGGATACTCTTTCCGGTTTAATTTGGAAACAACATATTCCCCCGAAAGTTAAGCTTTTTGTGTGGAAGGCGTGTATGGGTATTCTTCCTACGAGGTATAATTTGGCTAGGCGTCGGATCACAACTGACACTAGCTGTGTTGTGTGCGGGGCTGCTGATGAAACAATTCTTCACATTTTTAAGGAGTGCGAGCTGGCTGAATTAGTATGGTTTGGCAGCTCTCTGGGGTTAAAGGTGAAGCTTCTCGATGCCGCGGATTTTCGAAGTTGGATGCTGACTCTGTCAAGCTCCTTAGGTGGACGTGATTGGGACCTAGCTTTGATGTTTCTTTGGGCCTTGTGGAATAACCGAAATGAGATGCTGTTTGGCGGTACAAAAAGAGATCCCCATTTGATCATTAGGAGTGCTTGGACTTTGCTACAAGAGTACACTAGTGCCTTAGAAGGGAGTGTAACAGATGGGCGTAAGGTTTCTATGCCATGGGTTCCACCCATTGAAGGGGTTTATAAGATCAATGCTGATGGAGCTGTTTTTGTTGAGTCTGATAGTGTGGGGGTAGGTGTGGTTGTCCGAGATTTCGAGGGTCAACTTATAGCAGCTGCGTCCAAGCGAGTGCAGGGCCACTTCCCTGTGGAGATTGTTGAAGCTTTGGCAATTAGGTTTGCGGTTGGTTTTGCGAGGGATTTGAGTTTGTCCAAGGTGAGTTTCGAAGGAGATTGTTTAGGGGTTATCAAGGCTATTAACTCGAATGCTGCCAATCTTTCGTCGGTGGGGTTGATTATTGAAGACATCCAATTGGCGGCTAGACATTGTTTCACCTCAGCTGTTTTTACTCATGTGTACAGACAGGGTAATATGGTAGCCCACGGATTGGCCAGATTTGCTAGAGAGTTAGATGATGTACAAATTTGGATGGAGGAGGTCCCCCCCTGTGTTAGGGACCAAATTCATACAGATCTAGATCACTGTTAGTTTCTATAAAATTTATCGCTTTTCTCAAAAAAAAAAAAAAAAAAAGAGGGGCCTTTAGGAGCTTGTACAAGTGCCTAAAGGCACTCGTTTTCCGAGGGTAGAAAGAAAGGAAGAAATGTTCAATGAAATGTTGAAAATGACACCCCTCTTAACAGGTTGGAGAATTTGACCGTTGCTCGTTCCTAATTAGATCTGCTTCTACATTCCCATCACAAACACAGAATGGAGTGGCGGTCAGTGACAGAGATCGCAGCAGCCAATAGTTTGATTAATTGTGGAGGCTAATACTGTTGTAGTAGGAGAAGAAAAGTTATACAGCTTTTAAAATTTTTTTAAAAAAATATATACATATTAATACGGTTATGAGATACATAAATCCGAAATTTGTTTCCGTTCGATTACAGTTTCCTAATCAGTTTCTCACAAAAGCGCTTTCGGAACACATATACTTAACATTTTCAAAACGTTTTGCCAAACAAGGAACTTTAAAAGTGATGGTAAAATTTTGAAAATTCCCTCTTTTCAAAATGTCACAGTTTATTTTATTTTATTTTAAATTTCTCATCCAAGTTCAATTTGCACCCAACCTAAAAACCCTATTGCATATGCTTGTGTATATATATAATTTTTTTTTTCAAATTTTAGTAAATCCGTGGTCTCTAACCTAAATTCTAATGTAACATTACATATCATGACTTGGAGAAGAACTTCCATAGGACCATTGTATAGCCAGCTGGTGAGACCAACCAATGGGAGGAGAGGAAAGTGCCTTTATCAGTGCAAAAAGTACATTGATAAAGGCACTTTCCTCTCCCCCCATTGGTTGGTCTCACCATCTGATGCAAAAAGTACATTGATAAAGGCACTTTCCTCTCCTTCCATTGGCCAATCTCACCATCTGGCATATACAACGATTTCATGCAAGTTTTTTCCCATGACTTGATGTAGTTTGAAGGGGTACACCGTACCCTATGCTCACGTAATGAATGGTGATTGGAATCTATGTTCATGCACCTTGGATGGAAGTCTGGGCCTTCCATGAGAAAACAAAGATTAAGGTTTGGATAAAGATCTCAACACCCCCCCAAAACCCATTCAAAGTTCTGATGGCTTTCCAATTAAATGCATGAACATCAATCAATACACCCACCCCTTCAAGTTTAAAGAATTTTAAAATGGAAAAAAAATGAGGAATAATGGTGCGTGACAACAATTTTTTTTTTTTGGGGGTAACGATTGGAGGGGTTCAAAGTTAAAACCCCTAATTTATCCTATTTTTATCCTTTTTCCCACCCTCCTGCACACTAGACTAGTCCTAGTGGAATGCTTAGGTATTGCATAACAATTGAATGGTTCCCCAATATTTGTAGGCAGCCATATGGAAAGAATCATCAATCATGTGACTTGTTCCATTTTCAGTTCACCACTGGATCCATTTGGGCTTTGAGGAAATAGTTTATTGATAACAACTCTTTAAAGCTTGTGTGAGAATTTTAGAAATTGGATTTACGCTAGATTTGTTCTCAAATTTTATCTGTCTGTTTCATTTTTAGATAAACCAACTCACATTTTTTTCTTCTTCTTCTTTTTTTTTTCTTTTTTTTTTTCTGATTGATGACAGTAATTTGAAGAATGGGCTGAACATAATTTGGTATTTTGAATTTTTATTATCAATTGTGATGGTAACCATCATTCTTTTGAATTTTTTTGTACTTTGATACTATATATGTAAAATACACTATAATTATTTAGTTCTCATTTAGACGACCAAACGGCCCTAATTGATGAGAATATAAATGCAACTTCTTCGACCAATGCCAACGCAACTAAGGGAACCATTCAAAGAGTCTTTGGCAATACTTCTAGACTTCGAACTCCTTCATGCATAGTAGCAATTGATGCCAATAGAGCTCCCCAACCTTTATATGCTTCTAAAGTTTGATATTTTAGTTGCACCAATTCTCACCAATAATTTTCCTACTTCACTAACATCACTTCTTTTCCGTTTGATTTTTGTCACATGAAACAAACTAAATTAATTGATGTGTCAAAAATTCTATATGACCTGATAATTCTAAATAAAAAGTAAAAATAGAAATTAAATGATAGAGGGAGGCACAGTCAAACTATTTTCTATTCTCCACCACATTTTTTTTTTTTTAATTTTATAATTTGGAATTTAAAAACTGGTCCATACTTCAAAATAATAAAAAATCTAAGCCATTTTAATACACACGAAGTGTTTGCTCTTGCATCCCTAGGTAAGAGATTTCCTCGGGTCCCAAAAAAAAAAAACACAAAAAACCCACATGTAATAGATTTCCCAGTTCCATCCCAATGACCAACGGTGAATTAGTCCCATGCCATACCACCTCACATATTCTCATGGTCCTCATGGAAACATCCCCACCCCCCAAAAACCAAAAAAAAAAAAAAGAAAAAAAAAAAGAAGCAATCCCTGCCCCAGCAAAACCCCCAACTTTTACAACTAATTTAGGCCCATGGTCTGTCAAGCCCTTATTTTGGATGGTTTAAGAAAGACTATGGTGCCAGATTGTCAATGGCCTTGTGGCCTAGTACTTTTTCTTCCTTTGGTGGGAGGTCTTACGTTCGAGTCTTAGTGTAGATATATGTCAGTGAATTGAATTCTTTTGATTTCTTTGCTAATGCCTTTTTTTTTTCCGGCGTTTCAATCTTTCCATATATAAGTTTTCACTCTGGCATTAAGAAAAGTAAATACATCGTTCTATAATTATTTTCCAAAGCATTAAAGAGAGCCACAATGAAAACTTGTCTCAAATTAGTTGGCTGAGAAAAAAAAAAGGGTACAATTGATATGATACACCATACAAAAAAGTCATATAATACTCCCATGAATTTTCCATACTACTTTTTTATTAGAGGAGTATCAGAAGATACTACTCCGTATTAAAAGGCAATGGCATCAGTTTAATTGGTCGCATTTATTTTAAGATCTTTTTTGCTTTTGAAAGCAAAAAGTTGTAAATTAAAAAGCACTGTTTGGTTAGAGGAACTAAAAAGGACTTCTAAAAAACAAAAAAACAAAATATTGAATTTTAAGTAAAAGCAATGAAGATTCGCTTTTAAAA
Source organism: Liquidambar formosana (assembly GCA_039720395.1). Classification (NCBI taxonomy): domain Eukaryota; kingdom Viridiplantae; phylum Streptophyta; class Magnoliopsida; order Saxifragales; family Altingiaceae; genus Liquidambar; species Liquidambar formosana. The sequence goes on along the minus strand of CM077834.1, from coordinate 15,372,523 downwards.
GTCATTTTCATCTTTCGGATGAGCTTGACCTTAACTCGAAAAATTTGTGATCAAGGGAGGTCTTCCGTTTGGGCAATGATGATTTGGTAGAGTTTCTCATGACATCTAAAAGATCACTAGCGATATCAATTTTACTAAACTGCACTTTTGCTCTTGTTGCTTTTACTTAAAAGCAGAAAGTAAAAAAGTAAAAAAAATGACTTTTTCTACTTTTTTTTTTTTAAAAATCCATTTAAAAAAGTACAACCAAACTGTGCCATATGATTAATCTTCCATACTCTTTCATGTAACACGTAGCAAACTCATAGACATGCACTTCAAATGGCATTAACCCATCAAGTCACCCCATATTTTTCAGTAAAGGAACAAACTCAATTCAAGAAAAATTAATAGGAATTGAATTAATTAATTTGATATTTTACCTTAAATGCTGTACAAATTAAGCTCATAAATCGATCACATTCAACCCCCCAGCCCCCCCCCCCCCCCCCCCCCCAAAAAAAGAAAAAAGAAAAAAGAAATAAAAAGAGTAATACACCATCAAACTCCAAAGCTAAAATCCTTCTTTCTCTCATCAACTAAATAAAAAGAAAACAAAGCAATGTGCCCCTAGATGTTACTAAGCATAAGGATCCCTAGACTAATAATCCCAAAGGCTGTCAGCAAATTAATCAAACAAATGAATGGAATAATCCACAACGTCGTGTACGCACCCAGACATATGAAAGAAGAATAACCAAAAAAAAAAAAAAAAAAATCAGCAGGGAATTTGATCAATAAACCACTGAATTATCTTCACGGGAAGCTTCACAAGGCTCACTGCCAAATTCGCTAGTGCGGCGCAACATATGCAACAAGGGCACAAACAACTCAACACAGACCTGAATTTAAAAATTTAACCCAAAAAAAAAAAAAAAAAAATCATGATCAGCACATTAATTCTAACAAATTATGTAAAAAATCAAACGTGAAAAAAAAAAAAAATCAAAATCATGGGTTTGGTTTGTAGAAGTCAACCACTTATAATTAATTAATGGTGTAAACAACAAAACATAACAAAAATCTATACCTACACACATATTTATTAAATCCACCACAGCAATTATAGGTTTTCTTCAAAAATTATCATGCTGTTTGAGAAAATATAATTTAAAATAATTACAAATAGGCAATGGCTTTGTAATTGATCTTATGACATTTCTCCTCTTCTTGTAAGGAGGACATTCGGAGACTAAGCATTAAAAAAAAAAAAAAAAAAAAAAAGGGTGGGGGACGCTTGGGGTACATTCAAGTCCAGTTTTATATATATATATTAAAATAAATAAATTATTTAATACTTCATGAGAATTAACCATGCACAGATTGGGATGAAAGAAGAGAGAAAATAATGCAACACACATACATACATGAATATGGATTTGGCATAAAAAGAAGGGAAAATGGAAGGAAGATTAAACTCACCCAAGGACCCAAACGACAGCACCCACAAGAGATAAAACCAAAGCGACAAGAGCAAAGGGCAAGCTTATCAAGAAACCCAAAGGCTTGCAATTTCCCATCCTCTGCTTATTCTTTCTCTCTCTCTTCTGCAACTTTTGATATTGGAATTGAAGGAGCCTTCGTCAGGAGAGAGAGAGAGCAGAGAGGTTATAACCGTTGTTTATATATAGCCATATAGGCAAGCTTATAATGAAGGAGCAAGAGTTGTACTTCAACCAGGAATAGAAAAGTTGGTTCCGTTGACAAAACCGTCCTTGAAAAATAATTAAATTGCATAAAGGTTTTGTTTTTTCTTTAAATATGAAAACTGGCGGGTATTTTGGCCACCATGGTTGACTTTGTCTTTAACACACAACCTTCCTTCCTGGTATGACCTCTTGACGGTGCTTTAATTTTTTTGGGGGGATTACAGATTGGATCAGTTAGCGGCAAATAATTTTGTTTAGTAGTGATTCTTAGTTACGCTAGTAGTCATTTTCTAGGAAATTAGTAGGTATTTGTATTGAACTGTGATTATTCACTCATAGGGAGACCAATCTGTAATTAGCAAGAAAGTGTCCCCCACCACCCCAAAAAAAAAAAAAAAAAAAAAAAAAAAAATGAAAACAAAATATGAAGTAGAAATATGACCTACTTGAACTTTGAAGTCAATATTCTTTTTTGCCAAGTAGAAAAAGGCATAGGGAGCGACCAATGGTAGCAATCCACCATTGGGCGTGACCATAAGAACTTCTACCACTGAAAATGTCTAGTTTGAAGCCATTATTCTGTTTGCTTTTCTAGCCATGAAATCTTTGGGCTTATACACAGACTTGAATCCTCTGTAGGTGTTTTTTTTTTTTTGTCCCCTAGGGCCTTACACATTCCCTTGTTACTTAAATCACTATTTCAAGTTATGATCTCAATATCCTCTGATTACTTCTTTCTTTCTTTTTTCTTTCTTTCATATGTTAATTGATGCAATTTGTAGGTTTGCTCGTCTCTCCAAGGCCTTTTTTTTAATCCCCAAGCGTGGGCGGAAAAGATGAAATTACCACTAATTAGGGTGACCCTAAAACCTAGTGGTGAGGGAGGATGGGAAAAAGGGTAAGAGTAGAATAGGTTAAGAGTTTAAACTTACCCAATTGCACCATAAATAAATAAATAATACCACTAATTAGGGTGACCCTAGTCGAAAAAAATAAGCAAGTTGTGGTGTAAATTATTTTTATTTATTTATTTTTTCTACTTTTTCTTTCAAATGATGTGGTAGCAAAGACATCAATACATGGGTTATGTACATGTGTATGTGTGTGCAATCTCATGTCAATTGCTACATCATTAAAAAAAAACAAAAAAAAAGGTCAATAGCATTTTTCTTAGGAAAAAATATTACTCTTTTGCCACATCATTAAGAAAAACAAAAGCTAATTAAACTCATGTCACGTGCCAACACATGGGTTGTTTGTATCATTGTATGGAGAATTTGTATGTAACGGTGACTCCACATCATCCATATAACAAACTAATGAGAATATAAGAGTGTAGATAAGTGAGAATGTTATAATTAGTGAGAATGGCAGATATGATTGATTATTTGACAATATTCCTATTTATCTCCACTCTTATAAGCTTGTAATACGAATAATGTGATGTCACCATTACATACAAGTTTTTCTCATATTTACGAGAGACCTTCCATTCCTAATTGATTTTCTCATTTGAAAAAACATGATTTCTTAAGAAATCTTTTTAAGGCTATGTTTTGATAAGGAATTTCTAGGTAGAATTTGCTTTTGAGATGGAATTTGTAAATTTTTTATAAGGATTTTGTTCATTTCATTCTCATAAAAATTTTATAAATTCCATCTCAAAAGCAAATTCCACCTAAAAATTCTTTATCCAAACATAGCGTAAATGCTTTTACATCCATATATAGGTTTTGACATTTCCATTTTGCTCCCAAGTATACAAATTAAAACATTGAAAAAAAGTAATATAGTCATGAGAAAGGGTATTTTAGGACATCAATTAAAAAGAGTCATTTTTTGAATAAGACAATAATTTTACAACACCCTAAAAAGGGAAGGAAAACAATAAAATAGCCCAATAATTTGAAGTATCCCCAAAAAGAAAGAAGAATAATAAAATCAAAACGGAAGAAGTAATAAAAACGGTCGCATTAGCTCCTCTTATTGGAAACCACATGTAAAATCAATGATATATACATTGATGCACATTCCTTTTAATAACACCAATTGGGTGGTGACTACTCCCCCCATCATGGGGTGGCGCTTGAAAAGATTTTCATGCATATAAGGGAAGTCAGCAGCGGAAGCAAATATATAAGGTCTTTAAAAACTTGGGAATTCATACAAAGTCCAAACATGGCCTCTTTCAATCTATTCCTTCTCACTCTCACCCTCTTCATCTTCCTCAACCAACCCTTCCTTCTTGTAATGGCCGACGAGGCTTTGATCACAAACCTATGCAGCAAAACAACAGAACCAGGCACATGCTCCTCATGTCTCAAGTCGGACCCAAGCAGCAGCACAGCAGACGCTCGTGGACTAGCCAAGATTGCCAGCCACTGCGCTGAATTCGACACCTCAATATTCCATGACAAGGTCTTCAAGCTCTATGAGAACACGTCCTGGTGATCCGCTGAAGCACCTCCTCGATGGCTGCTCGTCGGGCTCTTTCTTGGCCGTCGCTGATTTCGATGGTGTTGCTAGTAGTATTGATTCGGGGGATTATGGCTCTGCCAAGGGCATTATTAGTGACGAAATTCTTCCTCAGGTGAATCACTGCTTGGCAGATTTCGAGAAGTTTCCGACACTTCCTGTGCCGCCGGATGTGTTGGCTGGTACACATATTGTGAACGAGGATTGCAATATTGTTTTGGCCATTTTGAGTAACATTTGATATTTGGTCTGATCTTTTAATGTTTTGTCCTCTCGTCCTTTTTTTTTGTTTGGCTGATATTTGTGGAGGTCTCGGATGTATGGGATATATTGTTTTAGTCTAGTTGTTTTATTAACCTGATATTTAATAAAATTTGTTTTTTGATTACCCAAAATATTGAGTAAAATTTGTAGGTTTTTTTTTTTTTGTAAGGATCGATCTTGTGGTGCCCTACAAGGTTTGATAATCTAACATCTCTTTATTTTTTTATTCCTTTACGAACAAAACGATCTAGTGGTTATAAAAATAAAATAAAAAACCTTACAATTAAGATCTGTACCAAAAAAAAAAAAACACAAACAAACGAACAAACTTACGGATGATCCAAATTTGAGAGTAAGGGCAACCAAGACACAGTAATGGTACTATTGGAATGAAAAGAAAATATTTAGTTATGATTTAAGAGAATTTCATGATCATATATTGATTTAATGAATAATTGAGAATTAAAGTAAATATTTTATGCTAAGATATATATCCATTTTTATTTCTTTCCATGTATGATAGAAATGTTATTTTTTTTTCAATGTAAAATTTTTTTAAAAAAATGTTCATTTTTATCTCTTTCCATGTATGGGCCTTAGTCAATTATGTATGGGGCTTGGTTTAGATCTTATTAAGATCACAAAGTCCAGATTTTATTCAAGAAGATGTGTAATATTTAAAAAAATTTATATGTACTTATGTAGTAATGTAGTATCTACTTTTATGCAAACATAGATATTCCAAACGAAAAAAGATCCTCTCAAGAGCACTTGATTGTCCAATTGACCAATAGGCATCTTAACCATTTATTATTTGTGGATCCCCATATGAATGGTTAAAATGTGAACTTGAGGTTTAGTACACTTGAGAATTTATCCCCAAAAAAAAAAAGAAAAAAAAAGGTATATTTACTCCTCTGAGGTTTGAGTTTACTAGTCTAGACTAGGGCTGCAACTTAGGAGGGTTGGATGGGTTGAGAGGTCAACCCAAGCTCAACTCTAAGTGTAAATCCTTACGCCGAAGCCTAGCCCAAATCATACTTTGGGTTGAACTTTCCTAGCCTAAGCTCAACTCGTGCTCGGGTTGGGCAGACACGGGTTGGGCACAGGTTACACTGGTTGAGTGGATTGTGTTGGTTGGTTTATTAATTTCATTTTTTATTTTTCATCTTTAGTAAACCTGTTTCAATAAAATAAAAAGGCATTGTCGCATATGCCTACAAATCTTAATCATCTAAACATAATTAATTAACCTACAAATCAAGTTAATCAAGTAATGATTTTTTCAACAAAATAAAAATAAAGATGAAAGCATCAAAGTAATTAAATTCAAAACAAGCAATATATGTAATCATCTAACTGATTGAGTACCCCAAAAACTAAGCTAAAGGTTCAAAACACATCAAAACACGAGCATATGACATATGTAATGCCCAACTAAACAACTGTCTAAACACAGTTCTTCAAACATTAAAGCCATATCAATTTGTCAACTCCATCAACATTCCTAGAGAAATATAAAGAACATTAAAAATGTGTTAACATAGATCAAACGAATAAAGTAATAATAAATTGATGTATATAGCTCAAAAGTAAGTTCATATATTCAAGTTACTTATTAGTATAAACTAGATGATGTCATATTTAATGCATATAAAAATATTAAAAGATTATATATTATATAGGTTAGGTTCGAGTTGCCCAACCCCCTTCCAAAGCCTAACCTGATTTAAATTAGGTTGATATTTTCCAACCCAAGCCCAACCCAATGTACGAAAACTATGGGAACGGCTATTGCAACCCCTCAAAGGGTTAAGTTGCCCCCCTTTGTTAACCCCACCCCCCAAAAATATATACCCACCCCTCTCAAAGACCTCACTACCCCTCATTCTCACCCACCCCTCTCACTCACCCCACACCATGGCAGTGACGACTGGTGACGGCGACGACGACTTCTCCACCACAACCACTCCGGCCGACTCCATCCCATCCCATCTTACTTTCTTCTTCCTTCCTGTGAAAAAAAGAAAGGAAAAAAGGTTGGCCGGAGGTGAGAGGGAGCCGCACCCTTTGGCGCTAAAGGTTCGCCGGCAGTGAGAGGGAGCCGCACCAGTTCGACAGCAGTGAGGGCCGTGAGAGTTTGTAGATCTGAGAGAGGCGACTCTTCTCTCTTCCGGCGACTCCTCTCTTCTTCTCCTCTTTTTTTTTTTTTTTTTTTCTTTTTTTTTTCTCTGCTGCCTGGTCAGATCTGTGTTTTCCGATTTCCATTTTTTCCGGCGACGCTGCTTCTTTTTCTTCTTTCTTTCTTTTTCCCCCCCTGTTTGTCAAATCTGTGTGTATTCTGGTAAGGGCCTCTATTTTTCCGCCGACGGGAGTGGAGTTTTGGAAGGAAAAAAAAAATGGAAGAGAAGAGGGAGGAGGAGGAAGGAGAAGAGGGGGTGCGGCCTTACCAAGAGAGGAAAAAGGGGAAGAGGGGGTCATCGCCGTTGCCGGTGGGGGTGCCGAAGAGAGTTGCCGGGGGAGGGGTGCGGGAGAGGGGATGGGTGAGGGTTAAGCCCTTTTTGGTAATTGTACATAATAATTTTTTTAATTAAAAAAAAAAGGGGGGCAACTTAACCCTTTAGGGGGTTGCGTTAGCCGCTCCTGAAAACTATTTGTCCAACCTGTCTATTGACCGGGTTGGGTTTGGGTTGGGCGGGCTCAACCCACCCAAGTTGCAGCCCTAGTCTAGACCAGTCTCGTGCACTTTGTATATATGGTTTTTAAAATGTTATTAGACTAAAATCAGAATTGGTTGTTAGGTTTCTAGGGGCTTAAAATCATACTTCTATTATTGTCAATTTCCCCTTTTATTTATTTATTTGACAAAATTGCTAAAAATAAGGCAATATGTATGGAATGTTAAGACGAATAACAACCGTGTAAATTTAACCAAATTTGCTTTGAATTCATATTTTTTGTTTTTCCCCTAAACTTGTATAGCCAATGTCCTACTTATATAATTAAAGCATTATATTTGACAATGTTATCATTCAACCAAAATGCATGCAGATAAACCTCAAAAACTTTTAGGGATGAGGGAAATGTTTTCAGTAGTACACTTTGGCAATTGGCAATAGGGTTTCTATATATTCTTCGGATTGGGATCCTCTTCTTATTTTTTCCATAATTGTCTATTTGTCTATGCTTGGTTTTCATATAAGCAAAACTATGCTGTTTGTGTTACATAGTTGATAGTTGGCCACTTGGCCCAAATCATTTCAAAACGACATGGTTTTGAACTCCACTCTCTCTATGTTCTCCCCCTCATTCTATTTTCTTTGTTGAGCAATTAAAGCCCGGGCACTTAGTGTTTTTATTTTTTGGTATAAGAGAAAATGTCAACACTAACATGGATTGGATCTACTACTAGCATCTTCCCATAGAATACCTAAAATTTCTTTTGGAAAATTAGAATCTTAAATTTGATTATCTTTAATTATGTGACCTAAATTAGTTAAGAAATCAACAACTTTATTTCCTTCTCTATAAACATGATTTATTCACTTTTTATGCATCTTTTGAAGATAAAATTTTTCCTTCTGTTTGAATTTATTATTATTATTTTTTTTTTAGTTTTCCAAACTTTTATTACCATTCCAAATAATTTTGAATTCCAAATTTGTCACTGTGCTCTACACAACTAGCCATCACACATTCGAACCACGAATTTGCATGATATATTGCTTTTGGCACTAGAAATGCCTTGTTCAGCCAGGAAAGCTGGTCACATTGGCCATTTCGGTACACATAACACAGTAAGAAACTAAAAATAATGGTCACCCAGATTTGGGCCTAATTGTATTTGATCGTTAGCTAAAGGCATAGTCCAGACTACACGTCTAGACCAACCCAAATCCATCCCATTTTTCTTACTCGGAAGGGTCCGATTAGGCGTCTAGATGGAAATCAAACAATGTTAGTTTATTATACATAATATTGAACGCACAAATCTATCACCTTTAATTAGTATATTTAAAAAAATTAGAGTCCATCACCATATTAGATGTTATAGGATCAATTCTTAGAAATTTAAGAAATACCATAGTTCTTAGTTTCTACCCTCTTTTGTATTAATGGCCATCGCTTGAGCAGACTTCTTTCCCTCTCGGTCCAAGGCCTTTGCTATGTTTATCAATCTCTATGGACATCCCTAGACACGCTTTCTTAGCATCTCTCACTCTACTGCTAACCCGTAGTTCATAGTGTGTTTAGCCAAAGAAAAAAAAAACAAAACAAAACAAAAGAGAAGAATTTAAGCTCCATTTGACTGCTGAAAACTTGCAAGAGATGAAATGAAAACCTATAAATCTTATGCCAGAATAAAAACCCCTATTGTGCAGAGTGTATTTTCATGCAGGCACTGGGTATCTTCATCATCAGTGTCAATCGATTTCAACATGTCACAAAATGAGGTTTCAATCTCTAACCAGTCATTTGCAGCAATAGCTGCATCATCCGTAGTGACTTCATTCTAGAGAATAAGTTCCTTGCTTCTATGAAAAACAAAATGTAATAATTCCATCCCTCGCGCATCCAATGTGTTCGTGAATTTAAATGCTCATTGGCAAGGCAACATGACACTTGTCATCAAATCCAAAACAGGAGCTCAAGGAATAACATTGTCTAACCCAACACCACCACCAAACAAAACAAAACCAACAAGAACAAGAAGAAGAACAAGAACAAGATAAGTATTTTGTAAGACTAATGTTTCTCATCATGACGAAGAGTGAGGCTGGGGTGGAGGCGGAGGAGGGTGCATTATTTCACCAATTTTGTCCAGCTCAGGAAGAGGCCAGGTTTTTAGTTCCATTCAAGACGACCCATGAGGGGAGAACCTCTCTACTATGCATACACACAGACTACTAATGCTACATACAAATTTGAAGGCCAGAGACAACAGCAAAATAATTGTAGATCTATATCATTAACACTAGATGTGTTTTACATCTCCATGCCTGGCAAGGAGCAAAGCTGTTCCCACAAACACTTAACAAACCCGACTCCATGGTAGTCATTAGAAGGAAAAACATCACTGATTTTGATTTTAGTCATATTTATGTACCAATTTCACACTATCTATATTATCAGTAAATAGACCAATCCCAACAGCAGCACATTAACAGAAAATTAGATTAAAACCAACCGCATGGCTTCAAAACTATTAAAACTTCTTCATATCTCCAAATACTGGCTGCCAAAGGATCCCAATCACTCTTCCACAACATTCACCAGCTCATACTCCACTAGAGAGATATTGTTATCCTCTTTAACTACAAATTTAGCAGGCTCAGTAACCTCAACCCGGCCCCATTTGTCAACCGCCAGCCTCATGGATCCTTTAAACATGTCAATCTTTGCATTACGGAGAATAACAGTAGTACCAGGTTTCATCAAATCAACTGGGCAGAAAATAAAGCCATCAGCACAAAATTATCCAGGGGAACACCATATACAGATGCAGTTAATAGGCTTAATACAAATTACCTTTCGTAATAAACACATCAAAACTTTCCAACAATTTGTAGTATTTTATACAACATTACACTACTTTAAAAAGGAAATGTGCAATAAAAATATACGTCTCAGATTTTTCGCCATCAGGAAAGTTCTAGCAAATATGACTACGATAATGTACCTTTACCAAATATAAGAATACGAACTAGAGCATAAATTATTAAATTACATTGCACATGGTAAATTTGGGTAGACAAATGAGTTCTAGATGTTTTCACGTGATCAGGTTTCAGCACCAATCACTATAAAGTTTTTTTTTATTTTTTTAAAGGAAATCATTTCCTCTCCATTCAATTTTCGATTAGAAAAGAAAGGATTGATCAGAGGAAGGGAAAGTTTATATATAGTTTGAGAGTTAACTATTTCAGGGTTTCATACATGAAGATCACAAAGAATTTCTAATGCAAATTAGCCGTCCAGATTTTTCTAAAGACCATTTTATCAGAAACCTAACATACTTGAGTTGTTACAACATTATTTTACTAGGCAAGTGAAATTTCAAGTATAGCTGCTCAGTTGACAACTGATAAAACAAGTGGCAAAATCCTAGTATTAAAAATGTGGTGACCCACAAGGCTCAAGATATAAAGCCTTTAAAACATAAAAAGACAAACACTTCACAATTGAAGCCTTGCCCCAATTTATTATGCCATGTGTCATGTTACAATAGTTTCTTTGAACATTGCCCATATCATCAAAACACATCTAAACAAAAAAATTCATGCTAAATCAAGCAACACACACAACAAGTGAATCATTTTATTTAAAAAGACCCTTGCCCCAATTCATTATGCCATGAGTCACGTCACAATTATTTTTTCAAAGTTCACACCATGTCAAGTTGTCAATGCACACAGTCCAGTAGCCCAAAGAGCTCATGCCACATCAACATAACAAATGTTAAATATATATATATATATATATATTGAATCAGAGTATACTCAAAAAAATCAAAACAACCTAAGATTTAAGTGGGGGGCCATGACGGTGGGTTGCTGCGCTAGTCTCTCCGAGGGTTTAGGTTCCATGGGTAGGTCCAAAGGGCCCTGCTATAAGATGGTTCCACCGTTATCAAAAAAAAAAAAAAAAAAAAAAAAAAAAAAAAAAAAAAAAAAAAGATATCTTATGATGAGCAAGTTCTAGGGAAAAAGTCTTATTCTCCTTTTTCATTAACATGCTGCCATAAGTTATGCAACCTAACAGACATATATAGCATGCGTGAAGCCCTCCAAATAAAACCAAAAGTTAATTATATTGGATTTAAATGAAAAAAAAAAAAAAAACTTAGTTAAACAAAAACTAGCCATCCCTTCACAATCTCAAACCCTAGCTCAATTGACTGGAGGAAGGAAAAAAATCAATAAACCATGGACGTCTCTACAAACTTAAATTCAAACAATGATTAGCTTTCAATAAATAGCTCAAAGCACTTCCAAGCAAATAACATATACTCGAATAAAAATGAAAAGAACAGAAAAATGGAAAAGGAACAGAATACTGATAAACAAATGAGGTTTTTTTTTTTTAAAAAAAAAAAAAATAAGAAAATGGGCATAAAGCATAAGCGAGAATCCAAGCATCCCAACTAAGGTTGGCACCCTAGGAACTCGAAATCATGTGCTTTCAGCCCCAACATTATTAAATTAAAAGAAAAGAAAACGAATACAAAAGAAAAGGCAAGAATGCAAAATAAAAAAGAAAGCAAAATTATCTGGTCTTGGTGACTCAGAGAAATGTCACATTCCAGCAAAAACAAATGAGATATTAAAATATGAAAAATAGCAAAACAGGAGAAAATAATTTGATCAGATGAATTAAGGAAAGAAAACCAAAAATAAAATACAGATGGAGGAGTCTCATCTATCTTTCCAACTATAACGAGTATATCACTAATCTTATAAGTGAGGCCTTAATGTAGTCAAACCACAAAAGAGACATAACCACAGGATAAAGATGAGACTGGAGAGATAATAAAAGTCATAAACTTTTATAAATTAAAAAATTTTCAACCTCTCCACATACAGGAGAATGGATAAATTTTCAGGCTTAAAGAATTCCAATAAAACAATTTTTGACTCCCTGTACCAGCTTAATAAGTTCATCAACTCTTCAACTTGAACTAAACTCTAAAAACCTTTAAAATTGGTTCATAAATAGTTGGATAATATACATCAATATAATGCTTCTAAATAAAAAAACTGATCATTTGGGGACAAGATTACAACCTTTCAACAAGACTTGAACAGTCTAACTAACTTCTACTGACCCCAAAACCATCAAGTCCCAAACCCTTTCCTATCAGCAATTACTTCTCACTTTTACTACACTAATCCTTTGGGTAGCGCATTCCTCATCCTTATGCCATCAGCTACATGGCTCTAAATCCCATCACTCTACCTTCATTTCACCATTTCCTAGAGTAGGCCCTCGTATTTTTAATCATCATTGCCCTTCACAGGATCGTATTACCTTCATTTTACACATCTATTAAGAACCATTCATGCCGCAGAAATTATAGAAGTACACATAAACGGTGAAGTACACAATTCAAAACAGCAATAATCATACAGATCCATAAGAAGTAATAGCATCCGCAAATATAGTACTCAGAAGCAAATACAGATTCATAAGAGATAATAGCAGCCTCAAGTATAATACCCAAATGCAATTCTAGCCTGAAAACAAAATCACATACCCAAAGCAAGCATTTCAAAATCACCCACCAAAAATAAAGTCATTTCATACCCAGCTACACATGATTGCATAAAATGCCAAATAATCCCATTTCTATAAAATGCCCTTTTTGGTTGCCGAGAAAATGTAGGAAAAGTAAATAACAAAAACACATTATCCTATAATTTGAATGAATTGGGTCCCAAGATAACCAAAAGCCTACACTCAACTACGCCTAAAACAAACATAACACAAAAGACCCACAAGTTTCTACACCTTTCTTTTCTTTTACCTTATTTTCTCAGAATCCAAACAAACAATAGTGATACTAAAAATACCTATTTTCTAGTAGATTCCAAAACAGAGCAAAAACACCACAAATAACAGATTACATTGTTCATATAATACCTTGATCGTTACGTGCAGTGAAAACGATGGCCCCGGTCTCGTCCCCGACAAGACACTCGGAGATCCGAGTGTTGCGGAGGTTCTGAGACACCGATCGGCCCTTCTGCAACACCGTGTTCGAACTCAGGACCTTCACTGTCAAAGTGTGACCGTTGGTGCCTGGTTTCAGCTGGTCCACCTTCGTGAACACGGGCTTTCTCAAGCCTGGTTTGGCATTGCTTTGCTGTGTTGTTGGTGTGGTCGACATGGTTGAGAAGTTGAAACCCAAACCCAAAGGTCCCAAACCCTAACCCTAGCCCTAATCTTCGCAATGAAGTAATCCTCTTTCTCTATTTTCATTCTTTCCGACTCTCTCTCTTTATAGGAAATGGCAATTACCATTTTTTGGATACTCATGGTGTCTCTTCATGTGCCTTTTTTTGGCGTACGGACGTTTCATGTAGGAGGAATGGATGATTATATAAATGGATCAAAACTAATCCAGTGATAATCACTAATTTATAAAAATTCTTTTTTTCTGTTTTTCCTTTTTCTCTCATTTTGGCCGATAGGAGCACTTAGATTAGATTTGTGAATTCGATTCAAATTTGATCCGATAATACAAGTATGATAAAAAAAAAATTGTGATATATTAATCCGTTAATGATCTGATCTAGAAATGATCCAAATTCAATAATATATTTTAGAGTCTGGCTCTTTACATAACGGTTTTTCTTTTATATATACAATTTAATGAATTTTTTTTATTAATATAATATCATTGAGTAAAATGACTCTTAAGGATAAAGTTATTTAAATAAAAATATAAATTTATTTTACACACTCGCTACACATAATTATAATCATGAAAATTTTTTCACTCAAGACCCTTATTTCCTCCATTCACAAATTCTTATATTTTCACATACCTTAACCACTAATTTATAATATCTCTTAAACATTAAATATTGTCTGTATTTTTTATACTTTTTGAGCAATGGATAAGTAAATTGTTAATTCAAATGCTTTTAGTGATGAAAATATGTGTTTTTTCCCATCAAAAGTTATTGAGTTTTGTTTGTGAATCACATTTTGTTTAGGCCTGGTATTCCAAACAAATCTAAAATGTTTCAACTGTTTCAACCAAACATTTTAAAGTTATTCGGGACATACTAATTGCAATTTTTGCAATTGTTCAGTCTTAATGTACTAAATAAATACAATTTGTTTAGTTCAAATGTACCGAACTTTTCAACCATCAAGAAAAGTTGAGTTTCATTTGTGAATCACGATCGATTCAAACTTAGTTTACCAAACAATCTAAAATATTTAGACTGTTTCTACTGAACATTTTAACATTATTTGGGACATACCAATTAATTTTTTTACAATTTATCAATCACAATGAATTAAACAAATACAATATGTTCAACTTAAATGTACTGAATTTTTTTGGGTTAAGATTAGGGTTAATTTAGGTATTATATAGTGCGTGTGAAGTGAAAGTGTGATTTTTAAAATTTAAAATTGTGTATATAAAACAAGTTTGTGTAAAATAAAAAACGTAGTATAAATCGCTGCATCCTATATTTTATTTTGTCTAACCTGTATATTTTATTATGTCTAACATGCTCCAATAAATCTGATCTAACAGATTCAATAAAATATTAAATTATATTACCAGTATATATTTATGGTGGGTATAAACACTAAATAATAAAAATATTTGAATATTTCCTTTAGAAATTTTCCTATCAAATGAAAATTTTCTTTCATGATTATAAGAATCCACAATTTGTTCCCTTTATTTCTCTCTTTAATTTCATATCCAAATTTTTTAATTTTACATTTTGCTAGATTATAGGATCAAATTAGATTGTCAAATGAGACATCCAAACCAACAAATTAGATACAAATTTGAACAATATTAATTTGTTCGATTCTTAATCGAATTCATTAACAGGTTTAGGAACATTTAAATTCTAAAATCTAGGCATAAATAATTTTCTAAATAATGACTAGGTTACCGACTCATCGCACATTCTGTGTTAATTAACATTCAATATAATCCCGATTGATAAATAACACTCCAAGATAGAGTAGGAATGAAGTGTAGAGTTTAAAAAACCATTAGTTGATCACTTGGTGGTTTTCAAACACTTGACAGTTTATTATTACAAAGCCGTTGATGTAAAAACATTTTACACCTAATTGCATTAGGTCCAAATGTTAAACACGTAAATGTGATGTTCATGTTTGCTTGGCTTTTTCTTTTATCATGAGATAGAATTAAACTCCAATTGTCAGGTACCCAAATTCTAGTGAGTTTCAATCAATAAAGCTACCCGTTTATAATAAGGCTCTTCATTTTATTTTTATTAGTCATGAGAGAAAGTTGAATCAGCAACATTAGAGAAAGAGAGAATCACACATTAGAATTGAATTACACAAGACAAGGGGATGAGATTTTCCTTTAGCCTATGTTTGGTAGGGGGGGCGGGGGGGGGGGGGGGGGGGGGTAGGGGAGGAGGAAGGGAAGGAGGGAAAAAGGGAGGATTTATGGAGTTCCTTGATCTTTTAAGCATATATAGTAGAAGCAAGATCAAATTAGACTTGGTTTAAAACTTTTTATACTTACAACAATTAATTTTTTTTTTAAGATCTACATATATATTGTTGAGTCCACCATTAGATTAAATATTTATCTTATGGAGATTATAAATACCAAATTTCCAGAGTAATTGGATTGTTAGAAAATATGTGATTTTCTTTAAAACTTCAAAACTTCGGACCACACACATATGCGCACATACGTAGCCTGCCTCGACTAAGACTGATCGGTCGTGTCATGACGTGGCACGTGAGAGATGTGACGTAGCGCACACGTAGCTTTATGGGCTAATTTTATAAGTTTTATTTCATTGATCATTGGGTTTTAATTTATATAATTTATGAGTGTCGGTTACTAATCATTGGACTTTTATTTCATGTTATTTATTGGGCTGTTATAAGAATTTTTATGACTTTTATTTTGCGCCTTTATTAGCCCAAAACAATTTCAGTATTTTACTATTATAAATAGTGGGCTTCTCTACATGAATAAGAAAAAGATTCACATTATCTTCTCAATCCTTTTTCCGTTATATCTCTTTAAGAGTTTTATTAAGTTATTTTATATATTGGTTTTACGGGCAACTGATCGTGGATGGGTTCACCATACTTTTCTTGTGGACGTACTCATAAAAGAGGGAGCTGCGAGCTTTAGGGTTGTATCTTGGAGGTCCTATTGTCTGTCACCACTTGTACATAGGGAGACGATAGTTCTTTTAGGACAACGTGATCTAACGTGCCTTCTCATAGGCCAACTCTTCTTACTCTTTTTATTTTATTTTAATTAATATTTTTGTATTGTTTTTTGTAAATTAAATTGTTATTATTATGAGATTTATCTATGTTCAATTTTATTGTATTTGTGATTTTTAATTTAAGTTGTAAAATTGTATTTATGTTTAATTGTAATAAAGATTCTGTGTCGATCGAATTTTACAAAATCCACAAATATCTCTAGCAATTGGATCCCAACCTTAGTAAGTACCTCATCCATTTTTTTTTTCATAAATAAAATTACAATTTAGAGTACTTTATAGATGGAATCATTATGTGAATAACTTGGTATTTGATAAACATGTAGAATAAGAGAGTGTTACATAATTCAATGGTGGACTTGAAAAAGTATAGATCTTACAAAAAAAATTTGAGAACTATAAGAAAAATTTTACACCAAACATTATTTGATCATGCCTTATTATATAGATTAAGGGCTTCTTAGTGGTCACTCGCATATGAATTTTTTTTTTTTATTTTTTCCAGTTTGTTTATTTATTTATTTAATTTTCCAATTTATACATATAAGCCCAAAAAAAGAAAAAAAGAAAAAAAAAGTCATTCTTATATTATCAAACCGATGAGAAAGGCACATTGATTCCAGCAAAGGTTTGGCCCATTGATTCCAAAAAGTTGAAAGTTCGGCTCTGTGATTCCCATTTTACCCAAATGGGAACGCTCTTGTAATTTTTTCAGCCACGTGTGGACTCTGTGGGCCAAAAGACCTAAAAGCCGTTTCCCTCCCAGGTGATTATAGCTCACCTCCTAAATTTTTACTATTTTTTATTTGTTTGGATAATATAAGTAGTAGCCTCCAAATTTTAATCTCCGACCGAGAATTTTCCCATTTTGTCCAACAAAATCCAACAAGTCCACGTGCTTTACTCCTGTCCCTCCTCAAAGTGCCACGTCATCCTTAACCGTGTCCACACCCAGATCTAAGAACCTCCGTCGAACCTCCGAGCACCAACCCTCGTTTCTGAACCTTCCCCTTCTTTTCAAACCCACACCCTACACAGAAAAACAAATTTGAAAAAAAACACAAAAAGACCGGAAAAAACAATTTCCAAAAACATTTTCATATTATTTATTCATTTTATTTTTCAAAAAATAAAAAATCGATATTCTTCTCACCCTCCATGGACGCCGATCGCTGGTCATCTCGCCTCGCCGCTGCAAAAAGGCAATACGCCTTTTATCACAATCACAACTCTCACTTGGGTAGCCCCCCTCTGTCTCTCTTTGCGTTTTTCTGTTTTTGTTTTTCTAAAATTTGTTGGTACCTCTGTTTTGTGTGTTGTATTTGTATATGGGTATCGATTCAATGAAAAGGAGTTTGATTTGCGCATCTGATTCGCATTTTTTTCTGAATTTTTCTGAATTGGGGGTTTGATTGATAGATCGCATCGATGATTTCGAGGTCGAAGATGAGGGTCGCCCTGATTTTCCGTGCCCGTATTGCTACGAAGATCACGATATGGCGTCCCTGTGTTTGCATCTCGAAGACGAGCATTCGTTCGAATCGAGAGTCGCTGTGAGTTGTTCTACGTTGGGTTTAGTTTCAAATCACTGAAGTTTTGTGTAAATTTTGCTTATTTCGATGTTTGAATCAATGAATCTTGGCGTATTATAGTGGCCTGTTTGGTTGTTCGAAAGGATTCGTCGTAATTTTCGTGGTGTGGAAGGTACAAATCTATCTTCTTTATCGGGAAAATGTTGGAAGCATCACTACAGTTGGTTATAGGATCGATTTTTAGAAATCTGTGAAATTCCTTTGTTTACAATTTTTACTCTCGTTTGTGATGGTGATTTCCATTCTCTGAAATTTCCCCATTTACAAAGATGGATTCGTTTCATGATATTATATACAAGACGCAATGAAACAATTCAATTTACATGGGACGACCAAACAAGCCCTAAGTAATTTGTTATACCTGATTTCATTTTAATTTCATTTTAACATACTTAATTTCTGATTTTGGCGCTCTACAACAACCCCCCTGGGGTCCACGGATTACCCCGTAAATCTAATCTCTGAAATTAATTTTGTGTTTTTTCGCGATTTGTTTTTCTGTAGAACAATTTAATAATTTCCCAAAATTGACTTATGCGAGAAAATTATGTAAGCCATTCGATCCACAAGTTGTTTTCCATTTAATGCTTAGGTTTGTGACCTTGACTGATCATACAGACTGATCATACAACAGAATGCTTGGAAAATGCTTTACATATGTGATGTAAAATGCCGTCTTAAAGAAACTAAGTGTTTCAACCCTGTTTATCATACTTATTTAAGTTTGAGATGACCTTTCAAGGCTAAAGACCAAAGATCTTGCAGAAGGATAGACAATTGAAGTCATGGCTATTATTGATTCATGATAAAGCCCTCCTTTGGTGGCCTTTTGAGTGGGTGTGCCTTTGGTCTCTATGGAAATAAAGTATTTCTCGCTAGCTCTGTATTAATTTATAAAGTAAAATTTGTTCTTACAAATCAATTTCTTTTTGAATCATGATTTTCCAATGTATGAAATCCTCACCCTCCAGGTCCTGTGTTCAGGCACATAAATGATCTCTTTTAGACTGTAGGCACATAAATGATCTCTGTATTCTTTGGCGAGTGAATCCTTGCATGTGCCAAGGATTTGGGTTGGATTTTCCTTTTAGGGATTTTTTTTTTCTTGCTCTTTATTGTTGTAGGTGCTGCTGGTGATTGATGGAAGAATACATTTTTATACTCAAATTTTTTAGTGTTTTTCTGATTTGTGAGGACATGAAATTTTTTATTGAACCCATTAGATTTTAGACTGATGTTTTTATATTTTCCTCCTTTTCCATTGCAGGTTTGTCCTATTTGCTCTGTTAAGGTTGCACGAGACATGCTAAGTCATATTACAGTGCAACATGGGCACTTACTGAAGATATCCTTTAATATGTTGTAAAAAAGGCAATTAAATTTCAGTTTAGATGATGCGGTGATGGATCAAATTCCATATCATGGTCATAACCTGTTTATTGAATTGAGTTTCTGAAAATTTCCTTAACAAAAATTCACTTGCAGAGACGTCGTAGACTACGTAAAGTTGCTATTCCAAACAGTCAGGCACTATCTCTGCTGGGCCGGGATCTTCGTGAGGCTCATCTGCAGGTGCTTTTGGGTGGTAGCGGGTATCGGTCTAGCAATGCTAATGCATCTAATGCAGCCACTGATTCATTCCTCTCCTCTCTTATTTTGAACTTCCCTTCATGTGAGGCAGAAGAAATTTCAAAATCTACGTCTTCCAACTTTGAGGATACTTCTGTCAAGAATGCTACTTCAACAAACACTTGGAATACAAGGTAGCAGTCTTAACTTTCTTTGATGGCGATACACTATGTTGTCTTTAGGGCTTGTATCTTTTCAAGTCTCTTACTCTTTGGTGATGATGCCTTAATTAGTTGCAGATAGCCCTAGTTTTGTGATTTATATAATATATTCTCAAGGGAAGAACAAATTAGACAGTGCAAATGCATGTTGTTGTAGTATGTGGGGCCATTAAAGGAGATAATGGGTGGCACTCCTGAAAGATTGGGGGTGATGCGGGTAAATGGAGCATCTAGTTAATAAAAACGCATAGGAGGTTTTAGTTCATTAAATTCTCAATTCTTTTTGTAGAGAATTTTTACCTGATTTGTTTTTAGTTTCATGATGTACACCTCTACAGTCTTCCAAGACGGAATTAATTTTGTTTGTTCATATTTTATTTTTAGAAACCATTTTTATGGCCAAAACATGCTGGTTGGGTGGAGTGTTTGAAATTGTTTCTAAGAGGTCCTTTTTATTTTATTTTATTTTTTAACCTCTTGGGTATGCAATAATAATCAATGTGTGAAAGGGAAAAGAAAAAAAAAGACAGAACTTATTGAACAATAGGTCTGTTAGAATGATGAAGGCAGAGGAACATGCTTGGATAATGTGGTGCCTTAAGGCTATGTTTGGTATACTGGATAGGCCGGATAAACATATCATTTCATGTGCTTGGTGCTATTTTCAAATAAGGGATATCTTATCCATAGGATAGTTATATCCTCCATATTATGCGGGATATAATAAACACACCAAGGGAGGTGGTATATTTTTGTCCTAGGATATTATCCCATTTAAAAGAAACAAGGTGATAGAAAAATGTCCAAGAGACCATCTTCCCCATTTCAAACAAAGCAACCAAAGACTTTTTCTTCATACAATAATTCTATCCTGTCCAACCTTTTAATCCGGTGTACAAAACATAGCATAAAGATGTTAGAAAGTGTGGTTTGCTGGGTGTATTATGCTGGTAGAAATAATTTATCTCCTTATTTCATCCAACATTTTAAAGTTCCATTATCTTCTTCCTCACCAAAATCTGTCTTTGGAAATATGATTGTTGTTTGGTGGCTGACTGGTTTGTCACGTGCCCCTACGAAGTGTTTGAAATAGAGATGAGTCTGTTAAAACTCAATTAAAAGGTAGGTTAGTGTTAGGTCAGCTAATGTAATTGTGGTTTACATTAAGAACAAGAGATATGAGGAATTGTGATGGAATAGGGGTTATGGCTAGTTTTTACAGCTAATAAGCTCTTGGGGTGGGGTTGGTCTATTGGGTGTTTTAATGCTGTTGTTGCTAGTTTTTATTTTTATATTTATTTTTTATAAGCTCTTGAAATTCTAGTAACTAGGTTTCTGGAATCTCTGAAATGTGAGGAGACTTGGGCTTTGGGTGCCCTAGTAGTGGATGAACATAGGGTTAAGCTTAGGACCATGGTTCTAATAATTCATGTATGTGGTGTGTATTGGCTGATGCGGTTGACGCTCGAAGAAAGGGCAGAGATAAAAGCACAACTTACTCTAGACTCTAACTACAAGATGAAACTGATACAACCAGTTCCAATACTAGCTTATTCTCTTTCCAAAGGTATATCAAACATGCAAAAGTTTCGGTCCTTTCCACATATCAAGGTTACCACTAGGTGCCTACATGGTTATGACAAGGCAATGATGTGGTGTCCCCTATGAAACTTCGTCAACAGTAATACAATGGTTCTAATGCTTGGCCAATATGGCATGTATATACATATTATGGGCCTGCTCTGCTACTGATACAGGCTCATATAACAGACCTTTGAAAAACACCACATATAATACTAAATGCTGCACAATGTTTCACATGAACAGAAGTTATGAGTTTAAAAAGGGTTCTGGAATTTAGAACTATAAGTGTAAGTGTAGGCCTTTAAGATGAAGAAATGGCTAAAGGAAGACTGCTTCTGCTCATAAATAGAATAATTTGGGGGAGATTGCTGAATCAATCAATCTAAGGATGAGAAGGAATCCATCTTGTAGCTTTATATCCATGAGTTTAAATAAAGTTAAAAATGAGGAACTTCCTCAATACTCTTTTTCTTCAATACTCAATACTGAAATTTCTGTATCCTAATCTTGATTTGCACCATGGATTTTAGTTTAGAGTCTATGAAACTTTCTGACAAGTTAAATTTTTAAAAGCAATCTTAACCAAGACAGTAACCAAATATGACTCAAAATAGGTTTCCAAAAGACAGAAAGCACACTAAAGAAAAATAATATTAACTTAATTTTCTGAATCTTGTGGGATTCACCCAAAGCTGTTCAGTGGAAATTCTTCTTCGTAGATTTGATAACATCAATCTATGACAGCCAGTCGCATAGTCTTAGGGCCGTTGGTTTGGGAATTTGATAAGCTTTTAATCAACGACAAAACCGAAGCCATCTGACACCTTCGATTCTGTATAGTCTGGTTTGTGATTATATTTTGATCCATGTACTTCCATTATTGAAATGTAGGTATATATATGTAGGAGAAGCTGTCCCTTGTTTTTGGCTACTATAGTACCTTCATAGCTTTGCTTTGAAGAGGTTGTTAGAAGGCATGATTATAGTCCTTTATTAAGTAATTTTCTTTTTCTTTTCAGACAGTGGAGAATATGCATTTAAACTCTTCGTGTTGCACTTTCTTATCAGACAACCAAGGCCTGTGTATAAGGATGTGACACTTTCATAGGAATCACATTACAGAAAATGATGTCTTGGATAATTTTAAAAATTGAGAATATAATGAGGCATCTTTGATAGCTTGAAGAGTTGAGTTATTGCTCCAGACTACCTTATAAGGCCGATCCTTAACCTTAGGAGACTTCTTATAATACAATATCAGACCAACTCACATTATCACCATCAATGTTGATTGTTGTATCTTACCTAGTTTGAACTATATTTTATTGATTATTTATTGTTATTATCAAACTTTTTCTTAGAAAGAAGCCTCCAAAGTATTAACACAGGTTGCTCTTTTTTGTACTCATCACTTTAGCATATCTCTGACCCAAGTCTTGCTTCTTTGATTTATTAAACATGTTCTTATTCTCTTGCCTTATCTGTAGAAGCAACTTGTCGAGTAGAAAAAAGTAGAAAATGTGTAGTTTGCACACTGTTACTAATGATGGCTGCATTAGAACGAGGCCAAAAGAGCAGAGGTCAGTTCCTTCTGGTTATGGAGGAATGCCCTGAAATCCCATCAACAAGAGGCAGAGATATGTCTTTCTTTGCAACTCCTCTTTGATTTGCATTGTGATCTAGACGGAATCTTCCATTGATTGAAGATGCACAGTTGCAGTCTCACATTAGATTAAATATTTTAAACTCACTCAAATGATATGCTGCAAGTATATCTGGGGCATTGTTGACAATGAAAACTATTAGAGCCAACCAATTGTAAAAGCTATCAATTTAATCATTCATTGATTCATCATTCCATTTAATTTATTATTATTCATAAGCCAAGTTTCATTAAATGTTCTCCTTTGGTGTCCAAGTTCTAACATTTTTTGTAACTTCATTTACTTGCAGTTTTGACTCTTCATTAAGTCTTGAAGAGCGAGAAAAGAGGATTAGAGAAGCCACTGTGAGAGCTGGGTTCGTCCAGGATGTGCTTCTTTCCACCATGTTTGGCAACTAGTGGACTAGAATTGGGCAAGTAAACAGTAAGTGAGCTTGATGATTATGGTAGAGGGCAGTTTGGGAGCCGGTCCTAAATGTTGTAGGTGCACCTTGTATTTTTATTTTTATATTTTTTGGTGGGGGGTTGGGAAAGGGGGGGGGGGGGGGATCTTTGAATATTTTCTGTTGAAGGCAGTTAGTATTTAGTTACATTGAAGAAGGAATAGTGAATGATGTCTTGTAATACTTATCCATGTCCTTATGTCTATTAAGCAGATATGTACTATTTATGAAGGATTATGGATTTACTATTTTAGATATTCATAAATTTGTTATTCCGTCTTAAATATGATATTGTGTCTGATTGTTCTTCTCACTAGTTAGAAATGGGATTTAGATTGAACTTTCAGGGGATTTAAATTGAACATTCTGATTGATGGCGGCACAATTAGCTTGGTTTAGTTTGTTTTCTTATATTTGTTGCGATAAATTACCCTCCATGTGGCAGCTTATGTGGCATGCTGCGCTTGTCTACATAGCATGCCATGTCAACCAAATTGCTACTTGGATCATGCCATGCAAATCGCCATGTCAGATGGGAATGGAGTGATGTGTACACCAGCATTTTCCATTACGAAATCCATTGATTGAAAATTTAAAAACTCTTTCCTAATATGTTGTTCATTGACTTATGGAGGTTTTTTCCCAAGCCAGGCATATGGTTATATATTAAATAAAGGGTTGGGATTGAGGGACACAAGTTTTTATAACTCCATCTACGATTCATATTTTGCGAATTAGCCTTTCATATAGGTTTGTAAAAAATCAAGTTGATTCGATATTGGTTGTTATTCAATCTAAAAACTTGCATTTCTATTTAATAAAAATCTCACAATTATAAATGAAGCGGTTCTTAATCTTGGTTTAACTTTATTTTTTGTATGCATACTTTATATGGAAGGCAATATAAACCAATGGTGAGTTTTGCAAAATATGAGTTGAAAGTGGAGTTATATAAAAACTTGTACGATTTGTATCCCTCAATACTAAAACTTAGAGGAATTATATGCTTCATAAAAAAAAATAAAAAATATTAGATGAATTATATGGAAGATTTATTAAAATTTGTTGAATGGTTTTTTTATAATTAAAAAAAAACAGAAAAAAAGGGGGAAGAAAAATGAGAGCTTCTAGTTCTCTAAAATCAGGCAATTTGGAAAAAAAAAAAAAAAATGATATGACTAAACAAAATAAACTTTTACCCCAAATGTGAACACAGGAACACCAGAGCTCCCATTTTTGTCTCTTTTCCAAAATCTTTCTCCAGTCATTCAGTCAGTCTTGCCTTGATTTACGCCCACAGGTCTTCCGCTTACCTTTCGCCTTTGCTACATTGGGTCTTCTCGCTTCCTTGATTCTTTTGCTCTGTGAATTTCACATACTCCTCTCATCAAGGATTACCAATTAGCAAGATCGAGGGTTTTCTGTTTGTTATCTTCCTGATTTGCTCAATCTTCAGAACCATTCTAGTGAGGTATATTGTCTTCCCATATGAATTGTTGTAGCTTTGGTTGTCTTCTTTGATCTAAAATCTCATATAGCTCTCCTTTCTTCAATGCCATGCTTGGAAAGACAGAAACTTGTTTCTTTTGTTTGAGTTATTATTCTAAATTTTATTTTTACATCCAAGACTTGCTTTGTTTGATTTACATTTTGAACAAAAGACATAGAAAAGAAGTCCCAAAGTTGCAGGAAACTAAGAACTGATGTAAATGAGTTCAGTTGTAGCTGCAATTATAAATGCAGAATGCTTCTTGTTGTGGAACTGTTGAAAGAAAGAATTTTTTTGAGAACTAAGAATTGGAGGTTTGAATTTAGAAGCTTTTAGCAGGTTATTTATTTATTTATTGGTAAATTAGTATGTTATAAAATTTTAAATTTCCATAATTGAGGATTGAAGGTTAGAAGCTTAAGGAAGCCCACTTGAAAGAAGAACAAGATGGAGGTCCAAGATTTTACATTTATCTCTTTAATAATTCTTTTTTTTTGGAAATATTGGGATTGGGTTTTAGGTGGCACAAAGCCTCTCAATGATTATAATTATATAGATATAAATTTGATTTACATCACTTGAGGTTAATTTGTTTATTTAATTCTAATTTGCTTCCTAAAAGTTTGCTTAACCATTTTTCCCCTAAATTTAATTTTCCTAGAATTTATATATATTACCTACATGTTTTGTAATTATGTAGGGTCTTACCAATGGATCTACTATGGCCAATCGTAGAAATTGTAAAGATGATAGGGGCTCCAATTGCCAAATGGATGAAGTATCACAAAAGTCTTGATAAAAATATGGAAAATCTTCGAAGGAAATTGGAAGAGCTAAACAGTCGGAAGGGAGACATAAAATCAGAATTGAGGGTAGAGCTTTGCTCAGGAAAAATTCCAAAGGAAGAAGTTGAATTTTGGTTGCGAGAGGTACGAAGGATTAATGGTGAAATACAGACCCTTGAAGAAGAAATTGGAAAAATAAAATATCTCACACGTGCACGCTTAGGAAAACGGGTTGCTGTGAAGATCAAGAAGTAGAAGAACTTCATCAAAAGGGTAGTTTCTCTGATGGTTTGTTAGTTGATGCATTTGCAAGTAGTGGAGAGATGTTGCCAACAACAACTTTGGGAGGTGAAACTACGATAAAAAGGAATATGGAAGAAATTTGGGATTGCTTGATGAATGATGAGATCAGATTGATTGGAGTGTATGGTATGGGGGGGAGTGGTAAAACTACTGTCATGAAGCATATCTATAACAAACTCTTGAACGAAACTGATAAATTTGATAAAGTAATTTGGGTCACTGTGTCAAAGGTGGTTGATGTTGCTAAATTACAGGATGGCATTGCAAGTGCATTGAATGAAGATCTGTCAAGATATGAAGATGAAACAACGAGGGCAGCAAAGTTATTTGCCGCATTGAGACAAAAGAAGAGGCATGTGTTAGTTTTAGATGATGTTTGGGAAGTATTCCAACTTGAAAATGTGGGAATTCCAGAACCCACCAGTACTAATGGATGCAAATTAGTATTGACAACTCGTTCACTTGATGTGTGTCGGAGTATGAATTGTAAAGATTTCAAATGGAAGCTTCTTTCAAATGAAGAGGCATGGAACTTATTCTTGGATAAAGTTGGCCGTGATGTGTTGCTTACTAATCCAAGATTAGAAGCAACTATGAAACTTGTAGTTGAAGAATGTGCTTGTTTGCCCCTTGCAATTGTCACGATAGCCAGAAGTATGAAGGGTGTAGTTGACGAATGTGAATGGAGGAATGCACTAGAAGAATTGAGAGAGTCTACGGGGGGGCTCAATGACATGGGAAAAGTAATTGAGCAGTTGAAATATAGTTACATTCGCTTGAAAGATGAGAAGCTCCAGCACTGTCTCCTATATTGTGCATTATATCCTGAAGACTATGAGATCGAAAGAAATGAACTGATAGAATATTTGATTGTGGAGGGACTACTAGAAGGAACTAGTAGGCAAGCAGAGTTTGACAAGGGTCATTCTATATTGAATAAACTTGAAAATGCATGCTTATTGGAAAGTATTACCAAGGTTAATTATAAAAAATGTGTGAAGATGCATGATCTAATTAGAGACATGGCACTCCAAATCATGGGTCGTAGATGCATAGTAGAAGCTAGTGTGCATTTAAAAGATTTACCAGATGAGGACCAATGGACGGAAAATCTTGAGAGGGTTTCCTTAATGTACAACTACATAAGGGAAATCCATTTTGGAACATCACCAAGGTGTAGTAGGCTCGCGACCTTGTTGCTATCTAGAAATGAAATTCTAGAAAGGATTCCAGATTCATTCTTTGTGCACATGTGTGGGCTTAAGGTTCTTGATCTTTCTGACACTTGCATTGAGATTCTGCCGAATAGCATCTCTGATTTGGAGAACCTCACTGCATTATTGCTTAGAGAGTGTTGGGCTTTAAAATATGTGCCTTCGTTAGCAAAGCTCAGGGCATTAAGGACGTTGGACCTCTCCAATACAAGAATTGAAGAAATACCTCAAGGTATGGAAATGTTGGTCAACCTCAGATACCTTAATCTTAAGGTGAAATACTTAAAGGTGTTACCAGTTGGGGTATTACCCAAACTCTTTCGTCTCCAACACCTAATAGTTTATTGGATGTCGGAAACTTTAAATGTTAAAGGAGAGGAAGTGGCGGGCTTAAGGAAGTTGGAAACTTTTGCAGGAAAGTTCTATGACCTGCATAACTTTAAGACATACGTCAGATACTTGCAAGGTCGAGGGCCTCTCAAATACCTCCTTCAAGTGGGATCAGGTGACCCTTTACTAGACTTTGACGAAGAAGAGAGTGGTTTTTGTAAAGCTGTAGTATTTAGAAAATGCAGTATCAGTGGAGGAGAAGATCCCTTAGTACTCCCAAACGACACTACGGAATTGAAGATTCAGGATTGCTACGATGCGAGTAGCTTATGTGATGTTTTGTCCTCCTGCCCCCCACTTTCAAGCCTTGAGGTACTATTCCTCTATGAATTGCAAAACTTGCACATCCTCTTTAGGGGGGAAGGGTCCTCCCCACCACCACCTGGCACCTTTTCCTGTCTTAAAAAATTTCACATCTTCAAGTGTCCAAACATTAAGAAGCTCTTCATGCCTGGATTGTTGCCACACCTCCAAAACCTGGAAGAGATTTATGTCCGTTACTGTCAGGGATTGAAACAAATAATAGCAACAAAAGAAGAAGGAGAAGAAGGAGGAGGAGAAGGGAGAGGTGAACACAGCAACCATTCTGTTGTAAACAATGATGATTCAATCACAACAATCACTCTCCCAAAGTTGAGGCGTTTGTATCTGAAAGGCCTACCAGAGTTGAAGAGCATCCTCTGTAGTAGGGGGACAATGATTTGTGATTCTCTCCGACATATTAGAGTATATAAATGTCCGAAGCTGAAGAGGCTCCCTCTCTTTCTTCCCATGCTTAATGGTCAACCATCTCCTCCCTCCTCATTACAAGAGATTTGGGTTAACGATCGAGAGTGGTGGGAATCGCTGGAGTGGGACCATCCTACCGCAAAGGATGTCCTTCAACCTTTCCTCAACTATTGATAGACGAGGTAAACCTTGTAGATGAAATGCACTGGTATATATGACTCTCTTCCTCTTCACTTGTACAATAATAATTTGAAAACACCAACATGTTCCTTATCATATTTCTCTCCTAAAAATTCCTCTTTTTATTGTCCTCTCTCAAGCTCTTTTTTCAGATCCCATAATGTGCTAGTCATCTCAAAGGAGACAGAAATGAAAGATAGAAAAATGGAGAAATTTTTTCTAGAAACTTATTCCTGTGTATGTGTTGTCCCTTGAGTCATTAACCAAAATAAAAATAGAAGGGTATTGTCTCTCGAATGGGATGATTCTGCTTTCTGGTTAATGTTGCTACTAAAGTTTTTCATGATTTATTCTCTTGCCTTTTTGGTTTGATGTAGGCTTTATATCACCAAGGCAAAGCACAGTCTGGAACAAATTTCTTGGTCAAGCAGCAACACAGAAGGCAATGGCACTCAGTCTCTCAAACAGAATTGATCCTTTCAAATAAAAGCAAGAGAAACTCCAATTTTGAAATTTTTATGTCCTACTTTAGAAGTTATAATATCAGTCTTACTTCCATTGTGTTCTTCTTTACTTGGATTATCTTTCCACCATATCTGATCCCTTGTGTAATTAGTTTGTATTTTTGTGTATGACAACACTTCATGCTGTTCTTGTTTTCAAGTGAAAACTTGAAAATGCTACTTTGTAATAAAATTATGTCATACATCAAGTTGCATAATGCTTTATTTGTCCCATCTTTGCATTTTTCACTTTGAAATCATTGATATGGTCTATTGATCTTATACATTGAACTGCTGCATTTTATTTTATTTTTTAAAATCATTTTTTTTTCTGCAAAAATAGATACATTGCTTCAATTAATTTTGGAACTTGTGAGATCCGTTAGCAACTGGCTGAAGGCTCTTGGAATTTAATGAGAAAACCCTAATTTGTTGTTAGACTTAAAACCCTTACATTTTTTTTGCGACAGAGATAACTGTGTATTAAGAGAGTGTAGAAGTTTTGATACAAAATTGGTCCCCATTCACCTACCTAGGGGTGGAGACCCTATACTATCTTTATACAAAATATCATACAAAAAGGCAGGAGGATCTAAGGATGCAAAATTTATCGAAGGCTTATCTCCTGCAAAAGCGGCCTTTGCATCAATAGCAAAGCTCACTTCTTTATAGCAAAAAGGGATCTTCACATGTGGAATTTCATATTTTCATCAAAGAGTTTCTCTCAGTCCCTCGCACCAGCTTGCTGTGGTGCACTGAATGGTTCTGGTGCTTGCGAAGGAGATTAGAAGGCACAAAGCATCCGTTTCCAAATGAATATGAGAAGCTTTAAGATGATGTGCCATCGACAGTCCACATCAAATAGCCATTAGCACAGCAATGACATTGGTAATGATACTAATGTTAATTGCAAAAGTTTGAAAGAACACACATGATCTCTAGCAAGTTATCCTATAGCTGGATTCCCAAGATTTGCCTTGAGACACTCATCCACATCAATGTTTATAAAAGTTTGCGCAGAATGTTGCTAAGATATATATATATATATATATATATAATTTGGGTTGGGGACAATGATGGAGGTTGGGCTGCCAGAAGGAGTGGGTTAATTGGCATTAAGGTGGTCTTTAGTAAAGGGCTGGAATTATATATGTATGATTTTATGAAGGGAGATAGGAGTATTTCTGAGTAGAGTCATTTCTATTTGATGTTTGTTCAGTGCTACTCTGATTTCTGCTGCATAAAAAGAGAAAAAACAGCCCATCGCTCAAGCTGAAAGACTTTGAACATTGAAGTGAAGCCAACAAGCTAGGGAGTGTTTCATTTGAATTTCTGTTGTGCTTTTCAACCTTGATTTTATCTTCCAAGAAAAGTTTCAGTGCAGGAATTAATTTCCTTCTCTCTCTCTGAAATGCAATATCCAATTGTTTACCCTGCATTTATATCGCGCAAACACCTAAAATTTGCAGTTTATTTTATGCATCAGAAACCAAATGATTTTGTTTTGCAGTTGGCATAATCATGCTGTTGATGCACAAAACCTCAGCATCAGTGAAGTTAACTTGTGTGAATTTTATATCTTATGGAACCTAAGATGTAAAATGGATGCAAAAACACCTTTGGAAGTGTTAAGAGAAGTCTAGTAAATGCACAACGTATTCGTGTGGAACCTGGCCGAAAACTTGCAGGAAACAGGTTTTCTAAACTCTTCCCTATAAAGCTGAAACATAAGGTGTTCACTTTTAAATTTTCCATATGTTCCCACATTGCTTCTAATCCAATCCAACATGGTTTTTACCTGGTTTTCCTATAGGTTTCATATTTGCTTCGGAGCAGTTTCTACATTCAAGTACATTTCCCCTATTTTCTAGGTCCTCGTTCCCCTTTCCATTTTCAAACAGGTAATTCTGGGTAGTACCTGTCTCTCGGGTCATAGCTAGAATGAGAAGGCCTCTGAAGGGGGTAAACAAAATGTGTCTCCCTACTTGCTAGCAAATATACTCGTATACTGTGAGGAAATGAAACATCCTTTGGTCATACAGTAAATACAGGATCGTTTTGGGAGTGACGCTAGCTCAATGCCTCTTCTAATTGTTATCCTAATCTCATGCTGTCTCCATGTAGTATAGTGAATATTAAGAGTGAAGCGGATGGTTTTGGATTCAACTTCTTACCTCCTCTTGGGATCGACACCAATTGGGTTTATCTTAGGTGTTATATGATGTGGAGTTGGCAGTGGCTCTATCCATATTCAAGGGAACCCCCTGTTGGGAAGAAAAAAATTATTACTACTGCATTAATTTTTTTTTGGTTAAAAAAAAAAAAAAAAAAAGCCTTATTGTATCATGCAACACCCATTCTATATTCCCTCAGTAAATCTGATATTGGCCCAAGTGTGATGTGATGCATCAGAGAAGTTATGATTTGTGTAAAATAAGTTGCCACTGAATAAACCCATAATGACATAAAATCAATGACCAAAAAAAGTAAACTGTTTCATTGCCATAATCAATAATACCCAAACAAAAAATACACCAAAATATCATACGGAAATCCAACAGTGCCAGGAATAGTCTCTTAATGATTTTACAGACCTTAATACAATAAATGAACACTAAACAATCAAAAGTTCCAAGCCAGAAAACAACCAAATCCCATGGTTTGCTTTTAAGCTGATTAATTTGTCTTCTAATGGTCGTGATAGACCTTATTACCACACAAGAACAGCTACTTTTAAGACACAAATTTCAAACCAGAAAGCAATCCATCCCATGTTGCTTGTAAGCTGCTTGTCACCACGCTTAACAAAATGCTTGATAGACGTTTTCCCCTGAATCATCATCCTGCAGAGCCCTACAAATAAGACTCAATTATTAAATATTTGATCTAAAAGCTGAAATTTTGATTTTGATTTTATACTGTATAATGAATAAATTTCTTAAGAAAAAAAATCATTAGCATTAAAAGCCATCTCTATCAGTTTGCAGACTGGTCACTATGCCCTGCAAAGCTAGAAGTTAAAAATGTTCCTCTAGATCATCTTTCCCTTGAATTTATTGTCTTGAAGTAACAATTTTTTATGTTTTAAAACCAAGATTAGCATAGCACAAGAGTACCATTTGAGCAACAGTAACAGCATTTTTCTTAGGGCAGTGCTATCTTTGTGTTCCAAATCTTGCTGATTCACTCTGAAACCTTGCTATAGCCATTAGATTGATTGGAATTTATCAGATTGTGGGTAAATGCTACCACTGCTACTACCATTGATAAAGTGTAAGAATTAAATCGCAATATTTGATTTCCCAAACATTGTAAATGTTACCAACTACAAGCATCAATGCTGTACAAAGTTAAATACCTTTTTTTATCGTTGGATTGCAAAGCGTGCACCATGTCATGCTGAACTAGAAGGTTCTCCCAATATCATTTTCCCTCCCTGCAAAATTTTTGAAGCTTCACCTTCTATGTGAATGAATATCTCTCTCTCTCTCTCTCTCTCTCTCTCTCATATCTTTATATATACACACACAATAATTTGCATTCATATTAACATTAAAAACACCCGACACACATATAGACAGAAATTGACTTATTGAAAGATAAAGAAGTCATGTATTCTACCTTTTAACCCTTTTCGTTGAGTTAATTTGCCGTTGCGGCTCCCCAGGTTCTCTCGTCTTAATTCCTGCAGATAAATTGTTGCTTGATCACAAAGATATAGAAATTTGGGTTTCTTCTCTAGGAAAATGATCCACATAAGAAAATAATGCTCTTCATATAGCTACGCATCCCCTTATTTGGGTTCAACAAAGAAACATTTAACGAAAAACTGAAAAAGTCTCTGTATTCCAATCCAAGACTACATTCTGACATGCTGCAAGGTTAGTTCACATTTAAGCATAATGAACTATAGAAGTAATATTAATAAGAATTTTATCAACGAAACAAAAAATGATTTTTCTTACAAAATATAATTTCTGTTTGAATAATTTTACTTACTATCATATTGATGAGGCAATATATTGCTGAAATTTTAGTTGCTGAAAAGGTTTAAAAGATAAAAATAAAAATTTAATATCCCTTTAATCCTGAACAGCTAAAAGCTAGGTAATGGTTTTGGTCGCAAGGGGTCTAAATTGGTCTATTTTTCTATTTATACGGACAATGAAAGTTTATTTTCCAGTGAATTTATCTAGCACAACCAGTGGTTCCATTGAAAGCTTGAAGTATATGGTGAATTTTTTTCAAGGGATTTCAATTTCCAAAGCTGATTGCAGATTTTGCAATTTCCTTTAAAATTTTCATTGTCCGTATGGTTATGGCCACATATATGAAACAACATTAATTTCTCTAAATGAAGCATTTATAATGAGCTCTAAAAATGGTGGTACTGCTATTAATATATTTGAAAGATGTTTGATAGTTGATATCTTAGTTAAATAGAGAGAGCTAGCTAACCTCCAAAGAGCCAAAACCGATGGTACCAAGTCGATGAAGATGCCGTCTCTGGGCTCGGTATTTTGGTGGA
The DNA here is from genome assembly GCA_039720395.1 of Liquidambar formosana. Taxonomy (NCBI): domain Eukaryota; kingdom Viridiplantae; phylum Streptophyta; class Magnoliopsida; order Saxifragales; family Altingiaceae; genus Liquidambar; species Liquidambar formosana. Next base: position 15,338,919 of record CM077834.1, on the reverse strand, counting down.
CTCGATCTCCAGGTCACGGATGTGCATAATCTTTGGCCAATCTGGGCCCCCTCCATCCTTCTCCCGACATCGTTCTGTTAGTAAGGGGCATTCGTGAATACGCAAATGTTGGAGGGAAGTGGGAAGCCCATCCTCTGGCAAGGACTCTAGCTTTGGGCAATCCTCGATGTAAAGGTCCTTAAGGGAGGTGAGGCTCTTCATCATCTCCTTCGGGCCTAGGGAGTCGAGTTCGGGGCATAAGCCAATAATCAGGCACTCAAGCGTGGTGGGAAGCCCTCTAGTCGGCAATGTCACAAGCTTGGGACAGTTCCGAATGGACAGTAGTGTGAGAGACGTTAAGCTTCGCAACGATCCTTCTTCCTCTTCTTCTTCTTCAGCCAAAGACAATAGATCTTTGCAGTCATGGATGTACAAAGACTCGAGCTTAGGGAGATGGGGCCATCTCGGAAGAGATATTAAATTGGAGATGTTGGAGATAACCAAAGTAAATAGATTCTCGGACTTGGGTATTTTCCTCACTAATGTGTCAGGACATGCACACAGTGTCATTTGCTGAAGATATTGGGCCAACTCCGGGACTGGGAGAGTGCTCATTAACTCACACCTATCTATCTCCAGTTTTGCCGGAGCGAAGTCTACTGGCAATGCCTGCAGCTTGGGGCAATTAATAATTTTCAATTTTAAGAGTTTAATGAAGGTAGGTAGGATGCCGTGATGTATGGCTTGGCCTTGATCATATTCCAGAGAGCATACAATCGTTGTTTCATTCCAATCTTCCAGCTCAAGATTGTCAACAAGTATAGAAGACTGAAGAGACGGAGTTACTGGAAGAGCCTTCAATGAGTTGCACTTTTTGATCTTCAGAGATTGCAGGTAATGAAAGAGGTTGGGCAATTTCCTCAGCTTGGGGCAATTAGAAATCTTTAATCGATACAGTTGGGAATCGAACTCTCCCTCCTGCCACTCCTCCAAATCCTGCATACCTTTAATGGAGAGCTGGTGAAGATGAGGTAGTTGACCAAGGGAGAGGATTCTCCATTTTTTGCAATGATTTAACGAAACACATTCAAGATTTTGGAGAAGCCCATTCCTCATCCAGGTTGGAATTCTGGAACCCCTGAAGTGACAAATTTGAAGCTCTTCGATGTTTGAGTGAGGCTGTAAGTCTTCGAGTACCCTCTGCTCGGCTGCTGCTTCATCTTGTGGATCAACATCACCCCTATCGCTCCATTCAAACACAACCTTGAGAAGGCTTTCTTTCTCTTTCAAGTTAGCCTCCCCTGCGTTTGCAACATTTTCAAGCTTTGAAATATGCAGAGTTCCTGTAAGACACACCATGCCCTTTAATTCATCAATCCCATATCCACTCTGATCAGGGCCAACTGGGAACGCATGTAAATTGTGTAAATTGATCAACCTCCCCATTCTTGGTGGCACTGTAGAGAACTTGTACCAGAACATGTCATCCAGCTCCAGATGCCGCAGGTTAATTACGTTCCCCAGGTCCTTGGGCAATTCGAAAAGCCAAAGGCACCTTAAGAGCTTTAGTGTTTGCAAATTGGAGAGGTTGCATATCGAGTTGGGAAGCATTTTGATTCCAGTTTTTGAGAGGTCGAGGTAGCGCAACAGCTTTAACTCTTCAACTGATGTGGGCAATTCTGAGATGGTGCTTGAACTCAGATCCAACGAACGCATGTATCTCAAAGTATGGAACATTTTGTCTAGGGCTTGGCCGAAGTCCTTCGGGTATTCACTAGGCAAAAGTAGTGTCCGTACCTTTTTAGATTTGTCGATGATCTCCAAAGAATACCGCTGGACATCTGTACAAAGTAAGGACACGTGACGAGAACAGTCTGAGATACCACACCGAACATTATCCATCACCTGGCAACAATGGGGGTTCGAAATTGATTGAGCCAAGTCATGGATTAGATCATGCATCTTATATTTTTGCTTGTCAGCATTCAAAGGTAGAAAGAAGGACCTTCCCAGCAATTCATCAAAATACAAGTTCCCAATTTTATCCAACCTTTCTGGCTCTTTGGTTTGAATAAATGCTTCCGCAGTCCACAATTGGACCAACTGTTTCTTATCGAATACATGAGCCTTAGGAAATATGGAACAGTATGTAAAACACTGCTTCAAATGAATAGGTAGATGGTCATAGCTTAATTTTAAGGCAGGCAAAATTTCAAGCTTCGTAGTACCAGAATTCTGCTCTGTTTCCCATACGTCGTCTGTCAGGATATTCTGCTCTGTTTCCCATACGTCGTCTGTCAGGATATTCCGCCATTTCTCTACACTATCGTCGCCCCGTAAGAGACCTCCCATTGCCTTCACTGCCAAAGGCAAGCCGTCGCACTTGCTTACGATTCCCCTGCCAATTTTTTCCAACTCTTCCCGTGCTCCGCTAGACGAATTACGTGGCGTAAATGCAATTTTTCCGAACAATGACCAACATTGATCCTCGGGCAAACTTGACAAGCGAAAGGGTTCTGATCTTGTGCCGACAAGATTTGCAACCCCTTCGTTTCGGGTGGTAACCAAGACTTTACTTCCCTTTCCCCCATTTTTAAAGACCCCTTGCAACGTCTCCCATTCCCCATAATTCTCCGTCCATACATCATCGAGAACAAGTAGAAAAGGGTGGTCCTTCTTGTTACTCAAGAAATCTGATACGATGGACTGGAGCTGTCGGATGGATAAGTTGATATTATACTTCATCTTAGAATTAGACTCCATCATATTTTTAAGTATCATTTTCAAGTCGAAGTGGTTCGAGACACTGGCCCACATCCTGCGAGGATCAAACTTTTTTCTTATCCTATCATCTTCATACACAAGTCGAGCCAGAGTTGTTTTTCCGAGGCCTCCCATCCCAATGATGGGAATGACCGAAAACACGCCATCCACATCGGAATCATCCGATAGCAAAAGATCAATGATTCTCTCTTTATCATCCTCCCTGCCTACAACATCTGAATTGTCCAGAATATAACCAGTGACTGAATGGTCCTTGGGTCTCACGCGTCCCACCACCAACTTGCTCGTCGAAATGGAAGTCCTTTTCTTCATCTGAAATGGTTTTCAGTCGCGCCAAAATTCCCTTAATCTCACACGCGGCGTCATATTTGTACCGAGCTCTAGTTATAATGAGTAAGGGAAATGTGAAGTGTGCCTCCTGTTGGGAACGAATGTTAGGAATTTTCATTATAATTTAGTGACATGGCAGGAATAAAGATAATTATAATTAATTATACACTCCCCGGCTATCAAGTTATATCAGCACTATACATTTGGGGTTGTACCTCATGCAACTGTTCAATATATTACGTAATCCACTAATATTGCACAAGGTACAATATCAAATGCAGGTGTTAATATAAATTATATCAACATGTGCTCTAAACCATCATCCATTAACTATAAGGTTAGGATCAACATATACAATTTTTTACATAAGTTTTTAGGTAACCTATTTCTAGATAGTCTTTTCACATAAGTCATGTACGCAAAAAATCAACTTAATATGAAATTAAGAGCTGCTTCATCTATAAATGTGAGATTTTTAGTGATTAAAAAGACAAGTTTTTGGATCGAATGGCAACAAGTGTCAAATCAATTTGATTTTTTGCGTGGATGACCTATGTGGGAAGACTATCTAATCCAATAGTGGATTTCACAAAATATGAATTGGAAATAGGTTATTTAAAAACTCTGTGTAAGAATTTGTGTGAAAAATTATGTATGTTGATCCTAACCCTTAACTATAATACATAATTATAATTATCTATCTATATATATAAAATATCTTTAATATCTACAAGTGCACTCTAATACTCTACACGTGACACGTATTTTGCGAAACCAAGTGTTACAATATTAGATATATAGCCTTTTATGCATGTAGGTGATCCATGACAAGCAAATTATAGAATTAAATTCATAAACCATGCATTCAGCTATAATTTGTCGTTTTAATAAATTATATAAAGCTTAGAGCTAGACGTTGGAACTCCACTAGAATCTAACTCAAGGATCCCGTTCTACTTTGATGCTATGATATAAATGCTAATATGATATTCCCTACTATTTCGAGTTTCATTACTCGTTAGAGGATATTAGCTTTTGATCTTGAATTGAGCATTAATTTTTATTAAACCAAAGTTGTTTTTACTATAGTAAAGTTGTATTTTCAAAAGTAAGTGTTCCATGATGATGGATTTGAGACTAATAGTCTCCCATGAAGGGTAAAACCCTTCCTCTCAATTTGTTTAAACGGATTACATGGATTTTGATTCCTGTAAGAGATACATAAGCCGTTCACTTGAGTCCAAGTCTAACTAAGTTTGGATTTTATATTTAATTTTCGTAATTTGTAGTTATTATACATGGTTTGAAATTAAATAAGCCTAGTTGATAAATGAGACCAATTATTTAGGCGAAATGGATATCTAAGAGTTGCAACCTGGAAGCTTCCTAGTTTGTAACCTAGCCCTGAATTTTTTATTTTTAATTTAAGACTGGCCCATTTTCCAACTAATGAGTCAAAATTGGTTTTTTTTAATTATTTATTTTTTATAAATAAAATGTTATAATGGTTTCCTTATTCAATTCTTATTTTTCCCAAAAAAAATTAAGGCGACTTCTCCTAGAACCCTAAAAGTGGATCGTTAAAGTAGAAGGCAGTTTTGCATCATGTACAATGTAGTTTTGTAGCTACTAAGAAAGGGGAGATGGCGCCTGCAGGTATAAGTAGTGACGAATAGAAATTAAAGGAAAAGATTGTTGGAGGTTCTTATACTGCAGCAGCCTTTGTGAAGATGATGATTGATGTTGTGCCAGATCCATTTTGAGACAAGATGCTATGTAGAAAAGATTCGTCGAAATAATGAGTCACCACTTACCGTTGATAGTTACACACCTGATCAGTTTATACTCCTTCTATTTATATTTAAGTGGCTTATTTTCTTATTTGGGATGTTCCAAAATTATTATCACATTAAAAAGGTCAATGATTTTTCTTATTTGATTTCCTAAAATACCCTTGAAAGGGTATTCTCTTTTTATAATAGTTTGTACACTTGAAGGTAAAATTGGAATGTTAAAACATATGTATTGATGTGAAAACATTTAATAGAATTTTCTAAAAAAGACGTATTTTTTCAAAGAGGACAATAAATTAAGAACGGAGGGAGTATTTTTTTATTTCTTCTATATTTGACTGCAGAGGTTGTTTTGGGTAGCTAGGGGGTCTTTCTTTTATTAATCCGGAACATGCAGATCAGATATCTTCTAGCTATTGGGTAAATTTTCTACCTAATAATTTTCCAGTTTTTTTTTTTTTTTTAAATTTAAATTTCTTGTTTTAGGAATTAGACTTTACCTCCCAAAGAATAAAGGAAATGGATAAAAAAACAAGATATTGTGAAATTACAGTAAATGGAAATATATTATGAAGAAAAATTACAACACCTGCTGCCTCCTTTTCCATAGATCAGCTTCCGTTTTAAAGAAGTCAAGGACGTCCTCTGCATCATAAGCTGCATCTTTGAGCTTTCGGAGCCAATCTTTGGTGGCCTGATCCTTCAGTTGCTTCTCCTCGGCATCTTGAAGAACTGCTTTGATCCTTGTTAAAGAGCTGGACAGCTCCACCACATCTTCCTTTACCCCTGCGATGGAAAGATACCGTTCCTTGATCAAGGAAGAGACGCTCTCTCTGAGCGTGTCTATAGTGGGACTCACTATAATTGATGCTGCGCTAGCCATGGCTTGCATGTTGGTTGATTTAATTTTCACTTCACTCAGATATTCAGGTGGGGATGCAGATAGAGAAACCGAATTTATGTAAGAGCTTGGGGAGCTGCTTTGATTGCGTGAAGTTTACTCTATCTGTGACCTTGTGTATATATAGAAGGGAAACTACCTCTACATTCACCGCTTTAGGAGTATTGCCCAAACGAAATGGGGTTGAAAGTTCTCCTGACCAATAAAAATTGATTCGACTTAAGTGGATTTATTATTTAATTTGTCTTTTTTATTATACCCTTATGCTTAAGTGGGATCTCAATCAAAACAAGTGTGGACTTTCTCTCTCTTCTACTATTAAAAAAAATTGATAATAAAGATCTCAAAAAAAAATAATATATTTATAGAAGGCTAATTTAACCCTCTATTTGGTTCATGGATTCTACCAAGGAAAAAAAAAGGAAGGGAAAAAAAATGTGGAAGAAAGAAAATGAAAGGAAAAGATAAAATCATATCAAGCCAAAATTATTCAAATTCTTTTTTTTTATCTAATTTTCCATTGCAACTAAATAAAGAAAAGTAGAATTCCTTATATTTTATTTTTTTTCCTTGATAAAATTCACAAACCAAATTGAGCCTAACCCTCTATTTGGTTCATGGATTCTACCAAGGAAAAAAAAAAGAAAGGGAAAAAAAATGAGGAGGAAAGAAAATGAAAAGAAAAGATAAAATCATATCAAGCCAAAATTATTCCAATTATTTTTTTTCTTTCAATTTTTCATTGCAACCAAATAAAGAAAAATAGAATTCTTTTTGTTTTAATTTTTTTCTTTGATAAAATCCACAAATCAAATAGAACCTAAAGGAATTTTTTTTAAAAAATTAATATAAGGAAAAAAAAAACACTGACGGCGGCTGGGGGAATGCAGCTTCCTAAAAGTTCCGCTTTCACTTCGACGGGACAGGACCGCAAAACGCTTGCAAATTACTACGATTATTTTTCGTTTCTGGTGGTCGATTAGATGAACACGTTTTCGACTTTTGAGCGTACATTCCATTGACTGGCGGGCCCACGAGAAAGGGAAATTTTCCCAAATTAAATAGAATAAAGGCAGCATGTGACTGGCACTAGTACGACGGTGATTAGGTGATGTACATATGGATGCAGCCTTCGGGTGAAGATTTCTTCTGAAGCAGGGCGGAACCAACCCTTTGTTTGGTACAAGGATTTGTGGGAGGATATAAACAGGAGGAGAAAAAAGTGAAAGGAAAGGGGTTAAGAGGTGTGTTTGATAGAAGAGAAAAAGAGAAGGAAAGAAAGGAGAAGGAAGGATAGTGAATCTCTCAAATTACTTTTTTCTCACCTCTCTAATTTTGAGGGAAAGGTGGAAGGAAATATGAGTTTTTGTTAAAATGACAATTGATCGTAGGTGTGACGTGTGGTTACGTATACTAGAACTTGTGCCACACCGAATCAAAGTAACCCACATGATGTCATCAAATGACATCATGCCTGAGTCATCATTTCTTAAAATAAGGATGATCTTCTCAGCAAAAATTCGTGTTGGCCGAATAAAAAAAAGAAAATTATATAGAAAAGAGATAGAGGATTGAGGAGGTTAGGTGTACAAGTGGAGCTATATCATACTCCCACGTAGATAAAGTCAATTTTGGTAAAAACATGTATTTTAAGAAAAATTATTATTGTATTAGCTAATCACTTTTGAAATTATCTTTTCAAAATTATACTTCTCTAGTTAGTATTAGGTTTTGCTTTGGAAATAATTATTGAAATAACTAAGGATAATATAGAAAAATTCAAAAAATTTATGATTGGACTTTTCAAAATGGACAAATATTTTGGGACAAAAAAAGTAGTAAAAATAGCTCATCTTTATGAGATGGAGGGAGTATATCATATCTATCTATCTATATATATAAAAGGGGAAATTATTCGGCGTCTACCGAATTTTTTGTAGATTTTTTATTTTTACCAAATTCAAATCAATCCGAATTGCAACTTAATCAAATTGGTTCGTTTTCATATAAAATAATAAAAAAAAAACGCATTATTTATTTTTATTACACTGGAAGGTTGTCGAATTTTCTTCGAACAATGAACTAAAAAATAAAAATAAAAATAAAAATAAAATTATTTGTTTAATTTTTATTCATTAAAAAAATTTAATTCAATCCAAATTATTTCATTTTTTTTTTGTTTTAATCAAATAAATCATTTAAATCATTTAATCAATTTTATACTTAACCAACTTTTCTAGCCCTTAATGATTTTTGTTTAAATTTTTTTTTTATATAAAAAATCTTAAGTAATTACAATTTCCTCTTTTTATTCAATTAACACTTTTGATGAATTTAATTCTCTTAATCAATTCAATTCATTTAATTTATGTAATTCAAATGATTATTTAAATCTAAGAGGGCTGCTACATAAGCCTACTATTTCCTTACGAAAACGTCAACCGAGTGATGTGTATACTAACCACCGTCTAACAAAGGGAACCGCAAAGTTGCTAAATGCTGCTAAGAACCGAGGTTAAAACCCAACTGACCAGAATGCAAAAACAAAACCTGACTGACCAGGATACGCCTCTCTCCTAAGATTTTCGCGACGGCACGATCGATTCTCTCTCAAAAAAATCTAGCTAACTTTATCAAAAACTTTTTAAAAATCTAGCTAACTTTTCTAAAAATCTAGCTAACTTTACCAAAATCTAGCTAACTTTACAAAAAATTTAGCTAACTTTTCTAAAAATCTAACTAACTTTACCAAAAATCTAGCTAACTTTAACAAAAACTTAACTAACTTTCTAAAAATCTAGCTCACTTTACCAAAAACATAGCTAACTTTACTAAGCAAGTTGATCCAACCAACAGCAAACAAAGAAGAAGAAGAAGAAGAAGAAGGCCACATGGGTAAGCCATAGAAGAGAAAATTACATCGCCGAAGGTTGCCGGTATCCAATGCGAGAACTTTACCAAGCTCTTGCGGTTGCAGCCATGTATTTGTAGGAAGCCAAAACATGAGCAAATCATAGCACAACTTCGACTCTACTGGAATTAGAGAAGAGAGGGAGTGGAAGAGAAAGCTAATTCTTCACTGTTATGAGAGAAGAGAGATCGAGAATGAGATAGAGAAGGGGAGAGAGTCAGAGAGATAATAGAAAGTGAAGGCTAGGAGTCAGATGGGAAGAGAGATAAAGTGAGAGAGATAAGGGACGATATTAAAATACTGTGGGTTTGCTACAATACTAGGGATGGCATTGTAGTGTTGTCAGCCTCTCCCCCTTTTTTTCAAATTTAATAATGAAATTGGAAAGTGACAACATCCACAGTGGAGCCCTAAGGGAAGCTAATAGCTAAAAAGTGTGTCAGGTAACAGGTCCAATGTACATGCTAGAGGCTAGCATATGTTAGAGGTGTCAGATGTCAATTTTTTTGTTAACTGGAGGAGTTTAATGGCACGCTAGCATTGATTATTATTATTATTATTTTGTTTTTATCTTCAGTTGATGGCACCGTGCACTTTAGCCGTTAAAAAAAGTAAAAAATGGTTGTTTTTTCTTTTTTTGATCCGCTGGACAGTCATTGTGGATGTTGGGGTCAATTTCATTGTCACAATCAACATTTTATTGAAAGTTAATAGTCGGCTCACAGTTCGGCTAACGTGAGTCGGCTTTACAATCATTTCTCTAAATGTAATCAATTGCTTAAACCAAATTAGCTTTTTTTATTCAAAGTTAATTTATCTCAAGCTATTCTAAGTTACATTGTTTAATCAATTCAATTTTCAATTTAATTCGTTAATTAATACAATTCAAGGTTAATAATTTTTGCAACGTTTTTTTTTTGCAACTTATTGTTTTTAGGTATGTCATTTTTGCAACTCTTTTTTTTTTTTTTTTTAAATGTTTGTCCATTTTAAAAAGTCAAATAATAATTTTTTTGAACTTCCTATATCTACTACCCCTTATTATTTCAATAATTACTTTTAACATAAAACCCAATACAAAATAAGATATTTTACTTTTGGAAAAAAGAGTTTAATAAAAAACAAGTCAATAAAATAACTACGTGTCTTGTCGGAGAGAGTACATAATTATTTATTTTTGAAACAGAGTACATAATTATTTATATAAGCACAATCTCGTTCTTCTAATGAGCATATATAAATATATGCATACATGAAAGTATGAGCATGTACGTGCCCCTATGGATTGATCTCTTGCTGTGTCAAATTTGCACTCAATCAAGTTTTTTTGGCCTGGTAATGACACCTTTGAATATAAGTCCGTTTTTCCAATGTCCTCCGGTTTGCAAAAGATTGGCGGAAACTTCTCCACTTTCTCCATCCTTGGCAATGAAGCTGCCTGCGTTGAGCTCAATCCATTGTCCTCTGGGCTTGTCCAAAAGGCTAAATCTGCGTTCTCGTGGGTTTTCACCGGGGAGTGAGAGTGTGAGTGTAATTGGGCGTTCCCACCCAGATGCCCCATTGGTCAACTTAACTACCCACACTATTTCATAAACAACTCCCGGCGAGAGATCTGATATCTTCAACATTCCCTTCACATCCAGCCAACACACCGTAAGCAGTTTCACTACTTCAACGTTTTCATCACTGCAAGTTCAAAATTAAACTTATTATATCGATCATGGATCGATGACAAAACATTAATGCAATATATATGTAAGCAGCTTGCCTAATGCCCATGTGAGAAAACCCTTGATATGTCTCACCTTGTTTCTTTGAAACAAGTCCAAGTCCAGTATTGGCTTTCATTGTTCGCGAGATAGAGCGACCTTGGGTACAACATGAAGCAATTGTGGCCAGACTCACTGTCCACCCATTTTTTCTGCATATGTATATTGATTACAAAAGGAAAATATATCAATCAATAATGGAAAAATAAAATAAAATAAAGGAAACATTTTGGGTCTTTTGTATTGATATGTAATTATTTACCCATAAAAAGAAAGGAGACACAACCACACTTAGAATAGTCGTCCTTCATTTTTCTTTGGACTGAAGAGAAACGGCAAGAGATTAAAATAGTTTCCCATTAGTTGAGGTACTAAAAAAACAAACCATTAGAACTTTCATTCATTTTTTATGCTGTTAATTTTAAACAAAGATCGAATTGAACAAATTCCCAAGAGAGAGAAGTATTTAGATGAACAAAATCTGATGGATGTTGAAAAAACAGGTTCACCAGACCATTGAAAAAGTAGTGAGTAAGGGTAGTTGAATTCAGATCGAGCGGACAACACTGCAAAACATATAAAAGCAGAGATACATATCTATATATATATATATATATATATATATATATATATATATATCCCCAACCATCCCCACTTTCACACACAGCTAGCAGATTGTAGTGATTGCATACAAAATTGTAAAAAAAAGAAAAAGAAAAAGAAAAAGCGAGGCAGCTAGGAAAGGAATAACAGATTGACCTTGCTCTTGCAATCAAGGAATTCTTCAGTGTGGTTGTTGTTGAGAGTCATCACCGACTCTCTAGAAGATCTCCACCATTTTCTTCTCTTTCTTTCTAGCCCTACCTCCATCTCCTTCTCTAGATCCTTCGCTCTCCAGATCTCTCTGCTCCTCTCTTTTATTTCTTTCTTCTTCAACTCCCAAAGTCGGTCCAGCAGCTGTAAAAAGGGAGACCCCCAATTGTGTACGTTACGTGTAGTGTGGGAAGTCACCAAATTTAGTGTGAGTTATGTGGAGTGAAACATAAAGTGTGAGTGAGTCTTCCCTTGTGTGTATTAAGTGTGGAGTGAATCTTAAGGTGTGAGTAAAGCAAGTCTATTGTATAATATATAGGGATAACACTAGTGTGTGAGTGTGTTAGTGTATGTGAGTGTAGTATTTCTAAGGTGTGAGTAAAGTAGTAAAATGAAGGTGTTCTTGTGTGTATTACAAGTATGATAATATTATGTTAATGAGAGTTTAGTGTCTTTATTGTAAGTCTCATGTGTATAATGTACTTTGTTTAGTGTTAATAAAATATTTATTTTAGATTCCTTTGTGTTCTACTCAACAAATGTGAACACTGCTGCCTCCTCCATGAGTACGTTGATGAAAGGATTTCTAGGCTGTGTGGTGCCTCAGCGCAAGTCAATCAACTACACAGTGCAAGTCAATCAATCTGCTTTATATATCTATCCCTATTCAACAGACAACAGCACCCTTCTCTATTCAACAACACCCTTTACCAGGAAAATTTTGGCTACACACGTGGCACAAGAAGAAGGTTACATGTGGAAAAAAGTTATAATAAAAAAAAAAATCCAAAACAAAACAAAGCAAAGCAAAACAAAACAAATCAAATGGTAAACTACAGAAAACCTCACCAACGAGGGGTTGGATCAAGTGGTAAGCGGCTTGTTCCAGCTTAAGCAAGGTCTCAAGTTCGAGTCCTTGTGTACGCAGCAGCCTTCGTTGGGAGACTCACCTACCATCCCAGGTGCGCGACCCGGGTCGGGTCCGGATTAGTTGGGGCGAAGCTCCGGATACCGGGCGGGGAACCAGAAAAAAAAAAAAAAAAAAACTACAGAAAACCTCATGATATTTAGCCTTTTTTTCATATCACCCCTTAAAGGAAAAAAGTTGCAATATCCCCCAAACCACATTGGCTATTTGCATAAACTCTTTGTTTTATGGTTTTTCATACATATGGGAAGAGATCCGTTTACATAAGATGTAAAATTTTTTACTCTTACACCTCTTAATTTCTTTTTATAGGATCAATATTTTTCAAAATCAACTATTGGATTTGATACTTTCTCTTACGGAGATCATGTACATCCAAATTTCGTATTGATTGGATACTCATAAGCATCTTATCTATAAATTCATAGTTTTTTTTGTAAATAAAACTATAATATAGGTTGCTTTATCGATGGAATAGTTCCTAATTTTCAATCAAACGCTAGTCTTGATCATTTAGTTTCTATATGATCAACTATGTAAGAGGTGAATTTGTCTTAACGACAGAGTGTCAAACGCTAGCTTTGATCATCCAGTTTCTATATTTATCGACTTCTGTGTACTGCAAGTTTCTTATTTTCCAGATTTCGTTTCTGTTCAATTCTATTTTATTTACCTACCTGTTTTAACATAATCATATAAGTACTATAATATTTTCTAACAGGGACAAAATTGAGAATATTTTAGGAAAAGAAACTAAAAGTATATATAGATCAAAAATTATATGCTTATTAATTTTTGAGCCATATTTTAAGTCAAATTTATCTATCTCTAATCTTCTTTTTCTATTGTACGTGAAATTTAGAATTTTTGAACTTGCTATAATGGATCAAATGCTTAACTAAAGTATACCTTGGTTATCAAATTGAAAAAATAAAAATAAAAATAAAAATTCAGCAACTCATTGATATTACTCATGAAATATAGGGTAGCATAATGTTTTTTATTTTTCTACGTAGTGTCTTTTTTTGATCGAACATGGGTATCTTATACTTACTCTTAATGAGGTTTTGGTCCATGTTACGAAATCTCACATCCCATATTGATTAAATATCGAATTTGACATAATATAACTTTACATATCTGTTTGGACCTTCTACTTACAATTTAGGCTTTAGGTTAGAAACTTTACCTGGTATCAATTAAGTTTATTTGAGTTCTCCACTTATAATTTTAGATTTTTAGACTCCTAATTCTTAAATGATGATTCTTTTTCATCTACCATATCATATCGGTCTATAATGATTAATGAGAAGTTTAAGTCATACCAAATCAGGCAATTTGAAAAAAAAAAAAAAAAAAACAACCAACGAGGGGACAATATGGACTCCAAATGTGAACGCAGCAGATATTCCTAGCAGTTTCTTTCATGATACCTTGCAAAGTGACTTTATTGGTTTACTCACATCCACATGTTTCTTCTTCCCCTTATCCTTACCTTCGTTACGTTGGATGCCTTTTCTTCATTGACTATTTTGCTCACAATTAACGATTAGAAATTACCAAGAGGGCTTTCTGTTTGCCATCTTCTTGACTTTGCTTCTGCGCTTCTTTTTCGACCTTGTCCAAATATTTGAAGCCAGTCCAGCGAGGTACGTCATCTTCCCATCTCAACTTTTGTGACTTTTCTTTTCTTCCTTTAATCTAAGATGTCATATAATTCTCCCAACTCGCATGTTTTGCTTTCTTATGTTTCATGCTTGGAAAGACAAAAACTTAGTCATCTTTTTGACATTAATCTTTGATTTTGATTTTTGATTTTTGATTTTTATTCTTTGGGTAGCTAAACGAAAGTATTTATTACTCCCTATTTTATTATAATTAGAAGGAGTTAAAGTACACCGTAGGATACATACCCCAAGACCCCAAGCACACCCCCAAATATGAAAGAACCCCTAACAGTCCACTAACACGACACCAGAATGCAAAAGCTTCGCAAGCAGCACAAGCTACTCAAAGACAAAGTATCGAACACCTAATATGCTAACACTAAAATTCTCACAATACAACCGACTAGGGCCACCCAAGAGCCACAATACAAACAGAAACTCAAAGGGTAGAGATGGCATCATGGCATCCACACTGACACTGCAATAAGCGCTTCAGCAAAACACACCAGCACAGATGAGGAAACCGCCACTAAGCCACACCCAGCTAATTAGAAACAGAGATGAGGCCAATGGAGCTTCAACAACCTCTATCTCATTTCCAAAACCACAGGAATAAGATTCAAACATGCTTCTGGCTCTGAAATGAAGTCACAGTCCTCTTCACCGGTTCCTTAGCAAAACCAAGCTGCCAGGCCATTCCCCAGGTGCATAAGAAATCACACACCTCTCGATTTCTCCCATTAAAGGATGAATTTCATTAATGATATAATTATACTTCCACACATATGGTTCCCCTTTTAACCCAGGAGACAGCAACAGAAGAATCAGATTCAAGAACCAACATTACTTTCTTGACCATAGATAAAGAGTAAGACAACTAAATTTTGTCCAAGGCTTGCTTTATTTGACTTACATCTCTGCTTGTCTAGTATTTTCTAATTGTATTTCATGCAATTCCATTTAGGGTATTAAAAAATTGGGTTAAAAAATGAAAAAAAAAGGCTCCGAAGCAAAAACTAAATAGAATTGTTACCCAAGCAATGTCACATCGTTCTTCCTTTGTGGAATTGTCCGTGATCAAGTACCCAAAATAAAAACCAAAAAAAGAAAGAAAAAGGAACTGGCTATGACCAATGCTGAAAGAAAAACTTAACATTTTAACCCTTGAACTTTTGTAAGCTGGTACTTTCACTCATGGGCTTATTGCTGCTTGTAATGATGTGGTATCTTTCTTAAACTATTTGACATAATTGTTCAATCTGGGTCATGCTCTCTTGACAATCTTGCTGTGTGTGTGTATATATATATATAGATAGATAGATATATAGTGGGAATTTAAATTTTTGGAGATTTAGCTGTGCTATAATACCACTATCAATTTTTTTATGTTTTAATGAAAATCTTATTAATTAATAAAACTATCCTTATACTATTATTACATACGGAGTATAATTTATACTTAGAAACTGATTCTATTTTGTGGAAAGTTTAGTTCTTCTCTTTTTAATATATCCTATGTACTTTTCCCTGTGGTCAATTGACCATAATTCTAATTTATTATACTCAATTTCAGGAGTTCCCCCTTTTTTTTTAAATTTATTTTTTATGGTGCTTGCCACTTAAGATTCTAATGTGCCTATGTGGTATTATGCAGTGCCTTGAATATGGATTTTGTAGGGAACACTCTATTGCCTCTCATAGGCGAACAAGTCAATCATCACAGAAGCCTTGACGAAAACATGAATAAACTCAAAAGAAAATGTGAAGAACTTAACTGCCGAAAGGTAGATGTTGAATCAAAAATGGCAACACAAGTCAAGCCAGGAAAAAAGTTAAAGAAAGAAGTTGAATTTTGGTTGGCTATGGTACAACGGATTGATGATAAGACACAAAGGATTGAAATTGAAGTTGGTGAAGAAAGATATTTGGAACGCTCACGCCTAGGAAAACTCATTGCTGAGATGATTCATGAAGTTGAAGAACTTCATCAAAAGGGAAGTTTTTCTGATGATTTGGTAGTTGATGCACTTCCAAGAAATGGAGAGATGCTACCAACAACAACTTTAACAGGTGAAACTACAATAAAGAAAAATATGGAAGAAATTTGGGACTGCTTGATCGATGATAAGATAAAACTGATAGGAGTGTACGGTATGGGGGGGATCGGTAAAACTACTGTCATGAAGCATGTCAACAATAGACTCTTAAAAGAAACTGATAAGTTCGATAATGTAATTTGGGTCACTGTATCAAAGGTACTTGATGTTATTAAACTACAAGATGCCATTGCACGTGCATTGAATCGAGATCTCTCAAGTCATGATGATGAAACAATAAGGGCAGCAAAGTTATTTGATATGTTGAGAGGAAAGAAGAGGTACGTGTTAATTTTAGATGATGTATGGGAAGCTTTCCAACTTGAAAATGTGGGAATCCCAGAACCCACTAGTGCTAATGGATGCAAATTAGTATTGACAACTCGATCACTTGATGTGTGCCGGAGTATGAATTGTAAAGGTGTTAAATTAAAGCTTCTTTCAAAAGAAGAGGCATGGAACTTATTCGTGGATAAAGTTGGGTGTAATGTTTTTCTTACTCCAAGTTTGGAAGCAATTATGAAACTTGTTGCTAAAGAATGTGCTTGTTTGCCTCTTGCGATTATAACGATAGCTAGAAGTATGATGGGTGTAGTCGAAGAATGTGAGTGGAGGAATGCTTTGGAAGAATTGAGAGAATCTACTGGGGGGCTGAATGACATGTGGAAGGTACTTAAGCAGCTGAAATATAGTTACATTTGCTTAAAAGATGTGAAGCTTCAACGTTGTCTCCTGTATTGTGCATTATATCCTGAAGACTTTGAGATCAGAAGAAAGGAGCTCATAGAGTATTTGATTGTTGAAGGAATAATAGAAGGAACGAGTAGGCAAGCAAAGTTTGACAAGGCCCATTCTATGTTAAATAAACTTGAGAATGCATGCTTACTGGAAAGTGTTACAAACTATTTAAATTTCAAATGTGTGAAGATGCACGATTTGATTAGAGACATGGCAATCCAAACCATGGGTCAGGGATTCATGCTCAAAGCTGGTGTGGGATTGAGAAATTTACCAGACTTGGAGAAATGGACGAAGAATCTTGAGAGGGTTTCCTTAATGTTGAATGACATAAGAGAAATCTGTCCTGGAGAATCACCAAGATGTAGCAGGTTGTCTACCTTGTTGCTATCAGGAAATGGAGGATTGAGAAGCATTCCAAGTTCTTTCTTTCTGCAGATGCATGACCTCAAGGTTCTCGATATTTCTTACACTCTCATTACGACTCTGCCAAATAGCATCTCCGACTTGGAGAATCTCGTTGCGTTATTTCTTAGAGGGTGTCATCGTCTAAAATATGTACCTTCATTAGCAAAGCTTAGATTATTAAGGATGTTGGATCTCCATTGGACAAGAATTGAAGAAGTACCTCATGGTATGGAAATGTTAGTCAATCTCAGATGCCTTAATCTTTATGCAGAAGATTTAAAGATGTTACCAGCTAGGTTACTGCCCAAACTTTCCCGTCTGCAGCGCCTAATAGTCTACTGGAACTCAGAGACATTAAAACTAAAAGGAGAGGACGTGGCGGGCTTGAGGACATTGGAAACTTTTGCAGGCCAGTTTTATGACTGGCACGACTTCAACACGTATGTCAGAACCCTGTTGGTTCAAGGGCCCCGCAAATACCTTCTTCAAGTGGGATCAAGCGACCATTCAATAAATTTTGATGAAGAAAGGAGTCCTTTTAGTAAATGTGTAATATTAAGAAAATGCAGGATCAGTAAAGGTTGTGATGATCCCGTTGTGCTCCCAAAAGATGTTGAGTTCTTGGAGATTAAGGAGTTCCACGATGCGAGAAGCTTATGTGATGTTTCATTGTGTAATAATGCAACCTAACTTCTTGAAGTGCTGTAAAATTATCAATTGTGATGGGATGGAGTGCTTGCTTTTGCCTTCATCGTCCTCCTCCTCTTACTACACCCCGCTTCAAAGCCTTGAAGAACTAGAGCTTACTGATTTGCAGAACTTACGCATTCTCTTTAGAGGAGGAGCTTCACCACCACCACTTGGAACCTTTTCCTGCCTAAAAAATCTGTGTATTGAGAAGTGTCCGAATATTAAGAAGCTTTTCACACTGGGATTATTGCCGCACCTCCAAAACTTGGAACGGATTCAGGTCCGAAAGTGTGAAGGAATAGAGGAGATAATTGCAGCAGAAGCAGGAGGAGAAGAAGAAGAACAAGAGATGGGTGAAAGCAGCAACCATTCTTTTGTAAGAGATGATGATACCATCTTTACAATTACTCTCCCAAAGTTGAGATTTTTGGCTTTGCACAGTCTGCCAAAATTGAAGAGCATCATCTGCGGTAGGGGGATGATGGTTTGTGATTCTCTCCATGAAATTTTTATACGTCGTTGTCCTAAGCTAAGAGTCTCTCTCTCTCTCTGCCAATGATTAATGGAAAACTATCTCCTCCTGCCGCTTTGCAAAGTATCTGGGTGGATAGAAAATGCTGGGAGGTGCTAGAGTGGGACCATCCCAACACCAAGGATGTCCTTCAACCTTTTCTTTAGAGAATGTAGAATTTGATATTATTTACAATGTTTTTAACCTCTAGTACTAATAATAATAAAATAGCTAGGCTATATATCAGTTCAATTAATCAGAATAGTTGTATTTATTGGATTGAAAAATGTGTAATAAATCTGAATGAATCAGAGAAGAGAGACAAGGAAAGTCAAATCCTTAACCATGTGTTTGGTTTCCTAGAATGCTAACCAATAGGCAAGGGAAAGAAATAAGGGTTCAATTTACATTTCTATTGTGGAGTTCCTCATAGTTCAATTCTATGTTTTATTTTCTCGAAGTCTTACAAGATATGTAGCTAGGAATAAGGCTTGGTTGAGTTGAATTGAGTTGAGTTGAGTTGAGTTGTACAAGAAATAAGTTGACTACTTTGTTTTTTCAAAAACAAAAACAATGAAAACCAATAGGTTTCAATTTACCTTTTCTTTCTTTTTAACCAGGTTCTTGGCAACCGAACAAAGCTTTAAGGCATTGTTTGTTTCTTAAAGGAATGAGAAAAAAAGAAAAGAAGCCAATGGGCCATAGCTCAGATGGCATCCAGGTGGGGTGGGGTTTGGGGTTCAAGTCCCTTCCAATGTAAACCAACAAAAAAATGTAAACCAAACTCCTTTCTTTAAGATTTTATAATCATTTTCTTTCTTAAGTCTTGTATTACCTTAAGCATCTTTCTCAAGGAAAAACAAAATATTCAGCTCAATAATATCTTATACAGTAATTTAACCTGAATTAAATATTTTGATTTCTTAGTAACTAACAGAAGAGAATACAAGACTTGAAGTTTCTTCTCTTTTCCTCTGTTTTCTTGTCAACCAAACAGAGGGTTGGGTTACTAATTACAAATGAGTTCCAAACAATATATATAACAAAATTGAGGCAGTCTATAAAGGAAAGAGGAGAAGAAGAAAAGCATAGGGCTCTGTTTGGTTTTTGAGAAATGCACGAATAGAAGAGAAAGTGAGATTTTAAATCACAAGTTTAAAACAAAAACCTATAACTCTAAAATGTTTACATGGTGCCAGGTGCTCTTGGATGGGCTAAGGTTTCTCTTGCTTAATTTCAATGAAGTAGATACATTATCAATAACTATATAACAGTAGATTCAACGAGCTGTATCAAAATAATTCCATGGAGTGTGCTAGAAATAAATTGCTGTGTGTCACGTTTCCCTGATTTCCACCTTTGCATCTTTACAAATTCCATGTAGGTCTCACTGAAACAGAAAATATGAAACAATGGCTACAACATTGTTTTTGGAGCACACACATGCTTGTCTTTGGTTTGATGGAGCTTGAAAAAACAAATCTTGTATGTTTTTTTCTTGGGGCTGAAGTGGGCAGTTCAGTAACGACAATGGGATCATTTGTTCTACTTGTTCTACAGAGACTATCTCCAAATAGTTCAAGCTTTGGAGAAGCCTAGATCGTATCATCAAGTTGTCCGTCCGATATTTGTACTCGTATTAAACAAGGGAATAAAACATCTGCCAATATGGAATCATGGAATATTGGAACTCACGACCTCCATGGAGAGTGGCTCCCTTTTGTCTTTTGTTTTGTTTTCATTTTTCCCAAGTCCATTCCCCACACCTCCTTGGCATTGCTTCTGAGCTTCTTTCTCTATCTTATCAAGGTATGCTATCTTCCCATTTGAATTAATGTAGCTTTGGTTTTCTTCTTCGCTTAAAGGTCTCATATAATTCTCCCAAGTTGATTTTAATTATTTTATATTCAGTTTTCAATTTCATGCTTTGAAGAGAAAGAAAACTTGTTCTACCATTTGGATTTTTTTTTTGAAGGTCCTATACCTACTGCATCATAGATCTCTCATGTAGCTAATTTTGATCCAAGACTTACAGATTTTCTTGTCTCATATTATCTAGATACATGATTATTATTTTTTTTTCCCAGTCAATTAATTGTTATTTAAGGTTAGTTATTCACTATTCGCCACAATAAAGTACATGCAATCCATTTGGGGTAGTATTATTATTATTATTACTATTATTTTTTTTTTAAAAAAAAAGGAAAAGGAAAAAAGAAAGGTTCCGTTACAAATGCAATATCATCTATTATCATGATATATAAGTTATTTCTTAGAAACTGATTCCATTTTTTGATAGCCCGTTCTTGATTACATGTTGAATATATATAAGGTGCTTCTTTATTTACTATATTTGATTTACTTCCCCCATGGTCAATTGGTCATTCTTGTTATTTATGATGCGTTTGGATGAGCGATTTGTAGGAGGGATTTGAGCTAAGATGGGATTTCAATGGAAAATTATGGTGGCAACAATTGCAGCGAATGAGGTTGAAATCCCATCTTAGCCCAAATCCCTTATTCAAACGCACTATTATTGTACCCAATTTTTTCAACTATTTGTGTTTCTTTTCTTGAGTTCCAGTGTTTGTTTTGTAACTTAATATTCTAACATGCCTTTGTGGTGTTCTATAGTATGTTGAGAGCGGAATTTATAATGGAAAATATAACATCTGTGCTGGGTGATCAAGTCAATCATTACCGAAGCCTTAATGCAAACATGAATAGACTCAAAAGAAAATGTGAAGAGCTGAACTGCCGAAAGGAAGATGTTGAATCAAAAATGAAAGCAGATCTGAAGCCAGGAAAGAAGTTAAAAGAAGAAGTTAAACTTTGGTTGGCTACTGTACAACGGTTTAATGAAGAGACACAAAGCATTAACGAAGAGAAACAAAGCATTGAAAATCAAGCTGCAGCAGTGAGGTACTTGGAGGGCTCGCGCCTGGGAAAACTCGTTGTTGAGAAGATTCAAGAAGTTGAAGAGCATCATACAAAGGGAAGTTTCCTTGATGGTTTGGTAGTTGATGCATCACCAAGTCGTGGAGAGATACTGCCAACAACAGCTTTAGCAGGAGAAACTACAATTAAAAAAAATATGGAAGAAATTTGGGATTGCTTGGTGAATGATGAGATCAGATCGATTGGAGTGTACGGTATGGGGGGCATTGGTAAAACCTCCATCATGAAGCATATCCATAATAGACTCTTGAAAGAAACTGATAAATTCGATAGTGTATTTTGGGTCACTGTATCAAAGGTGTTCGATGTTATTAAATTACAAGATGACATTGCAAGTGCACTCAATGAAGATCTTTCAAGACATAAATGTGAAACAACAAGGGCAGTAAAGTTATATTCAATTTTGAAAGAAAAGAAGAGTTATGTTTTAATTTTAGATGATGTGTGGGAGGCATTCGAACTTGAAAATGTGGGAATCCCAGAGCCCACTCCCAATAATGGATGCAAAATAGTATTGACGACTCGATCACTTGATGTATGTCGAAGAATGAACTGCAAAGATATCAAAATGGAGCTTCTTTCCGAAGGAGAGGCATGGAACTTATTCTTAGATAAGGTTGGTCAAGATCTTCTGCATACTCCAAGTTTAGAACCAATTATGAAACTTGTTGCCAAGGAATGTGCTCGTTTGCCCCTTGCGATTGTCACAATAGGTGGAAGTATGAAGGGTGTAGTTAACGAATGTGAGTGGAGGAATGTATTGGAAGAATTGAGAGAATCTACAGGAGGGCATAATAACGACATGGGCAAGGTGATTGAGCAGTTGAAACATAGTTACATTCGCTTGAAAGATGAGAAGCTCCAACATTGTCTTCGATATTGCACATTATATCCTGAGGACTTTGCAATTGAAAGAATGAAGCTGATAGAGTATTTGATTGTCGAGGGAATAATAGAAGGAAAGAGTAGGCGATTAGAGTTTGACAAGGGTCATTCTCTATTGAATAAACTTGAAGATGTCTGCTTATTGGAAAGTTGTACAAACGATCAAGATGAAGAATGTGTGAAGATGCACGATCTGAGTAGAGACATGGCACTCCAAATAATGGGTCCAGGGTGCATGGTAGAAGCTGGTGTGCAGTTGGGAGATTTACCAGATGAGGAGCATTGGACAGAGGATCTTGAGAAGGTTTCCCTAATGCACAACAATATAAGGGAAATCTCTTTTAGAGCACCACCAAAGTGTAGTAGGCTATCAACCTTATTGCTGTCCAAAAATGTAGAACTAAGATGGATTCCGGATCCTTTTTTTGTGCACATGCACGGGCTCAAGGTTCTTGATCTTTCCTACACTGGCCTTAAAAATCTGCCAAATAGCATCTCTGACTTGGAAAATCTCACTGCATTACTGCTTCGCGGGTGTACGAGTTTAAAACGTATGCCTTCGTTAGCAAAGCTCAGGGCATTAAAGATGTTGAACCTGCATTGGACTGGGATTGAAGAAGTACCACAAGGTATGGAAATGTTGGCCAACCTCAGATGGCTTGATCTTGACGCACCGGATATAAGAATGCTACCAGCTGGGTTATTACCCAAACTGTCCCGTCTTCAACACCTGGTTGTTTGGTTGGGATCAGAAACTCTCAACGTAAAAGCATTGGAAGTGGCGGCCTTGAGGAAGCTGGAAACCTTTGCAGGCCAATTTCACGACGTCCATGAGTTTAACACGTATGTCAGATCCTGGCAAGGTCGAGGGCCGCTCAAATACCTTCTCAAAGTGGGACAAGGAGATAGCAGTTATATAAGTTTTGATGAACAAGGGAGTCACCCTTCTCGAGAAGGTGCGGTAATAAGGAGTTCTCTGGGAAGAAATGTTGTACTGAGAAAATGCAATATTAGCAAAGGAGGAGAAGATTCGCTTGTGCTCCCAAAAGACATTGAGCTCTTAGATATTGGGAAGTGTCATGATGTGAGAAGCTTGTGCGACGTTTCTTCATTAAACAATGCAACTGACTCTCTAAAGAACTGCGAAATTGATGGCTGCGATGGGATTGAGTGTGTGCTTTCCTCCTCGTCATTTTCACTTCCAAGCCTTGAGATGCTAGATCTTTATAAACTGCGGAACTTGCGCACCCTCTTTAAGGGAGAAGGAGCCTCACCACCACCGCCTGGCACGTTCTCCCATCTTAAAGATTTAGTCATCTGCATGTGTCCGAAGCTAAGGAAGTTGTTCACGCCTGAGTTGCTGCTGTATCTCCAAAACCTCGAAGGGATTAGAGTCTCTTCTTGTGAGGGAATGGAGGAGATAGTAGCAGCAAAAGCAGAAAGAGAAGAAGAAGGGATGGGTGTAAACAATGATGATTCATTTACCACAATCACTCTCCCGAAGTTTAGGATTTTGCGATTGGTGAACCTACCAGAACTGAAGAGCATCGTCTGTAGTAGGGGAACTATGGTTTGTGATTCTCTCGAAGAAATTCAAGTATTGGATTGTCCGAAGCTGAAGAGGCTCCCTCTCTCTCTGTCCATGCTCAATGGTCAACCGGCTCCTCCCCTGGCTCTACAACGTATCGATGTATACAATCGAGAATGGTGGGAATCACTTGAGTGGGACTGTCCTTACGCTAAGGATATCCTTCAACCTTTCCTTAATCGTGGACGAGGGCAACCTGTTCGATGAAATGCCTGTGTATTTATAAGACTCTTGTCTCAACACTCATATGTTAATACTCTGTAATTTATCACACAAAACATTTTGCATATAATAATTTTGCACTGTGAGGGGACTTTTTGAGGGAACTTATTGTCAGTGAGTATTGTCCCCTGAATTTTTTGTTTGTTTAAAAAAAGCATGTTCTCAAATGTTTTGTTTGTTTAAAATAGTTTTCAGTGTACACAATAGAAGAATCCCTTGTGTTGCATTTCTTTTGTTTTTCTGGAGCCATGTGAGATGGAGCAGCAGGACAAAAGAAGGAGAGATTTCGAAGGGCTACCTTAGTTTCTTTTTTGGGGGAATTACCGATTAGGTTCATCATTTCATGGTATTGCCCCATAAGGATGTTTTGACTATCAACTTGTTTTTGTTTCCAGTAGTTTATAATAAAGTTAGTAGTCAGTTTGTTGAGGCAATCCTTCTGAGGCAATTCCATGGAATGATGAACCTAATCGGGGAATTTTTTAAAGCACTGGTATTACACTTAACCAATTTCTTTGCCTAGATCTTTCTAGGAAGGTGGCCCACAAAGCACAATGATCGTAGTCTTGCTCTTACATTGGACACCCATGCTTGGATGATTCAAAGCTTAGTGGATTTCATTCTCTTCTCAGAAAGGATCCCGTTTGTTATCTACTTCTACTTGACTTTATTTCTGTGCCCCTTTCTCCTTTTTATCAGAACTATTAAAGCCAGTACTCCAGCAAAGTATAGATACTGTCTCTCAAGTTGCAGTTAAGAATTTTATTTATTTTATTATTATTTTTTTTCCACTTCAAAATTTTCTTATCTATTTACACTGTCTCCCAAAATTTTCTTATCTAATATGGTGATGTGTATGTTCAGAATTTAGCATTTAGACATGTACTATAAGCACGAGAAATGTTTTTAAAGGTGAGTATTAGGCGAGGCATAAGCCTCAAAACAGAAAGCATTACCCCTATTTTTTATTGGATTCCAAGAGGTTAGGCTAAAGGGGCCTTTCTCGAGGCCAAAGGATCTTTAGAGGAATGGGATTGAGGGTTTTGTACTGAATCCTTATCCATTACAGTGGATTTAATCTTTTTCTACCGTGGACGTAAACATCTTGCTAAACCAAATGATACGAACCATTGGATAGAACTCACCTTTGAAAACCGGCTTGCAAGGGGAGAGTGCCCAAAAGCTAATATACACATGGTCAAGCCCATACTTAACCGATGTGGAACATTAAGATCATAACTTACCACCATGCTTCCGCAACCGAGGTCCACGGTAGCCTACTCTCTCAACACTGACTTGGTGGTAGCCCTTTCCCTTTTAACGGCTTCACTCATCTATTAGTATTCAATGAAGTATAGCACTAAGTCCATACACAATACTAAGTCATCTTAATCCAGCCTATAGGTCGCCCCTTCCACAACACAACGATCAGAGAGAGCCGCATCTCATACTACGTCCGATCCCATACTCGACACTGTGACTAATTTTGATACCAAATGATACCAACCCTTCTTGTGTGTGTGTGTGTTCTCTTTTTTTTTTCCTATGATAATGCTTATCGTATAGCATGTTCTATTTTATTCACACAAAAAAAAAAAGAAAAAAAAGAGAGCAAAATTATACTTTGGCAAACACTGTTTTGCGCTAATGCGCTGTTAACAACGTTGTTGATTTGAGTTTGGTCATTGTGAACTCAATCGGCTCGTTTTAAGGTTTAAAGTGCCAAAGTGAATTCTGATCCCAAGTTTTGGATGTTTTATACAATTTGCCCTATTTATAAATTTCTATTTGGAGAGTTCATGCATGTGGCTCCAATTGAGATGGTAAGAGCACTGGCCAGCTTTCCTCCTTGTTGAAGTCCCTATGCAGTGGTATTTCTCCCTCTCTGGAACTTCTCTTTGTTGGCCTTTCTTTTAAACCGTCTTTTCAGACCCCATTAATTTAGACAAGTTTGTGTTTATTTTGTAAAGACATGACTTACTTTGTTGCTTCTCAACATCCATTCCCTGTTTTCTCCTCTAAATCTCTCCCATTTCCATGTTTATATTTTCCACTGAAATGGTGGATGGTTCCACTTTCTGTTCAATCTTGCTACAACTGTTGTCGTAATTTATTTTTATCTTTGACTTTTCGGTCTGATGTTGGACTTATATAACCAAGGAAAAACATGGTTGGGAACAAATTTCTTGGTCAGGCAGGCATGCAGAAGGCAATGGCAGCAACTCTCTCAAACCAAATTGATCCTTTCACAAATGAGCAAAGAGGAACCATGACTTTGAAAGTTGAGAATTAATCTTAAAAGCTATAATTACATACATGATCTTCCTTCTAATTGTGTTGTTCTTCACTTATCTTCAATTATCTTTCCATAATGTTTGATCCTTTATGTAATCTTTTTTTTCCCCCTTTTGGTTTATGACAGGACTTCAAGCAACTCTTGCTTTTTCTCCCTCTCATTACATATTCTGACTTTGAAATATTTGATATGGAATGTATACAATTAAGCTTCCTGTTTTCCCATTTCCCAATTAAAGTTCTGCTCAAATTAAAATGACTCATGCCACTACTTGTATGATCTAGACCTGACATAGATATAGTGCTTCAATTAATTTTGGAACTTGTGAGATCATTAGCATCACCTGGCTGAAGGCTCTTGGAATTTGATGAGAAACCATGCTTTGTAGCTTGAGTTAACCCCGCTCCTTCAATACTTTTCATTCCTGCTCTACATTAATATTTTATACACAATCAGTGCAACCCTGTTTTCTACTTTCACTAGACACTATAAGTATGACGTGGTTATGTATGAATTATGAAATTTTGGGGTTTGAATGGGCAGGTAACCGAGTGGGGAAGTGGAATGTGGAGAGTGAACAAGTGCGGGCTAATTTAATTTAGTGGATTGGAATGAGGGTTAAATAAGATTTCAGAGTACTACTTTCTCCAATTAGTTTTTTCTCAAAATTTTTCCACTCACATGGGATGGGATTGGATCCTATCCCATATGAGAGTGGAAAAAATTGAGGGAAAAAAATATATATATATATGCGAGAAGCAGGCCTGTTTGGTCATGTACTCAAATAATGGAATTCTGTGCTCAAAGTTGCCGAAAACAAAAACCAATTAGAGAACATGTTTAAGAACATGTCTTATAAAAAATTAAAAAAAAAAAAAAAACAGAACAAAACAAAAAAAACATGTTTAAGAACATGTTATTGAAAACTATTTTTTATCTTTTATTTTTTATTTTTTATTTTAATTTGAAAACGGATCATTTTCAGAAAATATAAAAATAAAGTTCTGTCTTTTGTTTTCTGATTTTTCTTTATGAAACATAAAACTACAAAAAACCATATTCTCAAATGTTTTTTGTTATTTAAAAAAGTTTTCAGAGTACACAATAGAAGATGCCCTTGTGTACGTTGGGGCTAGGTATGTGCAGTCTTTCCCATTGGGACAAAGACAATTAATTGTGGAGTCAAATTGAGCCACATGGAGCCATGTGCTATGGAGTTGTAGGTTTTGAAGTTTTTATTAGTATACTTATAAATTATTAAATTCTCAATATTAAAGATTGAAGGTTAGAAGCTTAAGGAAGCCCACATGGAAAAAGGTTAGAATTATTTTTTGTTTGCTGTAGCTGTTCTTTGTTTGTTCCTTTTTTTTTTCTTTTTTTTTTTTTTTTTTTTTTTTTTGAATCCTTTGTTTTTGTTTTGGTTTATTGTCTTCTGCTTTGTACTGGGTTTCCTTGGAAAATATACGTGTTTTTCTCAGCCAAAAAAAAAAAAGGCTCAAGATGTGGAAAACTAATTAGGATTGGATTTTGGGAGCCACAAAACCTCTCAATGATCGTTATTATTTAGATATATATTTGATTTATAGTCCTTGTGATTAATTTCTGTATGTAGTTTTAATTTACTTGCTAAAAGTTTGCTAAATTTTTTTATTTTATTTATTTATTTTTATTTTCTACAAACACTTTCATGCACATTTTTTTGTAATTATGCAGGGACGTGCCTATGGATCTACTAGGGCCAATCCTAGATATTGTACGGATGATATGGGCTCTAGTTGGAAAATGTTTGAAGTATCATAAAAGCCTTGATAAGAATATGAAAAATCTCATAAGGAAATTGGAAGAGCTAAACCATCGAAAGGGAGACATAGAATCAAAAATGAGGGTACAGCTTTGTCTAGGAAAAATTCCAAAGCAAGAAGTTGAATTCTGGCTGCAAGAGATACAACGGATTAATGGCATGGAGAAATACAAGCCATTAAAGGAGAAGTAGGAAAAGGGAAATATGTCTCACGTGCATGCCTTGGAAAACTCGTTGTTAGGAAGATTCAAGAAGGTAAAGCCCTTCATGAAAAGGGTAGTTTTTCTAATGAGTTGGTAGTTGATGCACCTCCTAGCAGTGGAGCGATGTTGCCAACAACAACTTTAGCTGGAGAAACTTCAATAACAAATATGGAAGAAATTTGGGGTTGCTTGATGAATGATGAGATCAGATTGATTGGAGTGTATGGCATGGTGAGAATTGGTAAAACTATCATCATGAAGCATATCAATAATAAATTTGATAATCCCGCTGAAGAAAGGTTTGGATTCGTTAATCCTACTGCCTTTTGTGGGTCAACCGAGTCTATTAAAGGATCTCAGGCTCTTTCAGATCGATTAGGGATTGCTAAGCCTAACCAACTATTTTTTGTTCCATTTGATCGTGTTCAAATTTGTACATTTATTATATATACATGTAGTTGATAAAATAATGATCCATGATACTTATATTTAGTACTTATTCAATCATAGGTTTCATTGGGTATTATTGATTATCGATCCATCATTGTTGACAAAGACGGACCCAAGAGAGGGCCTGGGGGCATGGCCACCCCAACTTTGACAAAATCCTCTTTTTATAACATCCATATTCACTATCCCTTGCTCTCACCTT
Source organism: Liquidambar formosana (assembly GCA_039720395.1). NCBI lineage: Eukaryota > Viridiplantae > Streptophyta > Magnoliopsida > Saxifragales > Altingiaceae > Liquidambar > Liquidambar formosana. The sequence continues at coordinate 15,309,996 of CM077834.1, read as the reverse complement.
CACGTGGCCATCCCAACACCAATAAAAAAAATTTTAAGACCACTTCAATCAGCCTTACTTAAAAATCTAAAAGTCAAACAATAATTTTTTATCCAAAGGGTAAAAGATCTTAAAGTTAGATTATACACAATGGAAAAACTCAATACAAGGTAATTACCAAAAGATAAAAGTTTTGTCTTTTGGCCTTTCATTTACAGATGTATTGGATCTATTAATTTATACTTTTCAAGTTCTCATATTATCTTGAATGGCTGAACAATATGTATCCTTCAAGCCTCACCCTTGATCGGCCAAAAGATTCAAAAGATTGAGAGAAGATCTTCTCTCTTGATTTTTTTTTTTATTTACTAAACAGCACCAGTCTTAGCGAGAGGAACAACTCTACGTCTCTTGCTTCCTCATCAAGTGCGAATTTTTTTTTTAACGACTTTTTGTTTTTTTTTGTTTTGTGTTTTTAGTCTCTCTCTTTTATTTATTTATTTAAATTATTGTCATTTTTTCCTGATAATTTTTTTTTTCCTTATTGGGACATTGTGTGATTGTCTCTAGTTTTATTTTTGATGTATTAATGTAGTCTTTAATCTTAGTATGTTTCTCGTTTTTTAATGCACTGAATGGTGAAATTTTTTTGACTTATGCTTTAGCCACCCCCAAGATGAAATCTTGGTTCCGTCCCTGATTGTTGACAGTGTACTACTTGGATTCAAAGCACAATCAAATCAACCCATCCATGAAAATTATTATAAACACAGTAAGTATTTATTTTTTGCTCGTTTCAATGACTCATGGTAATTCATTATGTACTAAATGTTAACAATTCATTTGTGAGGTGGGCTTAAAATGTTTGGAACTATAAAAGGGATAAAAAAGAAGATAGATGTACATTGGGGAGTGATCAAGGTATAGTATAACAGCATATTTTGGTTCAAATAAAAATATTTAAATAGTAAACTTAACTAATGTCATTATTTACACTTTTATGTAGTGCCCTAAACAACCGAACGACGTGGAATGCAGGTATTATGTGATGAGATACATGAAAGAGCTAATTGAAAATCAAAGCATCCCTATTGAAGAAAATTTAGTGGTATCCCACTCAAATTTACATGAGATCTGTGATGAAGTATATTTCAAGGCACCAATGTCATTTAGGTTTCCCACTCAGATTTAATTTTGGGATAATAATGCATCCTGATCTAAAGTTTTGCATGGTACCACAATGAGGAGGCAGAGTATATGTGGTTTTGGATCTGTTCCTGTTCTCTTTATGATGGAGAAAGAAAAGGAAAACAGAAAAAAACAGAGTGCAGGTTAATTTGAATCAAGGAACTAGCGGAGTATATGTGGATTTGGTCCTTCTTAGTTAAGTTAGTAGTTATATACTATAGAAGTTAGTAGTCATTTTGTATTGATATGTAATTTTATACCCGTAGTGACTGTAGTCGGACCAACCTATAATTCTCCTTTAAATCAAAGGATAAGTTATATGGGGAGAAGAAATTCGGTTTTTAATATTTGACTTTCATGCATAAGTTTCAGTTCACCTTCATACATAAGCAAAAATGGAAAATATCTTCTTTAGAGTACATCCGAATAAAATTAAGACGTTAAATTCAGAAATTATGTGTAGGTAAAATCTATATAATGGGATTTGGGGTGTTTTTTTTTTTTTTTTTTTTTTTTTTTTGGGTTGGAAGAGTTGGGGGGGGGGGGTTTCCCACGATGATAATTGAAAGTGAAAGAACCTAAAATCGGGCGTGGTGTGAGGGGAACATGGGAGCAGTGTAGGTTGTAAGGATTTAAGGGGACACTTGCTCCTGATTCTTCGGATGATAGAGAACTCCATTTTGTCTCCACCATACCCTACTCTGTATTCATTTTCTGGGTGGATGTGGAGTGTGGACCGAGATTTAAGGCTGCTTTGTGGGCTTTTTCGACATGAGAAAGAAAAAGGTTTTTTTTTTTTTTTGTCCTCTCGTAATTTTTCTCACTACTGATTGAGCTACCACTAAAGGTCTAAAGCATCACACTTTGAAGTTTGAAGAACCGAGTGTGCTCTCATTTCTTTTCATTTCTTTTTTCTTCTTTCTTTTGGTAGATGCCTTTTCAAATTTTAGTAAAGTCATCTTTCGGTTTTCGGGACAATATGCAAGTTTGAATTCATGCCATATGGTGCAGTGAAAATAACTCTCGAATTACTAGACGGAGAGAGACGCAAATTAGAATACTGAGTATAGTCACTTTGTATTCAAAAAATTGAAGTTCGGTAGCCTGCTTGAAACAGGATTAATACTAGATAATGATCGTCTGATCATTTGATTCATTGTGGCCACAAAGTTACGAATTAGAATGATACAAAAGAGTAAATAATATAGGATAGTCATCTCGAAATTTCTTAGAATAATGAAATAAAAACTTGAAATTTTGTAGTAACATTTTTATTTAATTTCGACGTATTGATAATTTCAATCTCATTTACAATGGACATGTGTTAAAGAATAGTAGTGATACATAGGACCACTATTAGAGGACCAAAATATAAGACCATTGAGCCTGGCTGAACCTGATTGATTAGTGGTATTAACACTGTCAGGAGTCAAAATATACCTAAATATGGGAATTCCTAATTTCCCAGGTTCGATTGCTTCAAAAAAATCAGATAATTGGGGTTTTATCTAAATTTCAAAAAACCTTCCTCATATATTCTCCTTCCTTTCAGCGATTCCCAAAAGGAATCATTCGACCAAGCTTGATCAAATCTCTCGCACTCGAAAACCTCTCCCATTCAAGTTCGCCCCCGTCGCTCACTAGCATTAGGAACCAATGTGACCTAAATAGCTCTCATCTTCTCCCCCATTTTAACGATTTCCAAAAAGAATCAAACGGCTCTGTTTTTCACCGGCGTAGAAAATCAGATATCTTAACTCCGGCCCTGATACTCACCGGCCTTGTTGGGGTTTTACATTTGTTCGTTGCGTACCCGTCCGACAAGGGTTTTTCATCGGCGATTTATTGATTGGGTGGCTTTGCGATAGGGGGTTCTTTATCATCCCATATTGGTTCTTCATCGACGGTTTGCTCCTCAAATGGCAAAGGGTAAATGTACTATTTTTAAGATAAAAGACTATGTTTTTTTGTTTTGTTTTGTTTTTTTTTTTCCTACTTCAATGTCGACTTCTCATTCTGATTTTGAAGATGTTAGGGTTTTATCAATTATCCCCAAATTTGTTGGCTTCAATCATCCAAATAGGCAGATTTTTATTTTTATTTTAATGGTTATTGAAATATTTAGTGCTCACATCATCAATTAATTAGATAAGTTGGATAATATTATCTTAATTTGTTGTTTTTTTTTCCTACTTGTTTAGGAGACATTGTGATGTATATTAAGATAGGGAAATGATAAGGGTACAGTATTTGAATAATTCTCCCCTATTCGATTTTCCCTATGTATAAGCTAGTTTTCCTTACCATGTTTATTCAGATAAGTTTTCAAATATATTAAGGTGTTATCTTATAATTTCGGATAATGTGTATAAGAAAATTAAGTGAAATATCTAAAAAATGCTTTTGCCCAACTAGGTTCTAAGAAGTATAGAATTACTAAAGATTGTTAGTTGTTGGCATCATGACTTGCATAGACAATGGAGACCAGATGCATGGACCAAGGAATTGAAGAAGACGTACTCAACACTTCCACTTTTGGTCCAAATTTAGGAAAACATTGGGTGCAGTAGTCAATTTGTACTTACAAGAAAGAAAAATAAAATTATGAGCTTGTTTCAATACCATGAATTTGAGACTCTGTCCATTTGGAATGAGAGTAGGGTGGCTAGAACAAAGTGAACATAGTCAATATAGGAAATGGCTATTTGGAATTTTGAAAAACAGAGGGGAAATTTACCATTTATTACTTTATATTTTTCTTTCTTTTTTCTTTTTTTTTTTTGAAAAAAAGGTTTTGCCTAGGAATAAGGAAGAAAAATTATAGGAATTTGATTCAAGAGTTGGATGAATGAGAGAAATAGTATCTAAACTTTTGAATTAAAATCGACAAATTTGGGCTAAGAGAAAAATAGACTGCTTCAATGTGGCGTGTGAAAGATAGTTCTCGAAGTAAGGTTAATCCAAATAGAAAGAGCCATTACGAAAATCATGAGGGGAAAAAAATAAGTAAACGGGTCAATTCATGAAATCCAAAAAGTGATTGATGGTAACCAAGTACTGGCCACCACATCAGGGGATCTGGATCGGTGGCCTAGTAGTCCAAGCTTAAGTCAACACGCACTTGTGCATAAGTAGTTCAAATTTTGATCAGCTACTCTCCTAATAAATACACAGATGCTGCTCTTTCCAAATAGGTTGCTTTAACGGGTTAGAGATTGCCACCCAACCTTCTAATCTCGGTTTCATTATACCCGAAAGGAGAAAAAATAATTAATAAATCCACATGCATCCTAATTGCCTCTAAATCAAGTTGACAATATGAAAACACAAAATCAATGTGTAAGAGCTAGTTCCCATCCTCTCTATTAATGTGTCCTAGTCAAAATGAGAGGGCCTATAAAAGGGTATCACCCTCAAAGATACTTCTACAACCACATTGCCGCAGGAGTAACTTCTACTCAAAATCTAGTCTGTTGTCAAGATAGGATTTCACCACATCATTCGAAGACTTCACTTTACCAGTTCGCCAATGTGGAGAAGCAGTAGGCCAACTTGTAGATTATATTGATGCTCCTAATTTTTGAGCTATAGGACACAACAGTGGTCCTGATGGTGCATCGTGTGTGTTTGGTCAATTGATACAATGTGAGGTCCCAATTTAAAGAGGGTAGGGCCTATCTAGTAGCAACCATGGGTTGCGTGACATGCTTGGCCCCATTTGTCGTGACATAATGGTAGAGTGGGTTTTACTAGCGCTATAAACAAGTTGAAGTGACCTCAATAACATATTATTTTGACTTGGTTGATAAATTAACGAACTCAAAAATAAAATATGAGTTTAACTCATTTATTTTACAACTGAATTTGATTGAGATTTAGCAAGTTGATTTTGAGCAAGTTGATTTTGAGCTAAACTTAAAGTAGTTTAATTATTTAAAATATTAATGAGAACTTATAAGGCTAAGTACTCTATGCTACTTTGACTCAATAAATTAATAATATCATAAATGTTGTCTATGTTTGGCTCTTTTATCATATGAGTAAGTTCAAACAAACCATTCCTCAGCCCCCTTCCCAAAAAAAATTTCAAACAAGCCATTTACCAAATGCATGAAAATGCCATGGATCCCCATTAGTTTTTATTTTATTTATTTTCTTCATAATGATGTAGCTATTAATATGTTACATCGCATTAGTATACTATAAAAAAAATTAAAAAGATTATTTGAGATATATAGTAATATTTCCTATAAAGTCAATCTCAAGACAATCTCTAATAGCTTGGCCCACACTTCTTTTTCTTCTTTTTTGTTGTTGTTGTTGTTATTGTTGTTATTGTTGTTGTTGTTGTTGTCGCTGTTGTTGTCACTATTGTTGTGGTTATTGTTATTGTTGTCATCATTGTCGTTGTTGTTATGGTTGTTGTTGTCGTTGTCGTTGTTGTCGTCGTTGTCTTTGTTGTTGTAGTTGTTGTTGTTATTGTTCTTGTTGTTGTTGTTGTCGTTGTTGTTGGTGTCGTCGTCGTTATTGTTGTTGTTGTCGCCGTCGTCATCATCGTCGTCGCCGTTGTTGTTGTTGTTGTTGTTGTTGTTGAGGAATAACTTGGATCACCTTACAAGTTACAAGTTACGATCCTTGGTTTGACTTTGCTACTTTGTTAAAACGAAAGGCTGGACCATTAAATTCGAGGCCAAACCAACCTAGCTAAATCGTCCTAGTTGGGTGCTTGGGTGGGCCTCTTTTTAAGCGCGGCCCATACCCACCCAACAGATTGAAGAAACTATAGATAATCCCTAGTCACACGCATTAACGGCACCAAGTTTCAGCTTGTTCCAAGCTGAAACTGTGAGCCTACCAATTAAGGTTTTTCTAAGGTTTTGCAACTGTTGAGAAAAAACCCTAGCCTGAAAATATATTCTTCCTTTAATTCTCTTTCCATTGATTATAGATTTGATAGAGGGATTGAAGGTTTCAGACGCTAATATTACCTTATATGTTGACCCATATAAGTAGACGAGTTTCTCAAGCCATCCTCCGCGAGATCAACTCTTTGTTTTTCAAGTACGTTTTCCTCTCTATCACCCTTTCATCCCTCTCTCTTTTACCTCTATGCATATATCTCTGTGTGTCCTACTTTTGGATGTCTCATGGGAACCAAATAGAGGACAAAAAATTTAGAAACTGGGATTTTTACGATTGGTTTCAAGTGGGAATGCAAGCAGAGTATTCTTTGAATCAAGGGCAATGGGTGCCCAACAAAAAAACATGTTTATCTTTGGAAGGAATAGCTAAAGAACTCCCTTTAGAGATAATGATGCCTATTTTAATTTGAACCAAAAAAAAAAAAAAAAAAAACAATGAGTGGAGAAGATTGGTAAGTTATAGAGAACTAGGAATATGTTCCATTTTCCATAAGTTTGAAACTTTGAATGTAGTTCTTGGGTACATATTGTATGGCTAGGAAATGTCGGACACATATCTTATACTGATTCAATAATGTAAAAGCTCATATAACTATATCAAAAAGAGTGGTCTCATTGTTGGCCTAAATGGTTTCAATCCCATAATTTTGATGATGACAATACACAAGATGGCCTAATGAGCTTTTAAATTTCATATAAGACAAGTATTCAAAGCATACATGCCATCAAGGATTAATTTGTCTAATCAACAGAAAATAAACATCAAAGAACTCAAAATGAGCATGCCCAACACTCAAACAAGCTTCCATTAAAGAATCAAGACCTTTGTGAGAGTGATAGGACTATTATTGTAAGATTTAATCTCAATCCATGCTCACTTATAATCAAGGGCCTAGGATCATGCGTATTACATCATTTGAAGCCTAGTTGAATCATCTTGGTTGTCCAAATAAAGGGATTTCAATCCCAAAGACTTGTGCCTTAATGCCTTTTTATTTAGTCTGGGAAATAGACATTTTAGACAACTAAAATAGTATTTAAGTCGACTGAAACATTGTTTTAGACGACTGAAATATGTTTCAGATGACTGAAAGTATTTCAGCAGGTTGAAAATCTATAAGTCTCAATACCTTTCTTCTGGAATTTTTAGACGACTTATTTGAGTCGACTGAAAGATTATTTGAGACGACTGAAAGTCTCTTCGAGATGACTGAAAATTTAAAGTAAAAGATCCAAATTACACATTCTCTACGATTTTCAATAGCCTCATTTTAGATGACTGAAATGATGTTTTAGCCGACTAAAAGGGAATTTCAGACGATTGAAACCCTTGGGCTGACATATAACAACTAGTTTTTTAAATGATTTTTTTAGCATTAAAAGCCCACCAAACTACTTTTTCCAGCATTTATTGCTACAGAATGATCATATTAACTTTTTGGGCTATAAATACAAGTCTTGAACTCATTTATGAGCATTCATTGAGCTAGAAACAAGATTATTTATTACAAGCCCTAATTTCACTTTTGAGCATTCATTGAGATTCAATTAATAGCTAAGTGTGCAATCAATTGCTATGTATTTACTCTTTTGAGAGAGCTTTATTAGCATAAAACAAACTATATTCATATTGTATCAAAGGGTTGTGAGAACCCCCAATTTGTAAGCACTTGAGGAATGTTGTTGTACAAGAGTTGGGTGAAGAACACTTGGTGTTGTAAAGGTTTGATCTTCGCCTCTAAAGGAGATTGGTATATTGGATTGGTGGATCCTCAAGCTAGCTGTTGAAGCGAGGATGAAGGTGGGGAAGCTGAACCTTGTTAACATCATTTGCATTTTCTTCCTCTTAATTTCTCTTTATTACTTGTTCTTAAATTTCTTCTTACTTGCAATAATCTGATTTTAAGTTTGCCATTAGTTTTTAATTTGGCTATAAACCCTATTCACCCCCTCTAGGTTTGTATACTTGGGACACCACTCATTAAATTATCTATTATTGATCTGTTTTGTGAAGGTTGGCTTGCCAATCCCTCCCATCCCATAAGCAGCAATCCTACCAGTTTCATCATCCTACTCTTCTAAGATAACTATTTAAAGTGCTTTTGCAATGTTGTGTTGTAAATTCATTACATTTAGCTCTTTTTATATAGTTATGCATGCATATTCACTGAATTTTTACTTTATTTTTATTGCGGTTTTTGTTACAAGTTCAGTGAAATTTTTTATGGTGTTGTACTAGCTTATGATGTCAACACTTAAAGTAACATAGCAAAGATTCTTCCTGAACTTCAACCATATTTTGCGATGAAACTAAAAGCAAAAAATGGTACTTTTTCTTCGAAGCCATACATGCTTTTAGGTAGTTGATCTTTCACAATATTCATTGCATATTATAGAAACGTGCTCACATGTATATAAATATATACATACATATATATATATATATTGAGAGAAAGAGTGGGAGAGAGTCAAAATGGAAATACACTTGGTGTTCCCTTGCCTAATATGGTTGCTGTCAAGTTAATTAAAGATTAGAAACTTTCCAATTTCCAATTCATTAAGTGCCCCATGTAGGAATAAGGAAGAAAAATTAAAGGAATTTAATTTAAGAGTTGCATTAATGAGAGAAAATAGCATCTAAACTTTTTAATTAAAATCGACAAATTTGGGCTAAGAAAAAATAGACTACTTCAATGTGGCGTGTAAAAGATAGTTCTCAAAGTAAAGTTGATCCAAATAAAAAGAGGCACTGCGAAAATCATGAAGGGAAAAAATAGGTAAAAGGGTCAATTCATGAAATCCTAAAAAGTGAATGTTGGTAACCAAGTATTGGCCACCACATCAGGGGATCTAGATCAGCTGATCAAGTGGCCTAGTAGTCCAAGCTTAAGTCAAGATGCACTTGTGCATGAGTTCAAATTTCATCTACTCCCCTAATAAATGCAAAGATGCTACTATTTCGAAATAGGTTACTTTAATGGGTTAGAGATTGCCACCCAACCTTCTAATCTCGGTTTCTTTGCACCCGAAAAGGAGAATAAATAATTAATAAATGCACATGCATCCCAATTGCCTCCAAATCAAGTTGATAATATGAAAGCACGAAATCAATGTGTAAGAGTTAGTTCCCATCCCCTCTGTTGATGTGTCCCAATCAAAACAAGAAGGGCCTAAAAAGGTATTGCTCTCAAAAATACTTTTACAGCCACATTGTAGCAGGAATAACTTCTACTCAAAATCCAACGTGTTGTCAAGATAGGATTTTACCACATCATTCGAAGACTCCACTTTACCAGTCCGTCAATGTGGAGAAGCAATAGGCCAACTTGTAGATTACATTGATGCTCCTAATTTTTGAGCTATAGGACACAACGGTGGTTCTGATGGTGCATTGTGTGTGATTGGTTGATACAATGTGAGCTCCCAGTTTAAAGAGGGTAGGGCCTATCTAGTAGCGACCATGGGTTGCGTGACATGCTTGGCCCCATTGTCGTGACATAATGGTCGGGTGGGTTTGACTAGGGTTATAAACGACCTCAATAACATATTATTTACACTCGGTTGATAAATTAACGAATTCAAAAATAAAATATGAGTTTGACTCAGGGGACTTTGGCCACAAGTCTATAAAGTTAGACTTGTGCAGCCATAAGTCTATCATAAAATCTTATGTAGCCAAAGGTTCCTCTTAGATATTTTCAGACGATATTACCCCTTCATATTATGTAGCAAAAGGTTCCTCTTAGAAAGTTGCATATAATTAATGTAACTGTTTTTTTATTTTATTTTTTTATACATAATTTTATATTCATCATGAGTCTTTTTCCTATTCCCCCCCCCCCAAAAAAAATCAATTAAATTTGGGCAAACATCTACTTGTAACTCAAGTATGAGAAAAATAGTTACATGAAAACAATTACTTTTAAGTCAATTGTGACTAAATTTTAGTCACAAAATATTTGAATCTTACAAATTTTTAGTTTCAAACACATCAATTTAACTGATTTAATAGTTACATCTAATAAATTTAATAATTTTGTATGGGAAATTGTACAAAATTGAACCCACATTAAAATAGTTACATGTTTATTTATTTTAAAACCGATACATGTAAATATGTAATCAATGTAACTATTTTTTTTTATCATAATTTTATTTTCATCATGGGTCTTGTTTCGAAAAGCTCGATGAATAGATTTCAAATATATAAATTTTATTGGAAATCGATATTTAAATCAAAAGTTATGTCATTTTAAAATTTGAAAACAAAAAATAACACTTAATGGTAAACTTGACTTTATGTATTTACTACGGTTACAAAAGTAAACTCTTTTACTTAAAAGTGGACTTATGGCTGCATAGGTTTGCTACATAGACTTATGCTTCTATAAGTCCTATAAAAATAGACTTTTCGCTAATTTTCCCTTTATTTTACAAGTGAATTTGATTGAGATTTAGCAAGTTGATTTTGAGTTAAACTTGAGTTGTTTAATTATTTAAAATATCAATGAGAACTTATAGAGCTAAGTACTCTATGCTACTTTGACTCAATAATTTAATAATATCATAAATATTGTTTGAATTTGGCTCTTTTATCTTACAAGCAAGTTCAAATAAACCATTTCTCAACCAATTCCTCCCCCCGCCCCCTCCCTCTCCCCCTCCCCTAAAGAAAAAAATAACGCTTCGGAATAATTTCAAACAAGCCATTTACCTAATGCAAGAAAATGCCATGGATCCCCATTAGTTTTTCTTTATTTTATTTTTTTTTTTTTCATAACGATGTAGATATTAATTTGGCACATTACATCAATATACTAAAAAAAATAATTAAAAAGATGATTTGAGATAAATAGTAGTATTTCTTATCAAATCAATCTAGAGATGGAAATTTCGACCCGCCCCACCCCCATAGGGGCGGTTTTTTTTTTTGGTTCATGGTTTGGGTATGGGTAAAATTTTAAAATTTTCATCGGGTTCGACTCGATTGTGGTATTTACAAGCCTCGAACCATAGACTCGTCCCGCCCCATAGCCCCACCTATATATATATATATATATATATATATATATATAGGATGATGATCAGGTAAGCACGTGCTGATATAAGTTATATCAAAACCTGCATTGGGAGTTGTACCTTGTGCATTAGTGGGATGTGAGGTGCATTGAATCAATGCAAGGGGTACAACGTCCAATGCATAGTGCTGATGTAACTTATATCAGCACATGCTGATGGGATCAGCTCTGTATATATATATATATATATATACACACACACACACACACACACACACACACACACATATATATACTACCTATAAAAAAATGAATGTAAGAAAAACTTTTGATTGACTAATATACCCTTATGTTAATTTTTAAATACATAACTACCCACCTTCTGCATATATAAGAAATATAGTAATTCTAAAACACATACCTTAATATATAAAACACAAATAGAAATTCAAAGGAAATTGAAACTATAATTCCTATACAATAAATAGAAATATATAAGAATATGAAAACTATAATTCTAAAACACATACCTTAATATATAAAACATAAATAGGATTTCAAAGAAAACATAAACTATAATTCCTATATAATAAATAAACAACTAGATTGTAAATTTTACTTTCTCCATCAAGAGTAGTTGCGACTTCTCTCTTCTCTGGTTAATGGCGACTTCTCCATTCTTTGGTAAGTTTTGCTTTGCAAATTATAATATATATATATATATATATATATATATATATATATATATATATATATATATGGTACTGTTAGAGAATAAGTTTGATTTTTGATGAATTTATAAATTAGATAGATGAATTTGTAATCATAATAGGTACTATAATTAAAGAAAGAAAAATCATTGGAAATGAAATACCTATAGTTTTGAGAAACCGTTTAAACTCATTAAACCGAGAAACAAAATACAATACATACCACAAGAGTTCTAACAAAAACCTAAAAAGAATGTATGAAACCCAAAAAAGATGTACTCTGACTACATGAAGAATCCTCAAAATCAATTTTCTATTGCATGCATATCTAAACAAAAATACATAGATTAGTGAAAAAAAATAGAAACTAATATTATTTAAAAAAATTTACGTGCAACGCACGTGTGCTATATATATATATAAGATAATGATCAGGTAAACACGTGTTGACATAACTTATATTAATACTCGCATTGGAAGTTGTATCTTGTATATTAGTAGGATATGAATTACATTAGACTAATGTAAATGATACAACTTCTAATGTATGATGCTGAAATAACTTATATCAACACATGTTGATGGAAATATAACCTATAGAGGATGATTTGCAGCCTAAACTTTTCCCTAAAAAAACCCTAGCCGTTGCTTAAACTCTCACAGGTCATAGGCTAATTTGCCATCCCTAACGCAGCAACGGCGCGAAGCTGCTCAGTGCTCACGAAGTCCCTCACCCACCGCCGGCGGTTATCCCTCACGGCGGCACGACCCCACCCTCGCCCTACTCCCTCCCTCCCTCACGCAGTCGCGGCTTATCACCCTCTCCCTCCCTCACGCACGCTGCTCACGAGTCAGTGGAGCCACGACTCACGAAGTCCCTCTCACGGCCTCCTTCCTCCCCAGTCCCCACCGCCGGCAGCCCCTCACGGCGTTACAGGAGCCAGTCTCACAGACCGCCCTCACGCAGAGGTAAGCCTGGCCCACTCAAGAACCAATGTGATTATGTATTTATGTGGATCCTCTTCCAGTTCAAAGGGAAGTTCCCCAAATCAAAATTACGAAAGTCTCACATTTGGCACCAACCAAAAATTTGTTCGACTTTGCAATATCTTCGGGCGTAAATTATTGAGGTGTTGGGACATGAAGGGTTGATTAGTTGTCCTGCTAAGATGGGAATTTTTTTTTTTATTATCTGATTCTTCCTTTATTTATGCTTAAAAGATGGGGTCAAAAGTAACTATTTCAAGTACATAATATGATGAACTGGAAGCAAATGCTGCAGTCATTTTTATTTTTATTTTTTGGTTTAATATTTTGCTTGATCTTTCAAGATAATAAGAATATTTGGCTTTTTATGGTTTGTTGTTGGCTACTTGGCTTGGCAGAATGGCAGGGTATTTGAATTGCTTGCTTTTTTATTGCTTGACAGAATGGCAGGGGAATAGGGGATGAATTGCTTGCTTGCTTGCTTTTTGAGCGCAAAAAAAAAAAAAATAAAAAAAAAAAATAAAATTGGGACGGGGCGGGGATGGGTTTCTTAGGAAACCATAGGGTGGGGATGGTTTGTAGATTTTTCGCCCCATCGGGTTTAGGGGTGGGTTTGGGTATAGGGTTTCATTGAGCGGTTCAGGGGATGGTATATGGTCGACCCGGTCCCCGACTCGCCCCATTGCCATTCCTAAGTCAATCTCAAGACAATCTTGAATAGCTTGGCTCACCCTTCTTTTCTTCCATTTTATTTATTTTATTTTTAATTTTTATTTTGTTGTTGTTGTTGATGATGATGATGATGAATTGCTTAAATCACCTTACAAGTTTACGACCCTTGGTTTGACTTTGGTACTTTGTTAAGACGAAAGGCCGGGCCATTAAACTCAATGCCAAACCAACCTAGCTAAATCGTCTTGGCCTGGTGCTTTGGTGGGCCTCTTTCTAAGCGCAGGCCTGTACCCACCCAAAGTTATAGACAATCCCTAGTCACACGCATTAATGACACCAAGTATCAGCTTGTTCCAAGTTGGAACTGTGAGCCTACCAATTAGGATTTTTCTAGGGTTTCTGCAACTATTGATAAAAAACCCTAGCTTGAAAATATATTCTTTTTTGATTCTCTTTCCGTTGATTATAGATTTGATGGAGGGATTGAAGGTTTCAGACGCTAATATTACCTTATATGTTCACCCATCGAAGCAAACCAGAGTTTCTCAAGCCATTCTCCGCGAGATGAGCTCTTTGCTCTTCAAGTATGTTTTCTTCTCTATTGCCCTTTCATTCCTCTCTCTTTTACTTCTATATACATATACATATATATACATATATATACATATATCTCTGTGTGTCATGCTCTTGGATGTCTCATGGGAACCAAACAGAGGAAAAGAAATTTTAAAAATTGGGATTTTTCCGATTGGTTTAAAGTGGGGAACACAAATAGAGTATTCTTTTTTTTGGTTTCCCAAGGTGTCCCCAAGCCTAGGACTAATCTTCCGAGGTACGGTCGGGCGCCGAAGCGGGGACCTCTCCCAAGAAAGTTTGCTGCATCCACAAGGACTCGAAACGGAGACCTCTGGCTTAAGCGACCAGAGCCCCTTCCACTCAGGCCAACCTTCAATGGGTGCCCAACAAAAAAAACATGTTTATCTCTGGAAGGAATAGCTGAAGAACTCCCTTAAGAGATATTGACGCCTGTTTTAATTTAGTAAAAAAAAAAAAAAAACCCAATAGGATGGAGAAGATTGGTAAGTTATAGAGAACTAGGAATATGTTCCATTTTCCATTAGTTTGAAACTTTGAATGCAGTTCTTGGGTACATATCGTACCGCTAGGAAATGTCGGATACATATCTCATACCGATTCAATAATGTAAAACCTTATATTAACTACATCAAAAAAGTGGTCTCATTAAATAGTCAATTATTGATCTGTTTTGTGATGGTTGTCTTGCCAATCCCTCCCATCCCATAAGCACCAATCCTACCAGTTTCATCATCCTACTCTTCTAATATATCTATTTCAAGTGCTTTTGCAATGTTGTGTTGTAAATTCATTACATTTAGCTCTTTTCATACAGTTATGCATGAATATTAACTGAATTTTTACTTTATTTTTATTGCGGTTTCTGTTACAGGTTCAATGAAATTTTTGATGGTGTTGTACTGGCTTATGATGTCAACACTCAAAGTAACATAGCAAAGATTCTTCCTGGACTTCAACCATATTTTGCGATGAAACTAAAAGCAAAATTGTTACTTTTTTCTCCAAAGCCAGACATGCTTTTAGGTAGTTGATCTTTCACAATATTCATTGCATATTGTAGAAATGTGCTCATATGAATATATGTATATATATGTGGAGAGAGAGAGGGAGAGAGTCAAGATGGAATTACACTTGGTGTTCCCTTGCCTAACATGGTTGCTATCAAGTTAATCAAAGATTAGAAACTTTCCAATTTCCAATTCATTAAGTGCCCCATGTAGTCTCATCCATAAAAAAGTTGTGACTTGATGGATCAAACGCCGACCAATATTTGTTAAATGAGATATTTGGCATACATGACATGTATTGGCACATAATCCAACAGTGTGCTTGGAAAGATTATGGTCCTATAAAAATTATTGAGGGATATAAGAGTTAAAAGTTTTATGGCAGTTGTACTTTGATCCTAACTCATATATATTTTTGTAAAATTGTATTAACATATGAATTTTGATAAAACCAATGCATGATGCTCCCCCACTCCTTCTTCCCTCTCTTTTCCTTCTCCTTGTTTTCTTTCTTTTGCAAAAGGAAATCCCCAGGGAGGGATTTAAATCTGCACCTTGTTTAGTGTTGATTTAGATATGTGATGCATTGGGTTTTAACGTTTTTATGTTTACCTTGCTGACTATTTTTCACTATTCTATACTTGCAGAAGGAAAGGTCGTGAAACTTTCCCAAGAATCTATCCATGTTATTGTTCTTGGATTTTCATCTGCTATTATTACAGAGGAAGACATTCGTGAAGAATTTAGATATAAAACTGTGAGTGCCTCCCAACTATTGTAGTTTAGAGGCTATATCTTTGCTTATGCTCTTTTGCAATACTTTTCATCTATAAGGGCCGAGGCTTGAGAGTCAACATTGATTAGTTTGGCACGTTTCTTGTCTATTTTGTTATAGAAACATGGCAAGGAAGTATTTGCTAGTATGTCTCACAAGCGGCATGTGATAAAGGTCGGAACCATGATACGTTTCTTCGTGAAGAGGTGACATTTTATTTGTTTGTTTAACCTCAAGAATGGTTTGCTTTTATGTGGTGTATTTTATAGTATCATTTAAGAACTGTGTGTTTCCTTCCTTTCTTGTAAACATTAAGGAATGCAAAAAGGTCCATCTAAAACATTTTTTTTTTTCAATAATAAAACTATCAGTTTGAACTTTGGGATGACTAAGTGTGATGCAGGGTGTCCGATACACCGGATTGTAATATCCCCTAGTTTGACTTAAAAGGGCAAGTGAATTTATGGAGGACAACTAGATAGTTTTGCATTTGGGAAATGGACCAACCATATTAAATTACACGTTTGGCATCTTTTTCCATCCACCAATGCTTCATGCTGATGGCTTCCTCATTGCCGCTATGATGCCATGAATCATGAATGCTAATGAGCTTGCAGTGCAGTTGATCATTCTCCCTAATTACTTAATATATGAAAGCAGGAAACGTCTGGCTGCCCATGCTTCCTGTTATGCTCTTGACAATTAGGCAATCTAATAGCAGGCTGGTTTTGGTGCCTGGTTGATATTTCCCTTTGCATATTGACTTGTAACCTTCATCTACTCAAGGAAGACATCTAGGCAATAAAAAATATTGAAACAAAATTGAGAACATAGTATTGTATTTTACAATCAAAGTGTTGTTCGAACGCTGTTGTAGATATTGAATTGAGAGATGACTTATTACTTGTCAACATGGACAGATTCCATGCGTCCTTGTTGTGGGCAAGATTGGTATTGAATCTGGAAGAACAAAGTGATAGTCATGTAACTATGTAGTGATTCTTCACATTATTTCTTATTTTTTTTTTCTTTGGTTGCCTTTTTACTCATTATTGTCTTTTATCTGTTTTAGTGTTTTTGATGCAACTGTGCCCATAATTTTCTGATCCCCTCTCCTTTCATTTTTTTTTAAAAAGTCAATAAATAAATGAAATGAAATTTTCATTTGAAATATATGGATCACCTGATTTTGATGTGGACCTTTCCTTGTAGTGTGGATGAGGAAATACTCCACATATTTGGATCTCTGATTCCAGATCACACAGGAAGCATTTGCTGGTTAGATAAAAATCTAGAAGATGGTTCACTAGCTGGCAGGTATTAAACTGGACTTGTGGAACTAGACCTTGAAAGAGAAGATTGTTTCTAATTTTAATTTATAAAAATCCATTTTGTTGCAATGGATATCCTTCTTAAATTTCTATTTTTTATTTTATTTTTTTTAATAAAACAATTCAGTAGGAGTACCAAGAAGCAGAGAGAAAGTGAGGTGAAAGAGGAGATGCAGGAGCATGATACTGTAGAGGTTGATGGGGAAGCATTTTCCTTGAACAGCGAGCATCGAGTTAAGAAGTCAAAGAGATGGAGAATGGGTGAACAGAGAGAAAGTGAAGTGAAAGAGGAGACGCAGGAGCATGATACTGTAGTGGTTGATGGGGAAGCATTTTCCGTGAACAGTGAGCATCGAGTCAAGAAGTCGAAGAGACGGAGAATGGGTGAAGAGGCTTGAAGATTGCTGCAGAGTTCTGATGTTGTTAAGCACTTTATTGTTTCCAGGTAAGTGTTTTATTCTTTCGTATCTTCAGTGGTAACTGGTAAGTTTCGTATTGCCTAGAATTCGATATATAATATAAAGCTCTTTGCATGAACGTTTGTATAACTAGTTCACTATATACTTAACGAGTGTTGAACTCAAAATCAGTAGCTTTTTCAGTTGGATGCTCCAGTCCATAAGTCCATGATAATCACTATTTTTTGCTCTTCATGAAATATTTAAGATTTCCAATCTATTTGTTTTTCTAGATTACACCCAAGATATAGTTCACTATTTGGATGGTGCAAAAAAGTGTAGGTAGGTCCGTGCACTTTGTTTTCTTAGGGATACGAGTTTTACTATTCTTATCGACACATAAGCAGCTCTTGAAGTCTGATATTATAAAAGTGCTAGAAAAGCACAGCATTTTCTTCTAGGAAATGATTTTGCAACATTGGGATATCACTCTTTTTTTATTTTTTATTTATCTTCTAAGAGATTATAGTTCTTTGTTTTTATATTGCTTCCTCTTCCTCAAAATTTAAAGTTTTGATCATATTTCCTGGTTTAGTTTTTCCATATCATCTCTTGTTTTCTTTTACATACTGGCAACTATGGTCTAAACACTAAGAATGACTCCAGAGGAGCAGCAGTTTTTATTTTTATTATTTTTTAAATTTAGATTTTAGATAGGAAGACGAGCCACAATTTCTTTTAGTGAAAGAAAAGCAGTCAGATGGTACCATGTATATTATAGGAAATAGTAAGTTCGGTCCAAAAATTTATCAGGCTTTTCATGTGTTGGGTCTCTCCCCCCACACTCTCCTCTTTTTTTTTTTTTTTTTTTTTTTTTTTTTTTGGGGGGGGGGGATGGTTTCCAATAAGATCCACTTTTACTTATTAAAAAATTTAGAGGCTTGTTTGGATGCTTAGTTTGTTTTGATTGTTTTGTAGGTGTTGCATCCCTAATGTCTGTTGGATTAACGCCATAACCCAGGCCCCCATTGGTCAAAAGGGATGGGTTGATAGGAGTAAAACTTTACTCAGGGAAAAACATATTTTTTGTTAGGTAGGCACCATTGATGTTTCGCGTTGGTTTTATAGTTGTTGCAAATGTTAAAGAGTCGCAGAGCTGTACTTTAGAAGCATAGAACTAGAAAATTATATTTTGATATGTAAACCATCTGCATTCAGGTCTGTCCAATCGACTGACTTCTGCACCTCTCAATGTTTTCCTTTGCTTCCCAATTCTAGTGCTTGCTGCCAAAAGTTGTCCTTTTTGATCAAGAAGAAATTTCTTTCATCTCTTTGCTATTATGAATTCTAGGATTTTTCCAAAATTGGAGTTGCGGAGGCCTCTCTTGCAATTTATGGCTTATCCTTGTTATGATCTTAGAAGTGGAATTCCATAAGAACCCAAAACAGCAAGTACACCAACCACAGAATGACCAACCACAGAACGACGACAGAAGAGAACACAAGAAGAAAACAAAGCCACACCAGAAACCTCCAAACAAAATACACACCCTAGTAACCATAAAATCGGAAGAAGCAAGATTGACATCAACTAGAAGCCCCTGCACAACACAACTTTAGGAAAAATAAAAAATAATCAAGCAACATGCCATACTTAGATGTCATCACTTGCCTCCCTTTGCCTCGTTCATCGGTTATGTGTCTTGAAAAAGTCCCCTACTTCCATGCTTATCCATGTTGACCTCCAAAGCCCCCCCTCAATAAAACTGTGGTGCAACGCTTGCATGCAAACTTATCACTGGGTTAACAAATCGGATCTCTGATCCATGAGGCTGATGGGGATCCTTTTGAGGAGCTGGATTGAAAGTTTGGAACATCCCACATCCAGATGGTCGTTTATACTCACTAGTTTTTTTTACCCTATCTCCTTCCCTAAGCCCAAATCTATACATGCATTACTACTACTGGGAGTAGGCCCAATGTTGGTAGAACCCTTTTTAGGCCCTCTTGACCATAGATAACTGAACCAATTTTTATGGTGCTTTACACTATTGTAAATTTTGACTTACAAAGGCCCATAATAATAATCCATAAAAGAGTTTGTCACCTTGTTAAGTTGTCATCAATAGCAATGCACTTTCTTTTTAGTACAATTGGAGGGGTTCGAACTCTTAACCTATCTTAATCTTATCCTTTATCCTACCTTTCCTCACCACTAGGCTAACCCCAGTGGCTTATAGACAGTATCTAAGAGTATATCTCCGTTGGGACTCACTCGTAATGTTGGGTTCCTGCCCTTTGCTGTATGATACAGCTAAATCAGACAGATGTCAAAAATCTAGACTTTCGAAACTGAGATTTCAATCAGTCTAAATTATTTTTAAATATTAAAGAAAACGAAAAAATTTCTATTGTTGCATTTTTTTTTTTTTTTTTGCTCAATCATTTTATGGGGATCTGGGGTGCAAGTACATTCCATCTGCAGCATGTACTTATGATTGGCAAGCAGCTGCACATATGGGCAGCTCATAAAAGAAATACAAAGACAGATGCACATAGGTGAAATCACGATCATTGTGACCATCATCATCAGGTATGGGGTTTCTTTCAGCAACACCCCATATTCCTTCTGGGTCCCCCCCTTCTATAAAATCACAAAAATCTGAAGTAAAATTTTTATAAAAAAAAAAATTTATTAGAATAGCAAGAATTAAGAAATAAAATAAAATTGATTCTCATAAAAGAGGTGTGAGGTGAGAGAGATTGGTGGGAGAAGACGGAGGGTTTTTCAGGTCGGTGAATAATTCTCACTTGCATCCACTCCCCATGTGAGTCTTTGCATTTTTTTAATCAGAAGAATACAGAGAAGGTTGTGACAAAACTTTCCCCGTGTAGTCCAGCCTTGTAACATGCTGCATCCTCTCCTCCTAATTAAACTATTAAAACCCATATCTTTTATCTTCATTATAGGCTTGTTATTAACCCTAACACCCCCACCACCTCGTCCCCTCTTCTCTTTCTTTTGGGCATGTGTATGAGGAAAGGACATTAGTTAGCCTAGAATCTTTGTTTGGTTTACCATTATATGACCCACATCTGACATCTCTGTCTTTCTAGATGGTGAGAAACCGATAATGGATACAAAAAAATTTTGTAGATGTGAATATGATAATTTTAAAAAATTTCATGGAACCTAAACTAAAATTCCTTTTATTTTTTTTTTGGTCATTTATTTAAGTGAATTGCGCTCTCCATATAGGGTCCTATATACCGCTAAGCAAATGAAGTCCTAGTCCATTGGGCTTGTAGTGTAGATGATATCTCTCTGTTCCTTAAAAAAATGAGTATAGAAATCCAAAATTTGACCCCTAAATGAAAAAGGTTGGTTATGAGGGAGTTGGGTTTCTTTCCGTTGTAAAGTTTTGATTTCATTTGAGATCTCTATAATCATACGTACATACTGAAGGATATTGAAAATTGGAAATACAGATTTAAAAAAAAAAAAAAAAAAAAGAAATTATGGATGAGATAATTATAGTATATAGTTGCATCATACATGATTACAATTTAATAAATGAGTCGTTCATACTAATCTTATATAGTAAGAGTAGTCAATTCAATTTCAATGTATGCTTCTTCTTCTTTTTTTTTTTTTTTCACACAATTCAAAGTTCAAAATAATGGGAAACGTTGGAAGGCCTGTAATCATCAACCGAATAGGATTATCAAAACAATCTCCAAGGTCCAATTCTGCTATATAATCTCTACTAATAACAGATAAAAATAATAATACTAGTTGATTAGCTGTCTAACAATCCACATCTATTAACTATCTTAATTATAATACCCAGAAGGCATGTCAATCATTTTCAATCATTTGGTTGAATTAAAAACTTAAAAATTTTAAGGAATGATTATTGATTAGGACTAAGAGTAATCAGACCCAACCTTCCACCCACCAAGATTTCTCCTCACTCAAACACTATCCTCATTATTGTTAGTTGTAACAAGGTGGTCACTTAAGTGCATCATAGTGTCCCCTAAGTACGTTAATTTCATCATAATCATCAATATATATGACTATGAGAGAGAGAGAGAGAGAGAGAGAGAGAGAGAGAGAGAGAGAGGGAGAGAGGAAATGTAAGACAGCTAGAAATGTGGTCTATAATTGAGCTGATTTTATGCCATTGCTGGGTATCATATTGATTGATGATAGGAAAGGAGCTCTTTCTGTTATATTTATCACCCCCTATTCATTTCTCTGATAGAAGTATAAAGTAGGAGTGGTGTTGACAAATGATTGAATACATGGGGCGGCGTTTTTATTAAAGCTTGGAGGCATTGGGGGTAATGGGCACTTTTGTGTGTGACAGTGCAAGTACTGATTTCTCGGAAATCATCAACACAACATAAATATATATGCTAAGCGCAGTTTCATGGGGTTTGTTGGGCTATGGAGATAAGTTGAGAATAGGCGGGCTATTGGGGTTGGCCTTGCCTTGATAAATACACCCATGTGAATATCTCAAGGCTTCTAAAATCTGAAACAACAAACAGTTCACCAATCCTCTGTTTCTACTTCTCTTTCTCTCTCTCTATCATGTTCAATAATCTATGGGCTTCAATAATACCAATCAAAGCTAGCCGGTTCTGGAAGTTAGATTCTATTCACCGTCCGATTTCTGGTCCAAAAAGCTGGAACAGGATTTTTTTTTTATTTTGGGTTTGGGCATGCGTTGACATTAATAAAAGCAGAAAGTGGTGATTGTTTTGTCTTCTCAGGGGGTTTTAAAACTACAAATAGAAAGCTGTGCTACGTAAGAGTGGGTTGCTTTAAAATTGAAATGTTTTCCTTTTGTATGTGTTAGTGCAACTCTATCTGTACTGTCTTCTCCCTTTCAGTTGGTCATTATAGATAGTGTCGTGGACGAGTGAGGTGAATGGAATATACAAATAGTGCAAGGCCAGGAATTATGTATAGTCTGGTCACTGGTGCACTCTATATATCCTATATTCTGCTAACCAATCACAGAGTGACACATTATGGTATGGTGGGCTGTTTTATCATTTCACCATTATATAATTATAAATAGAGAGGGGGGAGACAGAGAGAGAGACAGTAGGTGACTAGGGATACATTCATTTTATCTGAATTACTAGAATTCAATTTCCTGTTTGTGACCTGCACAGCCCTGTTTTGGTTTGGGCTGTTTTCACTTTACTGAAAGGGCCCTTTGTGGGTGTTTTTTTTTTTTTTTTTCTTTTTTGCCTGATCCTCCATGTTGGTTTAAGGGTGAACTGCATCTAGATCGCTAATTTGAGATACATTGACCAATCCCACCATAAGCAACCCCAATACAGATCCTAGTACTACTGCAATATGCAACTCTGCATATTTAACCATTCCCATCTGTTGTTTAATGAACTGGTTTTGTAATGGTTTTTGACTGCTAAATTGGGATTTAAAATTTAATATATAGGTTTTTGAGCGAGGTTTTGGAATGTGATGATTGAAGAATTACCTCAAGGTATGGAAATGTTGGTCAACCTCAGGTGGCTTTCTATTAGAGGGACAGTTATAGAGATGCTACCGGCAGGGTTATTACCCGAACCTGTCCTGTCTTCGATACCTAGTCTTGCCATGGGATATTGATACTCAGAGTAAATGCGTCGGAAGTGGCAGACTTGAGGAAGCTAGAAACTTTTGCTGGCCGATTTTTTGAGCTCCATGGGTTTAACACATATGTCAGATCCTGGCAAGGTCGAGGGCCCCTCATATACCTTCTTCAAGTGGGACTAGAAGACGGAGATAATTTACGTTTTGATGAACTAGGGTGTTTATGTGATTGGGGACGTGTAGAACGAAAACCAATGGGAAAAAGCATAGTTATAAGAAACTGCAATATTAGCAAAGGAGGAGACCATCCCCTTGTGCTCCCAAAAAACATTGAGCTCTTATATATCATTGAGTGTCACGATGTGAGTAGCTTGTGCGATGTTTCGTCATTAAACAATGCATCGGACTTCTTATAGAACTGTTCAATTATAAACTGTGATGGTATAGAGTGTGCGCTTTCCTCCTCCTGCACCCCACTTCCAAACCTTGAGAAACTACGTCTTTGTGAATTGCAGAACTTACAAATTCTCTTTATGGGAGGAGCCTCACCACCCCCACCCGGCACCTTTTCCCGTCTTAAAGAATTATTAATCAGCATGTGTCCGAACATTATAAAGTTGTTCACGCCTGAGTTGTTGCCGTATCTCCAAAACCTCGAACTGGATTGTAGTCTTTGATTGTAAAGAAATGGAGGAGATAGTAACGGAAAGAGAAGACGAGATGGAAGAAAGCAGCAACCATTCTAATATTGTAGACAATGATGATTCCATCACCACAATCATGCTCCCAAAGTTGAGGATTTTGCATTTGGTGTGCCTACCAGAACTGAAGAGCATCGTCTGTAGTGGGGGCACAATGGTTTGTGATTCTCTTGAGGAAATTCGTATATACAGTTGTCCAGAGCTGAAGAGGCTCCCTCTCTTTCTGCTCATTCTCAATGGTCAATCATCTCCTCCTCCCGCTTGTCAACTTATTGAGTCCAAAGCTGAAGAGGCTCCCTCTCTTTCTGCCCATGCTCAATGGTCAACCATCTCCACCCCCCGCTCTTCAACTTATTGAACACAATCAAGAATGGTGGGAATCACTGGAGTGGGACTATCCCTACGCTAAGGATGTCCTTCAACCTTTCCTTCAAGTTCGCAGCAAGTCATACTTTGGGAATCCCAGAGATGGGTCTGTATTTTTTAAGTGTGGACGAGGGCAACCTGTTCGATGAAATGCCTGTGCAATTCATAAGACTTTGTCTCTCTCTATCTTGGTCTATCCCTTCCCTTCCCCTTTGTCGATTAAACATGACGTGATTTAATTTGTATCTTATCGGCACTCGCTCCCTATTTTAATCTTTTGTTCTTTGCTGTGTCCTTTGATCTAGCAACTACGCTTTGTATTGCACTGTGAGAGGGCTTTTGGAGGGAACTTATTTTTAGTTGAGTATTATCTGCCAAATCCATTTCCTTTCTGTTCAATCTTTTCTAAGATTGATATCAATGATTTATTCTGTTTGCCTTTTGGGTCTTATGTAGGATTTATATAACCAAGGCAAAACACAGTCAGAAGAATTTCTTGGTCGAGCAACAACACAGAAGGCAATGTCAGTTAGTCTCTCCAACCGAATTTTCCATCTACTTGTAAGAAAAAAAAATAAATAAATAAAACCTCCAACTTTGAAATTTGTGTGTGTGACTCATACTACTTGTAGACTTGGTCTTCCTTCTGATTGTGTTCTTCACTTATCTTGGTTGTCGTTTAAGTAATATTTCTGTTTAATTTGTTTTGTGTTTTTTGTGTATGACAATACTTAATGCAGTTCTTGTTTTCACCATTACACAGTATCATGTCGTCTCCATGTGCCACTGGAGACTACCAGTGGCGGAGCCAGGGGGGCCTTTGGGGGCACATGCCCCCACCGGCTCAACCTAATTTTTTTCTTTTTTTTTTGGGGGGGCGTTTGGCCTCAAGTCCACAAAAGAAGACTTGTGTATCCTTAGGTCCCTATTTTAAAACTTATCCAGCCTCAAGTCCAATAAAAGAATGGAGGACAAAAATGCCCCTATTTAAAACACAACCTGTGTAAGAATCTCATTAATTGAGGTTTCCCCATAAAACATGGGTACATACCAAATGCAGCAAATTTGGACGGAAAAAGGGGAAATCATACTAGTGGACGGTTCTTATCCTCCGATCTTCATGCAACTTGTGTTTTGAGCACGAGCGGCAACTTCGTCAGAAAGTATACCAATCGACGATCCTTGGGTGAGCAATTTTGTTGGAAAGCATTCTAGCTGACGATCCTTGTCAACAGGAAAAGCATTTTGAGGTTTCAATCAAAAAGAGTTCTGAATCGCAACAAAATAGGATATTTCGAATGGCGCTAAAACGTGAGTTCTACCGATATTCGAGTCTTTGTTCACAAACCACCATTATGTTTCCATGGTTGTGGCATTTCATGTAACTCTTTTTAGGGCTTCTATCGGTTCCTTCCTTTCTCTTCCTCTTTTTCTTCTTCTTCTTCTTCTTCTTCTTCATTATTTTATTTATTTTTTATTTATTTTTTATTTTTTCGAGTAAGATGTAATGAACACATAAAATGTGGTTTGCTAATTTTGTGAAAATAGTTACTTGATTTCTGTAACTATTTTAAAATACAATTGTAAGGATTCGTGTAATTATTCCTTGGTTATGTAGGGTTTTGATCGATTTGAAATCGATTTGAAACTCTTGTATTGGTTTTTTTTTTTTTTTTTTTTCACAAAATCGTTATAAATTGGATTTCTTTTATTGAAGGTCATGTTGTAACTGTTTATAATTTATCAAATTCCCAAAAAAATTCTATTTATTTTATTTTTTTTAATGGGGTTACAATTGTTTTTCTTATATTTGAAACAATTACCAGAGAAATTAGGGGTTCAGGCATGTTCAACTGCACAATCATGTAGTTTTGATCTTGTGTAACTATTGGGTATTAGTTGTTATCTTCAAAATAGTTACATAATACTTGATGGAAATTTGTAAGTTATATGTGCAATTTGTAGAAATTGAATTGGATTTGGGCATATGTTAAATAGTTACATTGTATTTAATGTGAGTATTGATGTCATCCAAGATAAGTGGAATAGTTACCTCATAAAACAATATGCAGGTGAAGATTAGAAGATGCGAGGTGGCAAAAATCACTGATGGACATCACAAGAAGTAAGTTGTTATTTAGAGCATGAATGAAGGAGAAAAATCTGAGAAAAGCTCCAACAGAATGAGGGAGAGAAATCTGGCAATCGTGGGGAGTATCTCTAAATTCACTTACCATATCTAATGAAAAAGGACATAACAGGCATTCGTGTGAAGATGATTCCCCAACATAGCTCTGAATGTTGACATTTTGGTGAGTGTATAGACTTCACGCTGCAATAGATTTATTTGTAGACTGTTGGCTGTATGATTATATAAAAACCGTACTGTTGGCTAATAGATTTATTTGGGAGAGATATTATCATTTGATGACCATTTGTCAACATAATACTAAAAAGAGAAAGATGGTAGTCATTTTAAAGCATATTTACAATGAATTTGTAATAAGTTGACAAAATGTTCTTTTTTTGGTATTAAATTAAAAATAATCACTAAAACGTAATTTTTTCCAAAAAATGCTCTCTGAGCTAGAGCTTTTAGTTTGCAGTTTCCACTTTACAGAATCATAGCATAGTGTCCCCATTGGAGATAATTCTTGACTTCGCCCTTGTATACTACACTGCATATACAAATGTGAACAATTATTATAATGCAGTTCTATGATACTGGTTCTGTTAGCATGTCTAACAAATAGAGGTGTCATGGGACGTATGCTACAGATGCAATGCGGCTCTTCTTCTAGATAACGTCCGTATACAGTAAGCTTCTTAAATTTTTTATTCACGATTCTTTTTCCAATATTCGTCAACAAGGAAAGCAAAAACAAATGCATACACAAGACCCTTGGCGAAAGTAAGCAACAAGAAACCATGAGCTACAAGGCACATAAGTTTAAAGAAGCCCAAAGCATTCCTTCAGATTCGATCACCTAGCAATTCCTACTCGTAGGGAACGCATAGCCTCTGGTTCAGGGCCTGCTAGCATATCATCCCAAAGCAGATCTGAGAGTGCGAGCGCCAGTTCTCCTACCTTTCCTGTTAAACAAAAAAGTAATCCACTTGTAAAACAGATGACATCTCAGCTAGTCTGTTGATCAGACAATTGTAGGACACCCCCTTCCAATGCTGACCACATTATTTTCAAATTGATGCACCGATAACACGCTAAAAAAAAAAAAATTTCATTCCACTTAGGAACCCAAAATCTAGAAACCCCCTATTAATAATTTCTGGTAGGTGGTAAGTGAGACACTCCTCCCAGCGCAAAGCCGGTATTGTCCGTTTGAAAAAATGCTTTAAGCCACGGAAAAAAGAGTGAGTTTGGCGTTTGAATGCCTTATGTAGGGAGGTATTCGTTTCATCAAAAAATAGGAAGCATCCAAACCAAAGGTTTCCCATAAATTGAAATGTTAAATTAAAGCTTGAGGATAGTTGGTTACCATCTCCAATGGGTCGTTCATCCCAAATGATGATCGGCAATAGAGGAAGTGTAGAGGTGCTACTTTGTGATAAAATTACGTTATCAAGTATTCAAGTTGTGTATGCTTTATTTCTCCATGTTTGAATTCAAAATCTTAGATACGGAACGTAAACATTTAAACGGCCTTTTTTGGCGACTCCCATTTTAACCTATATACAATGTAACTCGTGCCCACTAATTGTATGACCTAGACCCCACATAGATATTGTGAGATCTATTAGCACCTGGCAGATCCCCAGTTATTTTTCTCTCCTTTTTGAGATTCCGAAATAGTGACTAATTTCATAAAAAATCAATTCTAAACTGGATGGAAAAACATTTTAAATGTCTGCGAAAAGCACATATACCCTTTCATATGGCACCTAATCTAAAATGTGCAGGAAACAGGTTTTCTACCTCATCCCTAAGAATTATGCACGACATGAAGCGTTCGCATTTAAATTTTCCATATGTTTCCCCATTGCTTTTAATCCAAATATGGTTTTTATCTGGTTCTCGTGTAGGTTTCACATTCAATGCAGGACAGTTTCTACATTTAACATTGCCAATATTTTACTGATCCTTGTTTCCTGTTTTTGTTTTCAAATTTGGATCAAGGCAGCACCTGCAAGCACATATAATTCAAATAATTGTTGCCGCTCTAGATAACGTATCTCTTACTTGTGTAATGAAAACGAAACATCTTTCTGTAACACAGTAAATAAAGGATCATTTTGAAGGTGATGCTGGCTAGATGCCTGGCTATTTTTACCATTACACAAATTCATGCCATCTCCATGTACTATACTGCATATACAAATGTGAACAATACTACATTTATAATGCAGTTCAATAATACCGGTTCTGTTAGCATGTTTATCAAAATAGAGGTGTCATGGGAGTATGTATGCTACAGATGCAGTGCGGCTCTTCTTCTAGATAACATCCATACACAAAGCAAGCTTCTTAAATCCTTTATTCACGACCCTTTTTCCCATATTCATCAAGAAGGAAAGCAAAAATAAATGCAACAAGGCACATAAGTTTAAAGGAGCCGAAAGCATTCCTTCAGATTCGATCAACTTGCAATTCCTACTTGTAGGGAACACATAACCTCTGTGGTTCAGGGCCTGCTAGCATATCATCCCAAAGCAGATCTGAGAGTGCGAGCGTCAGTTCTCCTACCTTTCCTGTCAAACAAAAAAGCAATCCAGTTGTAAACAGATGACATCTCAGCTATAGACTGTCGTTCAAACAATTGTAGGACACCCCTTCCAATGTTTACCACATTATTTCCATATCGATGCACCGATAACACACTAAAAAAAATTTCATTCCCCTTAGGAATTCAAAATCCAGAAACCCCCTAGTGGTAATTTCTGTTAAGTGGTAAGTGAGACACTCCTCCCAGCGCAAAGCCAGTATGGTCCTTTTGAAAAATTGCTTTAAGCTATGGAATAAAGGGTGAGTTCGGCTTTTGAATGCCTTGTATAGAGA
The DNA here is from genome assembly GCA_039720395.1 of Liquidambar formosana. Classification (NCBI taxonomy): domain Eukaryota; kingdom Viridiplantae; phylum Streptophyta; class Magnoliopsida; order Saxifragales; family Altingiaceae; genus Liquidambar; species Liquidambar formosana. Next base: position 15,280,714 of record CM077834.1, on the reverse strand, counting down.
GGTACTCCTTTCATCAAAAAATAGGGAGCATCCAAACCAAAGGTCTCCATATATTGAAAAGTTAAATTAAAGCTTGAGGATAGTTGGTTACCATCTCCAATGGGTTGTTCATCCCACATGATGATGGGCAATAGAGGAAGTGTACTTCCCACATACATCATTTCAGCTGCACCTTTGGCTTCCTCCACCGTAAGATTGCCAGTTCTCACTCTTTTCAAACGCCCCTGCTCGACCAATTTGGTTGCTAGTTCAAGAAGCCTTAACGCAGTGCACCCAGAGAGGATCTTATCGAAAAAAGGCAACACAAGTTCTTTATGATGTGTTACAAAAGCCACATTAAAATTTGGACCTTCTGCAATAAAACCTTCCTCATCAACCCAGATAGAAGCAGATGCTCCCTTCTCCTCCGCTTCCATTTTGGAAAGACATTTGGGACGTAATTTACATTTTCATAGTGGCAAATAGGGGTGACTTCATGGGAATGGTGGATGTTACCACTCTCGATCACCCCTTCTTTGCATTGAGACAAGTCGTCTTTAATGACTACAGCTTTGGTTGATTAATCACTTTTCCATGGTCAGCCTTTTCATCCCTTGCTAACGGCTCAATAGTGGATGCTCTAACAGCGTTGTTGATTTCACTTTGGTTTTTGTGGACTCAATTGACTTGATTTCACTTTGCTTTTTGTGGACTCAATTGACTCGTTCTACAGTTTAAGCTGAATTCTGATCCTAAATTTAAGATGTTTTATATAATTTGCCCAACGTATAAATTATTATTTCTTGGGTCGATATAAAACACCGATAAAAAATTAGTTTGAGTTGAAATCTTGAGAGGAATAAAACTTGAGATACCTTTGTTAGTTAATATAAAAATTAAAATAATAATAATAAACTCTATTTGGGGAGTTAATGCATGTCGCTCCAATTGAGATGGTAAGAGCACTGGGCAACTTTCCTCCTTACTGTTGAAGCATTGGATATCACTGGTTTCTAGAGTGAAATGGAGGAACTGGATGCATCATGGACATAAACTATTTAAAAACCAAGAATTTGATTTTATGACCAGATTTTGGAAGAATTATTTGGAAATTTTTTTAAAATGATGTTGCATAATTTTTTTTAATTTTATTTTTAAAATTTAAAAAACAAGAACGTCAAGTTGTCCAAGATCAGGTGATTTGGACAAAAAATGGGATTTAGTGAAAACAAAATAAAGTTTCACTGTTCATTTCTTAAATTAAAAATCATGATGATGGAACATCATGTAAATCAATATATTATATATAAAACGGAGGCTAGGGTTACTATTACAATACCACATGTCATATGTTAGGCAAAACCCAAATGAGAATTTGTGGTTCTGAAGAGATTGAGATGTTGTAAAATGAAAAAATAAAAAAATAAAAAAATAAAAATGGAGGAAAGATCACAGATTTGAATTGAATTCAGATGCATTAACGCAATCAATTTAGCATCTCTACATAATCCAGATGAGCATTCCAGGATTAGCACCATAACAAAAGGCTTGCCATGAAAACCCCAATTTTCTATTCAAATTTTGAAACTAATTACTGTGGTTAGGATTAGGGGTGTTCGTGGTTCGGTTTGGTTCAGTTTTAGGGTAAATCTTAAACCAAACCATTATACTTCGGTTTTTGTTTTCTCAAACCAAAACCAAACCATACTATAAAAAAAACCAAACCAAACCAAACCATAAAATTTCGGTTTGGTTCGGTTTGGTTTCGGTTTTATCCTATCAAATAACAACAAATAATTAAAAATAGAAAAATGAAGAGATTGAGATGTTGTAAAATGAAAAAATAAAAAATAAAAAAAAATGGAGGAAAGATCACAGATTTGAATTGAATTCAGATGCATTAATGCAATCAATTTAGCATCTCTACATAATCCAGATGAGCATTCCAGGATTAGCACCATAACAAAAGGCTTGCCATGAAAACCCCAATTTTCTATTCAAATTTTGAAACTAATTACTGTGGTTAGGATTAGGGGTGTTTGTGGTTCGGTTTGGTTCGGTTTTAGGATAAATCTTAAACCAAACCATTATACTTCGGTTTTTGTTTTCTCAAACCAAAACCAAACCATACTATAAAAAAAACCAAATCAAACCAAACCATAAAATTTCGGTTTGGTTCGGTTTGGTTTCGGTTTTATCCTATCAAATAGCAACAAATAATTAAAAATAGAAAAATGACAAGCTAAACTCTAAACACAAACATTTTTAATAAAATCATTACATTAGCAACTAAAAAAAACATTAAACATTGTATCAAAATAGAAAAGTATTGACTTATGTCAATTCAAGTTCAAATCTCTAATTTAATACGTGCCAATATCTTATACAACAATAATAGCTAGTTTAATACATGCCAATCTAATAAAGAAAAAACATTAAGAAAATTTACAATCTATTACCTATTATGCCCTTATTAGAATAAAAATTTACAAAGTAAGTTTAATATGTAATATATAAAATTATATATATTTATACTATAATTTTTTGGTTTTTTTGATTTTTCGGTTTGGTTTGGTTTTTTAAACATGAAAACCAAAACTAAACCAATTTAATTCGGTTTTCTAAAATTAGAACCAAAATCAAACCTAAGGACAAAAAAACCAAACCAAAGGATTTGGTTTGGTTCGGTTCGGTTTGATTTCCGATTTTAACCTAAACCATGAACACCCCTAGTTAGGATTGTGACAAAGCTCGAAACAGAGAGGGAAGAGAGAGCTGAGTTGTAAACGATTTAACGAGTTAACGCCATCCGCTACTCTGCTTGGCCCAAAACGATGCCTATGCGAGTCGTTTCACTGCCCTTTCCAATTTCAGCCATTGGTTGCTCTATAAGATGATGGGTCGCCATCTAATAAGCACCCAAGCAGAAGATCCGAACTCAGCTAAAACCCCCAGTAGATTTTTACTTGGAAGTCATCTCAGAGCTTCTTTTCTTTTTCTTTTTCTTTTTCAAGTCATTTCTTGGCCCCTTCATGGAAAGTACGTGGCTCCGAGTATAGTAGAAAAAGTTGCATTGACTGACATTGGAAAAATAAGAAGAAAGAAAGAAATTTAATAACAAGTAATGGCTCACCACCGATAGGCTTAGACCTTTTGTGTGGGTATGAGATTTGAACATATATATTAGGTCTATTTATTGTGATAATTATACTTACAGTTATTGGATTCCCTTAGCCATCTCCCCATCACCTTAGTTATTGGATTCCCCAAAAGTTGGAGAAAGATTTGGAAAAATATGGCATTTGTGATATCAATATAGATATATAGTTTTATGACCAAAAGTTGAATGAATTATTTAGAAAATTTATTAAAATTATGTTGTACAATTTTTTTTTTTTTGGGTAAATATCCAAAATATCCCTCATAAAAAGCATTATATCCAAAAACCCCATAAAAGAATTTTCACATACCCCAAATAGGGTCAATCTATATTTTAAAAACCTAATAACTTAACTTTTATCCAACTCCACTAGTAATTGAGCACACGCGATGCGTGTATAACACATCTTTTCAAGTTTCCACTTTATCAGTGGAACTGTTATATCAGTTTCTAAGTTTCTTAAACCGCATGTGTGTATGAGAGAGAATTAAAGAGAAACAGATTGTGGTGGATTTTTTAAAGTTAGTAAAATTACCAAACCGTTTCTTAGTCTTATTAATTTGTAAGGATATTTTAGTATTTTCAGGTGCAGTCCAACCTCAATGGGAATTGGCTTTATATAGTAGTATAGATTAGAGTGATGAATTTTTTTTTACTAAAATACCCTTATTAAATTTTTATTAAAATATAAAAATAACTATTCAAAATTTGTATTACCATTTTGTACGTTTATCTAAAAAATGGATTATTTGTCATTTACCACAAAAAAGTAAATAAGAAAAAAAAAAAAAGGGCAAAAGAAAATGAATAAACAAACAATTATAAAAAGGGTATATCGGTCCAAAAGCTGTACAATTTAAACGGAGTTGAATGAAAGTTAGGGTATTAGGTTTTTTAGATATACTATAACTTTATTTGGGTTTTTTAGATAGACAAATTACTTTATGAGGTTTTTAGAAATAATTCTTTTTTTGAGGGATACTTTAGATATTTACCTTTTTTGGTGGATGGCCTTATGGCCTAGTGGCACTTCTCTCCTATGTGAGGAGAGATTTTAGGTTCTAGTGTTAGGATTGTTATAAATTGATGTAATGCCCAAAAAAAAAAAAAAAAAACAAAAACATTTTGTGAATGATCTCTATAAAATTGACCCCAAATGTGAACAAAAGAAATAAATCATCCGTCTACTTGAAATGCACCTCACCTTTTCCCCCTTTTCCTAGTCCTTTACCCACACATTGATGGAAAGTGGCTCCAAGGCCACCGTAAAGACTTGCATTAAAATTGACTCACTGATGTCAACATGTTTCTTTTCCTCACCTTTACCTTTGCTACATTGGGTATCTTTGTTTCATGGACTATTTTGCTAAATAGATTTCACTTCTCCTCATTAAGAACTAGCAATTAGGAAAAGGATTTTTGTGTTTGTGATCTCCTTGGCATTGCCTAGCTCTAGGCGTCTTTTTCTTTTTCTTTTTCAAGTTTTGTCTTTTTCTTTTTCTTTGTGGAAAGTGGCTCCGAGACTAGTAGAAAAAAGTTGCATTGAGAGGTTAACAAGTTTATTCCCTCGCCTAACCTTTGCTGTACTGGAAACTTTGTTTCATTGGCTTTTTTGCTCTGTGGATTTCATTTCTCTATTTTCTCATTAAGAATTATCAATAAGCAAAAGGGTTTTTGTGTTTGTGATCTCCTTGCCATTGCGTCTGGCTTCTTTTTCTATCTCTTCAAAAATTTTAAGGCCTGTCCACCAAGGTATGTTATCATCCCGTTTGAATTCTTGTAAATTTGGTTTTCCTCTTTGCTTTAAGTCCTCATAAAAATTCTCCTGAGTTTTTTCTTCTTGTTTTCTTTTTTGTGGTTTTGAACTTCATGCTTGGTAAGACAGAAAGTTATTCTACCATTTGAATTGTGCATTATCTTTGTTTTTTTGGATGTACGATAGTTGATCTTTCGTGTAGCTAAACCAGATCCGAGACACAGGCTTTGAGGGACAACGTACCCTTATGAGCAATAAGCTAGTTTCACGAAACCCCATGAACATTAAATAGATCATGTGAACGATCATCACATGATGCTATTAAACCGATTTAATGTCTAAACTAACATTTCAAATTTATGGTTTGTTTGATGAAAACAAACCATAAATTTGAAAATTTTTTTTAATGAAAATGGGAATTAAATCTGATAGAAAATAGATCATGTGAGCAACATGTGATGCTATTAAACCAACTTAATGTCTCAACTAGAATTTCAAAACTGGTTTAGCATTAAAAATGACAAAAATAAACCATAGATTTGATGGGAATTTAACGAAATTGGGCATTAAATTTGAGAGGGAGGGCAAGGTGTGACAGTTGGATTAATATGTTAAAGTTTCAAATTTAAAAACCAAAGCTGTTAGGTGGAGAGTCAAATAAGTAGATGAAGTCATGTCAAAATTTATAATTAACCAATGTGGGATGTGGTATTTTTTTAATACTCTCTCTCACGTGCAAGCCTATCAAGATAGAAACGAGTTTATTATGTGGACAACAAATATGGCCTTACAAATAAAACGACCCAAATACGACATGTTCTAATACCATGTTATTTTTTCAACTTAAAAACTTAAACTTTTGGATCAAGTGGTATACTAACATAAAACTTTAGGGGTTATTTATTCCGTTTAAAGTTCATGGGAGTTTCATGAAATTGACATATAATTCAGGAGTTTCATGTAAATTACTATATTATTTTTCCTTTTATGAGTTCTTTCTCTTGGATGCTTAGGCTTAATTTATTTGGTTTTGCAGATTTTATCAAGGAAAAAAAATAAAATATAAGGAATTGTACATTTTTTTATTTGGTTGCAATGGAAAATTGGAAGAAGAATAAGAATTTAAATAATTTTGACTTGATATGATTATATCTTTTCTTTTCATTTTCTTTCCTCCTCAATTTTTTTTCCCTTTCTTGTTTTTTTCCTTGGTAGAATCCATGAACCAAATAGAGGGTTAAAGTCTCCTATATGTTTATCTTCAGCTATATTACATAGAAATGCAATATCTAATGCTTTACAACTATATTACATAGAAATGCTATCTAATGGTTTACACAACATCAAAATCAGTGCAAGCACCCAAAATTTGTGGATGATGTTATATCAAATCTTTTCACTCAAATCAAATGATTTTGTTTAGTATAATCATGCTATTTTGATGTATGAAACTGCAACACCACGAAATTAGTTTGTGCATCTTACACTATTCGTGGAGGAGGCCTAGGCTATTGCAACACCCAACTTTATTTGTAAATTTCACTTTTTTTCACTTTTCAAGATTTTATGAAAAATATAAAAGGGTTTTATGAAAATTGACCATCGATATCAACTGAAAAATCATTATTTTAAACAACTTTTTAGAATACAATTTTTTTCAAAATATGTCATTTAAGAGCACTTTTTGGTGATATACAGTTTCTATTTCAAATTTACAAAAACAAAATTATAAATGGCCAAAAAGTTCACTCAAAAGATAGATTTTTGAAAAATTTTCTTCTACAAAGTTGTTCAAAATGATGTTTTCTAAGAGACTACTTGATTAGTTTTCATAAAAACCCTTTATATTTTTCATAAAACCTTTAAAAGTAAAAATAAATGGGATTTACAAATAAAGTTTAGAGGTTGCAATACCCCACCTGTTTGTGCAAAGGTGTTCAAAGTCAACCTTGCCCATCTCACCGTCCATCCTCATTAATAAAGATGTAATGGCTCACGGATTTTCTTTTTGAGGCATGAGATCTTCATTAACAAAGATGGATGGTGGGATGGGCCGGGGGGCTAACTTGTACACTCCTGTTGTTTGTGATTGGCATATTATACATAACAAATTCATATAACAACATTTCAACAGCATTTATTTATTTATTTTTAGGCCTTAAGCTATGTAAAATTTTACAACTTAATCTATATGGGGTGATATTTTACCAACACTCTCCCTCACATGCATAACACCAACCAAATCACACTAAAATGCAATATCCAATGGTTTATAATTGACGTAAGAAACTGCATCATAATGAAATTAATTTGTGAACAAGTAAATATTATGAAATTACATAACAGTAGATCCAGTCATGATTATCCTCACAAAAGGGGTATAAAATTAAGTGTCGCTTTTCTGATTTGGGATTCTAATTGTCCGAAAAAAAAATCTAGATATTCTTTGGAAAGATGCTATTGGTAGATCTAATCCATGTTGGTGTCAACATTTTCTCTTATACCAAAAAATAAATAAATAAATAAAAGCAATCCAAGTTAGTCAGTTTGGACAAAAATTGGGATATAAACCAAAAAAAAAAAAAAAAAAAAAGGGTTTCCCTTTCAAATGTGATTGTTTCATTTGTCCCCCTGTGGAGCTTCCACCACCTTAATGAACACATGGAAAGAAATTAGATAGAATTATTATGCATGGTAGCAATGTCACCTAGTTCCACCCGTACGAAATTGGCCATATATAAATGATGCTGCAAGTGCTACAAAATTAACTTGTTTATTCATGACGGTTATTCTCTACAAATTAAACATTTTAACCCTTTTACTTCTGCAAGGTGATACTTTTGCTCCTAGGCTTGGGCTTATTGCTGCTTATAATGACATCATAATTATTCAATCCTACACTTCACACACTCACTTTATATACATTTAGTAGGATTTGAAATCGATGTATTTTGCTGTGTAACACTACTATAAGATGTTTGGTTTTTGCTTTTGGTTTTAATGAAATTATAATTATTAAAAACTATCTCATCTACTATCATGATTCACGACAGCGTATATTCTTCTTAGTGCCTGATTCCAATATTGTTTAGTACCTCACTCTTTTTTTAGGTGCTCAACTGGTCATTGCCATTATTTACTGTACCCAATTCTTAGAGCGATTGTTTTTTTCTTTTTGAGTTTCGGTGCTTGTTTCGTTAGCTGTTCAACGTAATATTCTAACATGCTTTTATGTAGTGCCTTGAGTATGAATTATATACAAAACAAAATAACTGATGGAGTCGATCATTACCAAAGCCTTGATGCAAACTTGAATAGACTCAAAAGAAAATGTGAAGAACTGAATTGCCGAAAGAAAGATATAGAATCGCAACTGAAAGCAGAGCTGAAGCCAGGGAAGAAATTAAAAGAAGAAGTTAATTTTTGGTTGGCTACTGTTCAAAGGATTAATGAAGAGAAACAAAGCATTATGGAAGAGAAACAAAGCATTGAAAATCGAGCTGCCCCAATGAGAATCATTCCGGGCTTACGCTTGGGAAAACTCGTTGTTGAGAAGATTCAAGAAGTTGAAGAGCATCATCAAAAGGGAAGTTTCTCTAATGGTTTGGTAGTTGATGAATCTCCGAGCAGTGGACTGACGTTGCCAACAACAACTTTAGCAGGAGAAACTACAGCTAAAAAAAATATGGAAGAAATTTGGGATTGCTTGATGAATGATGAGATCAGATCGATTGGAGTGTATGGTCTTGGGGGCATCGGTAAAACCACCATCATGAAGCATATCTATAACAAACTCTTGAAAGAAACTGATAAATTCGATAATGTATTTTGGGTCACTGTATCAAAGGGGGTCAATGTTGTTGAATTACAAGATGCCATTGCAAGTGCACTTATTATAGGTCTTTCACGACGTAAATGTGAAACAACAAGGGCAGCAGATTTATTTAATATGTTGAGAGGAAAGAAGAGGTACGTGTTAATTTTAGATGATGTGTGGGAGGCATTCGAACTTGAGAACGTGGGAATCCCAGTGCCCACTCTTGCTAATGGATGTAAACTAGTATTGACGACCCGATCACTTGATGTTTGTCGACAAATGAATTGTAAAAATTTGAAGATGGAGCTGCTTTCCGAGGAAGAGGCATGGAACTTATTTTTGGATAAAGTTGGGTGAGATGTTTTGCATACTCCAAGTTTAAAACCAATCATGAAACTTGTTGCCAAGGAATGTGCTCGTTTGCCCCTTGCAATTGTCATAATAGGTGGAAGTATGAGGGGTGTAGTTGACGAATGTGAGTGGAGGAATGTATCGAAAGAATTGAGAGACTCTACGGGGGGGCTTAATGACATGGGAAAGGTAATTGAGCAATTGAAATACAGTTACACTCGCTTAAAAGATGAGAAGCTCCAACATTACCTTCGATATTGCGCATTATATCCTGAAGACTTTATGATCAAAAGAATGGAGTTGATACAATATTTATTTGTTGAAGGAATAATAGAAGAAGGAATGAGTAGACGAGAAGAGTTCGACAAGGGTCATTCTTTATTGAATAAACTTGAAAATGCCTGCCTATTGGACAGTTGTACATCCCATAGGCATGAAAAATGTGTGAAGATGCACGATCTAATTAGAGACATGGCGCTTCAAATCATGGGTCGTCAATGCATGGTAAAAGCTAGAATGCAGTTGAGAGATTTGCCAGACGAGGAGCAATGGACAAAGGATCTTGAGAAGGTTTCCTTGGTGGACAACTATATATGGGAAATCCCTTCTAGGATGTCACCAGTGTGTAGTAGGCTCTCGACCTTGTTGCTATCAAGAAATGAAGGATTTAGCATCATTCCAGATTCTTTCTTTGTGCACATGCACGGGCTCAAGGTTCTTGATCTTTCCTACAATTGGGAGCTTCAGAGTTTACCGAATAGCATCTCCGACTTAGAGAATCTCACTGCATTATTGCTTAGTTGGTGTGAGAATTTAAAATGTATGCCTTCATTGGCAAAGCTTAGGAGATTAAGGATGTTGGACCTCACAGCGACTGGGATTGAAGAAATACCTCAAGGTATGGAAATGTTAGTCAACCTCAGATTTCTTCGTATTTACGCGAATCATTTAAAGATGCTACCAGCAGGGTTATTACCCAAACTGTCCCGTCTTCAACACCTCGGTCTGCGGAGCCATTCCGAAACTTTTAGAATAAATGGATCGGAAGTGGCAAACTTGAGGAAGCTGGAAACTTTTTCAGGCCAATTTTATGACCTCCATGAGTTGAATACATGTGTCCGATCCTGGCAAGGTCGAGGACCCCCCGAATACTTTCTTGAAGTGGGATCAGGATACACCGAGTTCGATGATGACATGGAAAAACGTGTAGCATTAAGAAAATGCAATATTAGCAGAAGGGAAGATCCCCTTGTGCTCCCAAAAGACATTGAGTTCTTACATATTGAGCAGTGTCACGATGTGAGAAGCTTGTGCGATGTTTCATCATTAAACAGTGCATCTGACTACTTAGAGAGATGTATAATTCGTGACTGTAATGGGATAGAGTGTGTGCTTTCCTTGTCCTCCTGTTCCCCACTTCAAAGCCTTGACGCACTAGTTCTTGATGATCTGAAGAATTTACACGTCCTCTTTAGGGGACAAGGAGCCTCACCACCCCCACCTGGCACCTTCTCCAGTCTTACATATTTATACATTGCCGGCTGTCCAAAGATTAGAAAATTGCTCATGCCTGAGTTGCTGCCGTATCTCGAAAACCTCGAAGAGATTCATGTAATTGCTTGTAAAGCAATGGAGGAGATTGTAGCAGCAAAAGCAGAAAGAGAAGATGTGATGGATGAAAGCAGCAGCCATTCTAATATTGTAAACAATGATGATTCGATCACCACAATCCCTCTCCCAAAGTTGATGATTTTGGATTTGAATGGGCTACCAGAACTGGAGAGCATCGTCTGTAGTAGGGGGACAATGGTTTGTAATTCTCTTGAGAAAATTGTAGTATACGAGTGTCCGAAGTTGAAGAGGCTCTCCCTCTCTCTGCCAATGCTCAATGGTCAACCGTCTCCTCCTCCTGCTCTTCAATGTATCGATGGTCTTTCACAATCCTCTTGGGAATCACTGGAGTGGGACTATCCCTACGCTAAGGATGTCCTTCAACCTTTCCTTAGTGAGTATTGTCCCCCAAATCCTTTTCCTTTCTGTTTAATCTCTCTACGATTGATATCAATGATTTATTCTATTTGCCATTTGTGTCTAATGTAGGATTTATATAACCAAGGCAAAACACAGTCAGAAGAAAATTTCTTGGTCGAGCAACAACACAGAAGGCAATGTCAGTTAGTCTGTCAGACAGAATTTTCCTTTTATTTAAAAAAAACTCCTACTTTGAAATTTATGTGTGTGACTTCTACTTGTAGACTCAATCTTCCTTCTGATTGTGTTCTTCTTCACTTATCTTGCTTATCTGGGTAATATTTCGGTTAAATTTGTTTTATGTTTTTGTGTATGACACACTTAATGCAGTAATGCAGTTCTTGTTTTGTATTGAAAGACATGATAATGCTTCTTTATAATGAAATTACACTATCAAGTTGTGTAGAATGCTTTATTTTTCTCCCACCATTATATTTTTCACTTTGAAATCTTTCAAAAAGGCTGCCTTTTTTTCCGCGTTTCCCGTTTTTTAATTGTATACAAAAATGCTCATACCCACTACTTGATGATCTAGAGTTCTAGACCCCAAATTTATATAGTTGCTGAATTAATTTTGGGACTTAGTCAAATCCATTTGCACCCAGCTAAAGGCTTTTGGAATTCAATAAGAAAACCATGCTTTTTCGTTGTATTAGTTAAACCAATAGGTAAGGATGCTACTATAATCACACCCAGGTAGGGAAACCACTCTCGTCACCCCCTCTTACCCTTATTTGCTAGCCCAAAAAACAAAAAAAAAAAAAAAAACAAAACAAAACAAAAAAAACAGTTAAACCCTCTTCCTTAACTCTTTTTATGCCTGTTTTACATTTTTGTTCAATACTTGTTTGGTAACTGGGTTCTTGAGGATAGACATGCTTTTCTCCTAGATGACTTCCCCACATAAAGAATGCTTCTTAAACTTTCTAGTCATGACTGTTTTTCCCCTTTCTTCAACAGAGAAAGCAAAAATAGTGGTATATATACACAATGCCTACCCTTATTGGTCTATGTCACATATGTGGGTTTCCTCATTTATTGGTCTATGTCACATATGTGGGTTTTTTCATTTGTATGGTGTGTGTGGAAAAAAAAAACAAAAACAAAAAGGCTTGCCCCTACTAAAGTATGCAAAAAGAACACACAGTGGGCAATAAGGCATCTAATTGTGAGCCAAAGGCATTTCTTCAGGCTTCTTGATTCGATCAAGACACGCAGCCTCTGCATTTGAGGACCGGCTACCATATCATCCCGTGGCAGATCTGAGAGTGCAAGCGTCAATTCCCCTACCTTTACCGAACAAAATGCACTACTTTCGCAAGAAGATAACATCTCAGCCGTAGTCACTTTGTTGATTAAACAACTGCATGGCTCCCCCATCTGATGTCTACCACATAATTGTCAGCTTGATTCACTTATAGCACATAAACTAATATATGTTCTCCCATTTCCATTAGAAATGGGAAAAAATTTAATAATAATAGAGCCAATTTTAGCAGTGGAAATACTAGAAATTAAATGTAGTCGTTAGCATCTGAAATCAAGGTGCATTAGATACTGTCAAGACTCATATAACATTAAATCCAAATGATATCAGAGCAGGATCAAGATAATTCCACTAAATGTGCTAGAAATAAATTCCCTTAAACATTACACTTATTACATTTTGAACTGCAAAATTACTAATCACGCTTGCACAATCAACTTCTTTTACCATATCTTTTTCAATGGATAACATAGAGAGAGGCGTGAGAGGGAGAGAGGCTGTGAAGGGTGGGGGGAGTGTTCGGTGTTCCACACTGGTCATGGACCACACTTCCACGGCAGTCGGTAGAGCAACTGAGGTAAGAGGGAGTGAGAGAGAGAAGAGAGGATTTTTTTGGATTTTTTATGGGTCTTAGATTTGAGCCCTTAGATTTGGTTTTGGGCCCTCTTTCACAATTATTACATTTTTTTTTTTTCTCTTGGGCTATCTAAGGTATATTGGTGTTGGAGGCCCCTTTTTTCACCCAAAAACCTGGTGCCCTAAGCAGCCTCTTCGATCAGTTATACTCAGGGCCGGCCTTGGGAATTGAAATGAAGGCTCTTGGAATTTGATGACGAAATATTTCTTTTTTGTTTGATTTGAACGGCCCTCTTTCAACACTTTTTATACCTGTTTTTTCACATTTATATTTGATACGTGTTGATTGTTATTTTGCTACCCTGTTTTTTCCTGCTTATTAAGAGTTACATATCCCACCGCTCAAGATGAAAGACTTAGAAGAGCTAGGTTTCTGTTTCGTTGAAGCAAAGCCAACAAGGGAGTGTTTCATTCAAGTTTGCATTGTGGTTGTCATCCTTGTTTTCAACAAGACCCATAAAGAAAGAATTTCTCAAGACATACCACATTCAAGTCCATGGTTATGTGGCTTCTTATAACAATCATACCCCGGCTCTTGTTTGCTTGACAATAATGCAATGGCGACCATCGATCACTAGTCGCTAGAAAAATATGATGGTATATATGAATCATGAAATTTGGCTTTTAAGCACGTCTGATTTTTTCCTAATATGGTGATGGGTACGTTAAGAATTTAGCATTTAGACATGTACCATGAAGCATGGGAAATGTTTTTAAAGGTGAAATTTTTGTTTCTATTGGATGAAACAGAGGAGAAAAATCGATAGTCAAATCCTTAAACATGCGTTTGGTTTCCTAGTGCGAACGGATCAGCAAAGGAAAGAAATAAGGTTTCAATTTACGTTTCTATTGTTCAGTTCCTCATAGTTCAGTGTTATCGCTTATTTTATCAGCTGTGGTGGGTTTTTTAAAGTTGGTAAAATTTCTAAATCATCTCTTAGCTTTATTAATTTGTAAGGGTGTTTTAGTATTTCCAGGTACAATCCAACCACAAAATGAATTGGCTTTATATGATAGTATAGTATAGATATAACAAACTTGACGCAGCCAATAAAGGAAAAAGGAGAAGAATATAAGCATAATGCTTTGATTGATTTTTGAGAAATGCATGAATAGAAAAGAAAGTGAGACTTTAAATCATAGAATTAAAGCGCGGGTCAAGCTATTGTCACTACATAAAATACTCTAAGCCCCCATTAATTGAATCCCCTCAAATTTTGCTGTAAGCACCCCCTATCTTCCTAAAATACCCTTAATAAAATATCTGAAAACTTTTTTTCCACCCCAACCCCAACTCCAACCCGTCCTTCTCAAGCCTTTTTCCCTTTAGATTCGTGCTCTTTAGAAGCAAGAAGACAGAGCCATCCCCTTTCCCTTTATCACAACCAACGGCAACGTCTTCATCCATGATTCACTGGAAATGAACGCCGACACAAACAATTACATAAATGAACAATTCTAAAATGAGATTTGTATAGTTAAGTTGTTCAGTGTTTTAAAATGGAATAACACAAGTTTGTTCAGATTCCTAAAGTTGAACAACATTCATTTGTTCGGAGTTACAAAACTAAACAATCCTATAACGTGATTTTTTTTTAAGGCGTTTGGAGTTTTAAAAGAAAACAAAATAAATTTGTTCGGATTTATAAATTGGAACGCATTAAAAGCATTCAATGTTACATAAATGAACATTTTAAATATGTTTGGAGTTGAGAATCCGAACAAGGCGAAATTCAGCATACGAAAAGTTGAAGTTAAACTCGACAAAAAATGTATAAATATTTACCTTTTGGTTGCTAATATCATTTCTAGCAATGATTTTCTCATCCATTATTCAATATAACATGAGAAACATTAATTTTTCATGTACATATGGATTTGGTGTCAAGGTAATTAGGGTTTGTGAGAGTGAAGTTTTCAGATGGTGTAATGTTTTTGGAGTTGAGGGTAGAGTCAGGGTGGGGATAGGAAAATTTTATTTAGGTCTTTTAGTAGACATGCCCTTATTGGTAAATGTATATTTAGATATAAATAATTTAACAAATTATTTTAATTAATAAAATGCTTAAAATACTTTATGGAGTGAGGCTATTGCCACCACATAAAGTACTCAACGCCCTTCATTAGTTTATATTTTTTGAGGTTTTATGAAAAGTATAAAAGATTTTTATGAAAACTAATAGCATTGTTTACTAGAAAACATCATTCTAAATAACTTTGTAGAAGAAATTTTTTCCAAAATTTATCATTTAAGCAGTCTTTTTGGCCATTTACAATCTCTATTTCATTTTTTTATGAAAAATTGCCAAAAAGTCTACTTAAATGACAGATTTTGAAAAAACTTTCTTCTACAAAGTTGTCCGGAATGATGTTTTTTAAATAGACTATGTGATTAATTTTCATAAATTCTTTTTATATTTTTCATAAAATCTTAAAAATATAAATTAAATGGGGGGCTTAGAGTGTTTTATGTGATGACAATAGCCTATCTCTACTTTATGTGATGGCAATAACCTAATTCTTAAAGTGCCCTTAGCCAATTTAACTATTAAAGAGTGAGGTGATTGAAAACGCTTTCTCATTGGAAAGTAGTATAGACTAAAAATGAATGAAAAACCATGTTGCTGATACTTGGCATATAGCCCACATAAATAGGCTGCACATAACACATAGCCCACATAGATTGAAGCAGATTATTGACCTTTGTTGACTTTTCATTTGATTTACTTTTCCTATCATATCTCCTTCCCAATAATTCTGGGATTTTGATTTTTGTGTATTTGTATATATATCTTTACAAATCAATGAAAATGATAAGCAATTCCTATTTAGGGGGACTTACAGATAGGTCCGACTACGGGTAAATAATTACAATTCAATATAAATGATTACTAACTTACAAGTAAATGATTACTAACTTAACTAAGAATGACTATTAACTGTAATTGAACTGTAATTGTTTGTTTGTAGCTGGAACTACCTGTAATTCCGCAATGTTGGTGTTGTGTTGGGGCGTTGTCGATTTCACTTTGGTTTTTGTGGACTCAATTGACTCGTTCTACAATTTAAAGTGCCAAGCTGAATTCTGATCGTAAATTTAGGATGTTTTATACAATTTGCCCAATGTATAAATCACTATTTGCTGGGTGTGCTCCCTATAGTTTATTGTTTTAACTCCTTGCAGTTATAGTTGCTTGGGTGGGTATGGGGCACCTTATATGGGTTGTTAAAAGATTAATTTGAGCTGAAACCTTGGCGAGAGTAAGGCTTGAAATACCCCTATTAGTTGATATAATAATAATAATAATAATAGACTCTATTTGGGGAGTTCATGCGTGTCACTCTAATGAGATGGTAAGAGCACTGGGCAGCTTTCCTCCTCACTGTTGAAGCACTGGATATCACTGGTTTCTAGAGTGAAATGGAGGAACTGGATGCATCATGCATGTAAACTCATTAAAAACCAAGAATTTGATTTTATGACCAAAATTTGGAAGAATTATTTGGAAATTTTTTTAAAAAAATTATGTTGCATAATTTTTAATTTTTTAAAAATAAATTTTAAAAACAAGAACATCAAGTTATCCAAAATCAGGTAATTTGGACAAAAAATGGGATTTAGTCAAAACAAAATAAAGTTTCACTGGTAATTTCGCAAATTAAAAATCATGAATTTGACAGAAAATTAATGAAAATGGGAATTAAATCTGATAGAAAATCAATCATGTAAACAACATGTGATGCTATTAAAACAATTTAATATCTAAACTAGAATTTTAAAATTGGTTTAGTGTTAAATTAAAATGACAAAAATAAACCATAGATTTGATGGGAATTTAACGAAAATGGGCATTAAATTTGAGGGAGTGTGCAAGGTGTGACAATTGAATTAATATGTTAAGTTTCGAATCTAAAAACCAAAGCTATTAGGTGGAGAGTCAAACAAGTAGATGAAGTCATGTCAAAATTTATAATTAAATAATGTCTCCTGTGGTAAATTTTTCAATACTCCTCCTCACATGTAGGCCTACCGAGATAAAAACAGACTTGTTACGTGGACAACAAAAGATAGACTTACAAATAAAATGGATCAAGAACAATAAGCTATGATATCATATTAAGTTTCCAACCTAAAAACTTAAGCTTTTGGGATCAAGTAGTGTACCAACATAATACTTTAGGGGTTATCTGTTCTGTTTAAAGTTCATGGGAGTTTCATGAAATTGACATAATATAGTTCAGGAGTTTCATGTAATTTACTGTTTCGTTTTTCCTTTTATGAGTTCTTTCTCTTGGATGCTTACCCTCTATTTGATTCATGGATCTTAGGAAGATAAAAAAAAAAAAAGGAAGGGAAAAAAAATGAGGAGGAAAGAAAATGAAAGAAAAAGATAAAATCATATCAAGCCAAAATTGGACATACATGTATCGCACAAACGATATATTACATAAATAGGGCTAATGAAAATCCTTCAACATACAACTAATACCAACTTCTCAGCAGTAGTGGAAATAATTAATAAAAATGAAACATAGTGATTAGTATCTGAAAAATCAAGATGCAGATCTGAATGATAACAGAGCTGGATAAAATCCAGAGAGTGTGCTAGAAATAGAATTGATGCGTAAGTGTCACTTTTCCCTGATTTCCACCTCTCTGCCTCTTTACAATTTCCATGTAGAAGGTCTCATTGAAACGAAAATATGGAGCAATGGCTAGAAAATGGTTGCTGGAGACTCTTTACCCAGGAGGGAAGCACGTATATTACAAAAAAAAAAAAAAAAAAAAAAAAAAGGAAAAAGAAAAAAGAAAAAAATCAATTTTAAAGTGCATGCAAAAGTTTTGATCCTAAAATTTTTATATGATCATGAGTGATGAGTATATATTTTTTATGAGACCAAAAGTTGGATGAATTATTTCATAAATTTATTAAAGGGTAAAGATCATTTTAGTACTCGAATTTTTCCAAAAATCCCAATGTGCTATCTAAACTATTTTTTCTCTCAATTTAATATCTAAATTTCACTGTTGTGCCCAAATGTGGTCCCAACCCCAAATGCCGTACAAATACTTAACAAACACGTCAAATGCCATTACGTAAGTGACATGTCAAGGATAGTTAAAACATAATAATTGAATAAACACTTTGGATACCATATACTTTTCATTTAGTTCCAATTTAGTACTTAAACTAAAAAAAATTTCTAATTTGATACCTAAATTACACTGAATTGTACCAATTAATTTGGTTCAAGCATAATTTTGGCAAAATTGACTTTTTTTTTTTTTTTTTTGGTTTTGTTTTAACTTGGCTTCCACTACCTCCACCATGCCCTTTGTAGTCATATACCACCTTTTTGAGTCCTATGTTCATGTCTTTTAATTATAAGTTTTAATGTAAATGTCCACCATCCATTATAGTAGGTTTTTTATAAATTAAAAAAAAATCAATTTAAAAAAATCAAGTTTGCTAAAACTTACTTGGACCAAATTAGTACAATTCAATCTAGTTTGGATATCAAATTAGAAATTTTTTTTAGTTTAGGTACTAAATTGAAACTAAATAAAATCTACAATTTTAAACTGCATCTTTACAATAAAATCAATTTTAAAGTGCATGCAAAAGCTTTGATCCTATAATTTTTATATGATCATTTGTGATATATATATATATATTTCTATGAGAGCAAAAGTTGGATGAATTATTTCGTAAATTTATTACAATTATGTTGCATAATTTTTGTTCTTGTAAAAAAACCTGGAATTTCACCTTTCAAGTTATCCAAGCTAGGGAAACAACTCTTTCTCCAACCAAAAAAAAAAAAAAAAAAGATTTCCCTTACAAATGTGATTGTTTCATTTGTGCCTTAGCCTTGTGGGGCTTCCACCATCATAATGAACACATGAAAAGAAATTAGATAAAATTATTATGGTAGCAATGTCACCTAGTTCTACCCTTACGAATTGAAATTGGCCATAAATGATGCTGCAAGTGCTTTGCTAATTCATGACGGTTATTCTCTTCAAATTAAACATTTTAACCCTTTCACTTCTCCAAGATGATACTTTTGCTCCTAGGGTTGGGCCTATTGCTGCTTATAATGATGTTATTCAATCCTGCACTTTGCACACTACCACTTCGTATATATTTAGTAGGAATTGAAATTGATGTATTTTGCTGTGTAACACTACTATAAGATTTTGGTTTTTTGTTTTTTTGGTTTTAATGAAATTATAATTATTAAAAACTATCTCATCTACCATCACGACATATATATTATTCTTAGAGCCTGATTCCAATATTGTTTAGTACCCCACTTTTTTTTAGGTGCTTCTCTATTTACTATATTTAAAAGAGTTTCATTAAAAAGCGTATTTTTTCAAAGGGACACTTATTATGAAACGGAGGGAGTATTTATAAGAGACCAAAACACGATAGATATATTGAGAAAATTCTATAGCTCAAAACATTTTTGCATTAAAGAATGCCACTATGCCTCAACCGCTCAAAATATAAACATTTGTTTACTAACCCAGTGCATTTTGAGTATCCACATAACACATGACATAAAAAGAATATTCACTTTTATTCATATAAATTGCATTTCTCAATATAATCCATACAAGTCAATTAAATAGACACATTTTATAATTTCCAACAACAATAAAATTTAATGTTTAATTGGTTACAAAAACAAACAATTAGTTTGGTAAAAAAAATGACTAAATCTCATCTCTGAAAAAATAATATCAAATATGTCAAATTTTGTAACCAAAATAAAACTACTAATTTATTATTCAACAATGTTGCACTTTCAAAAAATATTTCCCCTTTAATCTTTGCATGCCTCAAAAAAGATATGCCACTAAAAAAAAAAATATGATATACTATCATTATCCAACTCTCAAAGTAAAATGAGAATAATACACATCAGCTTTGAGATTTACTTCTTGAAATGTCAGATATTCAATTTGAATGGAACAAATTAAGAACACACAATATCCCAACCTTTCAAAATCACCACAAAATTACAAAGATGAGCTACACATCATCAACAAAAATTTCTTGTCTAGATTTCAAATTGATTACCAACCCAGAAAAGGCCCAACAATAGATATAATATTTACCAATTGCTTAGCCAGTAGCCACTACAACTACAAGTATATAATATGAACGAATATACACAGATGTTGTATGGGGTAAAATCTATTCCCTGAGACCTGATGTTGATGAAGGAGCTTGTCCTCGCATTTGGACCTGCACTCACAAGCTTAGAAATAGAGTCAGAGGGTAGGCCAAGGTGGGTTTTGGCCAAACCCTCTCCAAAGCTTAAGTCAGAAGCCGTTTATGGAGAAAGAGGTAAGGAAAAGATGGATTTCAGAGGATTAGGGTACTGTAGCTTACCTCAATTTGGCTATATCGTATTCTTTTTATACCCACCTGTACGGACTGACCATGTGAGGTCAGGTAACTGCCTTGGTTAGGTCAGATCTGACCATGGTTTGCCAGTAACCGTTTGATCATGGTTTGTTGATCGTGGTTAGGCAAGGAACCATGGTTTCTAGTAACCGTTGTGTTAGGAATTACAGTTGCTGCAATAATTTTTAGACTGTAGTAGGATTTGGATTATAGTGTAAGTTATAGGACAGATGTTCCGAGCTGGATGTAAGGCCCCGAGCTGGGAGATTATGTACGCTGTAACGGGCCTGGTTGAATTGCCTTTGCCACGTGTCAGTATTTCTGGTTTGAGCTCTCTATCTTGAGCTGGATCCTCAGTTCAGAGATATTCCTACACAATTTGCCCCAATTATGACTTTCCTGAGTTAGGATTTGTCATAATTTTACACTTGCTGAGTGCTCTACTTTGTGCCCCTATGCCGTTTGGCTTTCTAGGGCTTAGCTGGCAAAAAGCGGTTACGCCCTTCCGTATTTCAAGGCGCTGACGTCATGTGCCTTGGGGCTATCCCATCTGCCGTATATAGCATTTAATGCTCCAGAAGCATTATGTCTTTTAGGGGAAAAACTAATCACTGTTTACTTTACCTTTTGCATTCTCTCTCTCTACTTTCTCTGTTCTTTGCTTTCCCTGCTTTTTGCATTCTACCTTCACCAAAAACGCACAGTGCACATTATCTTCGTGTACGAGCCCATGAATGGGACTCTACCACCAAATAACCCCGTCATCCCTAGCGAAAAAGGCTCTTGCTGTAAGCACTAAGCAGGATTCATCTTTGTTATGTTTTTATATAGCTCCCGAAGTGAATATTAGATTGTATGCTGATGTTTGTGCTCTATTTCTTTCTAGCAGCTCCACACGCTAACAAGCCTGCGGACAAGTTGAATAAGGGGAATATCAAGAAACTGTTGGGCTATCAAGTGAGCCAACACTGTAAGGCGGCTCACATCTTGCTTAATTACCACACAAGGTACTAGACCTACGGCAAGGCAAGTTTTCCTCATTGGGAACAACCTGATGACAACTTAACCCGTCTAGTAGAGCAAAAAGAAGAAGAAGAAGAGGAAGAAGAAGAAGAGGGGATCCGACTTCGAGCTGAAGGAGAGGGTGCTGAAGAAGTCAGAGTTCTGGATAAAGCTGGTCGCCCTGCCCCTCTGGTAATTGAGAGCTCCAGCTCTAAGGAGACAGTCTCCCAGGCTATGGAGAGAAGAGGTTCCAACCCCCCTTCCAAGAGGCAAAGGACAAACTCCGGCAATTAGAAACCCAAGAAGGATTCGGGGATGAACCTGAGGGCTCTAGTGGCCGAGAGAAGGGCAGCCAAAAAAGAGGCTATGGACAAGAAGATTGCTGTGCAGAAGAGCAATCAACAGAAGCAGCAGCAGTAGAGGTAGCCCCAGTAAAAACCTAGCCAAGTGGCCCCTGCCAAAGGCGCTGGGGAGGATGCTGGCAAGAAGACCACTGGCCCTAACAGTGGTAAACTCATGGCTGGTGCCATGAAAGGGTAGGATGTAGGCAGGCCCGAGGTGCCTGACATCACGGAGAAGGGGAAAGCCCCTTAAGTAGTACCCCCAAAAAATAAAAGGCCCACTACGGCCTCCCAGCAGCAGCCCCCTGTCTTGAGGTATGGGCAAGGAGGCTCGTTCACTGCTTCTGGTACTGGGGAGAGCGCTGCCAGCCGAGCTGAAGCTGTCGCTAAATTCCTCGAGGTGAGAGTTTGATTTTTTAAGCCTTCTGTCCGTTCTCTTCCCATGAGTTTCTAATGTGGATCTTAACTAACTCTCTTGTTTGGGTTTACTCAGTTCCCCGTGCCCACAGATGAAGTTGTCACCAGCTCCTTCTCTGTGGATTACAACTTCAAGTATTTAGGCAATCCTATGAGGCTTCCCACAGATATGGAGCATTTTAGGAGGAGATCCGCCCCCAATCTTGTTCGCTTCAGGTTCACTAGCCTCTACAGGGTAAGCTTTGATGTATATATGATATTCTAGTCTTTTTTGCAATCTTTCAATTCCGTTTTAAATCGATTGTGTCCTTGCAGGGTTGCCAACAGATTTTGCTAGCTGGCAACCTCCTGGTCGAAGAAGATAATAAAATAGAAATTGAGGTCGCCAAAGTCTGGAGTGAGCTCAAGCAAAAGTTGCAAGAGTCAGAGAAAAATTGCTCTGCCACAGTATCTGAGATTGAGAAATGGAAGACAGAGTGCAAGACCCATCAGTCCAACGCGGAGAGCTCGATCAGCAAACTCGAGCTTTCGAGGAAGGACTACGCAGATTTAGAGGCCGAACTGAAGAAAGCGAAGGAGAACAGTGACGAGCTAGCTTGGGAGAAGCGGGACCTGGCGAGGAAGGTTCGGGCCCTAGAGGCTGACGTGGAGAAAGAGAAGGCTTCTGTTGAGAAGGCGGTAGCAGATGAGAGTAAGAGCGTTCAAGACACTCTTGTTGGGCAGTTGGCCAAGGAGCTCGAGGCTGCTTACAAGCTCGCATGGAGCACTTTGGTTGAA
Source organism: Liquidambar formosana (assembly GCA_039720395.1). NCBI lineage: Eukaryota > Viridiplantae > Streptophyta > Magnoliopsida > Saxifragales > Altingiaceae > Liquidambar > Liquidambar formosana. Next base: position 15,257,759 of record CM077834.1, on the reverse strand, counting down.
TTGGCCTCTGCCCAATTCCCAGGCATTGCTGAGATTCCCTTCGAAATGATGGAATTACCCCTAGAGGACGACCTCGAGGGTGGTGATGTCGGGGAAGCTGACGTTGAGGTTGAAGGTGAGAATGAGCCCGAGGAGAATGAACTCGAGGTCACGTCCCAGCCTAAGGCCGATGCGGAAGCCGAGAAGGTTATTGGCGCTTTTGATGAGACTCCAGCTACCGCCAACGGGGATCATTCTGTTGTAGCTACAGAAAATATGACGGAAGCAGTCCCCGATCCACCTCAGGCTCCCGTGGCCCCTCCTACCTCTGTCACTCCTGCCTAAGTGCCTGAAGTTGTTGATCCAGCTGTGGTGAACTCGGGAGAGAAGTGATCTTGCTTTATTATTATTATTATTTTTTCTTTTTCTTTGTCATGGCCAAGTGCCTAACTTTGTACAAACATTTGTAAATTTTTTCTTGAAATGAGATACACCTTTTTCCTCATTATATGCCCGCATTCTTTATTTTTTGTGTTGGTTGTATGTCTAAGTGTGAACTCTGGATAAATCCCTTGTTGTCACATGGTTACTGTTCTATTAGTAGGCTTATTCGAACACAATTTAATTATGAATTTTAACTCGGAGCCTTTTCTTTGGCATAGTGATAGACTTGAGTCTCTTTCCAGACATGGTTTGCTTGGACCCTTTCTTGGGCAAGCCTTAGGATTGAGCCTATTCTTAGGCGAATTTTGCTTGGACCCATTCTTGGGCAAGACTTTAAAGCAGAGTCCTTTCTTAGGCTGATTGTGCTTGGACCCGTTCTTGGGCAAGACTTGGAATTGAGCCCATTCTTAGGCAAATAGTTGACTTGGACCCAACCCTAGGCAGGTTCCTTTTCTAACCCATTCTTAGGTTTATAATGCTCAAGCCTTTTCTTAGGCGAGACTTGTGCCTATTCTTAGGTAGTTTGTGACTTGGACCCACTCTCGGGCAAGAGCTTTTAGTTCAAAGCGATAAATAAGAAATAATCTTTCTGAATAACATTTATATTTGTATTAAATGACCTTTGTGTGTAATTACAACTTTCTTTAATGGTAAAACAATCTCAAATTAGCTATATTAACTGATCTCAGGAGTTCTTGTCCAGTTTCTAAGCTCTTTAGCCTGTAAGAACCTGTGCCTCCGACGTGGGTGACTTCGTAGAGCCCTTCCCATGTTGCCCCGAGCTTTCCTTCTGCAGGATTTCTAGTTCCAGAGTTAACCTACCTGAGCACTAACTCTCCAACTTTAAACTCCCTCGACTTGACCCTTCAGTTGTAGTTTTTTTTTTCAACTCTTGTTGGTAAGACGCCATTTTAATTCGAGCTATTTCCCTTCTTTCCTCTGCTAGATCCAGATTCCGAGACAACACTTGGTCGTTTGTCGCTGCATCATACAACTCTATCCTGAGACCCGATAAGCTTAATTCCGTTGGTATAACTGCCTCCATCCTATAAGTCATTGAAAACGGAGTTTCTCCTGTGGACCTCTTTGGCGTAGTTCAGTATACCCATAATACGGAGTGCAGCTCATCAAGCCAAGGTCCTTTTGCATTATCCAGCCTTTTCTTTATCCCTGCGACTATGATCTTATTCATTGCCTCTGCTTAGCCATTGCACTATGGGTAACTCGGGTTTGAATACCACCACTAGATCCCTTGTTCCGTGCTGAATTCCCTAGTTCTCTTACTGTCGAACTGAGTTCCATTATCTGACACAAATGCTCTCGGGACCCCGAAGCGGGTAATAATATTTTCCCAAAGGAATTTGATGATGTCTGAATCCTTGATTGATACAAGCGCAATGGCTTCCACCCATTTGGTGAAGTAGTCAGTTGAAATAAACAAGTATTTCCTATTCCCTGAGGTTGTGGGTAATGAACTAACAAGATCTAACCCCCATTGTGCAAAAGGCCACGGGCTGGATATGGGGTATAGCTCTTGAGCTAGCTGATGTATCTTGTCAGCGAAGATTTGACACTTCGGACATTTCCTCATATATCTTATAGCATCTTTCTGTATATATGGCCACCAATATCCCTAGGAGTTCGCCCTGTGGGCTAATGATCTTTCTCCTGTGTGACCCCCACATGACCCCTCGTGGAGCTCAGTCAAAAGGTTTAGCACCTGATTAGGATGGACACACTTCAAATATGGCCCTGTGTAAGATCTTTTGTAGAGACTGCCCGAAGGAGATAACCAAAATCTAGCTGCTTTAACTCGAACTCGGTGACCCTGGTTCCTGCCCTCAAGTAGTTTGTCTATATGTAAATAAGCAATTATCTCGTCCATCCAGCTCGGTGATGAGGCCTGAATGTCCGAGATGACATCTTCTGTCCCGATGCTGGGTTCTTGAAGGACTTCGACGCTTATGGTTCGAGGAGTATCTGTTTCTAATGCTGTAGCCAAAGCAGCCAACCCATCTGCATGTTTATTTTGATCCCTCACGAAGCACCTAAACTCGACGCTTTTGAAGTCTGTAGTGAATTCCCAGACCTTATGCATGTACACAATTATTCTTTTATCTTTGGCTTCGTATTCTTTGTTCAACTGATTAACCAGGAGTCTGGAGTCACTCTATACCAATAATTCTTTTACTCCTACTGCTCGGGTTACCCCAAGTCCAGCCACAACTGCTTCATACTCTACTTCATTGTTTGAGGTTGGGAACATAAGCCTAATTGCCTGCTCGATGATCTCTCCCTCGGGATCTGTCAGCACAATTCCCAGACTTGCTCCTTTCCCGATGCCCTATACACTTTAAGCTCCCATTTCTTCATCTTATCACTGTTTATATTCTCTTCCCCCTCCCCCCCCCCCCAATTCAGGCAGGGAGGAGTTTAATTCTGTTTGGCTTGAACTGGAAGTGGGATCTACGAATTTTGTAATAAAGTCTGCCAACACCTGACCCTTAATGGCAAGTCAGGGCCTAAAGTGGATGTCGTAAGCGTTAAGTTCTACCCCCCACTTCGAGACTCTTCCTGATAGGTCAGCTCGCCTTAAGACATCTTTAAGTGGGTAATTGGTGAGCACGGTGATAGGATGAGACTGGAAGTAGTGCTGGAGTTTTCAAGAGGCTGTGACAAGAGCTAGAATCAACTTTTCGAGTGGTAGGTAGCGAGTTTCGGCATCCAATAGTGTTTTGCTAATATAATAGATTGGTTTTTGGGTGGATCCACGCTGGGCAATAAGTACCCCGCTAAGTGAATGGGCTGAGACAGTAAGGTAGAGATAAAGTGTTTCCCCGAGGTATGGGTGGGTCAGGGTAGGGAGTGTTTCTAAGTGAGCAAACAACTTCTGGTAAGCTTCCTGGCACTCTGTATCCTATCCCGAGTTCTTACCCTTCTTTTGTAACCGAAAGAAAGGGTGGCATTTGTATGATGACCTCGAGATAAATTTGCTAAGTGTTGCCACCATGCCGTTCAACTGTTGGACATCCCTGACTTTTGTTGGTGTTCTGAGGGTTCTAATTGCCTCAATTTTACTTGGGTTTGCTTCAATCCCTCTTCTTGAGACTAAATAGCCTAAGAACTTTCCCGAACCTATTCCAAATGAACTTTTCTTTGCGTTCAACTTCATCCCGTACTCCCTGAGTCGGGCGAAGGCCTCGGTCAGGTATGCCAAATGATTCTTCTCAAAACTGCTCTTAACGATAGTATCGTCAACGTACGCCTCCAAGTTTTTCCCAATCAGCCCTTTAAACATCCTGCTTACAAAACGTTGATAGGTTGCCCTAGCATTCTTTAGACCGAATGGCATTACCTTGTAGCAGTACGTCCCCTTGGGAGTAATAAACCCTGTTTTGTCTTGATCATGCTCTGCCATGGGAATTTGATGATAACCCGGGAAGGCATCGAAGATGCTGAATCGCTCATATCCCGAGATAGAGTCTATTAGCTGGTCAATCTTTGGCAGAGGGAAACTATCCTTCGGGCATGCTTTATTGAGGTCTGTAAAGTTAATACAAACACGCTAGTCCCCAGTCTTTTTTCTTACGCACACGGGATTGGCCAACTAACTCGGGTACTTCACTTCTCTGATAAATCCTATTTTCAGGAGCTTATCTACCTCCGCAGAAATTGTTTCAGCTCGATCGTCAGACAACCTTCGTTGCTTCTGAACGACTGGCTTGCAATTTGGATTAACCTGTAGCTCATGTGTGATAATTCTTGGGTCAATTTCAGGCATTTCATGGGGCGACCAAGCAAATATATCGACGTTATCTTTCAAGAATTAAACAGTTCTGCAGCGTCGGTCTCATTCAGCGACTTTCCAATCCAAAAGTACTTCTCCGGATCCTTGGGATTAATTAATTTCTTTATAAGTTCTTCCCCAATTCGATCTGCGAGCTCCAGAGCAGTTTCTTCCACCCCAGGTCGTTCCCCTTTTCGTTGCTATAAGGGAACTTCATCGACTTTGGCTTTTTTCTTCTACTCCGGTACCTGCTTTGGGGTTTTGATTTTGCCAGTCCCCGAGCTAGGGAGACGCGGGATTCTAGACTTTAATTTGTCGTTCGAGGATGTTGAGTGGCCTGCATACTTTGCAAGAAAACACTCCCTGGCTGCTGCCTGGTTTCCTTTTATCTCCATGATTCCCTCTGGACTTGGGAACCTGATAGACTAGTGGTAAGAGGACGGGACAGCCCTAATGGCGTGGATCCAAAGCCACCCGAGTATTACATTGTAGGCTGACTTCTCCTGAATTACTACAAAGGTTTCCATGAATTGGACTGGCCCAGCCCGAACTGGGAGAGTTATATGCCCCAGCAGAAAAGTCATGTTTCCATTGAAAGCCTTCAATCTGATGTGGCAAGGTTTGAGGTCAGAATCCTTCAGCTTGAGTTGCCCAAACAACTTTTGGAACATTCTATTCACGGATGCCTCGTTGTCTACGTAGACTTTCCCCACATCATAGTTCCCAATAAGCATGCGCACAACCAGTGCATCATTGTGGGGATATCGCACTGTCCCATCAGACTCAGCGTCCCCAAAGAACAGCAATTTTTCTCTAGTCTCCCCTTCATCTCGAGGAAGTAGTACTAGTTCAATCCCGATGTCACTGACCTCAGCATCTTGGCAACCCATCCTATATTCTGCCCTGAGCTGGCTGGTTGACAGAGCAGCTTCCTTATATCCCCCCGTGATCACATCAATTCTCCCGAGGATCTTTGGTTGTGTGGATTGGGGAGCTTTGTTTTCAGGCTTTTTCTATTCGGATGGCTGTCCTTTCTCACCTCGGGCTATAAATTCATTCAATTTTCCTTCCTTGGCCCAAGCCTTAAGATTGTACTTCAGGATCTTGCAGTCTTCTGTCTTATGGCCATGGTCTTTGTGATAACTGCAAAACAGCTTTTTGTTTCTTTTCTTGGGTTCTTTAGCCATAGGTCTAGGTCTGTGGAAGAAGTCTCTATCTTCTACTGCCTTCATCAATTTGTAAATAGGGATAGTGAATAAAGTGAAGATGGCTTGGTTTAGATTGGAAGGTGGCTTTGGTTTTTCTCCTCGGGGGCTATCCCTTCGGGGTTTTGAGTATTTTCTTTTATCGTCTTTCTCATTGGTTTTGGGAGGCTGTGGGCTATAGAAGTCATCTAGCTTTGAATAGTTGTCCACGGTGGAAAGTAATTTGGCTAAGTTTCTGGGGGGATTAATTGTCAACTCCTTAAACAGAAGTGATGGTTTCCTCAGCCCGAGACGAAATAAATCCATGGCATTCTTCTCAATCGGGTCGTTAATCTCGTTGTAAACCTCCCAAAACCTTTGAGATTATTCCCGAAGTCCTTCCCCATCTTTCTGCTTTAGTTCATACAAGTTCTGCATGGTCCTCGGGAATTTGCAACTAGTGATGAACCTCTTCTTAAACAACTTACTTAGTTCTTGCCAGCTGTTAATAGACGCATCTGGAATCTTAGCCCACCACTTAAGAGCCACATATCCCAAACTCATAGGAAATATTTTACAGAGAAAACCCTCATTTCCAGCATATAACGATATACGTTACAAATAATAATTTAAATGATGGTCTAGATCTATTGAAAGAGAGTAAAGAGTAAAGGTTATCTCGGAGTACCCTCGTAGGATTGGGACCCGTTGAATCCACCTCGTGAATGGACTTCGAACCATAACAGTGCTTCCTGGTCTTTCTCCTCCTCTACTCTGATTACCCCGGTGTCTCTTGGAACCTTCTTCCTCATTTCTCTCATGCCTAGGAGACCGAGAATGTTTTCTGCTTGTTCCCCAGTACTCCTTTCCCTTCTTCTTTCAGGAGACCAAGACCTATGGTGTTGTCTCTCGCCCCTGTGTGTTTCATTCCCAGAACCCACTTGAGCATGAGGTCTACGATGGTCCTCGCTCCATTTCCGGGAGTGACCTGAACGCCTAGAACTGCGCTCAGGGACCTTTGCACTAACTCGTGGTGCTGTCTATCCCCTCTTCCTGAGTGCACATGTTCTGGGCCAATTAATCGTGGCTCGTCATTGCGTCTGTTGCGATGATGGTGGTGCAAGGCTCCAGGTCTAGGTAAGATTTCCTGGTGCTGAGTGCAATGGAGTGGACTGGTTTGGCTAGCCTCCTCAGCGACAACGTTAACTCCGCGATGAGCAAAAGTTTGCTGGAAATAGCAGTGGTAGTTCTACTCTGCAGTCAGCTTGGCGAGCTGTGCCGATTGAATCTCTGATTGCATAGTTGCAATCAATTCCACCACCGCTGCTGGGTTAGGGTTGTTCGTCATAGCCTTGTCAAATGCAGCCTTCAGGACAGGCTGGTCATCAAGAGAGTGGAGAACAGCAGACATCTCTAGGGAGATTTGATGCTGTTGAATCGAGGGAAGCTGATTGGTTCCCACTGGAGGTAATGGTGGGTTTGCCTGTAAAGGTTGGGTCTCTACACGTTTCCCAAAATCGCCTCCAACAGCTTGGTTTACATGGGTAAAGTTTGCTCCAGATCTTGTTCGCCTATAGGTAAGCGGAGGTGGAATAGCCATCTTATCGCGATGGTTCCCACAGACGGCACCAAATTGTACGGGGTAAAATCTGTTCCCTGAGACCTGATGTTTATGAAGGAGCTTGTCCTCACGTTTGGACCTGCACTCACAAGCTTAGAAATAGAGTCAGAGGGTAGACCAAGGTGGGTTTTGGCCAAGCCCTCTCTAAAGCTTAAGTCAGAAGCCATTTATGGAGAAAGAGGCAAGGAAAAAGATGGATTTCAGAGGATTAGGGTACTGTAGCTTACCTCATTTGGCTATATCGTATTCTTTGTATACCCACCTGTACGGACTAACTATGTGAGGTCAAGTAACTACCTTGGTTAGGTCAGATCTGACCATGGTTTGCTAGTAACCGTCTGATCATGGTTTGTTGATCGTGGTTAGGTAAGGAACCATGGTTTCTAGTAACCGCTGTGTCAGGAATTACAAATGTTGCAACAGTTTTTGGACTGTAGTAGGATTTGGATAGTAGTGTAAGTCGTAGGACAGATGTCCTGAGCTAGATGCAAGGCCCCGAGCTGGGAGATCATGTGCGCTGTAACGGGCCTGGTTGAATTGCCTTTGCCACGTGTCAGTATTTCTGGTTTGAGCTCTCTATCTCGAATTGGATTCTCGGTTCAGAGATATTCCCACACAGATGTGTATATATTTTCCAGTGAGCTGCAGATTGTACGTATTATATTATTACATATAGATATGTAAGTAGGCATATAATTAGATCGACATATCAAATCTCCTTTTAGGTATTGCAATCCCAGTGAATGAATTTCTATTCACAAATAAAATCTACTTGTGAAATAATTTAAAATCAAGTTCTCAAATTATCATAACCCAATTTTCTAGGATTCTAAAAAATATAAACTCATGTGACCTTTGGTAACATTATTTCCTTTAAGGCGAATCATCTTAAAATTGTTGGGGATTCTCAATAATAAATAAATAAATATCACAATAAAAAATGATAATGAAACAATGTTACCGATAGAAGCGAAGTGGTGGGTTGAGGTACGGGTATCTCGCTTTCTTTAAGACGATTCGTGCCTCTGCAGAAGCTAATCCAATGCAGTAGGTTCATTAGCACGTCGTCCCCAGGATACAACAGCCCAGCCATTTACACTATAGACTCAACGAATCTACACCATTCGAAAAGTAAGAGTTCCACACCATTGCACCCTTTCTTCATCCGTATGAAACTCATATAAAAATGTGTATGTGAAAATCATATAAATAATATATGTATTATGCATACACAGCCAATGTAGAACCTTAATCCAGAAGGTTAAAGACAAAACCTCAAGGGCTGTTCACAAGTTCTCACATGGCTCCTAAGCCTATTAAGGTTCATGTATCCTAGCCAAACGGTTGGCCACCAACTTAATATATAAGTACACATATAACCGATATATAACAAATGTAGTGTAACATACTTGGCCTCATTATATCCCAACGGCTATAACAACCAATATGTCACTAATACACACATAAGTTATGTAATAAAGTATATTAAAAACTATTTGTAACTCATGCAATTACAAAGGTTTAAATAGCAATAACTCAACGTCAAAATCAGCACAAGCACCCAAAATTTGTGGATCAATTTATATCAACTCTTTTTACTCAAACCAAATAATTTTGTTCATCACAATCATGCTATTTTGATGCATGAAATTGCAGCCTCATGAAATTAATGGATGAATTTTACATCTTTTGCAGTTGGCATATTATACATAATACATTCATATACCAACTTTTCCGCAGCTAAATCACACAGAAATGCAATATTCAGTACGTGGTATATCATATATTCACATACTAAACTACAGCATAATGAAAATAATTTGTGAATTTTGCAGATAAAAATTATGAAATGATATAACGGTATTACCATGTCACCAACCTCACAATAAATAAAAATAAAAATAAAAATCCATATCATCATGAAATTATACATTCATAGCAGAAAGATATATGGACATTTGAAATGACATACATATATCGCACAAAGGATTGCATAAATAGGACTCATGAAAAACGTGGAACTAGAACGAACTTCTCATCAGTGGAAATGATTAATAGAACTGAAATATAGTGGTTAGCATTTAAATTATATAATAGTAGATTCAAATGATCATTGATCTCAATAAATTCCCGGAGTGTGCTATAAATACATTGCTGCTTAAGTGTCACTTTTCCTTGATTTCCACGACTGCATCTTTACAATTTCCATGCAGAAGGTCTCTTTGAAACAGAAAATATGGGACAATGGCTAGAACATGATTTCTGGAGACTCTTTACCCAGGAGGGAAGCATGTGTATATACACACACATATATATAATACAAAGTTATTAACCCTTGTTTTTTTTTTTTTTTTTTTTTTTTTTTTTCTATAGTTTCACTACGCTAAACTTTTGCTTCATTTCCTTTGCAATTTATTAATTTCCTTGAATTATGTTTGTAAATGCAAGAATAATTCTATTGTAGATGATGTGGAGAAAATGCATGTCTTTTAGCAATTTCATTAATCAAATTGCTTGTCCAATGTTGATACTAAAATTTGTACTTTGACAAAAGACTCGTGAAATTAGGTGATATAAAGATAACTCTTTTTATGGTCCTGCCCACCCCCCCCCCCCCCCCCCCCCCCCCTTCTCCCCCCATACATTACATCATGCTTCCGCCCCTGCTTTCCTCTTCTTGATCTGTGGATTGGGTTTCATTTTTTTTTCTTGAATGATGATCATTAAGAGCTGTTTCATCCATAAATGTTTAAAAATGAGTGATTGTCATTGATTAAAAAATATAATTTTTGGATCAAATTGCAATCAATCTCAAATCAATTTGATTTTTGACTTGCATTGCCTATATGAAGAAAATTATCTAATTCAATGGTTAGTTTCACAAAATATGAATCACAAGTAACGTTTTGGAAGGTGACCTTACTCAAACTTGCATGAGGTTGACTTCAAGAGAAGGGCATTCATCCCCCTGTCTAGGTGTATCCTTTTCAAGCTTCTTTATCAATAAATTTCTATCCTCATGCAAAGATTCCATAAATTTGAAAATTAAAAAAAAAAAAAATTACAACAACTTCAAGAGAGGGGGACTAATATATACAATCCTAATCAAGTTAACCCGTATTGATATAAGTTATATCAGTACCATGCATTGGGAGTTGTACCACATGCATTGACTCAATGTACCCCATAACCTACTAATACATGAGATACAACTCCTAATGCAGGTATTAATATAATTTATATCAGCACGTGCTCACTTGATCATCATCCCTTATATATATATATATAAGGGAAGCACGTGCTCACCTCAATGGCTAGAAAATGGTTGCTAGAGACTCTTTGCCCAGGAGGGAAGCACGCATATTACAAAAAAAAAAAAAAAAAAAAAAAAAAAAAATCAATTTTAAAGTGCATGCAAAAGTTTTGATCCTAAAATTTTTATATGATCATGTGTGATGAGAATATATTTTTTATGAGACCAAAAGTTGGATGAATTATTTCTTAAATTTATTAAAGGGTAAAGATCATTTTAGTACTCTAATTTTTCCAAAAATCCCAATGTGGTATCTAAACTATTTTTTCTCTCAAGTTAATACCTAAATTTCACTGTTGTACCCAAATGTGGTCCCAACCCCAAATACCGTACAAATACTTAACAAACACGTCAAATGCCATCATGTAAGTGACGTATCAAGGACAGTTAAAACATAATAGTTGAATAAACACTTTTGATACCATATACTTTTCATTTAGTTCCAATTTAGTACTTAAACTAAAAAAAAAAAAAAAAATCTAATTTGATACCCAAATTACACTGAATTGTACCAATTTGGTTCAAGCATAAATTTTGGCAAAATTGATTTTTCTTTTTTTTTTTTTCAAAAAAAATATGATTTTTTTAACTTGGCTTCCACTACCTCCACCATGCCTTTTGTAGGCATATACCACCTTTTTGAGTCCAATGTTCATGTCTTTTAATTATAAGTTTTCATGTAAATGTCCACCATCCATTATAGTAGGTTTTTTATAAATAAATAAAAAAAATCAAGTTTTTTTTTTTAATTTTTAAAAATCAATTTAAAAAAAATCAAGTTTGCTAAAACTTACTTGGACCAAATTAGTACAATTCAATGTAGCTTGGATATCAAATTAGAAATTTTTTTTAGTTTAGATACTAAATTGGAACTAAATAAAATCTACAATTTTAAACTGCATCTTTACAATAAAATAAATTTTAAGGTGCATGCAAAAGCTTTGATCCTATAATTTTTATATGATCATTTGTGATATATATATATTTTCTATGAGAGCAAAAGTTAGATGAATTATTTCGTAAATTGATTAAAATTATGTTGCATAATTTTTGTTCTTGTAAAAAAACCTAGAATTTCACTTTTCAAGTTATCCAAGCTAAGGAAACAACTCTTTCTCCACCCAAAAAAAAAAAAAAAAAAAAGATCTCCCTTACAAATGTGATTGTTTCATTTGTCCCCTAGCCTTGTGGGGCTTCCACCAACTTAATGAACACATGAAAAGAAATTAGATAGAATTATTATGGTAGCAATGTCTTACGAATTGAAATTGGCCATAAACGATGCTGCAAGTGCTTTGCTAATTCATGATTCCAATATTGTTTAGTACCCCACCCTTTTTTTAGGTGCTTCTCTATTCACTATATTTGATTCACTCCGCCATGCTCAATTGGTCATTGCCATTATTTACTGTACCCAATTCTTAGAGTTCTTGTTTTTTTCTTTTTGAGTTCTGGTGCTTGTATCGTTAGCTGTTCAACGTAATATTCTAAAATGCCTTTGTGGTGTTACGTAGTGCCTTGAGTATGGACTATATACTAAACAAAATAACGGATGGAGTGGGTCATTTCCAAAGCCCTGATGCAAACTTGAATAGACTCAAAAGAAAATGTGAAGAACTGAATTGCCTAAAGAAAGATGTAGAATCGCAACTGAAAGCAGAGTTGAAGCCAGGGAAGAAATTAAAAGGAGTTAAATTTTTGGTTCGCTACTGTTCAAAGGATTAATGAAGAGACACAAGGCATTTTCAAAGATAAGCAAAGCATTGCAAATCGAGCTGCCCCAATGAGAATCGTTCTGGGATCACGCCTGGGAAAACTCGTTGTTGAGAAGATTCAAGAAGTTGAAGAGTTTCATCAAAAGGGAAGTTTCTCTAATGGTTTGGTAGTTGATGAATCTCCCAGCAGTGGACTGACGTTGCCAACAACGACTTTAGCGGGAGAAACTACTGCTAAAAAAAATATATGAAAGAAATCTGGGATTGCTTGATGACTTGTTTTCAAAGTTGAGCGAAAAGAGGAGGTACGTGATCATTTTAGATGATGTGTGGGAAGCATTTGAACTTGAGAATGTGGGAATCCCAGAGCTTACTCTTGATAATGGATGTAAAATAGTATTGATGACCCGATCACTTGATGTGCGCCGAAGAATGAATTGTAAAAGTCTCAAGATGGAGCTTCTTTCCGAAGAAGAGGCATGGAACTTATTCTCGGATAAAGTTGGACGAGATGTTTTGTCTACTCCAGGTTTAGGACCAATTATGATACTTGTTGCCAAGGAATGTGCTCGTTTGCCCCTATATTTTTATTTTGCGGCTACATTACATAGAAATCCATATCATCATGAAATTATACATTCATAGCAGAAGTTATATGGACATTTGAAATGCACATACATATATCACACAAAGGATTGCATAAATGGGGCTCATGAAAAACGTAGAAGTAGAACCAACTTCTCATCAGTGGAAATGATTAATAGAACTGAAATATAGTGGTTAGCATTTAAATTGTATAATAGTAGATTCAAATGATCATTAATCTCAATAAATTCCGGGAGTGTGCTAGAAATAAATTGCTGCTTAAGTGTCACTTTTCCTTGATTTCCACGACTGCATCTCTACAATTTCCACGCAGAAGGTCTCATTGAAACATAAAATATGGAACAATGGCTAGAACATGGTTTCTGTAGACTCTTTACCCAGGAGGGAAGCATGTATATATATATAGTTATATATATATATATACAAAGTTATTAACCCTCGTTTTTTTTTTTTTTTTTTTTCTATAGTTCCACTGGTAAACTTTTGCTTCATTTCCTTTGCAGTTTATTAATTTCCTTGAATTATGTTTGTAAATGCAAGATTAATTCTATTGTAGATGATGTGGAGAAAATGCATGTCTTTTAGCAATTTCATTAATCAAATTGCCTGTCCAATGTTGATACTAAAATTTGTACTTTGACAAAAGACTGAAATTAGGTGATATAAAGATAACTCTTTTTATGGTCCCCCCCCCCCCCCCCCCCCCCCAATACATTACATCATGCTTCCACCCCTGCTTTCCTTCACTCTATTTCTTCTTGATCTACGGATTGGGTTTCATTTTTTTTTTCTTGATTGGTGATCATTAAGAGCTGCTTCATCCATAAATGTTCAGAAATGAGCAATTGTCATTGATTAAAAAAAATATAATTTTTGGATCAAATAGCAATCAATCTCAAATCAATTTGATTTTTGACTTGCATCGCCTATATGAAGAAGACTATCTAATTCAACGGTTGGTTTCACAAAATATGAATCACAAGTAGCGTTTTGGAAGGTAACCTTACTCAAACTTGCATGAGGTTAACTTAAAGAGAAGGGCATTCATCCCCCTGTCTAGGTGTATCCTTTTCAAGCTTCTTTATCAATAAATTTCTATCCTCATGCAAAGATTCCATAAATTTAAAATTTTTTTTTAAAAAAAAATTACAACAACTTCAAGAGAAGGGACTAATATACAGCCCTAATCAAGTCAACCCGTGTTGACATAAGTTATATTTGCACCATACATTGGGAGTTATACCGCATGCATTGACTCAATGTATCCCATAACTCACTAATGCATGAGATACAACTCCTAATGCAAGTGTTAATATAATTTATATCAGCACGTGCTCATCTGATCATCCCTTATATATATACTAGTTGGTGCACACGTGTGTTGCACGTGAATATTTTTGTATTGTAAAATAAATATTTTATCAATGTTATATGAATTTATGTTGAAGTGGACATATAAATTGTCTTTTAAAGAGAGATTTTTGTGATGGAAAAAAAAAATAATCAGTGCCAAAACTAATAAATTAATTAAATGTGTCATCAATAACTTAAATAAATACAAAAAATATATGTAAATTTCAGTTGTACACTTGCCTATTAAAGGATGTTTTCTCATGGCTCTGTCGGTGTAGATATATATTTTTTTATTTTTGTAAGGAAAAAGCTAGATAGTTTAACCCTTTTTTTCGAATTTGTTTGGCAACTAACCTAGTTAATGTACTTATTTCAAAGAGTAATAATTTTTTAAAAAAATTATTTCATAAATAAATTGTACAAATAACATCGTGTTTAAATTCAAAAAATAAGAAATAAATTAAAATAAATGTCATCCAACTCATTGAAAATATTATTCTATGAGTGGGAAAGTTGGGTTTTTTTATAATTTTTTTTATAATATAAAAAAGAAATGAAATTATGATAAATATACTTATTTTTACAATTTTCTCAATGAAAAATGTGCTTACTAAAACATGGGAATTCTCCTAAATTGTCTTTTGTTGAAATGATGCTCTAATTATCGACCAGATAAGGTAGAATTTTTAACAGTGTTATATATAGGATTTGGTTTTCTTAATGCCACTTTATGATAGTCTAGGAACCTCATTCGATTTTATTATATTATATTTTAATATAAGGTTCTGTGTGAGAAAACAAACCAACTCCAAAAATAAATAATTGAATAAAAAAAAAAGTATCCTCATAAAATATTTGTGAATCACAATTTGTCAAAAACTTACACCAAAAACATAAAATAAAAAAATATTCAAAAGTTATAATATCCAATAGAACTAAAATAGAGTCCAACTACGTTTGCAAGGAATCTTGTAAGTAGGGCATTCAGTAAAAATAGAGGTAGGAGAATCAAAATCTACAGAAATATATGAAGTACTTGACCCACATGGAAAACAATATTTTCTATAACAATTACAACAAACCCTAAAACCCTATATTTCGAGAAAGAAAAGAAGATGAGAGTTCTATTAAAATAGGTTGAAGCTATTGTTAATGGAGAAAGTAGAATTTAGAATCCCGTTGTTAGTGGAGAGATGATATATGTTATGAAATAAAGTTTACTTACAATTCTGGGTTTTATTTATTTATACAAATTATAGTTTCTTTAGAATTCCTATTTATATATGTGTTTTATTTTCCTATATTTCCTATATATGTAGAAGGGTAGTTGTGTATTTAAAATTTAAAATAAGGGTATATTAGTCAATCAAAAGTTTTTCTCACATTCATCTTTTTATAGATAGTATAGATTATAGATAGTATAGATATATGACCAAAAGTTGGTTGAATTATTTTGAAAATTTATTAAATTTACATTGCATAATTTATTTTCTTGTAAAAAATCCTAGAATTTCAACTTTGCAATCAAGTCATCCAAGTCAGGCTGTTAGGACAAAAAATGGGATATGAACAAAAAAAAAAAACTCCTATACAAAAACGATTGTTCCATTTGTCCCCTTGTGGAGCTTCCACAAGCCAAATGAACGCATCAGTAGAAAATTAGATAGGAATTATTATTATCGTAGAAACAAACAATGCTGCAAGTGCTATATATTGCTTGTTAATTAATGACTGTTACTAATTCTATCGAAATTGGACATTTTAATCCTTTCCTTTTTTGGTCACAATGGAAGAGAACCGACCGTTAGACCTAAGACAATCCAAACCCAACCCACCCTTTTTAACCCTTTCACTCGTCCAAGACTATACTTTTGCTCCAAAGGTTGGGCTTATTGCTGCTCATAACTCATAAGTTGATATCATAATTATTCAATCCTGCACCCTGCACACACCGTCACTTAATATTATATCTATATATTTACCGTATCCAATATTTACGGTTTTTTTTTTTTTTGTTTTTGAGTTCCAGTGGTTGTTTTGTTGTCTGTCCAACTTACCATTCTAACACGCCTTTGTGGTGTTATGTAGTGCCTTGAGTATGGAATTTTTAATAAACAAATTCACGTCTATGGTGGGCGATCAAGTCAATCATTACCAAAGCCTTGATCAAAACATTAATAGACTCAAAAGAAAATGCGAAGAACTGAACTGCCGAAAGGAAGATGTAGAATCGAAAATCAAAACAGAGCTGAAACCAGGGAAGAAGTTAAAAGAAGAAGTTAAACTTTGGTTGGCTACTTCTCAAAGGATTAATGACGACACACAAAGCATTGAAAATCAAGCTGCAGCAATGAGATTCTTGGAGGGCTCACGTCTGGCAAAACTCGTTGTTGAGAAGATTCAAGAAGTTGAAGAGCATCACCAAAAGGGAAGTTTCTCCGATGGTTTGGTAGTTGATGAATCTCCGAGCAGTGGACTGACGTTGCCAACAACAACTTTAGTAGGAGAAACTACAGCTGAAAAAAATATGGAAGAAATCTGGGCTTGCTTGATGAATGATGAGATCAGATCGATTGGAGTGTACGGTATGGGGGCATCGGTAAAACCTCCATCATGAAGCATATCAATAACAGACTCTTGAAAGAAACTGATAAATTCAATAATGTATTTTGGGTCACTGTATCAAATGGGGTTGATGTTTTTAAATTACAAGATGCCATTGCACTTGTAATCAATGAAGATCTTTCAAGACGTGAATGTGAAACAACACGGGCAGCAAAGTTGTTTTCAACGTTGAGAGGAAAGAAGAGGTACGTGTTCATTTTAGATGATGTGTGGGAGGCATTCGAACTTGAGAAAGTGGGAATCCCAGAGCCCACTCTTGATAATGGATGTAAAATAGTATTGACGACCCGATCACTTGACGTTTGCCGAAGAATGAATTGTAAAAATCTCAAGATGGAGCTGCTTTCCGAAGGAGAGGCATGGAACTTATTTTTGGATAAAGTTGGGCGAGATGTTTTGAATACTCCAGGTTTAGAACCAATTATGAAACTTGTTGCCATGGAATGCGCTCGTTTGCCCCTTGCGATCGTCACAATAGGTGGAAGTATGAAGGGTGTAGTTGACGAATGTGAGTGGAGGAATGCATTGGAAGAATTGAAAAACTCTACAAGGGGACTAAAAGGGGAACCAAAAGACATGGAGAAGGTAATGAAACAGTTGAAGTATAGTTACATTCGCTTAAAAGATGAGAAGCTCCAATGTTGTCTCCAATATTGTGCATTATTTCCTGAAGACAATATGATCAAAAGAAGAGAGTTGATACAGTATTTGATTGTTGAGGGAATAATAGAAGAAGGAACGAGTAGGCGAGCAGAGTTTGACAAGGGTCATTCTTTATTGAATAAACTTGAAAATGCATGCCTATTGGAAAGTTATACTGACTTTGGGGTTGAAAAATGTGTGAAGATGCACGATCTGATTAGAGACATGGCGCTCCAAATCATGGGTCGTCGATGGATGGTAAAAGCTGGATTGCAGTTGATAGATTTACCAGATGAGGAGCAATGGACAAAAGATCTTGAGAAGGTTTCCTTGGTGGACAACGATATAGAGGAAATTCCTTCTAGGATGTCTCCATTGTGTAGTAGGCTCTCGACCTTGTTGCTATCAGGAAATTTTGAGCAATTGTCCAGCATTCCAGATTCTTTCTTTGTGCACATGCACGGGCTCAAGGTTCTTGATCTTTCCTATAATGAGAAGCTTAAGAGTCTACCGAATAGCATCTCCGACTTAGAGAATCTCACTGCATTATTGCTTGGTAGGTGTGAGGATTTAAAATGTATGCCTTCTTTGGCAAAGCTTAGGGCATTAAGGATGTTGGACCGTACCTTAGTTCGCCTGGGATTAAAGAAATACCTCAAGATATGGAAATGTTAGTCAACCTCAAATGGCTTAGTATTCATGGGAGATATTTAAAAATGCTACCAGCAGGGTTATAACCCAAACTGTCCCGTCTTCAATACCTCGATCTACTGAGCAAAACCCTCATCATAAATGCGTCTGATGTAGCAGACTTGAGGAAGCTGGAAACTTTTATAGGCGAATTTTACGACCTCCATGAGTTGAAAACATATGTCAGATCCTGGCAAGGTCGAGGGCCCCTCGAATACACTCTTCTAGTGGGATGGCGCCTCCAATACAGTCTTCTAGCGGGACACATCGATCGAGACAGTGGCATTAAGGTAGGAAAACATGTACTTTTAAGAAACTGCAATATTAGCAACGGACGGGAAGATCCCCTTGTGCTCCCAAAAGATATTGAGGTCATAAGCATCGACACGTGTCACGATGTGAGAAGCTTGTGCGATATTTCATCATCAAACGATGCATATGACTGCTTAAAGAAATGTAGCATTATTGACTGTAATGGGATACAGTGTGTGCTTTCCTCGTCCTCCTGTTCCCGACTTCAAAGCCTTGAGGCACTGCATCTTATTGGTTTGAAGAATTTACACATCCTCTTTAGGGGACAAGGAGCCTCACTACCCCAACCTGGCACCTTCTCCCGTCTTGCAGAATTATACATCGTCGGGTGTCCAAAGATTAGGAAGTTGTTCACGCCTGAGTTGCTGCCGTATCTCCAAAACCTCGAAAAGATTGAAGTCATTCGTTGTGAAGGAATGGAGGAGATAATAGCAGCAAAAGCAGAAAGAGAAGATGAGATGGATGAAAGCAGCAGCCATACCCGTATAATTTCTGGCTGTAATGGGATAGAGTGTGTGCTCTCCTCGTCCTCAAGTGTAAACAATGATGATTCCATCACCACAATCACTCTCCCAAAGTTGAGGATTTTGCGTTTGGAGTACCTACCACAACTGAAGAGCATCGTCTGTAGTAGGGGGACAATGGTTTGTGAATCTCTTGAGAAAATTCAAGTATCCAATTGTCGGAAGCTGAAGAGGCTCCCTCTCTCTCTGCCCATGCTCAATGGACAACCGTCTCCTCCCCCCGCTCTTCAACGTATCGATGTACAAAATCGAGTATGGTGGGAATCACTGGAGTGGGACTATCCCTACGCTAAGGATGTCCTTCAACCTTTCCTTCAAGTTTGCGATTGGCCATTCCCTCTAAAAACACTCCAGGAGGAAAACCGTGAGATTTAATGAAATTTGTTTGAACCGGAAGGATGTCCTTCAACCTCTCCTCAATCATGGACGAGGGCAACCTATTCGATGAAATGCCTGTGCAATTCATAAGACTCTGTCTCTCTCTATCTTGGTCTGTCTCTTCCCCTCCCCTCTGTCTATTAAACATGACGTGATTTAATTTGTATATCAGCACTCACTCCCTATTTCAATCTCTCGTTCTTTGTTGTGTCCTTTGATCTAGCAACTACGCTTTGTATTCGCACTGTGAGAGGGCTTTTGCAGGAGAACTTATTTTTAGTGAGTATTGTCCCCCGAAATCCTTTTCCTTTCTGTTCAATCTCTCTACGATTGATATCAATGATTTATTCTATTTGCCCTTTGTGTCTGATGTAGGATTTATATAACCAAGGCAAAACACAGTCAGAAGAAAATTTCTTGGTCGAGCAACAACACACAAGGCAATGTCAGTTAGTCTCTCAGACCGAATTTTCCTTTTAATTCAAAAAAAAAAAAAAAAAAGACCTCCAACTTTGAAATTTATGGTTGACTTATACTTGTAGACTCAGTCTTCCTTCTGATTGTGTTCTTCTTCACTTATCTTGGTTATCTTTGAGTAATATTTCTATTTAATTTGTTTTATGTTTTTGTGTATGACAACACTTAATGCAGTTCTTGTTTTGTACTGAAAGACATGATAATGCTTCTTTATAGTCAAATTACACTATCAAGTTGTGTGGAATGCTTTATTTTTCTCTCACCATTTTATTTTTCACTTTGAAATCTTTCAAAAAGGGCTGCCTTTTTTTTTTTTTTTCTGCATTTCCGGTTTTTTAATTGTATACAAAAATGCTCATACCCACTACTTGATGATCTAGAGTTCTAGACCCCAAATTTATGTAGTTGCTGAATTAATTTTGGGACTTAGTCAAATCCATTTGCACCCAGCTAAAGGCTTTTGGAATTCAATAAGAAAACCATGCTTCATTGTATTAGTTAAACCAATAGGTAGGATGCTACTATAATCACGCCCAAGTAGGGAAACTACTCTAGTCGCCCCCTCCTACCTTTTTTTGGCAGCCAAAAAAAAAGAAGTTAAACCCTCTTCCGTCAACTCTTTTTATGCCTGTTTTAAATTTTGTTTGAAACTTGTTTGGGAACTGGGTTCTTGAGGATAGGTATGCTTTTGTCCTAGATAACTTCCCCACATAAAGCATGCTTCTTAAACCTTCTAGTCATGACTGTTTTTCCCCCATTCATTAACAGAGAAAGCAAAAATAGTAGTATACACAACGCCTACCCTTATTGATCTATGTCACATATGTGAGCTTCCTCATTTGTATGTTGTATTTATCTTTGTATATATAGCGACACAACAAAAAAAAAAAAGCCTGCCCTTACTAAAGTATATAACAAGAACACAATGGGCAATAAGGCAGCTAATTGCGAGCCCAATTAAGGCATTTCTTCAGGCTTCTTGATTCGATCAAGACACGCAGCCTCTGCATTTCAGGACCTGCTACCATATCATCCAGATGCAGATCTGAGAGTGCAAGTGTTAATTCCCCTACCTTTACCGAACAAAAAGGCAATACTTTTGCAGATAACATGTCAGCAGTGGAAACACTAGAAATTAAATGTAGTCGTTCGCATCAGAAATCAAGGTGCTTCAGATACTGACCAGACCCATATAACAGTAAATCCAAATGATATCAGAGCAGGATCGGATCAAAAAAATTGCACTAAATGTGGTAGAAATAAATTGCCACTTTAAGTGTGACTTCCCCCTGATTTCCGCTTCTGCAGCTCTACAATTTCCATGTAGAAGGTCTCATTGTGGAACAATAACAAACATGGTTTTAAAAATATCTCATCAAAAATCAATTCTAAACTGGATGGAAAAACATTTTTTAAATGTTTTAAAAAAAAAATGTCTGGGAAAAGCACATATACCCTTTCATATGGCACCTAATCTAAAATGTGCAGGAAACAGGTTTTCTACCTCTTCCCTAAGAATTATGCATGACATGAAGCATTTGCATTTAAATTTTCCTTGTGTTTCCCCATTGCTTTTAATCCAATCCAATATGGTTTTTATCTGGTTTTCCTGTAGGTTTCACATTTGATGCAGGACAGTTTCTACATTTAACATTGCCAATATTTTACTGATCCTTGTTTCTTGTTTTTGTTTTCAAATTTGGATCAAGGCAGCCTCTGAGAGGTACCTGCAAGCACATATAATTCAAATAATTGTTGCTGCTCTAGATTATGTATCTCTTACTCGTGTAATGGAAACGAAACATCTTTCTGTAAGACAGTAAATGAAGTATCATTTTGAAGGTGATGCTGGCTAGATGCCTGGCTATTTTTACGATTACACAAATTCATGCCATCTCCATGTACTATACTGCATAGACAAATGTGAACAATACTACATTTATAATGCAGTTCAATAATACCGGTTCTGTTAGCATGTTTATCAAAATAGAGGTGTCATGGGAGTATGTATGCTACAGATGCAGTGCGGCTCTTCTTCTAGATAACATCCATACACAAAGCAAGCTTCTTAAATTTTTTATTCACCCATTCTTTTTCCCATATTCATCAACAAGGAAAGCAAAAATAAATGCAACAAGGCACATAAGTTTAAAGGAGCCGAAAGCATTCCTTAGATTCGATCAACTTGCAATTCCTACTCGTAGGGAACACATAACCTCTGTGGTTCAGGGCCTGCTAGCATATCATCCCAAAGCAGATCTGAGAGTGCGAGCGTCAGTTCTCCTACCTTTCCTGTCAAACAAAAAAGCAATCCAGTTGTAAACAGATGACATCTCAGCTATAGACTGTTGTTCAAACAATTGTAGGACACCCCTTCCAATGTTTACCACATTATTTCCATATTGATGCACCGATAACACACTAAAAAAATTTCATTCCCCTTAGGAATTCAAAATCCAGAAACCCCCTAGTGATAATTTCTGTTAAGTGGTAAGTGAGACACTCCTCCCAGCGCAAAGCCAGTATGGTCCTTTTGAAAAAATGTTTTAAGCTATGGAATAAAGGGTGAGTTTGGCTTTTGAATGCCTTATATAGAGAGGTATTCCTTTCATCAAAAAATAGGGAGCATCCAAACCAAAGGTCTCCATATATTGAAAAGTTAAATTAAAGCTTGAGGATAGTTGGTTACCATCTCCAATGGGTTGTTCATCCCACATGATGATCGGCAATAGAGGAAGTGTACTTCCCACATACATCATTTCAGCTGCACCTTTGGCTTCCTCCACCGTAAGATTGCCAGTTCTCACGCTTTTCAAATGCCCCTGCTCGACCAATTTGGGTGCTAGTTCAAGAAGCCTTAACGCAGTGCACCCAGAGAGGATCTTATCGAAAAAAGGCAACACAAGTTCTTTATCATGTGTTACAAAAGCCACATTAACATTTGGACCTTCTGCAATAAAACCTTCCTCATCAACCCAGATAGAAGCAGATGCTCCCTTCTCCTCTGCTTCCATTTTGGAAAGGACATTTGGGAGGTAATTTACATTTTTCATAGTGGCAAATAGAGGTGACTTCATGGGGATGGTGGATGTTACCACTCTCACCCCTTCTTTGCATTGGGAGAAGTCGTCTTTAATGACTACAGCATAGAATGCGGACGTTGAGCATCCTGCAGGTGAAAGCAAGAAATCCCCAGGACCTGCACTCAACCAGTATCTTAGAGTTCCTTTCTTGCACTGTGATGCTGCTGTCAGCTGCACTAGAATGCTTCGAAGAGTTGATCGTGGGAAGGGAGAGGAGATCTTTGCTTTTGCAGCTGACCTGAGGAAACGGTCCAAGTGGACATCCAACTCATAGAGGTATCTGTAAGAAACAATGAAGTTAAAAACCATAACACTCACTGTACCTCAAAGTGGAAAAAGAAAAATATATTATTAATGACATATAGCCTCGAACTGCAAAGACTAAACTCAAGCTTAACCCAACCCAGCCTCCCTCCTCAAACTTATATTTCCCCAGCTGAACAATGTGGGGAAGCAACTTCTGGAGTAAGGGCAGTAGGCAGTAGCTATTAAAACATAAGTCAAGGTACAAATCTCCCCCACAAAATTAGACTAACACACACAACAAAATATTTCAAAGAAAAACAAGGAGACAAATTCATAAATAATAGAACTTAAGAATATTCGATCTCAAATGATCTATGCATATATAAAGGTGATCTGCAAACTAGTATATCACAAATTTTTAAATAAATAAAAAACTATGACTATCAGATTCTGATCTGTCTGCATAAAATTTTATAGTGTTTGGCACAAAAGTAGAAGACGCATTAATACAAATGTCAAAGAAAAGTACTCTTCCTACCCATTCATGATAATGGCTGTATCGAATACACCATGCCCTCGATGAACCATATGATCATCTATTGGAATTACCATCATAGCTGGATCAAGAATAATTCCACCAAAAACACTGGAATACATTGCTGGATATGGTTGCTCCTTCTCTGAATTCCAATTCTCATGCAGCTTTTCAAGCAACTACTTGATCAAAAAAAAAAATTTAAATGAGGAAAAAGCAACTAATTGACGATAAAATATGCTTGTCAACATTAAATTTTCCCCACAATGTTGTTTTTCTTGTTCTACATAATTTTTCCTAATATAAAATCATAAGGGATATGGTAACATCTTTATTAACATTTTCAAGGTTTCAACAAGTGCTCACTTATTTCCACAATTTTCTTCCAAACTTCAATAGAAATTTCCTTTTTCAGATGGTTGAAATTCAGCACGCTTGTGAATAGTGGACTGGCTAGCCCAAAATTAAGTCAATTTTTAACAAAGCCAGTAAGATACAAGGATTGAATAGAATACTAATTGTGTTGTAATTGCCACATTCACATAGGCCTCACCTAAGATTTTGTGTATGCCAAAAATCAGCATCGTCCTATAATTAGGGCCATGTAATTGGTCCAATTTTCTCCACAACTATTTTCACCATTTAAAGAAACACAGCAAAACCTAATGTGAGCCATTAAAAATCAGAACCCAGACTAGTAAAAAAGCAAGAAGGGTTTTTGAGTTATCACCTCTGAAGATGATGAGAACACATGAACTTTGAAGTTCTCACCAATTTCAGCCTCTGGTGTGGCCATTGTTACCTTCAAGGAACAACAGGAAAAACAGAGCACTGATTAACACCAACATATTACGTATCAGTTGGAAGCAAAACGGAAAATACCAAACAAACCAACAAAATTGAGAAAAATCACCTGGGTTCTGATCAAAAGAAGAGTTGGAAGTCAACACGGGGTAGTGGAATTTAAGAGAGAGAAAAAGAGGATTGGTGAGAAGAATGATGACTGGTAATATTACTGCCGAAGTATACATGTATATATATATATATAGTATTGGATGGGGAAAGGTATGATAGAGGAACCCAATTTCTTTTGAGCAGTTTGAAAAGGTTTGTCTTGAAGTGACTGAAGCGGACTGTGGCGTGTCCAATGTACACGACGAATATCAGGTAACCCACTACTGTCTTTATATGACAAAAGCTCTGCTTTCTAACTCCTTTATCCCCAGGTAGTTTCCCCTTTTTCCTTCCAACTGAAGTGGGAGCTGACACAATAATTATCACAGAATTCTCATAATTGGGATTATGACTCACTATTCAATTGTTTCAACTAAGTAATTTCTTTAATTTTTTTTTTAGTTGTTTTTATTTTTGTAGGTGAAATTGGGCAAAAAAGGAAAAATTTATCTAATTGGAATAATGTGCACATTTGACATGAATCCCATTGCAGTTTGTATTTGTAATCTAGAGGGTGTCTTAGAGACCCCAAGAGCAAGAGGTTGGAGTTTGTTTCATGATGTTAGATTTCTGAAGCTAGTGAGGTATGACGAAGAATTGATTAAGCTTTTCAAATTTTATTATGATAATTAATTTGCATCAAGTGCCAAGCCTGAATGGACTACCTGCTCAACAAAATAACCTTTGTATTGTACTTATGCAGAACCGAAGACAAGAAATACGACAAGCCCAAACGGCTTTTTATCTATTATATTACAGAGAAAATGAATTTCAGACTAATACTTGTTCCACGTACTCATGCTTGCCTAACTAGGCATCTAATGTGGCCACCATATATGGTTACCCATGCTCATATAAAATGTTAGGTTGCCGTGGGACTCTGAAAGGGCCTCTTGGTTTTGGGGGTATTTATAGCTAGTCACCAGAACGATATGACTACATGCAATAGGAAAAAAGAAAAATGAACTAAAATTGTCAAGCGTGCAAATGAGTCCATGACATACACACATATTTTCCCACATTTGGAAGACAGAATTTTTTGGGGAACAGAAACAAGTTTTCTGGGTAACATTCAACCTCGAGTAGTCATCCAAAAGGAGTTTCCTAGTAAACAAGATTCTTGCCGTGTACTAATTGGGCTCTTAATTGGTTGAGATGGATACATCAGCCTAAGAAATTTATTAAATCATCCTTGCTGCTAACACAATCAATGTGGAGCCCTAGAGAGGAACTGTACCTAACATAAATGTCCAATTAAGCATTTGTTCCAGACAAAATTATATTGATCGTATTAAAATGGAGGAAAAAGAATTAAATGGATTCCATACATGATCAGAACATAGCATCAAGTATTCAACATATAAGCATGGAAACTTTGAAATATGACCTGTTATTTCACCAGAAAATTGTTTTTATTATGCTCCAAAATCTCTTACAAGTATGGCCATGTCTAATGAAAATATATATTGTATATTAATTTTTAATTAACTAATCACAATGTAAATGAAGCTGTGGGTGGGCAGCCATATTAATTACAGCAAGTACATAATGAAGCGATTGGTGTGCCTTTGATAGAAAGATTTTATCCTCCTTATACCTTCTTCAAGAGAGGCCGGATCAGCGGCAAAAGTGATGCGGAGCCAATTTTTCAGTCCCACAGCAATTCCTGCAAAAGATATCTAGAGCTGCTTGAAAATCTTTGGAAACTCAAAACTAGTTGGCTTGATAATCAATCTAATCCTTTAGAATTTCTCTATGACTTCTAGGCGTATCTAGACCTGAAATTTTATCAAATCTCTGAAAATTTGTCTATAGCTCTGGGTCTTATATGTGGTATCTGTAGCCTCAAGTCTCATTACAGCTTCTTCAGCAGTCAGGAGACATGGAACAACCATGGCACTTCAGTAGAGCCAAAATATGTTGTTGCTCAGAGGGTGCCAGTACTCAATGCCAAGACTTTCAAGAAAAAATAAAAAATAAAAATGTAATTTCTAGAAGAAGGAAAAGTTCATCACTGATGAAATGCTTTAGTAGTGTGAGACGACAGCCAAAAATAGAGGTTCAAGTGGGAGAGTGAAAGATTTAACCTTTAATTGAGGAAATGGCTTTTGGTGGACTTGAATCCCAGAATATGAGTTGCTTTTCCAACCCAACAGTTCGGATAAGGCATTGTGGATTATGATTCATTATTCAAATATGGTGTCTAAAGCCCATGAAAGCCTGATGTCCAGTTTCATGCCAGAGGAAGTACTCTATTCTACTTGAATTGCTCCCAATACAACAAATTGACGAATATTGGATGAGAATAGTAGAAAGGTAGAGAGAGAGTTTTAAAATTCCCAATGGATGCAAAGAACCCATCCTAAATTTAATTGCCAATGACAATTAATGAGAAACTTTCGATGATCATAACATTCTGATCTAGTATCAAACTGAGCAATAGGAATTAGTCAAAACAAAATAAAGTTTCACTGTTAATTTCGCAAATTAAAAATCATGATGATGGAACATCATGTAAATCTATACATATTATATATAAAATGAAGGCTTGGGTTACTATTACAATACCACATGCCATATGTTAGGCAAAACCCAAATGAGAATTTGTGGTTCTGAAGAGATTGAGATGTTGTAAAATGAAAAGAAACAAAAAAAAAAATTAAATTGGAGGAAAGATCACAGATTTGAATTGAATTCAGATACATTAACGCAATCAATTAAGCATCTCTACATAACCCAGATGAGCATTCGAGGATTAGCACCATAACAAAAGGCTTGTCATGAAAAACCCAAATTTCTATTCAAATTTTGAAACTAATTACTGTGGTTAGGATTATGACAAAGCTCGAAACAGAGAGGGAAGAGAGAGCTGAGTCGTAAACGATTTAACGAGTTAATGCCATCCGCTACTCTGCTTGGCCCAAAACGATGCCTATGCGAGTCGTTTCACTGCCCTTTCCAATTTCAGCCGTTGGATGCTCCATAAGATGATGTGTCGCCATCTAATAAGCACCCAAGCAGAAGATCCGAACTCAGCTAAAGCCCCCAATAGATTTTTACTTGGAAGTCATCTCAGAGCTTCTCTTCTTTTTCTTTTTCTTTTTCAAGTCATTTCTTGGCACCTTCATGGAAAGTAGGCTCCGAGAGTAGTAGAAAAAGTTACATTTCCTCCTTGAGATGGTAAGAGGCTGGGCAGCTTTCCTCCTTGCTGTTGAAGCATCTTATTGCTGGAAAGTCTCACGTACATCCCACTTCAATTAAATATTAAGTTAAATATGTTTTCATATATTTGTTTGGACCTTTCACTCACAAATTTAAGCTTGCAAGTAGGAAATTTAATATGGTATCAAAGCATGTCGTTTTTGGATCATTTATTTGTGAGTTTGTCTTTGTTGTCTACGTGATATGCCTGTTTCTATCTTAATAGGCCTATGTGAGGTGGAGTATTGAAAATGTATCACATTTTACATTGGCTCATTATAAACCTTGACATAGTTTCATAAACCTATTTGGACCCTCCACTTATAGGTTATAGGCTTGTAAGTCTTTTAAGTTGGAAAATTAACACGTAAATCACTTGTTTCATCATGCATGTTAACTTATTAAAAACCAAGAATTTGATTTTATGACCAAAATTTGCATGAATTATTTGGAAATTTTTTTAAAATAATTATAAAAGCTAAGTGATGTTTGCAGAATGGTTCTCACCATCTTGATCGGTGAGAAAATGGGATTTAGTTAAAACAAAATAAAGTTTCACTGTTAATTTCTCAGAGCTTCTTTTCTTTTTCTTTTTCTTTTTCTTTGTGGAAAGTGGCTCCGAGACTAGTAGAAAAAAGTTGCATTGAGAGGTTAACAAGTTTATTCCCTCACCTAACCTTTGCTGTATTGGAAACTTTGTTTCATCGGCTTTTTTGCTCTGTGGATTTCATTTCTCTATTTTCTCATTAAGAATTATCAATAAGCAAAAGGGTTTTTGTGTTTGTGATCTCCTAGCCATTGCGTCTGGCTTCTTTTTCTATCTCTTAAAAAATGTTAAGGCCTGTCCACCAAGGTACGTTATCATCCCGTTTGAATTCTTGTAACTTTGGTTTTCTTCTTTGCTTTAAGTCCTCATAAAAATTCTCCTGAGTTCTTCATCCCATTGTTTTTTTTTATTTTTTTTGGTTTTTGGTTTTGAACTTCATGCCTGGAAAGACAGAAAGTTATTCTCCCATTTGAATTGTGCATTATCTTTGTTTTTTTTGGATGTTCGATAGTTGAGCTTTCGTGTAGCTTAACCAGATCCGAGACACAGGCTTTGAGGGACAACCCTTATGAGCAATAAGCTAGTTTCACGAAACCCCATGAACATTAAATAGATCGTGTGAATGAGCATCACATGATGCTATTAAACCGATCTAATGTCTAAACTAACATTTCAAAGTTGGTTTTAATTTTAAATTTGATGAAAATAAACCATAAATTTGAAAAAAAAAAAATTAATGAAAATGGAAATTAAATCTGGTAGAAAATAGATCGGGTGAGCAACTTGTGATGCTATTAAATCAACTTAGTGTCTCCACTAGAATTTTAAAACTGGTTTAGCATTAAAAATGACAAAAATAAACCATAGATTTGATGGGAATTTAACGAAAATGGGCATTAAATTTGAGAGAGAGGGCAAGGAGTGACAGTTGGATTAATATGTTAAGTTTCGAATTTAAAAACCAAAACTGTTAGGTGGAGAATCAAATAAGTAAATGAAGTCATGTCAAAATTTATAATTAACCAATGTCGGATGTGATATTTTTTTAATACTTCCCCTCACGTGCAAGCCTACCAACATAAAAACGAATTTATTACATGGACAACAAATATGAACTCACAAATAAAACGGCCCAAATACAACATTTTCTAATATCATGTTATTTTTTCAATTTAAAAACTTAAACTTTTGGATAACGTGGTGTACTAACATAAAAATTTAGGGGTTATTTATCCTGTTTAAAGTTCATGGGAGTTTCATGAAATTGACATATAATTCAGGAGTTCCATGTAATTTACTATATCATTTTTCCTTTTATGAGTTCTTTCTCTTGGATGGTTAGGCTTTATTTGGTTTGCGGATTTTATCAAGGAAAAAAAATAAAATATAAGGAATTGTAAATTTTTTTTATTTGGTTGCAATGGAAAATTGGAAGAAGAATAAGAATTTAAATAATTTTGACTTGATATGATTTTATCTTTTCTTTTCATTTTCTTTCCTCCTCAATTTTTTTTCCCTTCCTTGTTTTTTTCCTTGGTAGAATCTATGAACCAAATAGAGGGTTAAAGTCTCCTATATGTTTATCTTCAGCTATATTACATAGAAATGCAATATCTAATGCTTTACAACTGTATTACATAGAAATGCTATCTAATGGTTTATGCAACATCAAAATCAGTGCAAGCACCCAAAATTTGTGGATGATGTTATATCAAATCTTTTCACTCAAATCAAATGATTTTGTTTAGTATAATCATGCTATTTAGATGTATGAAACTGCAACACCACGAAATTAGCTTGTGCACCTTACACTATTCGTGGAGGAGGCCTAGGCTATTGTAACACCCAACTTTATTTGTAAATTTCACTTTTTTTCACTTTCCAAGATTTTATGAAAAATATAAAAGGGTTTTTATGAAAATTGACCGCGATATCAACTAAAAAACATTATTTTAAACAACTTTTTAGAATACAATTTTTTTCAAAATATGTCATTTAAGAGCACTTTTTGGTGATATACAATTTCTATTTCAAATTTACAAAAACAAAATTATAAATGGCCAAAAAGCTCACTCAAAAGATAGATTTTTGAAAAAATTTCTTCTACAAAGTAGTTCAAAATGATGTTTTCTGGGAGATTGCTTGATTAGTTTTCATAAAAACCCTTTATATTTTTCATAAAACCTTTAAAAGAAAAAATAAATGGGATTTACAAATAAAGTTTAGGGGTTGCAATAGCCGCCCTTGTTTGTGCAAAGGTGTTCAAGTCAACCCTACCCATCTCACCGTCCATCATCATTAATAAAGATGTAATGGCTCACGGATTTTCTTTTTGAGGCGTGAGATCTTCATTAACAAAGATGGATTGTGGGATGGGCCGGGGGCTAACCTGTTGTTTGTGATTGGCATATTATACATAACAAATTCATATAACAGCATTTCAACAGCTCTTCTTTTTTTTTTTTCTTTTTTTTTTTTTTGCTTTAGGCCTTAAGCTATGTAAAATTTTACAATTAATCTATATGGGGTGATATTTTACCAACACTCTCCCTCACATGCATAACACCAACCAAATCACACTAAAATGCAATATCCAATGGTTTATCATTGACGTAAGAAACTACATCATAATGAAATTAATTTGTGAACAAGTAAAAATTATGAAATTACATGACAGTAGATCCATGTCATGATTATCCTCACAAAAGGGGTATAAAATTAAGTGTCGCTTTTTTGATTTGGGATTCTAATCGTCCAAAAAAAAATTTAGATATTCTTTGGAAAGATACTATTGGTAGATCCAATCCACGTTGGTGTTGACAATTTCTCTTATACCAAAAAATAAATAAATAAATAAAAGCAATCCAAGTTAGCCAGTTTGGACAAAAATTGGGATATAAACCAAAAAAAGAAAAAGAAAAGGGGTTTCCCTTTCAAATGTGATTGTTTCATTTGTCCCCTTGTGGAGCTTCCACCAGCTTAATGCAACACATGAAAATGATGCTACAAGTGCTACAACTAGTTTATTCATGATGGTTATTCTCTTCCCATTAAACATTTTAACCCTTTCACTTCTGCAAGATGATACTTTTGCCGCTTATAATGACATCATAATTATTCAATCCTACACTTCGCGCACTATCGATCACTTCGTATACATTTAGTAGGATTTGAAATCGATGTATTTTGCTGTGTAACACTACTATAAGATCGATGTTTGTTTTTTGCTTTTGGTTTTAATGAAATTATAATTATTAAAAACTATCTCATCTACTATCATGATTCACGATACGGATATTCTTCTTAGTACGTGCCTGATTCCAATATTGTTTAGTACCCCACTCTTTTTTTACGTGCTTCTCTATTTACTATATTTGATTCACTCCCCCACACTCAATTGGTCATTGCCATTATTTACTGTACCCAATTCTTAGAGTGATTGTTTTTTTCTTTTTGAGTTCCGATGCTTGTTTCGTTAGCTGTTCAACGTAATATTCTAACATGCTTTTATGTAGTGCCTCGAGTATGGATTATATACAAAACAAAATAACGGATGGAGTCGATCATTACCAAAGCCTTGATGCAAACTTGAATAGACTCAAGAGAAAATGTGAAGAATTGAATTGCCGAAAGAAAGATGTAGAATCGCAACTGAAAGCAGAGTTGAAGCCAGGGAAGAAATTAAAAGAAGAAGTTAATTTTTGGTTGGCTACTGTTCAAAGGATTAATGAGGAGAAACAAAGCATTATCGAAGAGAAACAAAGCATTGAAAATCGAGCTGCCCCAATGAGAATCGTTCCGGGCTCACGCTTGGGAAAACTCATTGTTGAGAAGATTCAAGAAGTTGAAGAGCATCATCAAAAGGGAAGTTTCTCTGATGGTTTGGTAGTTGATGAATCTCCGAGCACTGGACTGACGTTGCCAACAACAACTTTAGCAGGAGAAACTACAGCTAAAAAAAATATGGAAGAAATTTGGGATTGCTTGATGAATGATGAGATCAGATCGATTGGAGTGTATGGTCTTGGGGGCATCGGTAAAACCACCATCATGAAGCATATCCATAACAAACTCTTGAAAGAAACTGATAAATTCGATAATGTATTTTGGGTCACTATATCGAAGGGGGTCAATGTTGTTGAATTACAAGATGCCATTGCAAGTGCACTTATTATAGGTCTTTCACGACGTAAATGTGAAACAACAAGGGCAGCAGATTTATTTAATATGTTGAGAGGAAAGAAGAGGTACGTGTTAATTTTAGATGATGTGTGGGAGGCATTTGAACTTGAGAATGTGGGAATCCCAGCGCCCACTCTTGCTAATGGATGTAAAATAGTATTGACAACCCGATCACTTGATGTTTGCCGACGAATGAATTGTAAAAATCTAAAGATGGAGCTGCTTTCCGAAAAAGAGGCATGGAACTTATTTTTGGATAAAGTTGGGCGAGATGTTTTGCATACTCCAGGTTTAAAACCAATCATGAAACTTGTTACCAAGGAATGTGCTCGTTTGCCCCTTGCAATTATCACAATAGGTGGAAGTATGAAGGGTGTAATTGACGAATGTGAGTGGAGGAATGTATTGAAAGAATTGAGAGACTCTACAGGGGGGCTTAATGACATGGGAAAGGTAATTGAGCAATTGCAATACAGTTACACTCGCTTAAAAGATGAGAAGCTCCAACATTGTCTTCGATATTGCGCATTATATCCTGAAGACTTTATGATCAAAAGAATGGAGTTGATACAATATTTAATTATTGAGGGAATAATAGAAGAAGGAATGAGTAGACGAGAAGAGTTCGACAAGGGTCATTCTTTATTGAATAAACTTGAAAATGCCTGCCTATTGGAAAGTTGTACTAACCATTATTATGAAAAATGTGTGAAGATGCACGATCTAATTAGAGACATGGCGCTTAAAATCATGGGTCGTCAATGCATGGTAAAAGCTAGAATGCAGTTGAGAGATTTACCAGACGAGGAGCAATTGACAAAGGATCTTGAGAAGGTTTCCTTGGTGGACAACTATATATCAGAAATCCCTTCTAGGATGTCACCAGTGTGTAGTAGGCTCTCGACCTTGTTGCTATCAGGAAATGAAGGATTAAGCATCATTCCAGATTCTTTCTTTGTGCACATGCACGGGCTCAAGGTTCTTGATCTTTCCTACAATTGGGAGCTTCGGAGTCTACCGAATAGCATCTCCGGCTTAGAGAATCTCACTGCATTATTGCTTTTTAGGTGTGAGAATTTAAAATGTATGCCTTCATTGGCAAAGCTTAGGAGATTAAGGATGTTGGACCTCACAGCGACTGGGATTGAAGAAATACCTCAAGGTATGGAAATGTTAGTCAACCTCAGATTTCTTCGTATTTACGCGAATCATTTAAAGACGCTACCAGCAGGGTTATTACCCAAACTGTCCCGTATTCAACACCTCGGTCTGCAGAGCTATTCCGAAACTTTCAGAATAAAGGGATCGGAAGTGGCAGACTTGAGGAACCTAGAAACTTTTTCAGGCCTATTTTATGACCTCCATGAGTTGAATACATGTGTCCGATCCTGGCAAGGTCGAGGACCCGCTGAATACTTTCTTGAAATGGGATTAGGATACAACGAGTTCGATGATGACATGAAAAAACGTGTAGCATTAAGAAAATGCAATATTAGCAGAGGGGAAGATCCCCTTGTGCTCCCAAAAGACATTGAGTTCTTACATATTGAGCAGTGTCACGATGTGAGAAGCTTGTGCGATGTTTCATCATTAAACAATGCATCTGAGTACTTAGAGAGATGTTTAATTCGTAACTGTAATGGGATAGAGTGTGTGCTTTCCTTGTCCTCCTGCTTCCCACTTCAAAGCCTTGACGCACTAGTTCTTGATGATTTGGAGAATTTACACGTCCTCTTTAGGGGACAAGGAGCCTCACCACCCCCACCTGGCACCTTCTCCGGTCTTACATATTTATACATCGCCAGCTGTCCGAAGATTAGAAAGTTGCTCACGCCTGAGTTGCTGCCGTATCTCGAAAACCTCGAAGAGATTCGTGTCATTGGTTGTAAAGCAATGGAGGAGATAGTAGCAGCAAAAGCAGAAAGAGAAGATGAGATGGATGAAAGCAGCAGCCATTCTAATATTGTAAACAATGATGATTCTATCACCATAATCCCTCTCCCAAAGTTGATGATTTTGGATTTGAATGGGCTACCAGAACTGAAGAGCATCGTCTGTAGTAAGGGGACAATGGTTTGCAATTCTCTTGAGAAAATTGTAGTATACGAGTGTCCGAAGTTGAAGAGGCTCCCTCTCTCTCTGCCTATGCTCAATGGTCAACCGTCTCCTCCTCCCACTCTTCAATGTATCGATGGTCTTTCACAATCCTCTTGGGAATCACTGGAGTGGGACTATCCCTACGCTAAGGATGTCCTTCAACCTTTCCTTAGTGAGTATTGTCCCCCAAATCCTTTTCCTTTCTGTTCAATCTCTCTACAATTGATTTCAATGATTTATTCTATTTGCCCTTTGTGTCTGATGTAGGATTTATATAACCAAGCCAAAACACAGTCAGAAGAAAATTTCTTGGTCGAGCAACAACACAGAAGGCAATGTCAGTGACTCTCTCAAACAGAATTTTCCTTTTAATTCAAAAAGCCCTCCAACTTTGAAATTTATGTGTGTGACTTCTACTTGTAGACTCAATCTTCCTTCTAATTGTGTTCTTCTTCACTTATCTTGCTTATCTGAGTAATATTTCTGTTTAATTTGTTTTATGTTTTTGTGTATGACAACACTTAATGCAGTAATGCAGTACTTGTTTTGTACTAAAAGACAAGATAATGCTTCTTTATAATGAAATTACACTATCAAGTTGTGTGGAATGCTTTATTTTTCTCCCACCATTATATTTTTCACTTTGAAATCTTTCAAAACGGCTGCCTTTTTTTCCGCGTTTCCCCTTTTTTTAATGGTATACAAAAATGCTCATACCCACTACTTGATGATCTAAAGTTCTAGACCCCAAATTTATATAGTTTCTGAATTAATTTTGGGACTTAGTCAAATCCACTTGCACCCAACTAAAGGCTTTTGGAATTCAATAAGAAAACCATGCTTCGTTGTATTAGTTAAACCAATAGGCAAGGTGGGGAAACAACTCTCAGTCACCCCCTCTTACCCTTAGTTGTTAGCCCCCCCCAAAAAAAAAAAAAAAAAAAGAAAAAAAAAGGAAAGCAAAAAACAGTCAAACCCTCTTCCTTAACTCTTTTTATGCCTGTTTTACGTTTTTGTTCGATACTTGTTTGGTAACTGGGTTCTTGAGGATAGACATGCTTTTCTCCTATATGACTTCCCCACATAAAGCATGCTTCTTAAACTATCTAGTCAGGACTGTTTTCTCCCCTATTCTTTAACGGAGAAAGCAAAAATAGTGGTATACACAATGCCTACCCTTATTGGTCTATGTCACATATGTGGGTTTCCTTATTTATTGGTCTATGTCACATATGTGAGTTTCTTCATTTGTATGTTGTGTGTGTGTGTGTGAGAGAGAGAGAGAGAGAGAGAGAGAGAGAGAGAAAAGATAAAAAAAAAAAAAAAAAAGAAAAAGAGAGAAAGAAAGAAAGAAAGGCCTGCCCCTACTAAAGTATGCAAAAAGAACACACAATGGGCAATAAGGCATCTAATTGTGAGCCAAAGGCATTTCTTCAGGCTTCTTGATTCGATCAAGACACGCAGCCTCTACATTTGAGGACCTGCTACCATATCATCCCGTGGCAGATCTGAGAGTGCAAGCGTCAATTCCCCTACTTTACCGAACAAAAGGCACTACTTTTGCAAGAAGATAACATCGCAGCCAGAGTCAGTTTGTTGATTAAACAACTGCATGGCTCCCCCATCTGATGTCTACCACATAATTGTCAGCTTGATTCACTTATAGCACATAATCTAATATGTGTTCTCCCATTTCCATTAGAAATGGGAAAAAATTTAATAATAATAGAAACAATTTTTAGCAGTGGAACTACTAGAAATTAAATGTAGTCGTTAGCATCTGAAATCAAGGTGCATTAGATACTGTCAAGACTCATAAAATTCCACTAAATGTGCTAGAAACAAATTCCCTTGAACATTACTCTTATTGCATTTTGAACTACAAAATTACTAATCACGCTTGCACAATCAACTTCTTTTAACATATCTTTTTCAATGGATAACATAGAGAGAGGCGTGAGAGGGAGAGAGGCTGTGAAGGGTGGGGGGAGTGTTCGGTGTTCCACACTAGTCACGGACCACACTTCCACAACAATTGGTAGAGCAACTGAGGTAAGAGGGAGAGAGAGAGAAGAGAGGATTTTTTTAGGTTTTTTATGGGCCTTAGACTTGTTCTTTGGGCTAGGCTTGGGCCCTTAAATTTTGTTTTGGGCCCTCTTTTAGAATTATTACATTTTTTTTTTCTTTTTCTCTTAAGCTATTTAAGGTATATTTGATGTAGGACAGAATTTAAGACCAATCAGAAGCCAAAATAGGCTTTCTGCGTATAACCGTACCAACGGTCAAGCAAACCGTACCTATGGTTGGGAGCAGTTTTATTTTTGGAATATTTAGTATTTTTCCTTATTTTAGTTATTTCTTTCTTAAATTTATAGTTCTAGTTGAATTAGGTTATTTATTAAGTTTAGGACTTTTGATTTATAGTTCTAGTTGAATTAGATTATTTATTAAGTTTAGGACTTTTGAGTTGTAGTTCTAGTCAAATTAGATTTTGCAGCCTATATAAAGGCTACCTTCTTTCATTGTAAGGTAATGTTTTGATTAATAAAGAATTTCTTTGCTGAGATTTATTTCTCTTTACTCGTGAATTCGAGTTGTTTTCTCTTTGCTCGTGGATTCGAGTGTGTTACTCTTTTGTTCGTGGATTCGAACGATTTTTCAAGAAGCAGGCGGTGTCCTACTTCTTCATAAGCTTCCGCTACGTCAGTTGGTATCAGAGCAGGCTTCATCCTGGTCAGATGGCGAATGCACGCTACGGTGGCAACTTCTTCTACGGCGACGAACGTGGAGAAGAGGCTCTTACCAGAGCCAAAATTTCAAGGCTTCAACGCAACACCCAGCGAGCGCTGCATGATGTACACGCGGGACTCGCTAGGTTACCGATGAAGACTAATAGGTTACGTGAAGACTATAGGGTTTGCGCCGACGATGGGGCTCGCGGCCGTCTTATTGCTAGACACGTTCCTAATCGTCAGAAATTTATGGAATTTAGAGATATTCCTAATTTCAATGGATTTCTGAACGACAACTATTATTGGTTATTTGATTTGGAGATATTTTTCGACTTTGTGGGGATTTCGGATGTGGAAAAGGTGAAAGCTACAACGTTCAAGCTTAGATTTTGTGCTGCAAAGTGGTGGGATCAATTGCAACTTTCAAGAACTCTACAAGGTAAATCTCCTATTCGCTCATGGCCTAGAATGAGAAGAATGATAATATCTAAATTTTCTCTTTATGGTTATAAAGAATTTGATATGGATCAAGAATATAGGCATACTAATTATTTGCGAGATTATACCGAGAGCTTCTACAATCAACCATCAAAAGAAGATGTGCAGCTAAAATTTGACAAGAAAGTTAATTCTTTTGAAGTTAAAGAAGAGGTGCAACATGTAGCTCATGAAGAAATTAAAATGGAAGAAAAAGATGTTTTGCATCCTGATAATCACCACGAGAAGTATAATTGTGAATTTGAAGAATGCATTGATATACTGAAAGCTTGTGATTTCGATATTGAAAATAATTTTTCACAAGAGGTTCATGCAAATTTTGAAGACCCAAATTCAGAAGTTGATTTGGTTATTGAAAAAAAGGTTTTTCTAGAAATTCATGAAGTGGAGGGGGAATCTTTACTACCTGTGAGTAAGTCCGAGGTTGAGATCGTGACAGATGTCAAAGAGATTGAGAATATTGTGGTGGAAGAGTCAGGGCTACAAGAAGTTGTTATTCCTATACAACCGCCATTGGATAAATTTAATGAGCTTATTAAATTTTCGAATGTAGATACTGATTTTTCATTGAGCAACAGGGTACAACACATTGATTTTATTGGGAGCGAAGAGTATAATTTTGTTCTTAATCATAATTTGGTTGACCTTGTTAATAAATTGAAGTATGCAGAAAAGAGTCTTCGAGTGGGAACATTCATGAAGAATAATTTTGGGAAGAGCTTGACAAAATTGAAGTACTCGAAGTATCTTTTTGTTTGGGAAGGAAGACTTCAAGTTCATACAACGAACTCGCGGGCGAGTTCTTTTCAAGCAGGGGAGACTGATGTAGGACAGAATTTAAGACCAATCAGAAGCCAAAATAGGCTTTCTGCGTATAACCGTACCAACGGTCAAGCAAACCGTACCTATGGTTGGGAGCAGTTTTATTTTTGGAATATTTAGTATTTTTCCTTATTTTAGTTATTTCTTTCTTAAATTTATAGTTCTAGTTGAATTAGATTATTTATTAAGTTTAGGACTTTTGATTTATAGTTCTAGTTGAATTAGATTATTTATTAAGTTTAGGACTTTTGAGTTGTAGTTCTAGTCAAATTAGATTTTGCAGCCTATATAAAGGCTACCTTCTTTCATTGTAAGGTAATGTTTTGATTAATAAAGAATTTCTTTGCTGAGATTTATTTCTCTTTACTCGTGGATTCGAGTTGTTTTCTCTTTGCTCGTGGATTCGAGTGTGTTACTCTTTTGTTCGTGGATTCGAACGATTTTTCAAGAAGCAGGCGGTGTCCTACTTCTTCATAAGCTTCCGCTACGTCAATATTGGTGTTAGAGGGCCCCTTTTTCACCCAAAAACCTGATGCCCTAAGTAGTCACTTTGATCATTTATACTCAGGGCCGGCCCTAGGAATCGAAATGAAAGCTCTTGGAATTTGATGACAAAATATTTCTTTTCTGTTTGATTTGAACGGCCCTCTTTCAACACTTTTTATTCCTGTTTTTTCACATTTATATTTGATATTTGTTTTGATTGCTAGTTTGCTACCCTGTTTTTTCCTGTTTATTAAGAGTTACATATCCCACTGCTCAAGATGAAAGACTTAGAAGAGCTAGTTTTCTGTTTCGTTGAAGCAAAGCCAACAAGGGAGTGTTTCATTCAAGTTTGCATTGTGGTTGTCATCCTTGTTTTCAACGAGACCCATAAAGAAAAGAATTGCTCAAGACATACCACATTCAAGGAACAATTTTTTAAAAATGTCTCGTACAAAATTGATTTTAAACCGGATGCAAAAAAATTTTAAATGTTTTTTTTTTCATTATAGTATGGGAAAAGCACATGTACACTTTCATATGGCCATTTGGGACCAAAAGTCGCCCTCTTCAAAAAACCCAAAAAAAAAAGTAGTTAATTCCTGGTTTGACCCCGGGCGAAGAGGTAGGGATTGAGGAGATTAGGAAGGAGAGACACATTGTGGGAGAGGGAATCTCATTGCGCCCTTCAAATTTTTTTTTATATTTTTTTTTTCGTTAAAATGAAAATGAACTCCTTTCTTAAGATTTTCTATGCATTTTCTTTCTTAAGTCTTGTATTTAGCATGTTTCTCCAGGAAGAACAAAATAACCAGCTAAATAAGGTCTTATACTCTTATGCAGTAATTTAACTAGAATTAAATATTTTATTTTCTTAATAACTAACAATATATAATACAAGACCTAAAGGACCTGTTTGGGCATCCAATTCGAAATTAAATAATTCAAGAAATTTTACATAGGCTTGAAGGCATAAATTCATCGCCTTGTATTGGAATATTTTAAAATGCTGGAGTTATCCCTATAGTTGAATGTTGTATAATCAACTCTAAGGAATTTATGAAATACCATTATTTTGAATTTCCACTAGCAAACAGACCCTAAGTTTCTTCCCTTTCCCTCTGTCTTGTTGTCAACCAAATAGACAAATAGAGGTTGTCAATGCTTCTATTTGTCTAGAACAGCATGGTCTTTCATACTTAAAAGTTTAGATATTTTATTCCCTTTGTATTAGACATCTTTAAGGGGTAAGATATTTTCGTCCCCTTTTCTAGGTGTATTATTTTTCTTTTTATCAATAAATTACCAAAAAAATAAAAAAAAACACATAGGGGTTGGGTTATTTATAAATTGACCCAGCCAGTAAAGGAAAAGGAGGAGAAGAAAAGCTCGGGTGGACTTTGATATTTTGTTCAACACAGACTCTCTCCAACTAATTCAACCTATAGAGAAGCCTAGATCTTGAATTAGTTGTACTAAACAAGGAAATAAAATCCTCCGCCTATATGGAATCATCGAGTATTGGAATTCACCACACCTCCATGGAGAGTGGCTCCTTTTTTGTCTTTTGTTCTGTTTTCGTTTCCCCCAAAGTCCGTTCCCCACACCTCCATGGTGAGTGGCTCCATAACCACAGTGACTAGCAAGTTTGTGATCTACTTGGCATTGCTGCTTCTATCCTAATCAAAAATAAAGCCTGTGTAGCAAGTTATGTTATCTTCCCATTTGGATTGTTTTTTTTGGTCAAAAGACGGCAAGTTTGTGATCTACAAACTAGTAGTTGGCGGACCAAAACAGTCCTTGTACAACTGGTCTTCTATATAACTAGGCGGAACAAAATACATAAAATTGGAGCCACAAACTTCTTCCCATTTGGATAGTTGTAGCTTTGGTTTTCTTCTTTTTTTCTTAGGTCTCGTACTTGTATAATTCTCCCAAGATGATTTTATTTATTTTACTTTTGGTTTACGATTTCACACTTGGAAAGACGGAAAGCTTACTATTGTTTGGATTTTAATGAAAATACAATTATTGAAAACTATCATACATTTTATAATGACACAAGTTATTCCTTTGAAATTGAATGCATTGTTTAATCGCCCGTTCCCTTTTACACTATGTTAAAGATTAGGTGCTTCTTTATTTACTATATTTGATTTACCTCCCCGTGGTCAATTGGTTATTCTTATTATTTATTGAACCCATTTTTAGAGCCTTTTTTTATTATTTTTTGGGTGGGGTTGCTGGGCTTCTTTTGCTAGCTTAATATTCTAAATGCCTTTGTGGTGTTATGTAGCTTAATATTTTTTGGGTGGGGTTGACGGAAAGCTTACTATTGTTTAGTATGGAATTTGTACTAAGCAATAACATCTATGCTGTGCAATCAAGTCGATCATTGCCGAAGCCTTGATGCAAACATTA
The DNA here is from genome assembly GCA_039720395.1 of Liquidambar formosana. Taxonomy (NCBI): domain Eukaryota; kingdom Viridiplantae; phylum Streptophyta; class Magnoliopsida; order Saxifragales; family Altingiaceae; genus Liquidambar; species Liquidambar formosana. The sequence goes on along the minus strand of CM077834.1, from coordinate 15,216,308 downwards.
ATAGGACTTAAAAGAAAATGTGAAGAGCTGAACTGCCAGAGGGAAGATGTAGAATCAAGAATAAAAACAGAGCAGAAGCCAGGGAAGAAGTTAAAAGAAGTTAAACTTTGGTTGGCTAGTGTTCGAAGGATCAATGATGGGAAACAAAGCATTAAAAATCAAGCTGAAGCAGTGAGATACTGGCGGGGTTCATGCCTGGGAAAACTCGTTGTTAAGAAGATTCAAGAGCTTGAAGAGCATCATCAAAAGGGAAGTTTCTCTGATGGTTTGGTAGTTGATGAATCTCCAAGCAGTAGAGAGACGTTGCCAACGACAACTTTAGCAGGAGAAACTACAATTAATCGTGGACTATCCCTACGCCAAGGATGTCCTTCAACCTTTCCTTAATCGTGGACGAGGCCAACCTGCTCGATGAAAATGCCTGTGCATCTTAAACCTTTCAGTCATGACTGTTTTTCCCACATTTATTTACAAACAAAGAAAAAATAGAAGTACCAACAAGCTAGAACACCATGGGCGACAGGGCATCCGAACGTCAGGCAGAGCCATTTCTTCAGTCTTCTTGATTCCATAAGACACAGCCTCTGCATTTCAGGCCTGCTGCTACCCTGTCATCAACGTAGCAGTTTCTGAGAGTGCAAGTATCAATTCTCCCTGATTTCCTTTCCTATCATTTTACCTAGACAACCAAATAGAATGAAATCACTTTTTTTTTTAAGAATTTATTTTTCTTTCCTCTCATTTTTTCCTAGATAACCAAATAAAAGAAAACTTTCTATTTCTATCCCTTCTTCTTCTTCTTTTTTTTACAGTTTTTTCCTTTCCCTTTTCTTTCCCTCTCAGTTTCCACGAACCAAACAGGTCACTTCTCCCTGCTTTCCACTACTGCAGCTTTACAATTTCCCTGTAGAAGGTCTCCTCATTATGGAACAAGAAGGAGCAATTTTTTAAAAATGTCTCGTACAAAATTGATTTTAAACTGGATGCAAAAAAAAAAAAAAAAAAATTTAATGTTTTTTTCTTTTTCATTATAGTATGGGAAAAGCACATGTACACCTTCATATGGCCATTTGGGACCAAAAGTCGCCCTCTTCAAAAAAAACCCAAAAAAAAAAAAGTAGTTAATTCCTAGTTTGACCCCGGGAGTAGGGATGGCAACGGGACGGGTTTGGGACGGGACCCTCCTATCCCAACCCCGACCCTATAAAAAATCCCTAAACCTATTCCCTGCTCAAACCCTAGATGGGACAAGACCCTCCTATCCCAACCCCGACTCTATAAAAATCCCTAAACTCATTCCCCACTCAAACCCTACACGAGTAAGGCATTAATTTCCCATTTAGCTACCAACCTATGACAATTCAATGAATGCACCAGTTTACAGTGAATACTTGAGAGGTTTCATCCTCTTACAAAAACTAACATCTTTTGACTTCAATCAAAATATTAAAAAAAACTGAGATAAGGGAACCAATAGCACAAGAACATATATATATATATATGTAATTATGCGGTGCAGGTGCGGGGCGGGGCGGGGTGGGGACCCAAACCTGCTTGTAACCCAAGTCGGGATTTTTTTTATAAAATACCAATACTACCCCTATTTTATTTAAAACAAGGGGAAATTAGCGAAAAGTCTATTTTTATAGGACTTATAGAGGCATAAGTCTATACAGCAAACTTATTTACAAGCAAACTTATGTAGCCATAAGTCCACTTTTAAGTAAAATGAGTTTACTTTTGTAACCGTAGTAAATACATAAAGTCAAGTTTACCCTTAAATGTTATTTTTTGTCTTCAAATTTTAAAATGACATACCTTTTAATCTAGATATCGATTTCCAATAAAATTTATATATTTGAAATCTATTCATCGAGCTTTTCGAAACAAGACCCATGATGAAAATAAAATTATGTATTTAAAAAAAAAATAGTTACATTGATTACATACATGTATCGGTTTTAAAATAAATAAACATGTAACTATTTTAATGTGGATTCAATTTTGTACAATTTCCCATGCAAAATTATTAAATTTATTAGATGTAACTATTGAATCAGTTAAATTGATGTGTTTGAAACTAAAAATTTGTAAGATTTAAATATTTTGTGACTAAAATTCAGTCACAATTGACTTAAAAGTATTGTTTTCATGTAACTATTTTTCTATGGGTTCATTACATACTTCAGTTACAAGTAGATGTTTGCCCAGATTTAATTGATTTTTTTTTTTTTTTTTTTGGAAAAATTAGGAAAAAGACTCATGATGAATGTAAAATTATGTATAAAAAAATATTAAAAATAACAGTTACATTGATTATATGTAACTTTCTAAGAGGAACCTTTTGCTACATAATATAAAGGGGTAATATCGTCTAAAAAATTTAAGAGGGACCTTTGGTTACATAAGATTTTATGATAAACTTATGACTGCACAAGTCTAACTTTATGAACTTGTGGCCAAAGTCTCCAAAAAACAATCCCAACCCCATCCCAATAGGGGCGGGCCGAGCCCGGATACCTGGTTTAAGTGGCCCATTGCCATCCCTTCCCAGGAGAAGGGGTAGGGATTGAGGAGATTAGGAAGGAGAGACACATTGTGGGAGAGGGAATCTCATTGCACCCTTCTAATTTTTTTTGTTTTTTTGGTTAAAATCAGATTTTTTTTTTTTTCCATCCTTTTTTTTTTTCTGAGTATTGTTGTGAGTTGGGTGTCTTGTATTTATTTATTACTAGAATCTAAGAAGCTAGGCTAAAGAGGCATTTCCGAAGGACTACAAGACCATTGGAGTGAGGTTGAGGGCTTTATACTAAATCCTTATTGATTAATATAGTGGATTTGATCTTTCTCTACCGTAAACGTAAGTATATTATCGAACCATGTAAATCTTTGGTGTTTAATATATTTTTCTCTTTATTTTGATGGTGCTTGTCCCGAACATATATTATTTTAATAAAAAAGCATCAAGGAATTTCATCTCAAAGCTTCCTTTTTTTTTTTTTTCCTTTTCCTTTGTCTTTTTGTTTTGTTTTGTTTTTTTCCCAAGTCCTTATTCCCAGAACATTTTTTAGTTTATACAGACACATCTGCAATAATACATAACGAATAGTTTTTTTTTTTTTTTTTTTCCCCGCACCTTCGTGGTAACTGGCAAGGGGCTCCAAGACAACAGCAAAGAGTTGCATTTGACTCACACACGAACATGTATCTTTCCCTTACCTAACCTTTGCTACATTGGGTACCTTTGTTTCATCGACTTTTTTTCTCTCTGGATTTCACTTCTCTTCTCACAAAGAATTAGCAATCAGCAGTTAGCAGAAGGGTTTTGTGTTTGTGATCTCCTTAGGCATTGCATCTGGGCTTCTTTTTCCATCTTATCAAAAATTTTAAAGCCTGTCCAGCAAGGTATGTTATCATCCCATTTGAATATTTTGTTGTGACTTTGGTTTTCTTCTTTGCTAAGAGGTCTCATATAACTCTCCCAAGTTGAATGTAATTTTTTTTTTTTTTTTTTTTTTTGGTTTTGAATTTCATGCTTGGAAAGACAGAGAGTTACTGTACTATTTGAATTGTGCATTATCTTTGTTTTTTTAGATGTACGATACTAGCTAAATCATAGATTCATAGTTGATCTTTCATGTAGCTAAATCAGATCCAAGACACAAATTTGATCATTTATAAGCCAGTTTCACCAAACCCTGTGAACTTTGAAACAGGGGGTTATAGATTGGTTTTGCAATGGGTAAATAATTACATATCAATACAATGACTACTAACTTAATTAAGAATGACTACTAATTTTATTGATATATAATTATTTCCCAGTAGCCAGACCAACTTGTAATTCCCCAAAATTGTTCATGTGATCAACAGATCAAGCATGTCATGATGCTATTAAACCAATTTAATGTCTAAACTAACATTTTAAACTTGGTTTTAGCATTAAATTTGATGAAAATAAACATAAATTTGATAAAAATTTAATGAAAATGAGAATTAAATCTAGTAGAAAGTATGATGAAAATAGATCATATGAGCATCACTCCAAACCAGCATTTTAAAATCGGTTTAGGGATTAAATTTGATGAAAACAAACTATAGATCTTACGGAAATTTAACGAAAATAGGTATTAAATTTGACAGAAGGGGCAAGGTGTCACAATTTGATTAATACTTCAGGGGTTATTTGTTCTGTTTAAAGTTCTTGGGAGTTTCATAAAGTTGACATTTAGTTCAGGAGTTTCATGTTATTTCTCCATTTTCCTATTATGAGTTCTCTCTCTTGGATGCTTAATGTCTCCTATTTGTTTCGCGTACAACTATATTACATAGAAATTAGTTTTTGACTCGTGCGATGCACAAGCCGCATTTGTAGAAATAATGTCATAAAAAATTATTGAGGGATGCTATACAGGACGACTCCGTCCAACGAAGTCATCAAGCGACTAAGAGCTTCCGTCAAAACTAACAGAATTTAAATATTATTTGACGAAATTACCCATTCGCTTCCTCTTTGTTCGCTCCAGCCCCATTGTTTCCTAACCCCAAAAATCAATTATCAAACGTTTTCTCTCTCCAATTTCTACAACTCTACCCCTTCCCCTTCTCTCTCTATACCCACAAACAAACCCATACCCACTCTCCCGCTACAATGAAAAGGAAGGCACAACTACATCCCAAACAAATGACTTTATTTTTGTGGGATTTTATCCAAAAAAAAAAAAAAAAGATGAAGAAGAAGTACAAGTCTGGATTGTAAATTGAAAAATCCAGTTTTTTTTTATATGAAAAATCTAGCTAAGTTTACAAAAAAAACTAGCTAAGTTTACAAAAATCTAGCATAATTTACAAAAACCTAGCTAAGTTTACAAAAAATCTAGGATGAAGAAGAAGAAGAAGAAGAAGTATAACACTGGATTTTAAATTAAAAAATTTAGATTTTTTTTATACGAAAAACCTAGCTAAGTTTACAAAAAAAACCTAAGCTAAGTTCACAAAAATCTAGCTAAGTTTACAAAAAAAAATTAGCTAAGTTCACAAAAATTTAGCTAAGTTTACAAAAAAATCTAGGATGAAGAAGAAGAAGAAGTATAACACTGGATTTTAAATTGAAAAATCTGGATTTTTTTTTAATACGAAAAGCTAGCTAAGTTTACAAAAAAATCTAGCAAAGTTAACAAAAACCTAGCTAAGTTTACGAAAAAACCTAACTAAGTTTACAAAAACCTAGTTAATTTTATAAAAACCTTCCAGATCTGTAGATTTCAGCTTTGGCACCATCACAGAACTACACCTCTATGAAACAACGAGTTGTTTTCTCTCATCTCTTTTTTCATTTTTGAAAACACCATTGATGGATGATCCACGAAGCTTCAAATCTACAAAATCAATGGAGATGGAATCCGAAAAAAACCCACTTTCTCACCATCATTTCTGTTGCATTTTCATATTAGTAGTTCCGTTCCAATGGGGGGAGGAATAAAAGAAGGTGGGTGGAGAGAGGAGGAAGTAGAAAGATATCTGGGAGGGGTAAATTGCAGAGGGAGATGTGGATAGAGAGAGAAATAAAGAGAGAGAGGAAAAGTAATACTTTTTGGAAAGGGTGTGTTGTTCCAAATCAAACAGGGGGGGAGAGAAAAGAGAGATAAAGAGTGGATTGACAAGGAGACTAAATGTGGGTAAAGAGAGAGGAGAGAGAACGGACCAAAAAAAGAGAAAGGAGGAGAAAGAAACAAAACAAAGTGTACTAATGCTTCAGGCTTCAGCATTTTAGGTAGAGAGAAAGCTTCAGATGGGCTGACATGCATTGATGGGCTGACATAGCTAGTAAGCTTATGCATATAGACCCGTTGAAATGCCTTACTTCTTTTTTCTTTTTTTAATCTGCCCTCGGCTTGCGAGTCGGCAAACGTCACTCGTCTCAAGAATCATTTCTCTTTATATCTTCAAAACTATTTTTTTTAATTAAAAAAAAAAAAAAAGATAAAAGATAAAAACATTGCTACGGAGTAATTGACATAATCTTCTGCCCAATGAGTGGGCTTGGCCCACTGGATGTTGACCCAACAATAGTTTTAACCACCATCCCCAACAAATATTCCACTATTTCTGTCTCTCGCTCTCCGTTTTTTTTTTTTTTTTTTTTTTTTTCCGACCAAGAGACTATCTCCGTCTCCCACCACTGCTGTAAAATTCCATTATTATTCATTTTTCCTGTATCGCCTCTCTCTCTCTTCTCGCCTCTCTCTCTCTCTATGTATATGTTATTGTGGATTGGGTTCTATTTTTTTTACCTTTTTTTCATGATCATATTCTCCCTTCGTTCAGGGGTGGAACTAGATGGGGGTTGCAGGGCCATAGCCCCCAAAATTTTAGGAATTCTTTTGTTTATACAGGGTAATATGTATATTAAGTTATTAACAAATCAAATTATTAGCTTTTTGTGTAATGCCCCAAAAAAAAAAATTTATTTGAACTCCTAATTATGTTCCTAAGGTTTAGGAGAAAATCTCTTCTTATATATACTTCGTATTAAATCTCTAATTTGGATTAAATAGTAATAAGTTTCCAAATCCTATCAGAAATATATATATACTTATTCTAAATACTTCCCTAAAACAAATTCATACATATAATACAAATAAAACTACTAAAAAATTTCATAAAAGATGCTCCTTTGTGCAAAAAAATTCATTTGTCTTTTTTTTTTTTCTCTATAGTTTCACTATGCTAAACTTTTGCTTCATTTCCTTTGCAATTTATTAATTTCCTTGAATTATGTTTGTAAATGAAAGAATAATTCTATTGTAGATGATGTGAAGAAAATGTATGTCTTTTAGCAATTTCATTAATCAAATTACTTGTCCAATGTTGATACTAAAATTTGTACTTTTACAAAAACTCATGAAATTAGGTGATATAAAGATAACTCTTTCTATGGTCTAGCCCCCAAGCATTACATCCTGCTTCTGCCCTTGCTTTCCTTCACTCTATCTCTTCTCGATTTGCTGATTGGGTTTCTCTTTTTTTTTTTTTTTTTTTGGGTAAATTGCACTTTAGGGTCCAAAGTTTGGGTCAAGTTTCACTTTAAGGTCCAAAGTTTAAATTGCTTCAATTCAGTACCCATATTATTAGTTGAATTGCAATTTGGGGCCTGCTGTCAGAATTTTCTCTATTATTTCTATTTTGCCCCTTTTATGGGTTTGAAAACCCTATTTTACCACTATCAACATCTAATAAACCTTTATCTTTTGATTAGATCTGAAAATGAGGCAAAAGTATGAAATTTTACATTCATAGCGATAAGATGAACGTTTAAATTGCACATACTTGTAAATTGCACAAACGATTACATAAATGGAACTAATGAAAATCCTTGAACTACTAATACCAACTTCTCAGTAGTAGTGGAAATAATTAATAGAAATAAAACATAGTGATTGGCATCTGAAAAATCAAGATGCGGATCTGAATGATAATAGAGGTCGATAAAATTCAAAGAGTGTGCTAGAAATAAAATTGCTGCTTAAGTGACACTTTCCCTGATTTCCACCACTCTACATCTTTACAATTTCCATGTAGAATATCTCATTGAAACTAAAATATAGAGTAATGGCTAGATCATGGTTGCTAGAGACTCTTTACCAAGGAGGGAAGTGCGTATAGTTAACAAAAAATCAATTTTAAAATGCATGCAAAAATTTTGATCCTATAATTTTTATATGATCATGTGTGATATATATATTTTTTAGGAGACCAATTAAAGTTGGATGAATTATTTCGTAAGTTTATTATAATTATGTTGCATAATTTTTGTTCTTGTAAATTTTTTTATTTTTTTTTTTTTTTTATTTTTTTAATTTTGAAAAAACTAGAATTTCACCTTTCAAGTTATCCAAGTTAGTCATGGGCAGCCAGTTCTATTATCAGAGATAGTTATGGTAAGCCTATTATCGTGCAATCAGTTTGGTTTAATGATGATACAACAGTGCCTAAAATAGAAGCGATTGCACTTCGCAATGATCTTCCTCTTACACAAGGATTTTATTTAGAAAGGGATGATGTATTGTCATTATTAGTATTAGTAAGTCACAAAGTTGCCCTTGGAAGATTTTTAGTATTTTAAATGATTGTATGAAGATTATTTTAAAGTGTAATATGAAAATTATAATAAATCATGTTTATAGAGAAGGAAATAAAGCTGTTGATTTCTTAACTAATTTAGGTCACATAATCAAAGGTAATCAGATTTGGGATTCTAATTTTTCAAGAGAAATTTTAGGTATTCTTTGGGAAGATGCTATTGATATATCCAGTCCATGTTGGTGTTGACATTTTCTCTTATACCAAAAAATAATAAATAATAAATAATAAATATTTTCCAAGTAAGTCAATTTGGACAAAAATTGGGTTATAATCCAAAAAAAAAACAGAAAGAAAAGGTTTCCCTTACAAATGTGATTGTTTCATTCGTCCCCTTGTGGAGCTTCCACCAGCTTCTCCAAGATGATACTTTTTCTCTTCAAATTAAACATTTTAACCCTTTCACTTTTCCAAGATGATACTTTTGCTAGGGTTGGGCTTGCTGCTTATAATGATGTTATGGTATATTTTTCAGAACTCGTTATCATAATTATTCAATAATGTATTTTGGGTCACTATCACTTCGTATATATTTAGTAGGCATTGAAAAATTGATGTATTTTGTTGTGTAACACCACTATAAGATTTTGGTTTATTTGTTTTTTGGTTTTAATGAAAATATATTTATTAAAAACTATCTCATCTACTATCATGACACATATATTATTCTTAGAGCCTCATTCCAATATTGTTTAGTACCCCACTCCTTTTTTAGGTGCTTATCTATTTACTATATTTGATTCACTCCCCCATACTCAATTGGTCATTGCCATTATTTACTGTACCTAATTCTTAGAGTTCTTGTTTTTTTCCTTTTGAGTTCCCGTACGTGCTTGTTAATTTCGTTAGCTGTTCAACGTAATATTCTAACATGCCTTTGTGGTGTTATGTAGTGCATTGAGTATGGAATACATAAAAGACAAATTAAAGTCGGTGGGCGATCATATAGCGCCTTTGGTGGGCGATCATATAACGTCTTCGGTGGGCGATGGAGTCAATCATTACCAAAGCCTTCATGCAAACTTGAATAAACTCAAAAGAAAATGTGAAGAACTGAATTGCCGAAAGGAAGATGTAGAATCACAAACGAAAACAGAGCTGAAGCCAGGGAAGAAGGTAAAAGAAGAAGTCAAACTTTGGTGCACTACTGTTCAAAGGATTAATGAGGAAACACAATGCATTGAAAAGCAAGCTAAAGGAGTGGGATACTTGGAGGGCTCACGCCTGGGAAAACGTGTAGTTGAGAAGATTCAAGAAGTTGCAGAGCATCATCAAAAGGGAAGTTTCTCTGATGGTTTGGTAGTTGATGAATCTCCGAGCAGTGGACTGATGTTGCCAACAACAACTTTAGCAGGAGAAACTACAACAAAAAAAAAATATGGAAGAAATTTGGGATTGCTTGATGAATGATGAGATCAGATCGATTGGAGTGTATGGTCTTGGGGGCATCGGTAAAACCACCATCATGAAGCATATCAATAACAGACTCTTGAAAGAAACTGATAAATTCAATAATGTATTTTGGGTCACTGTATCAAAGGGGGTTGATGTTTTTAAATTACAAGATGCCATTGCACGTGTAATCAATGGAGATCTTTCAAGATGTGAATGTGAAACAACACGGGCTGCAAGCTTGTTTTCAAAGTTGAGCGAAAGAAGAGGTACGTGTTCATTTTAGATGATGTGTGGGAGGCATTTGAACTTGAGAATGTGGGAATCCCAGAGCCCACTCTTGATAATGGATGTAAAATAGTATTGACAACCCGATCACTTGATGTGTGTCGAAGAATGAATTGTAAAAATCTCAAGATGGAGCTTCTTTCCGAAGAAGAGGCATGGAACTTATTCTCAGATAAAGTTGGACGAGATGTTTTGTCAACTCCAGGTTTAGAACCAATTATGAAACTTGTTGCCAAGGAATGCGCTCGTTTGCCCCTTGCAATCATCACAATAGGTGGAAGTATGAAGGGTGTAGTTGACGAATGTGAGTGGAGGAATGTATTGGAAGAATTGACAGAATCCATGGGAGGGCTTAATGACATGGGGAAGGTAATGGAACAGTTGAAGTATAGTTACATTCGCTTAAAAGATGAAAAGCTCCAACGTTGTCTCCAATATTGTGCATTATTTCCTGAAGACGATATGATCATAAGAAGAGAGTTGATACAGTATTTGATTGTTGAGGGAATAATAGAAGAAGGAACGAGTAGGCGAGCAGAGTTCGACAAGGGTCATTCTTTATTGAATAAACTTGAAAATGCATGCCTATTGGAAAATTGTAGTAACACTGAGGATGAAAAATGTGTGAAGATGCACGATCTGATTAGAGACATGGCGCTCCAAATCATGGATCGTCGATGGATGGTAAAATGTAGATTGCAGTCGATAGATTTACCAGATGAGGAGCAATAGACAAAAGATCTTGAGAAGGTTTCCTTGGTGGACAACAATATAAAGGAAATTCCTTCTAGGATGTCTCCATTGTGTAGTAGGCTCTCGACCTTGTTGCTATCAGGAACTGAGCAATTGTTCAGCATTCCAGATTCTTTCTTTGTGCACATGCACGGGCTCAAGGTTCTTGATCTTTCAACAAATGAGAGGCTTAAGAGTCTACCGAATAGCATCTCCGACTTAGAGAATCTCACTGCATTATTGCTTGGTTGGTGTTCTGAATTAACGTGTATACCTTCGTTGGCAAAGCTTAGGGCATTAAGGATGTTGGATCTCAATGAGACGAGGATTACAGAAGTACCTCAAGGTATGGAAATGTTGGTCAACCTCAGATGGCTTAGTACTCGGGCGACATTTTTAAAAATGCTACCAGAAGGGTTATTACTCAAACTGTCCCGTCTTCAATACCTCGATCTACGGAGCGACACCCTCATAATAAATGCATCCGAAGTGGCAGGCTTGAGGAAACTAGAAACTTTTGCAGGCCAATTTTATGACGTCCATGAGGTGAACACATATTTCACATCCTGGCAAGGTCGAGGGCCCCTCGAATACATTCTTCTAGTGGGACGAATCGATCGACGCAGACAACGTGCCTTTGGGGAACATCCCGTGGAAGAAAAAGGTGTATATTTAAGAAACCATAATATTTTAAGAAACCCCCCCGTGCTCCCAAAAGACATTGAGAGCTTACTCATCGACAGGTGTCACGATGTGAGAAGCTTGTGCGATATTTCATCATCAAACAATGCATATGACTGCTTAAAGAAATATAGCATCTATATATATATACTAAAACGGAGGAAATGCCTCCCTTTTGGTGCCACGTGTCCGTTTGTGAACAGTTGGGAAAAAAGGTAAAATTACCTTTTAGTGATCATTGTTCAATCTAATGCCAAAAAAGGACAATATCTATCAACTTGCTACAAATTACCTGTATACCTACATCAAAATAACTATCAGTTTTCTTTTTTTCGTCTTAAGTTAAGAAAGAAACACTAAAAAGTAATTTTCCCAAAAAGATATGACTTTTGGAGAAATTACTTTTTAGTGATCAATTTTCAACTTAATGCCAAAGAAAGAATATTCTCTGCCAACTTACTACACATTGACTATATACATACTTCAAAAGGACTACTAATGTTTCATGTTTGGTTTTAAGTTGAGAAGTGATCACCAAAAGGTAATTGTCTAACTTTTCTATATTTTGGTTTTCATTGCTCTTTTTCATGCTCTTTTTCACGCGGTATAAATAGGTTGACGCTTAGTGTACCCTACGTATCTTTTTGTTTTTATGTAGGAAAATCGAAAAACCTATATTATACAATGTTCAACCCAAAGTTAGTAGACTATATCATATTTCTTCGTTTTTTTTATGTCTATTCATCTCATATCCCAAAAGTTAAACGTATAAAATTATAAATATTTATAATCAGAAAGGGAGCCAAATAAAGGCAATAATGATTAAAAAAGAAAATGCGACACATTGGAATATGTATTAACATATCAAATTGCTTAGAAAACTATAAAAATGCTTTCAAAATTGTGCAAATACACTTTTGCCAAACAAGGAGTATCTCAAACTGTTAGATCCAAACTAATTTACATGATGCACAAATCATTCTCAAGTCCATGCATTCGATAGTAGAGGAGCGAAGACACGAACTCAAGATTTATGATTTTGGAGCCGCGGTTCTTTACCATCTGAATTACCACACGGGTGTGTATTATATATATATATATAATTTATATTGTTCACAATATTTATATTTACAGACCTCACCCGTGCGTTGCACAGGTTATAAAAAATAAATGATATTGTCTGTCAACTTGCTACAAATTGACTTGATAAGTGCTTCAAAAGGACTACTAACTTTCTTTGTTTGGTATCAAGCTGGGAAGTGGTCACCAAAAGATAAATTCCTCACCTTCTTTTTCTTTTCTTTTTTTTTTTTTTTTTTTTTTGATATTACTTGCTCTTTCTTATATGGTGGAGGTACGTTGACGTTTGGTGTTCACTACATATCTCTTTGTTTTTATGTGAGAGGATTAGAAAACCCACACTATACAATGTTCAACCCAAACTTAATAAACTGTAATATATTTTTCTGTTTTCTTTATGCCTATTCATTTCCCCTCCTAAAAATTAAACGTATAAAACTATAAATAGTCATAATTAAAAAGAAAGACAAATAGGGAAAAGGATGATTAAAAAAGAAAACACAATCCACTAGAATCTTCAAATTCTCCCGATTTGCTTCTAACGTGAATAAAAAAAAAAAAAAAAAAAAAATTCTATTTGAATCAAAATTCTTCCCATATGATTAATTACATAAAGTTGAAAAGATTTATACTTTCTCTTATTTTCTTCTTCTTCTGGCGTTTTTTCCTATTCTCTTTCTCAGTCTAGACTTTTCTCTCATCCTTTTATGATCTAATTTCAAACACATTTTTGATATTTTTTCCCCATGGTTTTTCACTCTTTGTGAAACCCACTCAAAACTTCATGAAAGGTCAAGATTTATCATTGTCATGCATTTTACAATCTCTATCATCGGATTTCGAGACACCTTCAATGGCTATATTTGCTTTGGTATATACCAACATGTTAAAACCATGATTGTGGGATAGATTAGGCTTTAGAGAATTTTAATCTTTTTCCACCAAATATCATAACGTATCAGTTCCTTCATTTTTTTTACAAGTTTCCACTATTAAATTAATTGTTTTTCAAAATAATTTATCTTTTTGAGAATATAATTAAATTTTGTGTAATACATTATGCTAACATCACACCAAAGATTATTTTGATTAAATTATTTTATTTATTTTTGTCTATATCTTTTCAATTTAATTGACATATTATATTAACAAATATATTTTACTATTTTATAGAATAAGAGTTTTGTTAAAATTTTGATTTGTTAATAATATTATTTTTTATAAATTAATCCGTGCGTAGCACGGGTTCTAAAGCTAGTTTTTTACTGTAATGGGATACAGTGTGTGCTTTCCTCGTCCTCCTGTTCCCTACTTCAAAGCCTTAAGGAACTAAATCTTTTTGATTTGAAGAATTTACGCAGCCTCTTTTGGGGACAAGGAGCCTCACTACCCCAACCTGGCACCTTCTCCCGTCTTGCAAGATTATGCATCTACAGGTGTCCAAAGATTAGGAAGTTGATCACGCCTGAGTTGCTGCCGTATCTCCAAAACCTCAAACAGATTGACGTCTCTGGTTGTAAAGGAATGGAGGAGATAATAGCAGCAAAAGCAGAAAGAGAAGACGAGATGGATGAAAGCAGCAGCCATACCCGTATAATTTCTGGCTGTAATGGGATAGAGTGTGTGCTCTCCTCGTCCTCAAGTGTAAACAATGATGATTCCATCACCACAATCACTCTCCCAAAGTTGAGGTTTTTGTGTTTGCGGTACCTACCAGAACTGAAGAGCATCGTCTGTAGTAGGAGGACAATGGTTTGTGATTCTCTTGTGGAAATTCGAGTATCCAACTGTCTGAAGCTGAAGAGGCTCCCTCTCTCTCTGCCCATGCTCAATGGACAACCGTCTCCTCCACCCGCTCTTCAGCTTATCAATGTACAAAATCGAGTATGGTGGGAATCACTGGAGTGGGACTATCCCTACGCTAAGGATGTCCTTCAACCTTTCCTTGAGGAAAACCGTGAGATGAAATGAAATTTGTTTGAACCGGAAGGATGTCCTTCAACCTCTCCTCAATCATGGACGAGGGCAACCTATTCGATGAAATGCCTGTGCAATTCATAAGACTCTGTCTCTCTCTATCTTGGTCTGTCTCTTCCCCTCCCCTCTGTCTATTAAACATGACGTGATTTAATTTGTATATCAGCACTCACCCCCTATTTCAATCTCTCGTTCTTTGTTCTGTCCTTTGATCTAGCAACTCCGCTTTGTATTTGCACTGTGAGGGGGCTTTTGCAGGAGAATTTATTTTTAGTATTGTCCCCAAAATCCTTTTCCTTTCTGTTCAATCTCTCTACGATTGATATCAATGATTTATTCTATTTGCCCTTTGTGTCTGATGTAGGATTTATATAACCAAGGCAAAACACGGTCAGAAGAAAATTTCTTGGTCGAGCAACAACACACAAGGCAATGTCAGTTAGTCTCTCAGACCGAATTTTCCTTTTAATTCAACAAAAAAAAAAAAAAGACCCTCCAACTTTGAAATTTATGTGACTTATACTTGTAGAATCAGTCTTCCTTCTGATTGTGTTCTTCTTCACTTATCTTGGTTATCTTTGAGTAATATTTCTATTTAATTTGTTTTATGTTTTTGTGTATGACAACACTTAATGCAGTTCTTGTTTTGTACTGAAAGACATGATAATGCTTCTTTATAGTCAAATTACACTATCAAGTTGTGTGGAATGCTTTATTTTTCTCTCACCATTTTATTTGTCACTTTGAAATCTTTCAAAAAGGGCTGCCTTTTTTTTTTTTTTTCTGCATTTCCGGTTTTTTAATTGTATACAAAAATGCTCATACCCACTACTTGATGATCTAGAGTTCTAGACCCCAAATTTATGTAGTTGCTGAATTAATCTTGGGACTCAGTCAAATCCATTTGCACCTAGCGAAAGGCTTTTGGAATTCAATAAGAAAACCATGCTTCATTGTATTAGTTAAACCAATAGGTAGGATGCTACGATAATCACGCCCAAGTAGGGAAACTACTCTAGTCGCCCACTCCTACCTTTTTTTGGCAGCCAAAAAAAAAAAGAAGTTAAACCCTCTTCCGTCAACTCTTTTTATGCCTGTTTTAAATTTTGTTTGAAACTTGTTTGGGAACTGGGTTCTTGAGGATAGGTATGCTTTTGTCCTAGATAACTTCCCCACATAAAGCATGCTTCTTAAACCTTCTAGTCATGACTGTTTTTCCCCCATTCATTAACAGAGAAAGCAAAAATAGTAGTATACACAACGCCTACCCTTATTGATCTATGTCACATATGTGAGCTTCCTCATTTGTATGTTGTATTTATCTTTGTATATATAGCGACACAACAACAAAAAAAAAAAAAAAAAAGCCTGCCCTTACTAAAGTATATAACAAGAACACAATGGGCAATAAGGCATCTAATTGCAAGCCCAATTAAGGCATTTCTTCAGGCTTCTTGATTCGATCAAGACACGCAGCCTCTGCATTTCAGGACCTGCTACCATATCATCCAGATGCAGATCTGAGAGTGCAAGTGTTAATTCCCCTACCTTTACCGAACAAAAAGGCAATACTTTTGCAGATAACATGTCAGCAGTGGAAACACTAGAAATTAAATGTAGTCGTTCGCATCAGAAATCAAGGTGCTTCAGACACTGACCAGACCCATATAACAGTAAATCCAAATGATATCAGAGCAGGATCGGATCAAAAAAATTGCACTAAATGTGGTAGAAATAAATTGCCACTTTAAGTGTGACTTCCCCCTGATTTCCGCTTCTGCAGCTCTACAATTTCCATGTAGAAGGTCTCATTGTGGAACAATAACAAACATGGTTTTAAAAATAGCTCATCAAAAATCAATTATAAACTGGATGGAAAAACATTTTTTAAATGTTTTAAAAAAAAAATGTCTGTGAAAAGCACATATACCCTTTCATATGGCACCTAATCTAAAATGCGCAGGAAACAGGTTTTCTACCTCTTCCCTAAGAATTATGCACGAAATGAAGCGTTCGCATTTAAATTTTCCATATGTTTCCCCATTGCTTTTAATCCAATCCAATACGGTTTTTATCCGCTTCTCATGTAGGTTTCACATTCAATGCAGGACAGTTTCTACATTTAACATTGCCAATATTTTACTGATCCTTGTTTCCTGTTTTTGTTTTCAAATTTGGATCAAGGCAGCCTCTGAGAGGTACCTGCAAGCACATATAATTCAAATAATCGTTGCTGCTCTAGATTATGTATCTCTTTCTTGTGTAATGGAAACGAAACATCTTTCTGTAAGACAGTAAATGAAGGATCATTTTGACGGTGATGCCTGGCTATTTTTACCATTACACAAATTCATGCCATCTCCATGTACTATACTGCAATATACAAATGTGAACCGATAACACACTAAAATAACATGTTTATCAAAATAGAGGTGTCATGGGAGTATGTATGCTACAGATGCAGTGCGGCTCTTCTTCTAGATAACATCCATACACAAAGCAAGCTTCTTAAATTCTTTATTCACCCACTCTTTTTCCCATATTCATCAACAAGGAAAGCAAAAATAAATGCAACAAGACACATAAGTTTAGAGCCGAAAGCATTCCTTCAGATTCGATCAACATGCAATTCCTACTCGTAGGGAACACATAACCTCTGTGGTTCAGGGCCTGCTAGCATGTCATCCCAAAGCAGATCTGAGAGTGCGAGCGTCAGTTCTCCTACCTTTCCTGTCAAACAAAAAAGCAATCCACTTGTAAACAGATGACATCTCAGCTATAGACAGTTGTTCAAACAATTGTAGGACACCCCTTCCAACGTTTACCACATTATTTCCATATTGGTGCACCGATAACACACTAAAAAAAATTTCATTCCCCTTAGGAATTCAAAATCCAGAAACCCCCTAGTGATAATTTCTGTTAAGTGGTAAGTGAGACACTCCTCCCAGCGCAAAGCCAGTATGGTCCTTTTGAAAAAATGTTTTAAGCTATGGAATAAAGGGTGAGTTTGGCTTTTAAATTCCTTATAAAGAGAGGTATTCCTTTCATCAAAAAATAGGGAGCATCCAAACCAAAGGTCTCCATATATTGAAAAGTTAAATTAAAGCTTAAGGATAGTTGGTTACCATCTCCAATGGCTTGTTCATCCCACATGATGATCGGCAATAGAGGAAGTGTACTTCCCACATACATCATTTCAGCTGCACCTTTGGCTTCCTCCGCCGTAAGATTGCCAGTTCTCACACTTTTCAAACGCCCCTGCTCGACCAATTTGGGTGCTAGTTCAAGAAGCCTTAACGCAGTGCACCCAGAGAGGATCTTATCGAAAAAAGGCAATACAAGTTCTTTATCATGTGTTACAAAAGCCACATTAACATTTGGACCTTCTGCAATAAAACCTTCCTCATCAACCCAGATAGAAGCAGACGCTCCCTTCTCCTCTGCTTCCATTTTGGAAAGGACATTTGGGAGGTAATTTACATTTTTCATAGTGGCAAATAGAGGTGACTTCATGGGGATGGTGGATGTTACCACTCTCACCCCTTCTTTGCATTGGGAGAAGTCGTCTTTAATGACTACAGCATAGAATGCGGACGTTGAGCATCCTGCAGGTGAGAGCAAGAAATCCCCAGGACCTGCACTCAACCAGTATCTTAGAGTTCCTTTCTTGCACTGTGATGCTGCTGTCAGCTGCACTAGAATGCTTCGAAGAGTTGATCGTGGGAAGGGAGAGGAGATCTTTGCTTTTGCAGCTGACCTGAGGAAACGGTCCAAGTGGACATCCAACTCATAGAGGTATCTGTAAGAAACAATGAAGTTAAAAACCATAACACTCGCTGTACCTCAAGGTGGAAAAAGAAAAAATATATTATTAATGACATATAGCCTCGAACTGCAAAGACTAAACTCAAGCTTAACCCAACCCAGCCTCCCTCCTCAAACCTAAATTTCCCCAGCTGAACAATGTGGAGATGCAACTTCTGGAGTAAGAGCAGTAGGCAGTAGCTATTAAAACATAAGTCAAGGTACAAATCTCCCCCCACAAAATTAGACTAACACAAACAACAAAATATTTCAAAGAAAAACAAGGAGACATATTCATAAATAATAGAACTTAAGAATATTTGATCTCAAATGATCTATGCATATATAAAGGTGATCTACAAACTATGACTATCAGATTCTGATCTGTCTGCATAAAATTTTAAAGTGTTTGGCACAAAAGTAGAAGACACATTAATACAGATGTCAAAGAAAAGTACTCTTCGTACCCATTCATGATAATAGCTGTATCGAATACACCATGCCCTCGATGAACCATATGATCATCTATTGGAATTACCATCATAGCTGGATCAAGAATAATTCCACCAAAAACACTGGAATACATTGCTGGATATGGTTGCTCCTTCTCTGAATTCCACTTCTCATGCAGCTTTTCCAGCAACTATTTGATCAAAACAAAAATTAAGAAATTAAATCAGGAAAAAGCAAGTAATTGATGGTAAAATATGCATGTCAAATGAAATTGGTCCAATTTTCAGCACACTTGTGAATAGTGGACTGGCCAGCCCAAAATTAAGTCAATTTTTAACGAAGCCAGTAAGATACAAGGCATGTATAGAATACTAATTGTGTTGCAATTGCCACCTTCACATAGGCCTCACCAAAGATTTAGTGTATGCCAAAAATCAGCATCGTCCTATAATTAGGACCATGTAATTGGTCCAATTTTGTCCAAAACTATTTTCACCATTTAAAGAAACACAGCAAAACCTAATGTGACCCATTAAAAATCAGAACCCAGACTAGTAAAAAAGCAAGAAGGGTTTTTGAGTTATCACCTCTGAAGATGATGAGAACACATGAACTTTGAAGTTGTCACCAATTTCAACCTCTGGTGTGGCCATTGTTATCTTCAAGGAACAACATGAAAAACAGAACATTGTTACATATCAGTTGGAAGCAAAAATGGAAAATACCAAACAAACCAACAAAATTGAGAAAAATCACCTGGGTTCTGATCAAAAGAAGAGTTGGAAGTCAACACGGGGTAGTGGAATTTAAGAGAGAGAAAAAGAGGATTGGTGAGAAGAATGATGACTGGTAATATTACTGCCGAAGTATACATGTATATATATATATATATATATATAGTATTGGATGGGGAAAGGCTGATAGAGGGACCCAATTTCTTTTGAGCAGTTTGAAAAGGTTTGTCTTGAAGTGACTGAAGCGGACTGTGGCGTGTCCAATGTACACAACGAATATCAGGTAACCCACTACTGTCTTTTAGCCTCCTTGTGTTTATATTTGACAAAAGCTCTGCTTTCTAACTTCTTTATCCCTAGGTAGTTTCCCCTTTTTCCTTCCAACTGAAGTGGGAGCTGACACAATAATTATCACAGAATTCTCATAATTGGGATTATGACTCACTATTCAATTGTTTCAACTAAGTAATCTCTTTAATTTTTTTTAGTTGTTTTTATTTTTGTAGGTGAAATTGGGCAAAATATATATATATATATATATATATATATATATATCTAATTGGAATAATGTCCACATTTGACATGAATCCCATTGCAGTTGTATTTGTAATATAGAGGGTGTCTTAGAGAGCTCAAGAGCAAGAGGTTGGAGTTTGTTTCATGATGTTAGATTTCTGAAGCCAGTGAGGTATGACGAAGAATTGATTAAGCTTTTCAGATTTTATTATGATCATTAATTTGCATTAAGTGCCAAGCCTGAATGGACTACCTGCTCAACAAAATAACCTTTGCATTGTGCTTATGCAAAGCCAAGGACAAGAAATAAGACAAGCCCAGACGGCTTGTCTATTCTTTATATTACAGAGAAAATGAATTTTAGAACAATACCTGCTCCACGTACTTATGCTTGCCTAACTAGGCATCTCATGTAAAATGTTAGGTTGCCGTGGGACTCTGAAAGGGCCTCTTGGTTTTTGGGGTATTTATAACTATTCACCAGAAAATTTTACCTAACACAGTATGACTACATGCAATAGGAAAAAGGAAAAATGAACGAAAATTGTCAAGTGTGCAAATGAGTTCATGACATACACACGTTAGTTTCTGGATTTGTTCGCTGCATATTTTCCCACATTTGGAAGACAGAATTTTTTGGGGAACAGAAACAAGTTTTCTGGGTAACATTCAACCTCGAGTAGTCATCCAAAAGGAGTTTCCTAGTAAACAAGATTCTTGCCGTGTACTAATTGGGCTCTTAATTGGTTGAGATGGATACATCAGCCTAAGAAATTTATTAAATCATCCTTGCTGCTAACACAATCAATGTGGAGCCCTAGAGAGGAACTGTACCTAACATAAATGTCCAATTAAGCATTTGTTCCAGACAAAATTATACTGATTGTATTAAAATGGAGGAAAAAGAATTAAATGGATTCCATACATGATCAGAACATAGAATCAATTATTCGATATTTAAGCATGGAAACTTTGAAATATGACCTGTTATTTCACCAGAAAATTTTTTGTATTATGCTCCAAAATCTCTTACAAGTATGGCCATGTCTAATGAAAATATATATTGTATATTAATTTTTAATTAACTAATCACAATGTAAATGAAGCTGTGGGTGGAAAGCCATATTAATTACAGCAAGTACATAATGAAGCGAGGATCCAACTCTATTTGTTGGTTGCTGGCCGGTTGGCTAACTTGAGGTATTAGTATTCTAATTGTCGATTGGTGTGCCTTTGATAGAAAGATTTTATCCTCCTTATACCTTCTTCAAGAGAGGCTGGATCAGCGGCGAAAGTGATGCGGAGCCAATTTTTCAGTCCCACAGCGATTCCTGCGACAGATATGTGATTCAAATATGTCAGTAATTAGAGCTGCTTGAAAATCTTTGGAAACTCAAAACTAGTTGGCTTGATAATCAATCTAATCCTTTAGAATTTCTCTATGACTTCTAGGCGTGTCTAGACCTTAAATTTTATCAAATCTCTGAAAATTTGTCTATAGCTCTGGGTCTTATATATGGTATCTGTAGCCTCAAGTCTTGTTACAGCTTCTTCGGCAGTCAGGAGACATGAAACAACCATGGCACTTCAGTATAGAGCCAAAATATGTTGTTGCTTAGAGGGTGCCAGTACTCAATGCCAAGACTTTCAAGAAAAAATAAAAAATAAAAATGTAATTTCTAGAAGAAGGAAAAGTTCATCACTGATGAAATGCTTTAGTAGTATGAGATGACAGCCAAAAATAGAAGTTCAAGTGGGAGAGTGAAAGATTTAACCTTTTATTGAGGATATGGCTTTTGGTGGACTTAAATCCCAGAATATGATTTGATTTTCCAACCCAACAGTTCGGATAAGGCATTGTGGATTATGATTCATTATTCAAATATGGTGTCTAAAGCCCATGAAAGCCTGATGTCCAGTTTCATGCGAGAGGAAGTACCCTATTCTACTTGAATTGCTCCCAATACAACAAATTGACAAATATTGGATGAGAATAGTAGAAAGCTAGAGAGAGTTTTAAAATTCCCAAAGGATGCAAAGAACCCGTCCTAAATCTAATTGCGAATGACAATTAATGAGAAACTTTCGATGATCATAACATTCTGATCTAGTATCAAACTGAGCAATAGGAATTATCAAAAAGACAATTAAAGATCTTTTGAGACTGATCCATTGCCATTAGCCACCAACACCCCAGCCCCTTCACAATCAGCGAAAATTGGGTCTGTATTGCTAGTGAAGAAAATCAGGAGTATTTAAGCTATAATCATGGTAGAGTTTGAGAAAAATGGTAAATAATTTGCTTGATCTTTTAACCTATTTATTCCGATGGCTATAATAGTATTGATATTATGCTGTGAGTGAGGCAAGTGGAATAAATTTAGATTATATCGCAAGAGAACATAATTAGTTTATGTAACCATTCAGAACTAAAGAGCCTACTAGTGGTTTTCCATTTAAAGAGAGAGGATAAAGAACACGACCAAGGATATGATTAATTAATCTTGAAGGAGTGAAGCAACAAATATACAAGAACATATGAAGTTTCTTTTCAAAATTTATAATGTACTTATAAAGGAGGTAACTTGGAGTTTATAATTGTAAAATTAGCATTGGATTAATGATTTCCCACCTGGAAGAACAATCACAGATTCCTCTTTCGCCAGCTTAAAGCAGAAGTCAATGTCATCACTAATATCTTCCAGTAGTGAAACATTCAGCTTCACCTGCATTGGAAAAAAATAAACAAATAAACAAATCAGAAAGACTAACTCCATACACCCATATATTTAAAGACATTAAGAACTGAAATTTCTGTAATTTCCTCACCATCATGGCCATGGATCCCTGTGGTTTGTGTGGGCAAGTAATGCAAGGTATCTCCTTAATCCTATCATAGCATATATCTGAGGTCTGCTTCAGTATATTAATTGTTTTCGTGAAGAAAACCTCTTCGGTTTGCTCAAGGATGCGAGGAACTGCTGCCTAATATACCGATAATATTATTAAGAAACAGAAACAAGAGAAATAAGTAGACGCATGGTTATAATGCACAAAATTTGGTAGCTAAATCTGCATTGTTTAGCTCAAATCAAAAGTTCAGCCATTGTAAAGCAAAATAAACAATAAGCATAAAAGTAAATGAGATATTCCAGAGGTGAAGAATGGAGAGTGGTGACTTGTTTGATAGCGTATTACAATGTCTCACTAAGGCTCATGCAACAGTTGATTAATTGTAAAGACTAGGTGTGGCATGTTTAATGGAACATTTCGGTTCTTCTAAAAATGCATATAAGATACAGACCTGAATGAAGGTTGCAGGGCCCCCCAAAATGTCAAAGTACTTCTTCATTCGCTCAACAACCTGAGAAGAAGAAAAGTGGGATGGATTAGCGTCAGTCCAAATAGAAGAATGAGAGAAACTCATTCACAAAATATGATGATTGGAACCATGGTGGAGAAACACAGTCAAAATAGAAATTATGTGGTGCAATCAAGGTTTGAGAGGGGTGTTTTCTTTTCTTTTCTTTTCTTTCCCAGGTAAGCATTATAATCCTTTAGTGGGGAGGGAGAGATGGGTAATGGCCAACAGAAATCCTTTCTAGTGCAATGTGACTTCAAGGGTGAAATTTCTCCAAAACAGAATTTTTGGTAATAAAGCTTATTACCATTGACTAAGTGGATAATATTGAAGTATACAGACCAAATATACAAAATGTATGTATATGGATTTGTTATGCAAATGAGAACTGCCATGGCAGTGTGTATTATAGAAATAAAAGCCTTACTAAGGGAACACAAGGTCAAATATCTATATATATATATATACACACACACACAGAGATAAAGAGAGAGAGAGAGAGAGAAAACCTTGGGTTGTTTAAAGGTGCCACGGGGATCACTTGTCACAAACCAACCAAGCCGCCAACCAGGCACTATCCATCTCTTCGATAGAGAACCAAGAGTAAGAACAGGAACAATTGATCCAAAAACTCCCATTGGCACAAATGGGTTAGCTCCAAAAGCAAGATGCCCATAAACTTCATCAGCAATTACTAGTATTCCAAGCTTCTCTGCAGTTTCAGCAATCTTAAAGGAATACACAAACAATTAGATCACACACCCACTTCAAATGATACTAATAGAAAGCATAATCACTTAAAGCACAGAATTTCATATTTAGAGCTCAAAGCTTTATTGTAATCCACTAACCTTCTTCAAATGTTGATATGTGTATACATTCCCACAAGGATTCCCAGGGTTTATAATAACCAATGCAACAGTGTTTTCATCCGCAAGAGTTTCAACGGCATCAAGATCAACCTCCCATCCCCTATCAGGGAGAAGATCGAAATGTCGAACTTCAAGATGTCTAAAAGCAGCACAAAGTTCATAAATTGGGAACCCTGGTCTAGGCAGCAAGATATTTGCACCAGGACGGGCTAGCATCGCCAATGAAACATCAATAGCTTGCGTGCAACCAGATGTGATATAAACATCATCAGGTGATAATTTGTATGGAATATCGCGGGACAAATATTCAGCAATTGCCCTGTTAGAAAGAAAAGCATACTAAATTTAGAGAAGAAATTATCAAATATACGGTGGGTACTGCATGCCAATATTGAGACTAAACCTATACGAAATTGAAAGTATAGTAAAGTCAGTGAATAATCAATAGGAGTAAGGTGAAACATTGCCATCAAAGGAAAATCTCAAATGAATGCGGGAGAGAAATGAGGACTCTCAGATTGCTTTCAACAGCAACTGTGAGAAATAAAGAAATTAAAGCAGAGTAAAAAATAAATATTAGTTTTTTTTTTTTTTTTGTTCTTTTTTGGGTACAATGGGAGGGGTTCGAACCCCTAATCTATCTTACTCCTACCCTTTATCCCCACCCTCCCTCAACACTAGGCTAGTCCTAGTGGCTTAACAAATTAGTATTTTTGAGATTGCTTTGAAATGCAAATCCAAGAACCTAAAGCTATAAATAAAATAGAACCACAAATTGCAAAGGTGAACCCAATCCATATAAAACTGAAAGTATTTTATAATTAATATAATATATATCAACAGAGTTAAATATCCCCCCCGCAGAGGGAATTTTTTTAAATCAGAGAGATAGAGAGAGATCAGAAGCCTTAATTAGTTCCTCTAAATTACTTTCAACTTCAACTGTAAGAATTTGAAAATTTTAAAAATAAAATTAAGTAAAGGCTTGATTGAATACACCCAGAATTGCACTTCTAGATTACTTTCAACTGCAATTGTAACAATTGAGAATCTATGAAATTAAAGGTAAAGTAAGCCAGAAAATAAATAAAATATAGAAAAAAAATAGCAATAGAAATACTCAAAATGGGCAAAATATCATATTGTCAAATTCAATTGCAAAGTGGACCAATCTATCCTAAAATTTGATGAATTACCAATAGCATACCCATCAAAGAAGAATCCTAAATTGAAGAGATACAGAGAGATAGCCCCCAAATTAGTACTTCTAAATTACTTTCCACTGCAAAATGCAGAATCCATATAGAAATTCGGAGAAAATAAACGGCAAAAATGATAATGAAAAGATTGGAATTACTTTCTTGTTTGAAGAAGCCCGACAGTGGGAGCGTAGCCATTGAACTTCTCAGACTGAACAGAGTCAACAACAGCATCCGAAGCAACGTAAGTAGTCCGAAAGCACGAATACGCAGTAGGGTCACCCATACCAAGAGAAATGACTCGCTTTTCACATTTTTCATCGATGTTGGCCATCAACAGACTAAGTATGCCTTTGATGGTGATTTTAGAGGCTGTATCAGGCTCCTGGTTCGTACCTCCGTTTTCCATGTTTTCTTTTGTTGTTGTTGTTGTTGGTAGTGGAATTTGGCTTATGGGGGTTTCTGGGTTTTAGCCGTGTGGAGTGAAAAGACAGAGAGTTGATATGCTGATTGGTTGGTAATGCAGGCTCAAGGCCACCCGTTGGAAGCTCCAGTACGCTGCATGGATACAAAATAGGCAGTCAGTTGCAGAAAGGGACCGTCCATTTACCGCATGCCAATGTGCCACGTAGTGAAACTTAAAATTACGGGTCAGGATTAAGGATATGATTTTGGGGGAATCACATGTTGTGGTAAATAATTACACTTTAGTAGTCATTTTTAGTACTAATTTCTTAATAAATGACTACCAACTTAACTAAGAATGACTAATAATTATAATTATAATTATTTACCTGTAGCCTGACGAATCTGAAATACCCCTAATTTTTATGCACAATTTTTTATACTACTGATTTTTTAAAGGGCAATGCTAAAGCAATCGGGGATGTTTGTCGGTTTGGCTCACAGGCATAAGGGGTGATTAGTTTCTAAAAACAAAGGGACTCATATCTCTATTTTATTGCAGATAATGTTGTGCCACATCATCCCAGTAAAAGTTATCGGAACAAAAAGCTCGTAGAAATATCATTATCCTTTTTGGGTCATTTAAGCAAAAGTCCAAATTTGCTAACTTATAGAGGTTTAAATTTATGTAAAAAACAATTAAAACCATAAGTTCATATAATTACTCAAGGTCAAATATTCCTTCATGTATGATTTGAAGATATTATAAATGCTGCATCCCGTTTTAGTTCTATGAAGAAGATCATGCCCAAATTTTGCTTTAGATTTTTTTGCTGAGTTGGTGCTATAAAAAAAATTTAAAACATAATAATATGCTAACATTAAAAAATATTACATCTCCATATGTTAAAACTATTATATGATAGCCTCACAGCAAACGGTAACTATCTTGTTAAGTAATACTTTATACATGTAACTAATTTGTTAAACAAATTTTTAGTTAAGCAATACAGGTGACTATTTTTGTTTACGCACATAATGCGTTACGTAACTGTTTGTTGGACGCAAAAATTCTGTATTACCATAATAGTTGAGAGGGAAAATTATTGATGGACATTAAAAACAAACTCTTTATCATTTATTGAATGAATTGTGGGGCAAACTTCAAAATAATATCCCAATAGAATATAAACGTTAATACCTTAAATACTTACTAAAACAATCATAGAAAATTATTGATGGACATTAATTGATAAAGTGAATTGTGGAGCAAAATTCAAAAAAATACCCTAACATAATATAAGTATTAATACCTATTATAATAGTTAAGAAGGCTTTACCATAACAGTTGAGAGGACAATAAAGGTATTAACTATTGAATTAAAGCTAACTCTAACTTCTGCATCAAACGTTAAGATTTAAAAATATTTTTAGACCTGTGACTATACAAGATAATTGGTTAGATTATTACCTCAATATTTCTTTGTAAATAAGCTTTTTACTTATTCCCCCTCCTTTTTCAAATGATGAGTGAAGTATGGTTATGTCAATTTAGGTATCTCATGTCATTATATTTTCCACATTATGTCTCATTATTATAATTTAATCAAAAGATGTGAAAATGAGAGAGAAAACATCACGCCGATCAAAGTTAACGAAGAGTTTTAATCAAACACAATTGCATGGGACAAAAAACATCACACTTTAATCTATACATTTCCTTAACCAATAAGCTCTTTTAATTTCATAATGAAATTTTGTGTAGAATCTTTGTAAAATCTAGCACGTATTGAGATTTACTGCAATGTCATCAAAAATTGGGAAGAATTTGTAAATACATTAGTGAAGACACCCACATCATAGCTTTTCCATTCCCTTTTTTTTTTTTTTTTTTGGTTTTTTACTCGTGTGGATTGGACCTTGAGTCCAATAAAGGACAACCCAATTGCCAATGATGTGGACGATGATAAAAAGAATGAGCGCCGCATTTCTTGAAGGTGGTTCCCTAGCTATCCTTTTTAAGTCTGAGGAAAATGCAAGTAGCTATCAGTCAAAATGTTCACATCAACCGAGTGTCCACACCCACTAAATGACAACAATACCTAGGCTTGGATTAGAGATCACCGAGGGATGTTTTGTAAGAGTCTGTATTCATGGGTTACCTCATTTTTTATTTCCTGGGTACTTGGGAAATGGAAATCCTTTTACCTGTTTGATCATGTTTCCTATCATGTCTTTTTAACATAATTAAATTTCATCATTATGAAAAAAATAAATAAATAAATTACCATGTAATAGATCCTATTCAATACATTATAATTAAATTCTTCAATTTTTCTTTCTTGGGTACTTGGCAAATGGAGATCCTTTTTATCTGTTTGATCACGTTTCCTTCCATACCTTTTTTACATAATTCAATTTCATCATTATGGGAAAAAAATTATAATTAAATTCAATAGATCTATTGAATACATTATAATTAAATTCAAAATGAATTTTAATCAAGTTTTTTGAATGATAGCAAGATTTTTAAAAACGTATAGGGAAGAGTAACAATATCAAATGGTTAACATCATTTAAATGAATTGAACTTTTAAAGGACAAGATACACTTGGTGAGACCCATTGTTTGGTATATCACAAAAAAGTTTTACCATAATCATAAGACACCCTTCTTCTTCTTCTTCTTCTTCAATTTTTTTTCTTTTTTTTTTTTTTTTTTTTTTTTTTTTTTTTTTTTGCTAATGATCCTCCTAAGACCTAATTATATAAAGAAGGCCTAGAAAGGGGAGATGAGGATGCTTGTCCTTATTTGGCATCCCATTAACATGAATTTAACATGATCAAAGCTAAGGGATCGACACTTTAATCCATTACTTTTTACTAAGAAAATATCGATCTCTTTGATCAAAACTTGTGATTATAAAAAATTCCCTATTTTGATCGAATCCTTGAAACCCTTGTAAGCTCCTTTATCTAACACGCATCTACAAATTATGCGATATCCCCTATTTTAGGATATTTTACGGTGTATATAATTAAATTACACTTCATTTTATAATGAACTATTTATGTAAAGCTTTTGTAAGGTCTTCCCTCCTACAGCTGGGTGTGTGTCTTAAAATTCATATAATATTCTTCAAATAGAGAGGATCAGAGGAGTTTATTAATTCACCTATAAAAAGGTTCTCTTCATTAATTCTAAACCTAACACTACCTAAATCCTTAGCCGCCCAAATATCACATTTAAGCCATAAGGGGCATATCAATAAAGCTTTATCTTCTCTTCATTAATTCTAAACCTAACACTATTTAAATCCCTACCCACCTATATACCACCACTAAGTCACAAGGGCAGGTGAGTAAAGCGTTGTCATTCTCTTCATAATTTTTCCTTTTTTGCTCTGGACTTTCATGAACTTTTTGGTGACATGACCTTTACATGATCGGTCATATTGCCAAGTAACAAAGTATTTATGGGTAATGTTACCTTACCCCACACTTTTGCCCTACACTTTACACTACTAGTGTATTTGGGAGGGTAAGGTTGTGGGTCCTACTAATATGATTAAATCTTTACTCTCCCAAATATACTAGTAGGGCAAAGTGTAGAGCCAAAATGTGGGGGTAAGGTAGCATTTTCCCGTATCCCTGGCTCTAGAAAGGTTGGACCCGGACCACTGCACACCATGCCAAATTGCAAGTTGCCGAGCTTGTCTGGTCCTAGTAGCTTGCCACATGCACTGACTGTGACAAAACGGAAACTAAAATTGCAATACGCTTCAATCTGTGGTACCTATTTAACACGGAACCATTATGATGGTACGTTTCATTTGTTTGTTTATTTTGAAGTTGAAAAGGAATCACAACTGCATTTTGAGAAGATAGTCACTCGAACGTGGGATTACTGTATCCAGGAATGGAATAGAGTATGGATCCTCTACAATTGGAGTAGTGAAACCCTTAAGATATGGATCAATGATTTTCTAAGACTAAAAGAACCGAAACATTTCGGGTTTGAGTTTTTACTCCATCTTAGGATTAGCTACCAATCAGGTTTATCTTAAACATCAACTGTAGCGAAATGGACGATGATATTATATGTGCTCTACGAGATTAATCAAAGCAAAGATCTGAATACCCTTGTTATGCACGACTAATTATTTTTCAATCGTGTATCATATAGTCTAGGTCCATTTATTTTTCGATATACGAAGATAAGATCACCACAATTTTTTAATATTAGTCAATCCCATGACCCGCTGAAAAATTGGATTATGTTTTATTCAATACGAAAACAAACTTATCCAAGGAAAAAAAATATTATCCAAAAAGTACGAAAACAAGATCCTCTATCAACTTTTTAGCACATTTTAGTTGACAACTCATGCATGCATCACATGGGCAAAGGGGAGAGTTTGTTTTTAATTTCTCCGTAATGTTTGTTAGAGACTTTCACAGTTTTACCTACGAAATGAAGCATAACTCTCAAGTGCTTCTATTAATATTCATTCAAGATGTACTTAGTTTGGCCCAAAAGAAAATAAATAAATAAATAAATCAAGAGAAAATAGAGAATTTGGTGAAATTTGGGGAGAATTGAACTAAAAAATTAGAAAGTCGAATTTTTTAATTGGCTAGAGGTCCTCTTTTTTTTTTTTCTTTTTTTTTTCTTTTACAAGAATGAAGGTATGCTCTACTAACCTTTACTGCACTTATTACGTCCGAAGGGTTGACCACAAAATTTAAAGCTAGGACCTCATTATTGATATTCCAACCATGAAGCCATCTAAGCCACACCTTGTGGTTATTGGCTAGAGGTCACCATTGACAGTTATGCCAGTTGAGCCAACCTGAGCCTCAGCTTAAAGTAGAAAGCCCCACGACTCAGAGCTGAGGTTAACCCAATCCGACTTTAGTTTGTGAACCCATAGTGTAAGGCCAACCCATTTGTAGAATATTTACGGGCCAACATGAGTTCAAGTGGTTAATTGGGTCTATGTCATAAATGTGGGCATCCTTATTTGTGTGTTGTGTGTGAATTATTTATGTGTATAGCAAAAACCAAAACAAAAAGGAATGCTACTCGGGATGGGCTAATGTTAGTCAGAGCTCATCCTAAAGCCTGAATCCCCAGTTCATACTTCATACCACGGCCAGCCCAACCTAAAAGCGAACGGCTATTGCAACCCCCCTATCCTTTAGATTTTTAAGGTTTTATGCAAAATATAAAAGGTTTTTATGAAAACCAGCCATGGTCTCCACTAGAAAACATCATTTTGAACAACTTTGTAGAAGAAAGTTTTTCCTAAATTTATCGTTTAAATATACTTTTTAGCCATTTATAGCCTTTATTTCATTTTTTGCCAAAAAATCTACCTAAACGATAGATTTTGGAAAAACTTTCTTCTGCAAAATTGTTCAAAATGATGTTTTCTAATGGACCAAGCAAACAGTTTTTGCAAAAACCTTTTATATTTTTCATGAAATCTTAAAAACCAAAAAGAAAAAGATGGGGTCATAAGAATGGGGGGTTGCAATAGCCGTTCCCAACCTAAAACAATCGCAAACCCATAGCTTGAGCTCAACCCATTTTACTAAAATGATCGTTGGATCAAGTTTGGGCTGGTCACGATCAGCTCATGAATCCATTGCACAATATCGGCCCATTCTGTGTCACGCCACTTGAACTCGACATGTTGTGGATTGCATAAGTTGGGACTTATTTTATGTCGAGCTTTTGATATAATGTTCCACAACTTCTGATAATGGCCTTGTAACTTAGTAGCATTTCTCCCTTAATTGTCGGGGAGGTTCAAGGTAAGGGTCTCAAGCGCATGTTCTGATACACAATATATAAATATTTTTGTTCAATCAAGTCGGGCCGGCTAAACTAAGGCTAGCGGACTCAGCTTGAACTTGACTTTGAGCTTGTAATCTAAGTCAATGGGAAACGGCTATTGCAACCCCACTTTTTTATTACATCCCCCATCCTTTATGTTTTTAAGGTTTTATGTAAAATATAAAAGGTTTTTACGAAAACTGATTGCATTGTCTACTAAAAAACATCATTTTGAACAACCTTGTAAAATAATGTTTTTTCAAAATTTATCATTTAAGTAGACGTTTTAACTATTTATAACCTTTATTTCATTTTTTTTGCCAAAAAATATACTTAAACGATAGATTTTGGAAAAACTTTCTCTGCAAAATTGTTCAAAATGATGTTTTCTAATAAAGAGTGTGATCGCAATTTGTAAAAACCTTTTTATAATTTTTATAAAATCTTAAAAACCAAAACAAAAGAGGGGATTTGATAAAAAAAGTAGAGTTGCAAATCAAAGCTCAACATAGCCCAACTAAGGCATGGCCTAACCCAATTAGATGAGGCATGTGCAGCTCCACTCTTACTGTCGCTTAGTGGCACTAGGCCTAGCACAACACAAGGGCTCGAACTCACACTTATGTATTACCTTTATTTTTCACTTATCCAAAAAAAAAAAAAAAGGAAGTGATATTTTCTTTTCATAATTTTTCAAAACAATTCAATAATTATTTTTAACAAAAATTAGGAATTATTAATAATATTATTAGGGTATTAACTTTTAAGGGTTTTCTTTAGGACATACGTTTAGAAAACTCATATTATAATTACTTAAGAATTATTAAAATTTATAAAATAAATTCGATTTCATTCGTTGAATTAAAAAACTGAAATAAACTCAAAAATTAAGAGAATCTCGTTATTCCATATTATATTGTAGACATGTAATTCTCAAGCGCTTTGTATTTAACTAATCTTTTTGAATATATGTAATTTTTATTTTACATATATATCGGATAATTATAAAACAAAATCTATTAAAATAATCTAAAGAAAAAATTATGAGAGTTAGAACTTAAAATCTCTTTTTTAACCAGAGCTCTCCGGATTATTCGATTCATACTCTTGACTTGGGTTTTTTTACTGTGTATTGAAAGTTTGGAACAAATGTGGAACTCAGCAGAAAAATAAAGTTGTGAACAGTCCTACACGTTTCTGAATCACCCGATCCATACGTGTCAAAACGTACAACTTGAAACTTTAATGAAAAAAAAAAAAAAAAAAAAGACACTAGGGACAAGACACAACTCTAAGATGATTGGACCAGATAAGACCTGTCATACGTGGGTCCAATCGCCTTAAAAAACCCCCACAGACAAAAAAAAAAAAAAAAAATCCACGTGGCACATCACCACACCGATGCTACATTCCAAAACCCAAGTGCCCTAACAGTGCAACAATGATTAAATCATCACCCACCAGCTTTTTGATGGGTACTATTTTTAGATTTTATTTGTAGAATAGTCACACACTATCATTACTCTCCCCACCCCACTACAAATAATGTGGACAGCAACTTTAATAGTATGCTTTGCAAGCTATCATTTCAATCTACTAAAGCGGGTGGTTCTCTTGTCAACGTCATCGGGATGGTGACTACTCTTTGGCCCCACACCCCCCGTACCGTTGGATCTTTAAAGAAGTCTGTGCCTGTAGATTTTAGCCAACCCCTAGGTGTGTCCCACGAGTCGCCCACGAGCCCATGATTCAGTTTGTGGTTTGTACTATTACCATTCTCCTCTTGTGCACCAGCCTTGCACTTCAAATTTTAATTTTTAATTTTTTCTTTTCAACTTATTTAATTTATTTTATATTTTAAAAAAAAAACAATTTTCAATTGCCAAAGAAGGATGAGGTGGGGCAGTTGCCTCACCTCAACAATTTTTTTTTCTTCTTCTGGTACTTTGCCATCCCTTTTTCAAACTCCTTTTATTATTTTTGATTTCCTATCCTTTTCATTTTTTATTTTTTCCTCCATATAAAACCCTCAATCCCCAACCCCAAATCTCTAATTCCCTCTTTTTCTCTTTTTTTTTTTTATCTATTTTATCATTGGATTATAAATTTTTACATTTTTTTTACCTCAAAATTGAAAGATGAGAATTTTTTTAAATTAGGATAGAGTACTATGACAATCCAAAGTTAATTTACCTCCCCTAAACTCAATTCCTAACTTCGCCCTTGATTTCTATGATGTGTTTATTATGCCAAGATTGTATGTGACTGGTTATCAAAAATGAAAAATGTTACTTGCACTAATTCAAGACGTCTGCTTCAGTTCCTGTCTTAAATGTTTTGTTATTTTGTTAATAAATCTACGTTAAATCATTAGTCACGTGAGTTGAGTTGGCGCATGTAACACTACTCATTTGAAAATAGAAATATGTTTAATCCTAACTTATTACCAAAATAAATAAATAAACCAAACAGCAACATATAATTTGAAATAAGATTAGAAAATTATATTACATAAAAGCATTCAAACTTACCAGGAATTTGAAGGAAAAACTGACCTGGAAGTTCAAGCCCCCTATTTTGCCCACCTCTATGCTCAGCAATGAATCATCTTCCAGGAAGACAGATTTTTAAGGACTCTCACAACTCTTTGTGAAGTCTTGGTGAGTGTTTGCTCCCTCCCACAGTCTAGGATTGTGCTTTTTATAGACAAGTGGTAAGATAAGTTTGAAAAGAATGGTCCTTTTCATGAACCAAGACGGCTCATCAACTATCTTGTGCTTGAGAAATTGAAGTTCTCAACCAAGACTAGGTTGGAGAGAACTATTTTAGGACGTCTCCTGTGCATGTGGAGGATTATTGACGTGGAGAAACTGAATTGATCAGATGGGCTAAAGTTCATGGGAGCTATAACCACATTAAGACTGAATTTATTCATTTTGTGTTGGACTATCTCATGGCATCTAAAGAAAGGTAGGCCTATTTTGCCGATGGTATGATAGGCTAATGGTTTTCTCCTAACCTGATCTCGGGTTAAAGTTATCAAAGAAGAGAAATAATGATACTCATTTGTTAATATTAAGAGTTAAAAGTATGGATAAATATTGTCATAAAAAAATAAAAATAAAAAATGCTAATTTTTCCCCATAAGGGTATTTAGATCTTTGGTCACAATCCCATGAGATTGATACCCAGGATAAATCTGATTGGTAGCTAATCTAAAGAGTGGGAGCCTTAATGGTGAGGGTAAACTGAGAAGCATAGGATCCCACCTTCATCCCCTTTGCTTATCTTTTGGAAAGATTATGTCATCTTCATCCTTATCAATGCATATGTGGCGTGGTAACCTCATCCTTCGTTGCTTTGGTCTCCAGTCTCCTCCACAAATATTCAGAAAAGAACTCTTACTCAATATTCAACTCTGATTACGGCCGTCTTATCTTCATTGTCACCATCCGGACTTGTTTATAGTTTTTGAGAAATTGTAGGCTCAAGGGTCTCTTTGAAAATTTTAGAAATTAGATCAAATTAGTTCTAGTCCACAATTATTATTTGATTTTTAAATAAACCGACCCATCGTTGGTTTGAAAATTTTGTATTTACGTTTTATTTTTATAATAAAGTTGAATTGATTATCAAAAAAAATAATACCAAATAATGTGAAATCAAAACTAACCAAATTTATTTTCAATTTGGTAGGGTTTTTAAGTTTGTCAAACACACCTAATAGAACAAATGGGAAAGGAATATATATTGCTGAGAGTCAGTATAAGAAAAAATGAGTGAAAACAATATTTAAATGAGAAAAAAAAAAATGAAGGAATCTGTAAAATGAATTTGGTGAAAAAATTTAAGTATAAAGCCTTTATAATAAAGGGGACAAAAAAAATATAAAATAAAAAAGGGGGAAATTATAGATCATTAAAGAAGCCTAAGCCTTCACCCCAAAAAATAAATAAATAAATAAATAAATAAAGGAGGAGGAGGAAGCCCAAGCCACTACATGCTTCAGCCACCAACGGTTTAGATTTGGATCCTAATGAGCCTAACCTGAATCATACTTGTCTACCACTGTACCAGCAAATTGAAAGATTTAGAGCCATGGCGTTTTGATGCAGATTGACAAGATTCAAAAAAAATTCTCCTCAAAAGGACAGAACCAAATCAATGTGCCATCTAAGGTTTGGATGATCATCGAAGCCAAACACATGATAAGTCCTACAAAATTTGACATCACGTTAGAGATGCTCGATCACCATCCCATCAACACCCCTATATCATGCATGTGGCAATCAATCGTGGTGTTGCTCCATGGTCCACCCTTTTGTGGGAACCAAAAGAAAGGTCAATCAATGACAAGTGTGTGGTGAAAGTCAAATCTACCTAGCCATTAAAACAATTTAAGAGACATCCGATTGACGAGATTTTCACGCAAGATATGGAATTTTGAGTACAATTCATCTAGTTTGGATTCTTCCAGGAGAAATTTTGTTTCCTCCATAGATTACTGAAAATTCTTTTCCACTCATTGATATTGTTGCTTTGGTCTTGGGAGGAAGTGGACTGAAAACCTGCTCTAATGGATACAAAATACTTGTGGTTATGATGTTTATGCTCATTACAGCAGGTTAGTTAGGGTAGGTTTTAAAAAATCAATTACTTAGGCACTGTATGGTTGCACTGTTTACAAGAATTTTTTTTAAGTAGTAAAAGTCATTTTTTACTTTTTTTACTTTTTATTTTTAAGTAAAAGCAATAAAAGTAAAAACACATTTGGTAAAAATGATTTCGCCGATTATCTTTTGGATGTAATAGGAAACTCTATCGAATCATTGTTACCTAAACGGAAGCTTAAAATAGGCACAACCTTTCTCGATTGCAAATTTTTCAAGTTAAGGTCAAACTTGTTCAAAAGATAAAAATAACTTTTAGAAACAAATCTTCATTACTTTTAGAAACAAACTTGTTCAAAAGATAAAAATCAAATTTTTTGCCTTTTGCTTTCTAGAAGTCCTTTTTATTTCCTCCAACCAAACCGTGTTTTTTGCTTTTACAACTTTTTGCTTTCAAAAGCAAAAAAGATCTTAAAATAAGTACAACCAAATGGTGCCTTAATCTTATATTCAGATCATAACTTTTAAAAAATCAATTTTACTAGGTGAGCTCCATGTGGGATATCAAGTATTCACTCATGTGATCTCACATGATTGTTCCATCAACTAATTAGATGGAGTTTGGGGTAGAGATTACATTGCTCCCAGTAGTGAAGTTTAAATATTAAATTGGAAAAAAAAAAAAAAAAAAAAAAAGATGTTTGTATACCACATTGAGACTTTTTGAAAAATTTAGGATACTAAAATGATTTTTTTATTTTTTATTTTTTTATTATTAGAATACAAAATCAAGACTTTCTCAAACTACATACCTATATTAGGATGAGACATGCCACTAAACCCAAGGTTCAATGACAAATACTAAAATGATTTTTACCCTTTAAGTTTTAATGCCTTTTTACATCTATCTATTCTTATAATTCGGATTATTCAAACGAGTCAAATTACAATTAAACTGGTTGACTCGTGACCCCATTAATAATTAGGGTTTATAGTTGGTCCGAGTGTCCTCATTTCTCATTTTGGTTGTCGCGTTAATTTTAATCCGTCCTAAAAAAATTGAATGATTATATTTGATCCATTTTTCACGACAAACTTGGTCATGTTTAAATCACACAATAAAGACAAAAAAAAAAATTTCTTTTCTTTGATGGAAAGATGAAACAAGACTAGGCATAATGGAAATACCAGCAAAATACATCGATAAAATAGAATATCAGTGAGTCCAATAAAAAAGACAATCCTAAATTTTTGTTGGTATATTGGGAGGGGTTCGAATTCCTAACCTATCCCACTCCTATCCTTTTTACCACCTTTCCTTGTATTCTAAATTTGACATTGAGCATAATAAAGTTATTCAAAACCCACAAATTTCATTTAAAAGATAGTTATCAATAAAAGAAAGTTATATAAATTTTAACGCATCATATTTATCGAATTTGGTCCAAAATCTAAGTTTCTACAAATTTCGTTTTCTTAAACAAATTTTTCATAGAAATATTACAAATTTATTATGGAATTTTCCATAATTGATAGATTTGTTACACCTTATGGTTATTGGTTTAATAGAGCCTATTATAATTAATGGAAAACTAGTGTTAGATCTGTGCTATGCACAGGATGGATAATTATAAAATTACTATATCTATGTATGCGTTAATCAATAGAAATGAAAAATTAAGCATCCTATGGAACTTTGTTCTAAGCAGAAAAGTCAATTTTGGTTTGAGCTTCATTTTCACAGCCATTCCCTACTTAATTAATCCTGCTTATATGTTGTTTTAATGTTGATGAATGTCTAAAGGATGAAGTTAATAGAACTTTTATATTAATTTCATGGACTAGGCTATTGCCACCATGTAAAATACTTTAAACCCCCTACATAGTTTATATTTTTTAAGGATTTATGAAAATATAAAGGGTTTTTACAAAAACTAATCATGTGGCCTAATAGAAAACATCATTTCGGATAACTTTGTATAAATTTTTTTTTTTCAAACCCCGTCATTCAAGTAGACTTTTTGACCAATTTTCATGGAAAATGTAATAAAAATTGTAAATGACAAAAAAGTTTACTTAAATGACAAATTTTAAAAAATTTTATTCTACAAAATTGTTCAGAATGATATTTTTTAATGGATAACGCAACTAATTCTCATAAATATCTTTTATAGTTTCCATAAAACCTTAAAAAATATAAACTAATAAAAAGTTTAAAATATTTTATATGGTAGCAACAACATGCTAATTTCATTTATTATTATTTTTTTCTCAGAGTAAAACGGAAAGGAGACGCGTTAGCGTTATGCGATGAAAGTATGAAATCCACTGCAATGGATGATTCCATGTGGTATAATGGATTCAAATCAAATCTGAACCATCCATTGTTATGTTACGGTGTTTCTGAGTATATACTGTAGCCAACGGATATCATCCCGTAACGATCATCCAACGGTCATAATCAATCCAATGGTGACGTCAAACGATCATCCAACGGTTACGATGAATCCAAAGGTTTTTGCGGTGTGATCCATTGACGTCCATTTTTCTGAGACGAGTTGAGTTGGGAGGTGCGTATTGCGCACCGAATCCAAGTTAAAGGAGTGGTGGCCCGAAAAGAAAAGTGGACTGGCAATACAAAGAGGCCGGGCGTAGAGGCGGAGGGCGGCGGCTGACTCAAGATTGTCGTCATGCGCGATCCTCAGCGCGATCTCTCGTTGCCCGAGCCCTTTGGTTTTTCCTTTTTATCAAACAAAAACCACTTGCATATAAAACACCACCCTGAAGGGTGAATTATTATGGAGTACGGAATACCTTTTTATTTTTATTTTTATTTTTAAAATTTTAAAATATACAATTACTTGAAAAGTCAACTGGTTTCACTTGTTACAGCTCACAAAGCCAAGGAAGAAGACAAACTACAAAGTCGCACTTCTCACGTTGGCTTCTGAACTGGACCGGACGGTTTAGGTATGGTTTTTACCGGTCTAGTTATTCCTTCCTTTTGCCCATGCTCATTTGTTTAGTATTGGCACATTAACGTAACATGCATGAGTGTGATAGTAGGGAGGCAATTGACGGAATAACTAGTGGAGGGGAAAAGACCTAGTGGGGAAAAAGGGTTCTAAGACAATGAAATTTATATCAAAGGGATCATTTTTTTTTATTTTTTTATTTTGGCTTAAATGATATATACATATACATAGCTCACACAAAACATATATATGAGGGAACCCGCGTACATATGTGATATAAATCAAAAAAGAGTTCAAAAGCCTATAAAATTAACTCACACCTAAACTTTAATCTTAATATCTTCAAAGATAACACTTATAGCCCAGTTCCCTTTATAAAATTAAATAGGGATGAAATGAGTCCTAAGGAAACACTCTAAAAAAGACCTATGGGAATCCAAGTGATGGGGACATGAACACAACTTCCTAGGGAGCATAGGCTTCAACCATTTCTAGGGGCAATTGCTAGCTCAACCTAAAAGAAATTCCCCAAAAAGAGTTTTGACAAATGATACCAAAATCAGTTTGATCCAACATGGCAATGAAAGTCACGTTAGTGTTGAACTTTATCCGGCCCTTAATTGGCGGTGTCAAATAATTATGGTACGAGGGGAAGAACTAGCCATGCTGACATAAGTCGCCTACCATGGAATGGTGTGGATTAGCAAAAATTTGTATAAAAATAGTTTCTCCATTCAAACATACTATCGACTTGGTGATTATATTGTTCTTACTAGCTTAATGAATGCAATGACACTAAACCTCTAATTTTATTAGAAGACGTGTGTGGGGAGCATAACAAATTGGGTAATTATACCATTTGAATTATCAAGTAGTAATTGTGGTAATATCCTAACTCTTACATGCTAAATTGCTAATCCATGGGTTGATACCCTCTTCTTTGAAAATATTATATTTAAAAGGAGGGCTTGAACCGGTCCGGTTCACATGTGAAATTAAGAGACCAAAGGGGCCCGTAAATGCCAAGTTACTCGAGTAGGCAAAATAGGAGAAGATCGTGGGGGATTCTTTGGCTTTATCTGGTTGCTACTGTTAGCAAGTTTTGACAACTAGGAAAAGAATTGGAATTGGACAATCAGAGAGAGAAGTGGGGAGAGAGAGACCTTAGCATGCAGATTGATGAGATGATTTGATGTAAAGCCTGCAATGCTGTATCTCAAAATCCGAGCATGACGCGTCAAAATTTCAATGCATCAATCGCCCTTTTGATGGTGATGGATGGATGGAGGGACGTGAGGATGGATGGGATTGCTTGAAGAGATCCATGCATGGTAATGAAATGATTTCCTCATTCAATTGTAAATACCCACTTTCAAAATTTCAAAATATGAGGAAATTAATTACCTTTTGGTCACCATTTCCCCATGAAATACTAAAGAAAATAAATTTGTAGTCATCTTAAAACAAATATACAGTTAATTTGTACCAAGTTAACAGTCGATTCTCTTGTTTGGTATTAAATTATAAAGCTGTCACCAAAAGTTAATTTCCCCAAAAAATTTTGTAAATACTATAACCTTTTTGATGGGTCCTTTTGGCTGTAAAATCAAAATCAACATCACCAACAACTATCACCAGTTTTATAGAAACGGACAAAAAAAAAAAAAAAAACATTATCACGTCTTTTACGATTTTTTTTTTCTTTTTAATTTAACTACTTAAGTACCCCGCATTACCAGTTTTTAAATACTGTAGGATATTTTTAATATAAAAAAAAAAAAAAATAAAGAAAAAAAGACAAAAGGGTGAAAAAACTGGGGAAAAAAAGGATGGACCCATTAAATTTCAAACCATGTTGATGATGGTATTATGCTATTTGTAGGGAGATAATAGTTTGTCGGCCGTCCTAACTGTATGAAACAAATTGCATGATTAAGAGTCATGCGTGATTTTTATACTCATATATGTCTTCATCATGTACGATTATAAGCCGTGCAATTCCATCAGGATCGTCTCGAATGGTCTGTATCTCATATTTTCAATTATTTGTATTCTATTTACTTATTTATTTTTGGAAAAGATGGCAAAAGAATATATTGGGTTATTTTCAATTTGTAAAGGACTTATTAGACTTCTAACCTATGATTGAATAGTGGCTTAGATTAGTAGAGGAATGTAAGGGAGAATTTTTGATTCGTGAGGTTATGGAAATGTAAAATAGTTACAGTTGAATATAAATTACTACTAAGCTCCTAATAAATGACTGTTAACTTAACTAATAATGACTTAGTAACTGTAATTATTTATCCCTTAAACCCAATCAATCTTTAATTCCCTCGGAATATAATGACACGTCGTTATTCTTATTCTTTATTTTTTATTTCTTGTTATTTTTTGTGACAACATATACATGCCCGTAATTACTATGAAATACTCCTTACCAATTTGAGTCAATGTAGCAGGAGTTACCATTTTCAATTAAGAGCCAATTGACTACATCTTTGTGAGAGAACTTGTATGAATGGAGCAAAACTCATCTGTAGATCCCAAAATATACTGTAAATAATTTAGAGTATTTAAATATTTTTCACTACCCATTATTGCTGACCTTTTTTTTGGGGTGAAATGGAGTTACCTAACGCTAGAGCCTGCGGGTGGGGGCTGACATTATTTTCCGATCATTACCTTTATTTGATCTCTGTTTTTGTGCTAAAGAAATGTGAAATAATACATGAACATGAAATAAAAAGAAGAAAGGTGGCAGAATACTTTGAGGACGGATCCAATGCTGAGTTTGCATTATTTATTTATTTTTATTTTTATTTTTTTGTAGTCGACACTATGTTGAGTTCATCATTACTTATAGAAGAGAGTTTGGATGACTCGCATTAAAAGTTAAAGTTGTCCATGAAAGTTATTTTGATAATTTTAG
This sequence comes from Liquidambar formosana, assembly GCA_039720395.1. NCBI lineage: Eukaryota > Viridiplantae > Streptophyta > Magnoliopsida > Saxifragales > Altingiaceae > Liquidambar > Liquidambar formosana. The sequence goes on along the minus strand of CM077834.1, from coordinate 15,174,311 downwards.
TAGTAATATTTTTAACTTCTAATTTGAACAGTCTAAATCCCCATCCAACACTCACTTAAATTTGCGTTCTCAATTCTAGGGGAGAAAAATAAACAGAGAAGTACTAAAGCCATGTTTGTTTGGTTTGAATGGAATTGATAAAATGAAATCACATTTCAAACAACATATTTGGATGAGATAATTAAATGGTAATGAAATCAAATAATAATAGTGAATTATTATAATATTCATTCCGTAATGTTTATTTTAATCTCATTTCATTTAAAGACTATTTTGAACATAGAATCAGATTCCATTTTCACCCATTCCATTCCGACCAAACAAACATAACCTGAGATCAAATAAAGGTAGTGAATTCTCCACAAACTAACCCTCTCACACCGTTCGATCAGTAGTAAATTCCTTTAGAGAACATAAGGTACAATTGGCGATGATTATTTTTTTGTGATGAGCCAAGAGAAAGATACTATATTTTACTACCTCATCTAGCCACAGTATTTTAGTTCAAACATGAGAATCATTTAAATTACGGCCTCCTCGTCTTTTTTTTTTTTTTTTTAATGATAAAAAAATATATAAAATACCAACCTTAATAATCCTAATTTTATAGAATTTATTTCCATTATAATAGTAAGATATAGGTATACATAATACCTCAACAAAAACAGATAACTCATGAGTCGAATTTTTGTACATTACAAGCCTCACACGATCACAATCTTTAATGATGCACCTACACATCAATGGAAGAGGCTACTAAGGTCTTTCCAATATTACCCACACTCAAAAGTTTTATGACTTTGATGCTAATTGCTTTAGAGGGATGAAACAGGGATAAGAAAAATGATGAATTGATTGGGAAGAATATTTAACGTTTGTTTCCTACAAACTTATTTATTTATAGGTATTTGTAATGCATATTTTCAAAAAACATGACTTTTGAATTCCAATTAACCCATGTGGATGTTCCATGATCGTGGGTCGGGTCAAAACCTAAAGCATACTAACAATTTCAATTTAAAAAATTTTATAATTTTATGTTGACGGGAATTGAGAGTTTACTTTATAAGAATTTGCTAATTGATTCAACAAATTATTATTATAATTTTTTGTGACAATATAAAGAGTTCAAGTAACAACTATTCATAATTATTCCAACAATTTTTTATTTTTTTTATTTTTTTATTTATACGTAAGTACTCTATACACCAATTCCATGCGCCAACTTTTATCATAATTTTCTAATAAGAGGTGTGGCCCACAATTTGATAATGTCATAAACATTCGTGGGGACCCCATTACATTAGTTGAGAATTGAGACAAAATCTGGGCATGAAATTGATGAAATTGGTGTCTAGCATTATTCTCTTTTCTTTTTATTTTTTTTAAGGCATACATCTAACATGTAAATTTATTATTTGTAAGAGTTGTGTTAGATTACCAGATCTATTCGTCTGAAATTACTTATCCAATTGACGTGGAGATAATGTGATAGTACATTTGAGTTGATATGATATGTCACATCAATTATCAGCGTAAGTTGAAAAAATAGATTTAGTGTTTTAATGTAATATTTTCATTGTTTTAAAAGCTTTATTTGTTTAAATACTTTTAAAATAAATTTCTTACTTAATGCAAAGTCAAAAATGCTCAAACTGAAATCATCGTGGTTCAGTGATACCGAGCATGAAGAAAGAAGAGTAATGCTACATGATGCAAATTGTTTGCCTAAATTTATTTGTCTAATAATTTATTAAAAATTTTGCACTAAAAAAAGAGATGGGCAAATAGAATTTAATAAAAAATTTTGAACTGTGCGACATTCCTTTTTTTTTTATAAAATACTAAAATTTCCAATTGGGTGTACCACTGCATCCCATATAATTATAGTAATTGAAGTTGGAACTAGCAAAAGCAAATGAGGGAATAGTAAAACCATATTCAGAAACAAATGAAACGAGAGAATTGCTACAATCGTCATCTTTTTTACATAAGCTTCATGACAGCAAAATAAGAACAAATGAACGAAAACCCATAAACAGATGATAATCAGTGAAATATCAGAGAGAGAGAGAGAGAGAGAAGGAAGGGGGGAGGTGGGAGGGTGAGGAGGAGGAGAAAAAAGATGGCGTGGAACCTTGTCTCTGTCGGATCCGATTATTTAATCTTGTACTGTGCTGACAGATGAGATACGAATCAGCCTTATCGATCCATGGTGAAATCCCCTTTCGTTCTCTCTCTATAATAATATGTAATGCATTTTCTCTCTCTCTAAAAAAGGGCCCTCTCTGTTAAAAACTACTTTCTGTTCCCACCCCTTTCAATTTTTTCTTCACTGACAGAGGAATACCTGCACACTTTCTCACGCACGCACGCATACTCAAACCAGAGAGCCCCACTCCTCTCTGAGACCCATACATCACCCCTCTCTATCTGTCTCTTTCTCTCTCTCTCTCTAGCCATGGATATGATAAGGGCTGTAGCAGAGAGAAACAGAGAAAGATCAGAGGGCAGTGCAGAAAACGCAGGTTTTTTTATTATTTTTTTCTTTTTCCAGGCCAGATCATACCTTGTTATTTCGCCTTTTCCCCTGCCACTCGATTCATCAAATCCCTACGAAAAAAAACCCATATAACAGCAACGCTCTCTCTTCTTTTCTCAAACCCAAAGCCAACCCAAAAACTCTCGAGCTAGCAAATGCAAAAACCCTCTTTCACCTCCTCACTGTCGACTCTTCTTCATTCATGATTTTTCTTCACTTGCTATAATGCTTTGAGGATTTTGATCGACACTTGAGAAAGAAGAAAATTTTTCATCTGGGTTTTCTTTCTAGTACTAGAATTCAACACCTGTCCTTTGCTCTCTTGTTTTCACTTTGAATGGAGACCTACCATTATTTCGACCACAGTGATGCCCATTTGCCACCTGGCTTTCGTTTCCACCCAACCGACGAAGAACTCATCACGCATTACCTCATCAAGAAGGTCCTCGACAGCAACTTCACTGGCAGAGCTATTGCCGAAGTCGACCTCAACAAATGCGAGCCATGGGAGCTTCCTGGTAACTTTTCCTTCATATATAACTCATCTCATTTTTCACACATTAATTCACCAATGCATGTGATCCACTTTTATTTCTTCTTACTTTCTCTGTTATAATGTGTTTTGCCAGACAAAGCAAAGATGGGAGAGAAGGAGTGGTACTTCTTTAGCCTCCGTGATCGCAAGTATCCCACTGGGCTTCGAACGAACAGAGCGACAGAAGCTGGGTACTGGAAGGCTACAGGGAAGGACAGGGAGATTTACAGTTCTAAAACTTCTTCTCTTGTGGGAATGAAGAAGACATTGGTGTTTTATAGGGGGAGAGCTCCTAAGGGAGAGAAGAGCAACTGGGTTATGCATGAGTATCGCCTTGAAGGCAAATTTGCTTATCACTACCTCTCTAGGAGCTCAAGGGTACTCTCTCTCTCTCTCTCTCTCTCTCTCATATGTTATTGTCCATTTGTACACGTGTAGAATTGGTGGAGCTGAGTCTGGTGCTGGCTAAGTTTTCACTTGTTTGTATTAAGTTCTCAACTTGGGGGACCAAACATAGTTTTTGTTAGCTGCGTTACATGTATAATTAGGCTTGTTCTTGTAATGCTTGAAAATATATGGTTAGGTTTTTCAGTTGGTTTGACCCTTCTTAACAAGGGTTGGTCCAGCTAACTAAGCATGAAGTACTTTTCTTACCCCTTCTGTTTTCATGTTAGAGCAAAGACATGGGCTTTTAATAAGTAGATAGGTATTATTTCAACACCCAATTCAATTCAATTTATTCACAGTTGCTACTGTATTTATTAATTTAAATTTTTTTTTGGGGGGATGTTAAAAGGGCCGGATCAAGACAATAGGGGGGAATTGAGTAAATATTGGCTCAAATTGTACTCCTTATTTCTTCTGAAAACTTATTAGAGATTTTTTGTCAGTTTTGTTGGAAACTCTAGTAACCCATCTCTAAGAATTTAATTCAGAGAATTAATCCTCTGTAACTCAATATTTTATATATAAAGTATACATATATATTTTATGTATTTTTGTGTTAATTGTACATTTATTGATTTCCATTGTTGTACAGGACGAGTGGGTCATATCCCGAGTGTTTCAAAAGAGCGGCTCCGGCGGTTCTGCTGCCTCCAGCAGTGGCACCGGGAAGAAAACCCGCCTGACTTCCGGAATCAACCTCTACCCAGAAGTCAGCTCCCCTTCCTCAGTCTCCCTCCCGCCACTCCTCGACTCCTCCCCCTACGGAGCCGCGTCGTCCTCCACCGCCGTCACCGACCGCGAGAGCTGCTCCTACGACGGCGGCGACACTACCGGAACTGCCCAGCACGTGCCCTGTTTCTCCACCATCGCTGCCGCCGCAGCCTCCGCCGCCAACTTCAATCCCGGCCACCACCCCCCTCCCTTCGAGCTTACCCCGTCGCCGCCCGTCTTCGGCGCGTTCGACCAATCATCATCGTCGGCTTTTTCACGTTTCCCGAGGAGCATTGGAGGAGTGTCGGCCTTTCCCAGCCTGAGGTCGCTCCAGGAGAATCTTCAGCTTCCGTTCTTCTTCTCTACGGTGGCTCCACCACCAATGCACGGTGGCTCCGGCGATCACAATGTCGAGATTAGTGGGAACTGGCTTGCTCCGGAGAATCAGAAGGTTGAGGGTGGTGGTAGTAGGATGGCGATGGGACCCACCGAGCTAGATTGCATGTGGACCTACTGAGATATTTCTGTCTCTTTGTGCCAAGAACTATGTTTTTGTTTTATTTTATTTTTTTATTATGGTATCTATTTTGGGACTTAAACTTAAGGTTGTACCTGTGATTCTAGGAGCCAATGCCCTAAAGCGCGATAGGCACAAGGAAAGAGGCTGCTAATGACGGTATAATCTATGTTTAGCCGTATCCATGTATATGGGCTGATCTGCTCTTTTCTGCTTGGACTGGAACTTGCGTTTTTTGTATTTTCTCTAGGAAAGTGACTTGGCCTCACTTGCATGGGGCCATGGACTGACCCTCGTATGTACGTATGTAATGTTTACGTATTTTAATGGTAGTGGTTTCAAGTAGTTATTTAAGTACAATATTGTTGGTGGTTTTTTTTCGGTTTTTCCTCTGGTTTTTTAAAAATTTATTTATTCATTTTTCTCCTGCACATTAATCTGCAATGGTATTTAATTGGTACACGTACTGCAATCTACGATGGAATGGTTGGTGAATTATATTGGTTTGGAGGAAAGATGGTGTGGTCTACTTTACATCGGAACATGTGTACACATATCAAAGTATGTAGTATCCATATATTATTATAGATCATACATGTGGAATTTTAGGACTTGTTAGTTGTCCAAATAGATGGATTGTAATTTATGTATGAGAGAGCATTTATGATGGGTTTGTGTCCCATCCATTGATCAAAATTGGTGGGGGCAAACCCTTTTTTATGGGCAAAATGATGGATTTGTGTAGTAGTGCGTCTACTTTTCAATGAGAATATATCCTTGTTGTAGGGGTTGTAATTTCAATGACAATATATCCTTGTTGTAGAGGTTGTAATAACTTAAAAAATAGAACCAAAGTTGTCATAAAAAAAATTTGAGTGAAGAACTAAAAATAAATGTTTTTCTTTCATTGATTTAGTAGATAAGAACGAACTTGTGATTGTGTGGTTATATATCTTACGGTTATAGGTTATAGATTCAATTTGCCGCTATAATAACAAAAGATTTAAGTAGGGGTGCTGTGGTTTTAGATTGCTACCTTAGAGATCTAAGGGTTTAAGTTTCATGGATAGGTCTAAAAGGCCTTATAAAAAAAAAAAAAAAAGCATAATCTAATGTGGTTAGATATATTTTAATGATATTGATCAATGCGTCATCTCATTTTTTAGAAAAAGAAAAAAAAAAGAATTACCAATATCATTGATGTTACATGACCAAGTTTTAGAAATTAATGAAATGTTTCTATTTTAAATACACTTTTTCTTTTTCCTTTTTTCTTTTCTTTTTTGACAATTACAAAGGTGTGTAGGGCTTTGGCCTTAATTAATCAATCCCTCGAGTAGGTGTAGGTACTTTGGCTCATTCTCACATTGAATAATTATGAAGCCCTTTGGCGCTTAGGACTAACCCAATACGTGATCAAATTTTTTTGTAGGATTTTGAATTGTAGGATTTTGAATATTCACTTGACCTGTATTTTTTGAGATGCTTATCAAAACTCGGTTTGTTACTAGGTTAACACACTCAATTACCAAGCAAAATCTCTTATTCATGCAATGGGAATTACTATTCTATTGAATTTTTTTCATTCACAAATATAATTTATTTATTAATTTATTTAGATAGAAATTCACGACGCAAAATTATGCGCATAACATATTGAAAGAAGCTAACTCTCATAGGGCAAGTAAACTCTTAAGAAGTAATCTCAGCATTATTTTTCTTTTTTAATAACTCCAATTCTAAATACTTAGACAAACCGCTTTGCATTTGAACCAAAAAATAAAACAAAATAAAAATAGATAGGTGAGAAAAAACAGTATGCCGATACAAGAATGAGACGAAAATCATAACTCATAAGGTCATTGTTAGTGCAAATTGGTGGGGTTACTTAAGTCTGTTCTTCTTGAGCTATTGCAGTCACCAATTTTTTTAATCATTTCCTTGAACTGGTATTTTAGGTGCATGGGTGGTTCGTACGCCCTCTAGAATTCACATGGGGGTCTTCGATCTGCTGGGCCCTGCGTAGATAGAGAGGACAATAGCTATCCAACCCACCCTACTTTTGGAAGGGACAAATTAAATAGCTTCTGTAACGTTGTATCTTTTGTGTGTCAGCGGCAAACATAGAGAGTAGGTACATATGTGACTTTCGCAAGCCACATTATTTTATAAATTGCCCCAATGTTTGCATGGTCATGTTGCCCCACCGGCCTTCTAGGCTTCTAGCCAAGGGAGGTGATGAATTTTCCCCTATTAAAAGTGGCATTTCATCTCTTCTATAGGGAATTAATAAGAGAAAGGTTATAATTATTTTTTTTATTTTTTCGGGGGTAATAGGAAAGTTAAGACTTTGTCCCTAGTCCCAAACTCCTTACTATTAAGCCAGGTAAGGGATTTGAAATTCAATCCCAATCTTTCCTATTATTATAAGGGAAGGTAAAGGGTTCAAAACTCCAATTGTTATTTTAAAAACTAAGGTAGAAGATTAAAAAAAAGGAAGATATGAAAGAAAGTATATGTTGCTTACACTCGTAAAAGAAGGGTATGCTTTCTAACTTGTAAGTGTATCAACAAGTTGTTCTCATATTTTATAGGATATTGCATGCATTGTGCTCTAGGGATTGAATAGAGGCCTCACAAGTGAACAACCCCACATATGAAATTATATATATATATATATATTAGGTGAACTTAACGTAATGTAAGTTGTGTAAGTTATGCATTGTGACGTTTATGGGCGAAGCCATGAAAGGAACTAGGTGGGGCAAGTGCCTCACTTGAAATTTTTTATTTTATTTTGTGTCTTAGAGTATTTTGAAATTAAATATTTGCCATCTTTTAATTCTTTTAACCCCTTTATTATTATTTCCACCCCTCTTATTTTTTATTTTTTTTTCTACAATATAGTAACCCCAATTCCCACACCTACCCCAATTAATCTCTCATTCCCCTGTCTCTCGAATTTTTTTTCCTATTTTATAAATAGATTACAATTTTTTGCAATTTTTTCTACTGCAAAATAACAAAATGAGAAAATTCTTTTAATTAAAACTTCTTCAATTTTTTGAATTAGGATAAAATGCTAAAAACTAATCAAAATTCGCTTTACCTATGGCTTTGCCATTGGTGACGTTGTGCTTCCATCTCATTTAATTTTAACCAATTTGATTGATGTGTGCGAGTCAATTTTAACATATATTTAATTAAATTTTCAATAGTAAGATGGTGTGGGTCTTAAATTGTGTACCCAAAATAATCACAAAAACAAAAACAAAAACAGAATTTATGGGAAGAGGTTGCATGAGAGCACTGTGCACCTCTTAACGTACAGTCTTTACTCAAGAAATTCTAACAATCCCCCACTACCCAAGGTTCGATGAATAATCTTGCATAGTGCATGCCTGCCTGCCTGCATGGCTCTCTGATTTCATTTCACAGGATGATGCCTACACCTACTACAACCCAGCTGTTATTAGCCATTTTCCAATGAGATACAAGTGTTCTCAGGTGTAGTTTAAAATGATGGATAAACGACTGTAGAGAAGAGCTACTACTGTACTACCTCTATAACTCTAGTCCCCCAACCTAGATATTGTTTGACATGCATTCTATCACGAATCTTGTAACAGGACACTAAATCAGGACGGTGCAGATTTACTCTATGTTTTTATTAGCCACGTGTATACTCCCCATTGGCAGAACCTCACAATGATGGGTGATGATGGGGGTTGGGTCAGCATCTTTTGGTAAATTAAGGTTGAGAAAGCGCGCGTGATATGCACATGTTTTGCAAAAACCAAAAAATGGGAAGGGAAGGGAAGAGAGGAGAAGAGGAGGGGGGTGAGTGAACTGTGTATTGGAACTTTTTTGGGTGTGAACCGTGGGACCAATGGGTCAGAGGACCACTGGGCTGCTGAATGGAAATGGCATTGCACGCGGTGTGACCATATTGGTGCAAGTCATTATGATGGAAATGGGCCCTATGCTGTTATATTGGGTAAAAGGCAAAATTCCCAAACATCAAAAGCTGGGGTTTGGAAGATATGGAAGTGGAAGATAATTATGAGTCTGATGCATAGGTTGTTACATGTCTATAGCTGCCATTATGTTGCTATGTATACTGCCATGATGTTGCTATGTAGTACATGATGAGGAGATTTTACATTTACATCTGTTGACCTCATTCTCATCATGTACACACTTGAACGTTTAGGTGGCATAATTAAAAGTGTATGATGGTGAGGTCACTTAATGCAAGTTGCATAAGTTGTTATATGTCTACAGAATTGATTTGCACGGATGTAGAAGATTGTGGGTGTTGGGCTGAAACCAGAGAGAAATAAGACATGTTATGAAGGGCAATGAAAAGGGGCCCTTTATTAGCACCCAAGCCTTTATTTATTTATTTATTTATTTATTTTTTAAAATCAAAAACAGAGTTAAAGGCATCAAATAGTAGCAAAGAATCCCAACTAGGTGGGCACCCTAGGAACTCACCATCAGATACCCTCAACTCCAAATGTTATTAATGAAAGAAAAGAAAATGAAAAAAAGATTACAACGAGATAATAAAATGAAAAAGAGACCTATCTAGTCTTGATGGCTTATAATGCCATGATCTAGCTCACAAAGATAGATATTAAGAAAAATAAATAACCTATGAAACAAACCGATAAAATAGTAACCCTAGCATATCTCTAGCAAGTTCAAATGGAATAATACCATTATCCTCATTCCACCAAGTAAGAGAAGAGAAATTGATAATATAATTAGCTATTTTGTCTACCACACAATTACCCTCCCTGTAAATTTGAGAAAAAACTACTTGCATATTTTTCATGATAGAAAGACAATTCTGCCATTCATTTAACAGAGGCCAAGGAAGTTTAAACGTATAGTTTTGCAAAGAAGAAATAACTGTAGAAGAATCACTTTCAATCCACAATTTATGTCAACCCTTCTCCCAAGCAAATGATACCGCGAGAATAACACTTTTGAGCTCAGCAAAAAAAGTAGATCGAATAACCAAACGAATCCCATAAAAACCTTTTACAAAACCACGACAATTTCTGAAAACGCCACCACTGGTAGCAGGGCCAGGATTGCCCGTGGCTAAACCATCAGTATTTACCTTTACCCAATCAGCTATAGGGAGATGCCAAACCATTGGGATGATTTTTGGAGCTTTGTGAGGAATACCTTTTAAATTCAAACCTTGTAAAATCTGAAGATCTAAGACAGAGTTGCCCATTGGAGCTTTAATAAGCAGACTACCCTCTTTAATCCAAGCAACAATAGTACCCATAGACCGATGAACATGAGGGACAACATTATTAAATTTCGCATCGTTTCTAAATTTCCAAATAACCCAAAGAATGCTCATAATAGCAAGAAGCCAAATTTGAGAAAGTTGAGGGCTAAATGAATGATTCAAAAGAGCAAGCAATCCCTCTTTCACTGGAAGAAACATTGTGAGAATAGGTAGTATAAAAAGTATTGTGTAACCAGACCCACAATTGATGCGCAAAGCTGCACTCGAAAAAAAGATGCCATGCTGTTTCATTGGTGCAAGGATAAGAACACAAACTACAGCAAGAAACAAGCGGCATACCTTTAGACTGAAGATTTTCCTCTATGGGTAGCTTGTTATACAACAGTCGAAGGAAAAGAAGTGACCTTTTAGGAAGGATAAAACTCTGCCAAATTAATTTACCCCAAGAGACAGCCTCGTGACGGTTTCAAAAAAACTCATATGCATCTTTAAATGAAAGGAGACCAGAAGAAGAATAGGGCAGATTAACATGTCATTACAATCTTCAATAGGTAAAGTTATGTCATTGACACTTTGAACAATATCCGGATACTGATGTAACCAAGAAGGCAAGGACTATCCGGATACTGATGTAACCAAGAAGGCAAGGACCAGCAGTGATCAATGGTGTATTCAGAAAGAGTAAACGAAAAATCAGAAGGGATATCAGAAGGTAAAGCTACCCTATCAGATAATGCATCCCCATGGAACCATTTATCAAGCCAGAAGTTTATTTTCTTACCATCTCCAATAATCCACTGCCCATGAAAGCCTAAAAGTTGTAGAGCATCCTTCAACCCCGTCCAAATAGATGATAATTTATAAGAAGAAGAAAATGCCATAGAAGTCACTTTGAATCTACATCTGAGGAATTGAGCACAAGGAGAATCAGAAGATAAAACAAACCAGCCCAATTTTAAAATAGCAGCCTGATTAAGAGCTTTGAGATAACGGAGACCTAAGCCACCTTCAGACTTTGGAGTACAAACTAAGTCCCAATTAACTGATACCAACTTCCTTTTGCTGGTAGAACCAGCCCAAATAAAATTTGAATCCACTGTTGCATGTCTTTTAAGAGAGAAGAGGCCAAAGATAAACTGCCATAGAGTGTATTAGCATAGGGATGATAACAGATTGAACCAACTAAACTCGACCTGCAACTAGAGAGATAATGACCTTACCAACCCTCCATTTTAGATCTGATTCTATCGGCAATAGGTTGAATAAATCTCCTCCTAGGCTTACCCTTAAATAAAGGCACACCCAAATAGATAAAAGGAAAAGATTCAGATTGCATACTAGTAGGCCTCAAAAATATGTTGACTACGATGAAGAGCTTCTTTGCCCAAAAGAACTTTAGATTTAGCCCTATTAACAATCTGGCCAGAGTTTAAACCATATTTATCCAATAAAGCTAGAACATTATTAATACAAAACATGGTACCCCTACAAAAGATAAGAACATCATCCATATATAATAAATGAGTAGGAGCTATGCCACCTCTAGGGGATGAAATAGGAAGAAGCTTCTTTGTCAAAAATAATTGATAAAGAGCTTTACTAAGGACTTCTTCGGCAAGACAAAAGAGTAGAGGAGAAAGAGGATTCCCCTTGTCTTACACCTCTACTACAAGAAAAGAAACCAAAAGGAGAGCCGTTAATCTTCACAGACAATCTAGCTGAATGAAGAATAGAAGAAATCCAGTTTACAAAAGTACTGTAGAAACCAAAAGCCTTCAAAACCGCCAATAGAAAGTCCCATTCAAGAGTATCAAAGGCCTTTTTAATGTCCAATTTCAACCCAACATTGCCCCCGTAGGACTTCAAATCCAATAGATTTATACATTCCGAGGCTAGACAAATATTTTCAGAGATGTGCCTGCCTTTTCACAAAACCACTTTGATTGTAAGAAATTATGTAAGGAGCAACTACAACCCAATCTATTTGCCAAGATTTATATATAATCTTAAATAAAAATTGGCGACTACAATAGGCCGGAATTTATCTAGAGAATGAACTTCAGGAACTTTCAGAACCAAAGTGATAACATAGAGTTAAGGTTTAGAAGAATCCAACCAGAAGTAAAAAACTGTTGCATAGTGCCTATCATATCACAGTGGATAATATCCCAACAAACATGATAAAATTGGCCACCAAACCCATCAGGTCCTGGGGAGCTATTCGGATCTAGAGAGAAGACAGTTCTTTTAATTTCTTCTCTGTCAGGAATGGCAATGAGCATAGCATCATCATTAGTAGAAACTAAAGAAGGAATTATATTTGAAATCCACTCCGTGTCCACTACATGAGGAACAGATGTAAATAACTGTTGAAAATAAGATATAATATGAGACTGAACATCAATAGCAGTATCAAGCAATCTATCACCATCAATAAGAGATGATATATAATTTATGGATCCTCTAATCTGAATAGCTTTATGAAAAAAAAAAAACTAGTGTTTCTATCCCCAGCTTCAAGCTAGGTGATTCTAGATTTTTCCTTCCAGAACTCTTCTTGAGATTTTAAAGCTTCACATAAAGCAATTTTAGTAGCATTTTCAGCTTCAAATTTATCATCAGTAAATCCATTAGAAGAAATATCTAATTGTACCGTTTCAAGAGCTGTAAAAGTTTCATCAACTCTAGAATGAATGTTACCTAAAACATCACGATTTCAAGCTTTCAAAGCATCCTTTAAAAGTTTAAGCTTCCTCACCATAATGAACATTGAACAGCCCACAATAGAGCTAGAAGACCAAATAGATTTCACTACCTCAAGGAAAGTAAGGATGAGCAACTCAGGAATTAATGAATTTGAATAGAAGAGGTCCTTGACAAATGAAGGTCTCAGTAGTAAAAACCAAAGGATTATGATCAGAGCAAACACGTGGAAGCGTATAACAAGAGGATCTAGGCCATATTGTAAACTAATTATCTAATACCATACTTCTATCAAACCGCATCTCAATATGTTGTCTAACACCCTTGCCATTGGTCCAAGTGTATGGAGAACCCAAAGTAGACATCATAACCAAATTATAGGAATCAGAAAAATGTCTATAATCATCATAGGATAACCGAGAAGGAAGAGAACCTCCAACTTTTTCATGTGCACCAAGAACTACATTAAAATCACCCATAAGAAGCCAAGGACCAGACCAAGAAGAGCCAATAACATAGAGATCTTGCCATAAAGCCCTTCTACCTTGATAAGTAGTAGCAGCATGTACAAAAGAATGATAGTAGACTATGCTACTAAAAGAAAACTGTAAAGTAACTTGCTGATCAGTGGAAGTAATTACATGAGCAATAGGAGCAACATTATGAGCAGTGAAAACCCATAGGGAAGGTAGGGCATCATTTCTATTGTTAACAGCAACTAAATGCAGGCCTAAAGCATGCCAAAAAGAAGGAGAAATGTTGGAAATGGTTGTTTTTGGCTTAGCGAAATATATAACATCAGGATGTAACCTGTGACAAATTCTTTTAATAACTCTTCTGGTTGGGGCATTTGCCAATCCCCTCACATTCCAGAAGACAACCTTCATCAATCAACAAGCTTAGATGATCTGCCCCTAGTGGGGTAACCTTCTTTTTGAGTAAATTTGTTGCCTCTTTAACTTCTTTTTCTGAGATTTTGTAAGAAAATGTTGAAAGGGAAGTTCTGGGAATTCCTCAGTAGAAGCTAAAATATCAAGAATAGGGGAGCTAGCTAAACCAATACTAGCAACATTGAGAGTAACCTGATTAGAAAAACTAGGTGTTGAACCAGAAGCATTACTTGAAGTACCCTGATCATCCTATACCTGTAGTAATATAGGTATCTATGAAAGGTACAGAAGGAGCCGAAGAAGTTGCAATTGATATCCCCTTGTTGGCTGTAACAATTGGGGCAGAAGCAGGGGAATACATATTAGGCATAATAGCCCTAGTAGAAGACTAGAGGTAGCATTTGATTAGAATCCACCATATCACACCAAGACTTTGAGTTACCATCAGAACCTGAAGCATCACTAGTAATAATGGGACTTTCCAAATTAATATTACTAACTGAAGGGGAAAGGACCTTATTATTATGAACAACAATCCCACCATTAGAAGTGCTAAGATATATCACTCTATCATTAGTTTGCTGCACATCATTAGAGGTATCAATCCTTCCTATCATTAGACTGCTGCACATTATTTTCCTGAACATCAACCCCAACAGTAGAGGAATCAAGAATCACTCCATCATTAGTCTATTGCACATCTTCAGGAGCAATGTTAGTCCTGACTTCCTTATCTATACGAACCCAAACGAGCGGCTTAGGCTTCCGAGAAATAGATCTACCACGAGACGCAATCTGAGCACCTTCATGAGGCTTGTTGTGATTAGTACTAGATTTGCCTGCCTAATCTACAATTAATAGCTGAATGCCCAATAGACTTACAACAAGCACAAAAGTGAGGAAGATTTTCATAAAACAGTTCAACATTAAATCCATGGTCCTTTCTCTCCACCCCCAAGACTTATTGCAGTATATCCTCACTTATTTTACATTTCAAAATTTTATGAAAAATATAAAATATTTTCATGAAAACTGGCCTATGTTGTTCACTAGAAAACGTCATTTTGAACAACGTTGTAAAATAAAGTTTTTCCAAAATCTATTGTTTAAGTGGACCTTTTAGCCATTTATGAATTACAGTTTGTAAATGACTAAAAAAATCTACTCAAACGACAGATTTTAAAAAACTTTTTTCTACAAAGTTGTACCCCTTACATTGGTCTAATGTACTTCATAACCCATTAATGCACAAGGTACAACTCCCAATACAAATGTTGATATAAGTTATATCAGCACATGCTTACTTGATAATCATCCTATATATATATATATATATTTAGATAAATGAGTATTTTATTCCAAAAAAAAAAAAAGGAGGCATGGTTACCCTCTTTTGGGATGGATATCAACACATCAGGTGATTGGCAAAAATATTTTAGTTTTTATTTTAATATGATTCAAATTTTAATTCATAAGTGAGAACACCTTTATTTGGTGTGAGTGGGTATATTCTAGCAATTCCCTTACAAGTCTTTTGAGAACCTGAGTTGTGGACTGTACGTTTCATGTGCTTAAGCCATTTGGACTTTATGGCTATAAAAGTAGAATGGCTCTTGTTGTCTTCTAAAGGCAAATAAATCATATAGCCATTTGGACTTAATTGCTGTAATATTTTTCTACATAAATTCAGGTTCTTTATTGTTTTAATAATATATAATTGCTATCATTATTATTTTGCAATTGGTATGATGTGGCGTTTGGTTTTGAGCTGGCCAAATCCACATTACTTTAATATATATATCTTCAGCATTTTATTTATTTCTAGTTATAAATATACATGCTCAAAACCTCTATCTCTATCTCTTAATTTTCATTTTTTTCAAAAAGTTGAGTTGGGTTGGGTTGAATACTTTCATTGCGACCCAGTTTTGTGAGTGCGCACTTACCGGCACGCTTTTAGGCTGTCGAGTCCTGGAGGCCGGCCACCATAACCCTGACTGCACTTAGAAGATTTCTTGAGGAGGCAAAATCGGTTTCAAGGACAACGGTTCTTTTCCATGCTTCAGCCATCAAATCACTACCGCGATAAGTCATTCCTTTTATTTAGTTTCAATTATTTGTATCTTCAAGAATTTGTAATATTCGGAGTGTAATTCTATATTTCATTGTGCAATATTTTCCAACAATCTTGAAACTGATATTGCACAATGGATGATATTGTCACTCAAGTTCCGGATAATTACAAAGTTGGAACTATTTGATGGAACTAATTACAAGAAATGGAATTCGAAACTTTTGTTTATTTTAGAGACCATGCATGTTGAGTTTGTGCTTACAAACCCAAGAGCTGATGATGAACTTCTTGAGCCTGCTCGGTCTCATTCAATTCGGATATGGGATAAGGACAACCATCTTTGTAGGAATTATATTTTAAATGGTATGGCAAATGAATTTTATGATGTTTATTGTGGTTACAAAAATGCATAAAGAAATTTGGGATGCTCTTAAGAAAAAGTACATCATTGAAGATGCTAGAACTAAAAAATTTGCTGTTGACAATTTTTATAGATTTTCAAATGGTAGATGAAAAACTAGTTTCTGCACAAATTCATGAATACCAGCATCTTGTTAGTGAAGTACTTAAAGAGGGTATGATAATTGATGAGGGCTTCCAATCTGCAACCCTTATTAAAAAAATTACCTCCTTCTTGGAAAGAATATAAAATAACTTTGAAACTATAAGAGAAAAGATATGTCTCTTGAGGATCTTGTCATTCATATCCGAATTGAAGAGGCTAATATACTTCGAGACCAAAATGAGAAAGCCAAAGAGGCATACTTTAAGGCTAACCTCATTGAGACCAAGGATGGAAGAGCACCTAAGGGAAGACCTGGGAAGAAATCTCATAAAAATTTTGACAATCGGTTTAAGAAACCGGAAAATAAAGAATTCAAGAAGAAAAAAAGAGGCAATTGTTTTAACTATGGAAAGCCAGGACAGCATGTGAATGATTGCAAGGTTTTGGAAAGGGCCAAGGTTCTAACAGGTCTTAAGCTCACCTTACTGAAACTGAAGAGGTTATAACTGCGATTGTTTCAGAGGTAAATTTGGTTTCCAATGGAAAGGATTGGATAGTAGACATAGGGGCCACTAAACACATCTGTTATGACAGGAGTACGTTTTTCTCCTATGAACCTGTCAAGAACGGTGAGCAAGTTTTTATGGGAAATTCTAGATCTTCTCCTATTGCAGGTAAAGGGAAAGTACTCTTGAAGTTGACTTCTGGAAAAGTCCTTCAATTGAGTGATGTCCATCATGTGCCTGAGATGAGATGTAATCTTGTTTCTGGAGCATTGCTTAACAAAGTTGATGTGAAATTAGTTTTTGAATCTGATAAGTTGATTCTTACTCGTAATGAGAATTTTGTGGGGAAGGGGTATTGTTCTGGTGGTTTACTTATTTTGAATGTATTCTCCGTTATTTATGATAATGCAAGTACTTCTTCTGCTTACTTGATTGAGCCTTTGAATGTTTGCATATGAGATTAGAACATGCTAATGTGAATTCCATTAAAAGAATGAAAACTTTAGGACTTATTTCAGATTTTTCTAACACTAATTTTGATAAGTGTGAGACTTGTATTGAATCAAAATTTACTAGAAAGCCTTTTAAAAATATTCAAAGAGAATCTAATTTATTAAGTTTGATACACACTGATATAGGAGATTATAAAAATAATTTGACACTGTGGTGGTAAAAAATATTATATTACTTTTGTGGATGATTTCTCTCGATATACTAAATTATATCTCCTAAGAAGTAAATATGAAGCTCAAGAGACTTTCATAAAATACAAAATGTAGTAGAAAATCAACTTAATAGAAAAATTAAAAGACTAAGGTCGGATAGGGGAGGAGAATATGAATCGACATCACTTAGAGAATTTTGTGAAACACATGGCATAATACATGAAGTCACTGCACCTTATTCACCTGAACAAAATGGCATAACATAACGAAAAAAAATAAAACTCTTAAGGATATGATGAATGTTTTGTTGCTAAGTTTAGGATTACCTACTAATATGTGAGGGGGAAGGTATTTTAATAGCTTGTTATATTATTAATAAAATTCCAAGTAAAAAATCTAGTAAGACACCTTATGAGTTATGGAAGGGTTATGCACCTAACTTAAAATATTTGAAAGTGTGGGGGTGTCTTGCTAAGGTAGGAAGTCCAGAATTTAAAAGAAAAAGAATTAGTCCTAAAACAGAAGATTGTATTTTTATTGGTTGTGCTCAAAACAGTGTTGCTCATACGTTCTTGGTTATTAAATCCGATCATAATACACTTGAGCCTAACACTATAATAGAGACAAGAGATGCAGAATTTTTTGAAAATATTTATTCCATGAAAATAGAGTATAAAAATGAGTTAAAATATGATTTTACTACCTCTAATAATGAGAATAGAGATGATAGGGATGATAAAGAATATGAACCTAGATGCAAGTAAGAAAGCTAGAAAAGAACGCGTTTTTAGAGATGATTTTATAACTGCCTTTCTAGTTGAAGATGACCCAACAACTTACCAAGAAGCTATTATTTCACCAGATTCAATGTTTTGAAGAGAAGCTATAAATAATGAATTAGAGTCTATAATGGCGAATCACACATGGGAATTAGTTGATCTACCACCTGGAACTAAAACCATAGGTTGTAAATGGGTATTTAGAAAGAAACTTAAACCCAATGGTTCTATTGATAAATTTAAAGCTAGGTTGGTAGCAAAAGGTTTTAAACAAAAGGAAGGTGTTGATTATTTTGATACTTATTCTCTTGTGGCTAGAATTACTACAATTAGAATTCTTATTGCCATTGCTTCCATACATAAACTCATAATTCACCAAATGGATGTTAAAACGGCCTTCTTAAATGGATATTTAGATGAAGAAATATATATGAACTAACATAAGGGATTTGTAGTCCCTGGCCAAGAGCAAAAAGTGGGTAAACTTATTAGATCTTTGTATGGTTTTAAACAAACACCAAAACAATGACATGAAAAATTTAATTATGTGCTTATTGCTAATGGTTATATGTTGAATGATGCTGATAGATGTGTATATAGTAAATTTTCAAATAATTCTGGTGTTATTATTTGTCTTTATATTAATGATATGCTTATTATGGGTACTGATATATCCGTTGTTAAATCTACTAAGAAATTTTTGACCTCTAAATTTGATATGAAAGACATGGGAGAGGCAGATGTTATTTTGGGTATCAAAATTTCTAAAACTTCTGATGGACTTGCTTTGTCTCAATCTCATTATGTTAAAAAATTATTACAAAAATTTGGCTATTTAAATAAAGATCTCATGGCTATTTAAATTTGGCTATTTATTTTTATAATATTTGAATCATGTGGGGGATTGTTAATTTTTATTTTAATATGATTCAAATTTTAATTCATAAGTGAGAACACCTTTATTTGGTGTGAGTGGGTATATTCTAGCAATTCCTTTACAAGTCTTTTGAGAACCTAAGTTGTGGACTGTACGTTTCATGTGCTTGAGCCGTTTGGACTTTATGGCTATAAAAGTAGAATGGCTCTTGTTGTCTTCTAAAAGCAATTAAATCATATAGCCGTTTGGACTTAATTGCTGTAATATTTTTCTACATAAATTCAGGTTCTTTATTGTTTTAATAATATATAATTGCTATCATTATTATTTTGCAACTGGTATGGTGTGGCGTTTGGTTTTGAGTTGGCCAAATCCACATTACTTCAATATATATATCTTCAGCATTTTATTTATTTTTAGTTATAAATATACATGCTCAAAACCTCTATCTCTATCTCTCTAGTTTTCATTTTTTTAAAAAAGTTGAGTTGGGTTGAGTTGAATACTTTCATTGCGATCTGGTATTGTGAGTGTGCACTTACCGACACGTTTTAGGCTATCGAATCCTAGAGGCCGGCCGCCACAACCTTGACTGCACTAGAAGATTTCTCGAGGGGGCAAAATCGGTTTCAAGGACAATGGTTCTTTTCCGTACTTCAACCATCAAATCACTACCGTGATAAGTCATTCCTTTTATTTAGTTTCAATTATTTGTATCTTCAAGAATTTGTAATATTAAGAGTGTAATTCTATATTTCATTGTGCAATATTTTCCAACAAAATATACTAACTATTACTGAAGCAAAGCAATTCAAAATCGACACCTATATTTTTCCATAGTATAGGAGAAATTATGATCGAATAAATAAGAAAAGATTGAATTCACCTGAAGACTTGCAACGCAGGAACCATCACTAACTTGCAAATAGGCAACCGAAGGTGGAGGCGGCTTCGAAGTCACCGAAACCAACTTTTCCCGAACAGGGTAATTGCTTGCCCCCAATACCCTCATGATCGACCGGAAAAAGGGTATCCGAGACTGAAGAATTTTCGCACAGCTCACATCTTTCTGGCCGGTTAAAGCAACCCCATCATCAGACGGGGACGGCCCATGTTCTTTCCTCACCTCCCTTGAGGATTTCACCCACCCTCCGATCACAAATTCCTGACCAACCAATCCTAGAGCGCTATCGTCGCGACCCAATATGGTTTTCAGGATTACCCTCTTGGCGTACTTGAAAGGAGCCACAGGCATCGCAACGGCGGTGTTTTCTTCTGAGGCCATTTTGTGGGTATGAAGACAGAGAAAGAGAGGTGGAACGAGAGAGGAGTAGAAGAGGGTTTTTGGTGGGTTTTGAGGGGTAAGGTTAGTGGGTTGAAATGGGTTTTGATTGAATGGGGAAGATGGGACATGGGAAGATATAGTAGAGGGTGGATGCCTTTGCTTGGGAAGTGATTCTGAGGATGGAGAAGGGGAAGAAGATGATGATGATGAAAGAAGAGGTGTGAGGAAGGTTAGTGGTGAAGGAAAGGGATTGTTTCCAAGTTTTGCCATCTGCCGCTGAGAGAGAGAGAGAGAGAGAGAGGTAAGGTTAGGTATTCTTGAAAGTGGGGCATTCGCGGGAGTTCCGAATGTAAACGGTTTTACAAAATATACGATCAATACTTTGTTGAGGAAAATGAAGTCCTAAGAAACTTTGAAAGATGGAAAATTAATACATGATTAATGGATTAATTATTCAATTATTTTAATTTTACATATACATATATGTAATGTGCTACTGAGTATTCACGTACTTGCGACGTAACCTTCCGCATATGGTGCAGTGATTAAAGTTGTGGGTGACTATAAATATGCAATGCGTGATAGTCGCACTGGTCATCAAAGATGATGGTCCTAGTTTTAAAATTTGGATATGACGGTATCGCCATTGCAACTCAAAACTTAAAAAGTAACAAGCCAATCTTTGAATATTTAAAAATGTAATGTGCTATCTAGAAACCAAAAAAAGAAAAATAACAAATGGCTGTTGGATTGAGTTTTCTAAAAATTTGGATAACAAGCTTTCTTGGTGGTACCCGAAAAAAAAAAAAAAATGATTGCGAGTTCTATCTGCAAATCTCCTGGCCTAATAATTTAGAACGAGTCTAAACTCCGAGCCTAGTTAGTCTACAACCTCTGCTTTTGTCTTCGTTGCTCATATGCAGTTGGCATGCATGCCTATAGCTCGAAAGTCTTGTTCACCAAAGTTATTATTAATGTTATTATAAAGATAAAAAAGTTGATTATATCATTTTGGAGAGCGGATCTTCAACACAAATACATAGATTTTTTATTTTTTTTTTTTGGGTCGGAAAATAAGACGATCTTCAACCTTTTCAAGCTAATCTAAATGCTATCAAATTCATTTTCTCAGCCTTCTGACCAAAATCAAGTGCAATACCAAATCTTATCAGTTTAATACCTGAAACAAAACACGCATCAACCGGTGAAGCAAATTCAGAACTGAGCTGCTGTATCCATCTCTCTTCCCTGGATGACAAAACGGGTTTAGGGCACCTTTGAAGTTTGCACGCAGGGCCAGGGGAATGTTTGGGGTGTCTAGCTTTTTTGTTTTTGTGCTACACATCATCTCCAAAACAACCCAAACCACACAATCTCAATAATTCACACATATTAGTCTGGGTTACACATGACCCACGTAAACTAAAACATTGGTACCTAGGCAGTCCAGTCCTTTTCCATCAGCCAGCAATCCACACAATAAGACCTGCACACAAAAACTCCAGGAAGAAAGAATGTGGAAAAGTGCAATTTTAATGACAGCATTTTAAAGAACAGAAGAATATAATTTGGGGGATGGAAAACAGTGGTTAAAACCTAGAATCCTAGCAAATAGTTCAATTATATTACATTGTCGATGTTTACATGAGTAATTATACCAAGTCAATTCACAGAATAACAGTTTCTTTTAAAAATTGGATCAATGCATTGCTTATGTTTTTGGACCACAGATCATGGCTGTGGAATCTGACTTGTCCTCTGCACAGTTGAATAGTGATGAGACTCAAGCTCCGTAAGGCTAGCAGCTGCCTCCTCCCCAATTCTAGCCAACATGCGGTCTGATTTTTCTGCCTGCTGGTTAAACTCAGCAGTTCTCTGTTCTACGTGGTCATTAAGAGCTGCCAATCCTTAAAAGATTGCCGTTTGCTTAAGCTCAGACACTAACTTAAGTAGGGAGTCAGCCGCTTGAACCTGTTGACCATGGATTGGTAAAGAATAAATAAATAAATATATAAATGAAAATATTAATAACTACTAATAAAAACATTCAGGAACATCAGTAAATTAGGTGAAGGTACAAAAAGAGGGGATTTGAACTCTTGATTTCAAAAAGAAAAAGAAAAAGAAAAATAGAACAAGGCCTATATAGAGCATTGCCAATGCTATGCCTTGATCCACTTGGTCATGCTTCCTTCATAATGATCATGATCCGAAAATCAAGGGAATTGTGAGGCATTCATACTAGATTATTGGATAATAACAACTGAACATGCAATCAACTTAGTAAAGAATTGTTTTAGAATTAAGCACTCATGAGAGAGAGAGAGAGAGAGCAAATACAACAACAACCACTCATACCCTTCTGGCTGCACGCATCTCCATCATGAATGCTTCTTGTGAATTTCTGACTGGTGGCTTGTTCACCTACAAAAAGCAAAGTCCTGTCAAGTGAATATTACATCAAATTTACTTGGGCAAACTACATATTAGTGTCACTAACTTTACCCCAAATTTTAATGTGGTGTATAAACTTTTAATTTGTCCAATTTAGTACACTAACTATACATTAGTGTTTCAATGTGGGTAAATAAGGGACGGCCGTTTAATTTACTAACGGAGACCTCACGTGGTGCTGACGTGGCGATCCACGTGGCGCTGACGTGGCATCCCTGGTAGAGTCTCCCCAGGAGAAATTACATATTAGTGTCACTAACTTTACCCCAAATTTCAATGTGGTGCATAAACTTTTAATTTGTCCAATTTAATGCACTAACTATACATTAATGTTTCAATATGGATAAACATGGGACGACTGTTTAATTCACTAACGAGGACCTTATGTGCGCTTATGTGGTAGCCCATCTGCCATCGATGTGGCATCCCTGGTGGAGTCTCCATCAAAGCTGTTTCGACGAATCCATTCATAGTAAAAAATGATAGAGCATAAGAAACCCCACCTTCCCTCCCATTTCCATTTTCCATTTTCCATTTCCCTTTTCCCTTTCCCAACATACATAATTACAATCCCTTCTATCTGAAGAGAAGAAAGGCTACTATTGAAAGTAGGAAGATATTCACCATGTCTTCCACTACTGCCACCACCACCACTATTGCCACCATGGAAAGACAAACACACTGGTGCCACTTATGTGATATGAGAGTCTCCCTCTTCCCCCATTCTTCTCCACCCTTATTGCCACATTAACTACTTCCTCAAAGAAATGGAGTTTTCCCTCTCCTCTTCTCCCTAACCCTAATTCCACCTTCTATCCTTTATCTATTCTCTCCCCTCCCTAAACCCGCGCGTCGTCCCCCACCCCTACCACCATTCCCGAAGATAATCTTTACCATTCTTCAGATCAGTTTGCAGTCGATGTGGAAGCAAAGTAGCTCCTTGCGTCCCCCACTCCCACCACCATTCTCACTCTTGGGTCAGAAGCCCTAGATCATAAGGGGTTATCAATGTAAGTAATCTCTCAGATGCTGCGCATGTGAGATGCAAATGGTGGGAAAAAATAGGGAGACTCCACCAGGGATGCCACATCAGTGCAAGATGGGCCACCACGTGAGGGCACATGAGGTCCCCATTAGTGAAGTAAATGGTCGTCCCATGTTTACCCATATTGAAACACTAATGTATAGTTAGTGCATTAAATTGGACAAATTAAAAGTTTATGCACCACATTGAAATTTGGGATAAAGTTAGTGACACTAATATGTAATTTCTCCTGGGAGACTCCACCAGGGATGCCACGTCAGCGCCACGTGGATCGCCACGTCAGCGCCACGTGAGGTCTCCGTTAGTAAACTAAACGGCCGTCCCTTGTTTACCCACATTGAACCACTAATGTATAGTTAGTGCACTAAATTGGACAAATTAAAAATTTATACACCACATTGAAATTTGGGGTAAAGTTAGTGACACTAATATGTAGTTTGCCCAATTTACTTTAATGTTTTCCAAAATATAGCTTCTCAGTAAATGTTGAAATAAAGTCCAAATATATTTCTCATATTCTTCAGTCCCCGAGAAACTTTGTTCAGATATCATGTTGCAACACTTGTTCAGGGAATATAACCAAGCAGCTAATTAAACATCACTTTTGTGGTTCTTGTTCTCCATTTGATCTTCCACATTGCAATAAGGGCCAAATTTGACCCAAATGGTCTCCTATAATTTCCCGAAAAAGGAAAAAAAAAAGGGGCCCAAGTCCTGTTAACCCACTTCAGCTATTGCAAGAATGAAGATATTACCCCTTTCATTAATGAAACATATTCAATAATTTTTTTTTTGATGAAGTAAAAAGTATATTAATCACAAAAGGCTTAACCCAAGTACATGAGACATATATACAAGAAACAAGCAACAAGGCACAAAAAATACCCCTTTTATATCTTCAGGGAATCTAAGAAAAGAACAAAAGAAGGTTTACTAATCCTAGAATAGCTAGAGAACCACAAAAAAATATCCTTAGTAAACCCGGACTTGAGATCAATGATAGACTTTTCAATCCCTTCAAAAGTCCTACGGTTCTTTTCTCTCCAAAGACACTAAAAAATTTTCTCTTCAAAAGGGCCCCGGCGCGGGGGGGGGGGGGGGGGGGGGGGGGGGAGGGTAGTGCATAATAGTAATGAATCAAAGCATCTGTGTGTGTGTGTGTGTTATTTTCATTCGCTTTGGTGCCCCTATCTATATCTTTGGGGTGGAAATAGAGCTTGAGATCTTTCTGGTAGAAGGACATACCACATATCGAATCAACTAAGACGTCCCTTCAACTACTAAGACGAAAAAACTATCAACATGAATTCATTAGATTATTCACAGATAAATTTTGGTATGACTAATAATTGATCAATCATCCCAAAATTACTTATTTAACATCAATTGACAGTCAATCCAACAAAGTTTTCATCGGTTGACTGAAAATTAAGACACACATAGAACTATAAGCTAGTTTCAAAATCTCTCCTACAGGTGAAAATAGGCATAAAATTTGGCGGATGGGGACAAAGTGTGAGAATTTAATAATTCAAAGAAAGTTCAGAGGGTTTTTCCGAAACTGACCTGTAGTTCAGGTGGGTTTCATTTAATTTATGCTCAACATAAATTGCCCAAGTTCCAATCTCAAAACTACAGGTCAGACACTGAAAAGATAAAGCGAAGTATGGTTCAGGTTTCAATACTACGTATACGTCTGTACCATAGGGTAAGAATGGAAGAAATAAATTATATACAAAAGGGACCTTTGTCACGATAGGTAGGGTTCCATAAGATGGGTGGAGCTATAAGTTTGATTAAAAAATTTAACTACAATTTTTTTTTTCCCGAATGTTTCTCCGGAAAATTTCAATTAGGAAACATGGATTATAATGTCAAGCCATGACATGTAATATTGCAAGGTATACTGGGAGGGAATTTGACGAAACCACAATCACTATAAAGGCAAAAAAATTAGTCCAAGTGGAAGCAAAATCAAAGAACAAGAAGTCAGAGAGCGATGGAATTGAAATGCGTGTGTAAATGTGAGAGAGAGAGAGAGAGGATACCCGGGTGACGCTGACAAGGTGACTGAAGTTGTCAACGATGTTGCCGATGTCAGTCTCCATTCTCTGCAACAATGCTTTCTGCTTTTGAGCAGCAGCTGCTGCTGCCGCCGTCGTCGGCCCACCGCCACCACCGCTTCCCAGCCTTACTCTTCCTTTACTCATCGACAATTCTTTCTCACGGAAGAAAGAGATAAATAAAAGGTAAATTATACTTTATCCCCCTTCAAGTTTAGGCCGTTTTCACATTCTAGTTCCGTTTTCACATTCGCCTTATAGTTTAAAAAGCAGACAAATCTATATATATATATACTAAAACGGAGGAAATGCCTCCCTTTGGTGCCACGTGTCCGTTTGTGAACAGTTGGGGAAAAAGGTAAAATTACCTTTTAGTGACCATTGTTCAATCTAATGCCAAAAAAGGACAATATCTATCAACTTGCTACAAATTACCTGTATACTTATATCAAAATAACTATCAGTTTTCCTCTTTTCGTATTAAGTTGAGAAAGAATCACTAAAAAGTAATTTTCCCAAAAAGATATGACTTTTGGAGAAATTACTTTTTAGTGATCAATTTTCAACTTAATGCCGAAAAAAGAATATTCTCTGCCAACTTGCTACACATTGACTATATACATACTTCATAAGGACTACTAATGTTTCATGTTTGGTATTAAGTTGAGAAGTGATCACCAAAAGGTAAATTGTCTAACTTTTCTATTTTTTGGTATTCACTGCTCTTTTTCATGCTCTTTTTCACGCGGTATAAGTAGGTTGACGCTTGGTGTACCCTGCATATATTTTTGTTTTTATGTAGGAAAATCGAAAAACCTATATTATACAATGTTCAATCCAAACTTAGTAGACTATATCATATTTCTTCATTTTTTTTATGTCTATTCATCTCATTTCCCAAAAGTTAAACGTATAAAATTATAAATATTTATAATCAAAAAGGGAGCCAAATAAAGGCAATAATGATTAAAAAAGAAAATGCGATACATTGGAATATGTATTAACATATCAAATTGCTTAAAAAACTATAAAAATGCTTTCAAAATTGTGCAAATACACTTTTGCCAAACAAGGAGTATCTCAAACTATTAGATCCAAACTAATTTACATGATGCACAAATCATTCTCAAGTCCATGCATTCGATAGTAGAGGAGCGAAGACACGAACTCAAGATTTATGATTTTGGAGCCGCGGTTCTTTACCATCTGAACTACCACACGGGTGTGTATTATATATATATATATATATATATATATATATATATATATATATATAATTTATATTGTTCACAATATTTATATTTACAGACATCACCCGTGCGTTGCACGGGTTATAAAAAATAAATGATATTGTCTATCAACTTGCTACAAATTGACTTGATAAGTGCTTCAAAAGGACTACTAACTTTCTTTGTTTGGTATCAAGCTGGGAAGTGGTCACCAAAAGATAAATTCCTCACCTTCTTTTTCTTTTCTTTTTTCTTTTTTCTTTTTTTTTTTTTATATTACTTGCTCTTTCTTATATGGTGGAGGTACGTTGACGTTTGGTGTTCATTACATATCTCTTTGTTCTTATGTGAGAGGATTAGAAAACCCACACTGTACAATGTTCAACCCAAACTTAATAAACTGTAATATATTTTTCTGTTTCTTTATGCCTATTCATTTCTCCTCCTAAAAATTAAACGTATAAAACTATAAATAGTCATAATTAAAAAGAAAGACAAATAGAGAAAAGGAGGATTAAAAAAGAAAACACAATCCGCTAGAATCTTCAGATTCTCCCGATTTGCTTCTGACATGAATAAAAAAAAAGAAAATCTATTTGAATCAAAATTCTTCCCATATGGTTAATTACATAAAGTTGAAAAGATTTATACTTTCTCTTATTTTCTTCTTCTTCTGGCCTTTTTTCCTATTCTCTTTCTCAGTCTAGACTTTTCTCTCATCTTTTTATAATCTAATTTCAAATATATTTTTGATATTTTTCCCCATGATTTTTCACTCTTTGTGAAACCCACTCGAAACTTCATGAAAGGTCAAGATTTATCATTGTCATGCATTTTACAATCTCCACCGTCGGATTTCGAGACACTTTCAATGGCTATATTTGCTTTGGTCTATACCAACATGTTAAAACCATGATTGTGGGATAGACTAGGCTTTAGAGAATTTTAATCTTTTTCCACCAAATATCATAACTTATTAGTTCATTCATTTTTTTTACAAGTTTCCACTATTAAATTAATTGTTTTTCAAAATAATTTATCTTTTCGAGAATATAATTAAATTCTGTGTAATACATTATGCTAACATCACACCAAAGATTATTTTGATTAAATTATTTTATTTATTTTTGTCTATATCTTTTCAATTTAATTGACATATTATATTAACAAATATATTTTACTATTTTAGAGAATAAGAGTTTTGTTAAAATTTTAATTTGTTAATAATATTATTTTTTATAAATTAATCCGTGCGTCGCACGGGTTCTAAAGCTAGTGACTCCCTATAGTTTTTTCCATCATCACTTTACCCCCTTATGTGAACTCTCCCGTTAGAATAATGGAAGGAAAGTGTCACGTGACTGTCATTTGACATGTTAAATACACTTTATTGACTAAAATACCCTTCTTCAATTTGCCCCCAAGACTCAGGTGACCCCCTCAAGCTTGAATTCGCCTCCGTCAATGGCCGTAACCCAATACAACAGCAGTCGCTAGCGAGTTTCATTGCACGGGAAAAACTTTCGGATCAACCATACCTATCCACGCCGCCGGAAAAATGGGTTTTTTCCAATGAGGTTTCCTCCGTCTTTATGGTTTTTCCAGTGAGGTTTTTCACCAGAAAAAATTGGGTTTTTTCCTTGTGAAGAGGCCAAGTCCAATCTGTGGGTTTGAGCTACGAGGCATAACAGTACCTGAAGATTCTCCATGGAGGGTCCTTCTCCGACGATCGGCAACCGGTGGCAAGATGGCATCGTCCTCCTTCTTGGGTTCAAATCTACCCAAATAGGGAAGACATAAATCCAACCAACGCGCCAATCTTAAGCCCCGCCACCACTTCTTTCTCTTCACCAACTTTCTCTCTCTACAATGGCGTCGTCTTCCCTCTTCAAATCGCCGTCCTCTCTCTGCTCCAAACCCAAACCCTATTTCTCCCCCATCACAGCCTCCACCGTTCCCTCCGACTCTTCCCTCGCCAACAACTCTCCTCCACCACCTCCACCAGTCCTCAAACATCGCAGCCTCGCCGACGAGAACATTCGATACGAAGCCCCCGCCACAAATCGAGATTTGAACAGATCAAGGTGGTTGGGTTAATGGAGCTCGACAATCTCACGGCCTTCCCCTTTGGTTGTCAAACGTGGTTGGGTTGATGGAGCTCCTTCTCTCTCTTCACTGACGAGTACTACCGGCGGCGTGGTTGATCCCCTTTGCGTTTGCTCCCTTCTCTTTCTCTCCTTTGTGTGTTTGGTGATGGGTTAATGAAAATGTTAATAAAGGGGTAAGGGTATCTTAGGTATTTTACAAATGGATTTTTTAATTTAATTAAATATTTAATGCATCAGCATGGGCTTATAGTCATTTTATATTCCTGTTAGGTCCGTGTTCTCCCCGTTAAATTGAAGGGGGCAAAATGTAGTTTTCAAAGTATAGGGAGGAAAAGTGAAAATGGCCTAAATTTAAAGGGGGTAAAGTAAAGTGTAATTTATCCAATAAGTACATGGATGCACTTAAGATATACAAGGGGTGAAAGTTAGTGCGGTTTGGGCGGTTTATATGGGTTTTTCCACCAAACCAATCATTTCGATTTCATTAATGTCAAACCGAAACCGCACCGAACACCAATACAACATATGCTACATCAACCAAATTGGTATCTGGAGCAGTTTGGTTGGTTTTCGGTTCCCATAGAAATTGATTTTGGGATTAAAAAGGAGGAAAAAAAAAAAAAAGAAAGAGAAAAGAGAAGAAGAATTTATAATGAGACTTAATCAGAAGATTCATAACAATATTAATCAATCAATCGAATCTTGTTTATATTATATAAGTACAAATACCAAAAAATAAAAATGAAAAATCAACAGATTTGTAGATAAAAAGGTTATGGGAAGGAAAAGTCATAAAATACACATAAAGATAGAGAGATCATAATGAAGAAGAGAAAAGAAGACAAACATCAAGCAGTAGGGTCTAGGGGTGTTCATGGTTTAGGTTAAAACCGAAAACCAAACCGAACCAAACCAAACTGGTCGGTTTGGTTTGGTTTTTTTGTCCTTAGGTTTGGTTTTGGTTCTAATTTTAGAAAACCGAATTAAATTGGTTTGGTTTTGGTTTTCATGTTTAAAAAACCAAACCAAACCGAAAAACCGAAAAAACATAATATAAATATGTATAATTTTATGTATTACATATTAAACTTACTTTGTAAATTTTTATTCTAATAAGGGCATAATAGGTAATAGATTGTAATTTTCTTAATGTTTTTTCTTTATTAGATTAGTATGTATTAAACTAACTATTATTGTTGTGTGAGATATTGGCACGTATTAGATTGGAGATTTGAACTTGGATTGACATAAGTCAATTCTTTTCTATTTTGATAGAATATTTAATGTTTTTTTTAGTTGCTAATGTAATGATTTTATTAAAAATGTTTTTATTTAGAGTTTGGCTTGTCATTTTTCTATTTTTAATTATTTGTTGCTATTTGATAGGATAAAACCGAAACCGAACCGAACCAAACCGAAATTTTATGGTTTGGTTTGGTTTAGTTTTTTATATAGTATGGTTTGGTTTTGGTTTGAGAAAACAAAAACCGAAGTATGATGGTTTGGTTTAAGATCTACCCTAAAACCGAACCACGAACACCCCTAGTAGGGTCGACGATGACGGTTGTGGATGTGCCCTTTGATCCAATGAGAAAGAGGGGATTGGGGTATATATAAAGAGAAAAAGGAAGAGATAAAAAAGAGTTTGAGAGAGAAAAAAAACTTGAAGTTGTGGCTTGCTGGTAGGGATAAAGCGCTGGAAAAGCCATGTCGTCAACGATCTCCACTAGTGAAGCGAAGCCACCGTAGATTGGCCCTGGACAGTGAGTGACAGTGAGATGAAGGAGGGTTTGGCTGACGGCTGTGGCTTGGTGATCGTATGAATGAGGGGAATAGGGTTCAGATAGTGAAAATGTGTGTATATGGAGGGGTTAAAACGACGTAGTATTATACATATTTTTTAAAAAGTGTATCAAATCGGTTCAGTTCGGTTTAACCGGTTTCCATTTCTCCTAACTAACACCGAATCGACTCCAAAAAAAATATAAATATTAAAACTGAACTGCCCAATTTAAGAAGGAAAACCGCCCAAAAACCGATAAATCAGTTTGGTCCAGACTATTTGACCAGTTTGGTCAATTTGCCCTCCGAACCCAACCACAGAGAGAGAGAGAGAGAGAGAGAGAGAGAGAGAGAGAGAGAGAAGGAGGGAAATGGGTGGAGGAATGAGTTCTCAGGTTGATATAGGCCCGCTTCGTCCTGGACGAACCTGATTTATTCATAGGCCTGTCAGA
This sequence comes from Liquidambar formosana, assembly GCA_039720395.1. Taxonomy (NCBI): domain Eukaryota; kingdom Viridiplantae; phylum Streptophyta; class Magnoliopsida; order Saxifragales; family Altingiaceae; genus Liquidambar; species Liquidambar formosana. Next base: position 15,142,870 of record CM077834.1, on the reverse strand, counting down.
TTTCAAGCCAAAACTGGACCTCATAAGCTTGTCCCAGCCCAACCAACTTAGGACTAAGGTCAAGATATCCAAGCCTACGCCTTCATATATTATGATTTTTTTTTTTAATAATGCTTTTTTTAAATGCACGCTTAAGTTTGGGACTTAGGGTCCAAACCTTGGTGAGAGAAATTTGGTGGCTGTTTCGATATTTTTTATAGCTAATAGAGTATTTAATCCTGAATTCTAGAACATAAGTAAGGTCATTGTCCATTCGGCATATGTTAACACTCAAGATAAACCTATATCGTAGTAGATTCAAAGAAGAAGTAAGAAGTAGAACTCATACAGAGCTTTTCATTTCTTGAGACATAAGTTCCAGAAATCACAAATCCACACATCCACCCCATGCCAATTCAAAATGGGCAAGATTGCGCCTTGATCATAAAATAGAACAAATGGAAACACTCCCCTATCAAGACCTATCCAAGTTGAAAACAAAACACTTTCCATGCCCAAGAACTAAAAAAAAAAGGTTCGATAGTTACATTGCATCGACTCGAGGAAGGGTAGAATTTAAATGCACTTAACTCTGAGAGTAGCAATGAGTATAGTCAAATTAAAGAGGATGGAAATATGCTGGACTTGTGCGTGCATGAAGGTTGATGGGAGGAGAAAGTGAAATAAATTTCCCCAGATGAAGATTGACAGAAAAGAGTGGAAAGTACCATTTCAATGAATGGAAGTTTTAATAGGGAGAAGTCGAGGCAAACATTTGTGCCAAAAATAGAAAGATGGTTCCAAAAATGATTCAATTTAAATATGAACATGGATGTTGGGTACAATTATTGTAGAGGTATGGACATAGACATGGTAGTTGTAGAGGGGAGACTTTGTTCACACTATCATTAAATATAAAAATTAGGGGCAGTACGGTGGAGAACTTTACTCCATCCAAAATAAGCTTCCCTTTAATCTGATATTATAGGTCAATCAATATGTCAATAACTTTATAGTTTAGGAGCTTTTTTTTTTATAGGAGGCCTAGTGTCATTTCCTCATCCCTCCTTTTATTGTTCAGAGGGTTTTTTCGAAACTAACCTATAGTTCAGGTGGGTTTCATTTAATTTATGCTCAACACAAATTGCCCAAATTCCAATCTCAAAACTACAGGTCAGACACTGAAAAGATATATCGTTCGGGTTTCAATACTACCTATACGTCTGTACCATAAGGTAAGAACGGAAGAAATAAATTATATACAAAATGGACGTTTGTCATGCTAGGTAGGGTTCCATAAGATGGGTGGAGCTATAAGTTTGATTAAAAAATTTTAACTACAATTTTTTTTTTCCTGAATGTTTCTCTAGAAAATTTCAACTAGGAAACATGGATTATAATGTCAAGCCATGACATGTAATAGTGCAAGGTACAATGGGAGGGAATTTGACGAAACCACAATCACTATAAAGGGAAAAAAATTAGTCCAATTGGAAGCAAAATCAAAGAATAAAAAGCCAAAGAGCAATGGAATTGAAATGCGTGTGTATATGTGAGAGAGAGAGAAGATACTCGGGCAACGCTGATAAAGTGACTGAAGCTGTCAACGATGTTGCCAATGTCAGTCTCCACTCTCTGCAACAATGCCTTCTACTTCTGAGCAGCTATCGCCACTGTCGACCCACCGCCACTACTGCTTCCCAGCCCTACTCCTCCTTTATTCATTGATACTTCTTTCTCACTAGAAGAAAGAGATAAATAAATGGATGCACTTAGGATATGAATGATCGAACACTGCCCTATTGTCCCTCCGAACCCAACCAGAGAGAGAAAGAGAGAGAGAGAGAGGGGGAAGTGGGTGGAGGAATGAGTTCTCGAGTTGATATAGGCCCGCTTCGTCCTGGACGAACCTGATTTATTCGTAGGCTTGTTAGATTTCAAGCCAAAACTGGATCTCATAAGCTCGTCCCAGCCCAACCAACTTGGGACTAAGGTCAAGATAGCCAAGCCCACGCTTTCATATATTATGATTTTTTTTTTAAATGCACGCTTAAGTTTGGGACTTGGGGTCCAAACCTTAGTGAGAGAAATTTGGTAGCTGTTTCGATATTTTTTTTAGCCAATAGAGTATTTAATCATGAATTCTAGAACATAAGTAAGGTCATTGTCCATTCGGCATCTGTTAACACTCAAGATAAACCTATATTGTAGTAGATTCAAAGAAAAAATAAGAAGTAGAACTCATACAGAGCTTTTCATTTCTTGAGACATAAGTTCCAGAAATCATAAATCCACACATACACCCTGTGCCAATTCAAAATGGGCAAGACTACAGCTTGATCATAAAATAGAACAAATGGAAACACTCCCCTATTAAGACCTATCCAAGTTGAAAACAAAACATTTTCCATGCCCAATAACTAAAAAAGGTTCGATAGTTACATTGACTCGACTCGAGGAAGGGTGGAATTTAAATGCACTAACTCTGAGAGTAGCAACGGGTATAGTCAAATTAAAGAGGATGGAAATATACTGGACTTGTGCATGCATGAAGGTTGATGGGAGGAGAAAGTGAAATAAATTTCCCCAGGTGAAGACTGACAGAAAAGAGTGGAAAGTACCATTTCAATGAATGGAAGTTTTGATAGGGAGAGGTCGAGGCAAACATTTGTGCCAAAAATAGAAAGATGGTTCGAGAACTGATTTAATTTAAATATGGACATAGATTTTGGGTACAATTATTGTAGAGGTATGGACATAGACGTGGTAGTTGTAGAGGGGATAGACGTGGTAGTCGTAGAGGGGAAACTTTGTTCACACTATCATTAAATATAAAAATTAGTGGAGAACTTTACTCCATCCAAAATAAGCTTCCCTTTAATGTGATATTATAGGTCGATAATATGTCAATGACTTTATAGTTTAGGGGCTTTTTTTTTTTTTTATAGGAGGCCTAGTGTCATTTCCTCCTCCCTCCTTTTATTGTTCATCATGGGTGTGACAGAATTTCTAGATTCAAGGTTACCAAAAAAAAAAAAAGTGGGGGGGAAGGGGGTGGATTTTTGCAGAAGGGCTAGATTCATTTTTATGTAGTGAAAAAAACAAAAGGGAATTCTTGCCCTTAAAAATTTGTAGCCATTAAAAAGAAAAAGAAAAAGAAAAAATGAATGGGAGAAAGAGGAAGGGAAACAGAATTCTGAGACATCTTTTCCTAAGCGTGAATATTTATTTGGGAAATGGTTTGTTGAAAATTGCATATTCCATTTTTAAACTGTTATACTGGGCGATACTTTAGGTCAATTGACAATATACTATTAAAATAAAAAAAAATCATCCAAGTCTTTAAATGGTTTCCACATTCTTCTAGGGATTTTTCCATGGAAACCTTTTGTCTTCTAGGCATTTCCTCTCCCATACAAACCTGGAAGCTCTCAATGCTGTGGCCGGTGGTTGAGATATTCTTATCTATCTAGGGGTAATACAAATAATTCTCAAACTCAAAACCCCCTTTATAACCCTACGAAATATCAATAAGAACCTACATGAACCTATACAATATAGAAGAGGTAGAGGGCACTTTTGTAACTCTGCTATCCCTTGAGTTGGCCTCAAAGCCAGTAAACAATCTGCTATTGGGGACCTCTTTGGTGTGCTTTACTGAGTCAGTACAGATTTTGCCAGTCTATCTCTTATATATTGCCATTTTTTTACCATAAACCCTCTCTCTCTCTCTCTCTCTCTCTCATCCTTCCAATATAGTGAACACAACCATATATCTCTCCTTCTAGCTTATTCCATTAAACCAAGGGAAGAATGGCGCCCAACACTAGACAGCCAACCCTACCCTTGCTGTTCTTCACCTTAATTTTTGCAGCATATGTTATACAAGGTCACATTCAATTCATTCACTAGCTATAGCTCTTTCCTATTTATTATTCCCTCCTTAGTAGTACTTGTGCCTGCATTTACAATGTGTACTACTAGACATGTTTCTCTTAGCCTTCCAAGGGGTTTATTAAATGTAGTTGGGTTTCAAAATTCATCTTCATTTAGTTCCTTGTTGCACCAAGGCAGAGGAAACGAGAGATTTTTGGAATCTGTTTCCATTTGAATTCTCCATGTCATAATTAATTTCTCTTTGTATATTATGTTATATAGAGTTGGCTATATTTATAAATCTTATGCTTAATTATTTCTCTGTCCTCATTTTGAGTGTTGCAGGATCTACAACTCAAGTGGTACGTCCTTATGACCAAAGGGTCTCCCATTCCTCTCCATCACAAAAGGAGTTGCATTTGCAGGTGAGAGATATATAACAAACACTTTTTAGGAAAGAATTGCTGCATTTGTCATAGAAATCACTTTATGTTTCGAGCTTTTAGTCATTCCTTTTTCTTTTTTTTCCTTTTTTTTTGGTGAGTCTATAGGGTAATATTCGCAATGAAGGGTGGATGAATAGAAATTCAAGGAGATTGATGATTGGATCGACGGCGCCAACTTGCACGTACAATGAATGTAAGGGGTGTAAGTACAAGTGTAGGGCTGAGCAAGTTCCCGTCGAAGGGAACGATCCGATGAATAGCGCATACCACTACAAATGTGTTTGCCATAGGTAACCAATAATTAAAAATGAGTTATCATTAGTTTTAAAATATGAGTGGGTGTTACGTTGTTTGGTTTAAAGTATTGCAGCAGACTCAGTAAGAGTATGTGTAGGATCAAGTGAGGGTGTGGTTCTAAATATATAGCTGCATGTGTGCTGCTGCTGTGTCTGTCTTAATTCAAATATGCTGAAACTGTATGAAAATTTTGGCTTTTTGGGTTATCCATCTTCATTGGAAGAGGTTATGAACATTTTTGTCTCTCTTTATTTTTCATTTTTTCACTCTTAATTTTTAAATATTTTTTTTTTTTTTTGTTTTATAAGTCTCACTGTATTAAGATGTAGATTTAATTCTTGCTTGAGTATTGTAAGTCCATATAAGGCACATTAAGCAGCAGACTCAAAAAAATCTATAAAATCCACCTTTGAAATATTTCTCAAAAGAATAGGCCTCATCGATCTCTTTATTTTACTCATTAATTTCATACACTTCTTTCCAGAGTGGTTTATTCAATTCACCCCTAATTTTTTAAAAATATTTTTTAAATGAGTGTTACATCGATAGGAAAAAAAATTAGAGAGATATTTAGGAATCAATAGCATTTTTCTTCTTTACATTATCTTGTTTTGAAACAATAAATAAATAAAAGGGAATCCCAATCAGCACACTTTTGAAGAAGTCTCGTTGTTTCATTCCAATTTCAACCAAAACCTGCACTTAAAACGACGAAGTAAAAGACATACCTAGACTTAAATTTTAATGGAAGTCCAGCTTAGAAGCATGGACCCATGGTAAAAGAGGCCTAGGTATAAAACCTCTCTTCCTCCCATATAGCTGTACAGCCTTCTAGCCTAGAGAAGATAAGAGAAAGAACACGCATACACGTGCATGCGCACCCATTTTTAAAAGCTTACAAGAATGATAATGAGAGAACACTAGAAGAATCGTTCATGGCTAATCCAGTACCGTGTGGGTCTTTAGACCAGTTTTAATTATACCTGGGAAAAGTGGGGCACTGCAAGTTGGCACATGGACGTGGTCCCAATCACCAAAGACATAAGCGAATAAAAGGTCACATGGTGCACCTTGTTTGAATCCCATTCACCAGCACAAAACGGCAAAACCCAATTCATTTTCCAGACCAGGAGATCCGTACGTAAGACAATTGGAGGTCCCATTTTTCAGTGTAACTACAAAAGAAAAAACCAATCAAGCATTCAAGCAAAGCCACTCCAAAATTGTATGCCTGAATGCTGGCCCTAGCTTGGCCTTCCTGGGCAGCCTTGTTTTCTTGAGAATATTCGAAACAAGTGTCTACTTCACACACAAAATTCTGGGACACAGACAGCCATTGATTTCCATCCACTCAATGGTCGTTGGCTGCTGTACAATTCGCAGTTAGCACGTTTATCCTGACTTCTCCGATCAGCACTCTGCGCTACAATATGACTAAGGATCCGTGATGCATATGCCTCTTTCTTGTTACCTTCATTTTAATTTCTCTCATTACATTTTGATTTTCATCATTGAATTAATCACCAGAGACGACAAAATTGGGTATTTGGGCATGCCATGGAAATGAGATTTTCCCCTATGTTTCGCTTGATATTTGGAATGACTTCTTTAATTTTGCTTGCTCTAACGATTTGCATGATTCTATATTTTTTTGTACGTCAAGGATTTTTTAGGATGTAAAAAACGAGACGTGGCTTTTGTGTTTAGAGATTAACTGTGGCGATGAGTCCACTCCCACAAGAGTGTTAACGTTGCTAGCTATATACAAAATAAATCCACCAAATTCATTCATTGGTGGATTAGAAAGTCATTCTTTTTAGTTCAAAACAAAAACGACTCGATTTTTCGTTAATATTCTTTATGTCGTCAGTAAAAAGTAAGTGAACGTACTTACCCAATATAACCACCATTTTCATGACCCAAATGGGAGGCATTATTTTATAAAGGGGGTTACCTTAAAAGTAAATCATGAAAGGCTCTACGTACAAAGTCAATAATGTGGCAACAAAGTTCCACCATCTCGAATTTTTGGGGGTTTTTCACCATATTTTCTTCCGCTGGTGTGTTCCTTGGACAGTGTGGTGTCTTTCTTGTAAAACTCCAATATATAAATTAAGAGAAGGTGGGTATTTTCTTATGACATCAAATTTTCATATCTCTGCTTCAAGTTGCTAGTTCCTTGTGTAGCATTTTCTCCTTCGATCTATGAGGTGCGATAAGCACCTTTCCTCTTTGGGGCAATGCAGGCTCAGGCGCTCATGCAGCAACATTTTAGTGGGACAGGCCGAATGAACCATCACTCAGCCCTGTCAAATCACAATATAGATTCTGAAGTTAACGATGAAGTTAATATCTTGTTGGGGACTCTGGTTGAGTTCTAAGCCCTCTAGCGATGATTGGCCCTTGTTGGGTTTGCTTAACTTTTGCGAATCTTCCCACTTCTCTCAATTGAGAGTTGAGGTGATCCTCTCTGTATCTTCCTTTTCGCTTCATTGGCATATTAGCACCAGGCATGATGTGGAGTGTGCGATAGTGTGGGCCCTATTCAATCAAATCATTCACAATCTCTTACTTCTTTCCCCTCTTGCCATGCATAATTGCATAGCATTTTTACATGTGACTCGTTCATGAGAGTTGTATTTTTTCCTTCTACAACCTAAGAGCATCCACAACGGATGCGTTAAAATTCTGACATGCTAAAGTAATTTAACCAATTAAAAAGTAACATGTGGACACTTTAGTTTTAATTAAAGAGATCCACTGCTTTAAAGTAAGACGTGCTCCAATGTAGTTGTTAAGCTCCTTTTTTAACTACTGAAGCATCCATCGCAACGTGTCAAGATGTTACAGGTAGGTCCGTCCTTACTCAGCTTTTGTTTTCTCCCACTTTGGAATCTATCAAACACAAAAAACGAAAAAGAAAAAAAATGATAAACAATTCATAATGTGCCAAGATGGCACGTTACTGACACCACTAACTATAGCATCAAGTTTAACACTTGACAGGTTTAACGGTTGATTTAGCATGCCCATTGGAGCAGCAAAAAGCATCACCTGCCTTTTAGATATAAAGGCTGACACTAAAAGGGGCGTTAAAAGCATTGTTGTAGATGCTCTAAGAGAGTTAATTTCTCGGATTGAGTTTAGGTTGACCTCTCAAGCAATCCAACTTGCACCCCATATAAAATGGCTACTCAAATAATCCTCAGCACAAAAATTGTAAATACAAAAATGCTATATAAGAACAAAAATATGATAATTTCGATTATATATAGTCTCAAAATATAACTTTGGTGTTATTTTATAATAATTTTTTTTAGTTTTTATATAACATCTGAATGTATCATTTTTTTTTTTTTTTTTCCTTTTTGGTTTTTGCATTGGTGTTATGTGGGTGGGCATTCAAATCTGTGAACTGGTCCCCTTTTTTCGCTGAGATTGCAGTCCACGCTCAAAGCCAATCTCATAGACCAAAACCCCAAGAAAATGGGACCAGCTCACAAGTGGAACGTCAACCCAAATGGTCCACGACATCGAATAAAATTGATATGAAGACTAAAAATACAATGACATTGTCAAAGAAACTACACTTGGACTGGAACCCCAATTGAATGCCAACCCAATATGTTCCCTTTTTCTTTCTTTTCACTCTCGGCTATAGCATGGCCGCTTTTTATGACTTGAATATGTATTTTTTTCCGTTTCGTAAATAAAGACTTTTACCATTGTATTAGACAATAATCTTATCAAAAAGACAATAATCTTAAAATAATATTGAGCCAAATTAATAGTTGTAAAATAAGTGAAAGATAAAATAAGTTTTTATGAAAACTTTCTATATTTTTCATAAAACCTTAAAATGTAAAAATAAGTGAAGGATGAAGCGCAAATCTTTGAATGCCAATAGAGGCTCCTTTACATTATTTGCGTTCTGGGCCAAGATGTAGTTCATTTTTATTTGCTTCCCTGCCCAGCCAAATAATCAACTTAATTTTATATTTTATTTTATTTAGGGAACTAATATTGGGCTATGAATTTTGAAATGAGCTTCCCACTCAACCTTTATTTTGGAGCTCTGAGAGTCTGTTTGGGAAGTTCAAAAATTGGATCAAATTAAATTAAATTCATAATTGTTATCTGATTTTTAAATAAACCAACTCACACTTGGTTTGAAAAAACTGTGTTTATATCTTATTCTCCGAATGAAGTTGAATTGTTTAGTAAAAAAAAGAGGCTTACTAAACAATACGAAAACTGGCCAAACTTATCTTCTGCTAACTAGCTTTTTAGGTTTGCCAAACAACCCTCAGTTTTTACATTAAGCAGGGAAAAGGGTTTTTATCTTTTTTTGGTAATGGACAAATAATTCATGTATATAATCATATAACTTACCTGGTTAAATAATTCATGGACAAAAATAAATATCATTTAATGTTCATGTCATGTACATTGTATTGCCCATTTAGTCTGCTGCTCACTTGAGTTCTACATTTTTTTTTTTTTAAAAAAAAAAAAATTTAATTTCAAAATATCCAACACAAAGCGCAGACCTCTTCTCTATTTGGTGCCGACAACTAGTGCCGTCCATTTTCTGCTCCATGCTTCACCGTACAATATGTAGAGAGAAAGAGATGATTTATTTTAAATTTTTTAAAGATTTTATAAAAAATATAAAAACTTTTTATGAAAACTAATTATGTTGTCCACTAAAAAATATTATTTTGAACAAATATAAAGTTTTTTCAAAATCTGTCATAGTGGACATTTTAACAATTAAAATTTTTTTAATAAAAATTAAATTGCCAAAAAGTTATCTCAAATGACATATTTTGAAAACATTTTCTTTTACGAATTTGTTCAAAATGATGTTTTTTAATGGACAACCCAACTGCATTTCATAAATTTTTTTTTTAGATTTTTCATACAATTTTGATAAGTGAAAAAAGTGGAGTTTACAAATAAAATTAAGGGCCAAGCTATTGCCACCACATAAAATACTCTAAGCCCCCACTTAGTTTATATTTTTTAAGGTTTTATGAAAATATAAAAGGTTTTTATGAAAACTAATCATGTAACCTACTAGAAAACATCATTTTGGACAACTTTGTAAAATAATTTTTTTTCAAAATCTGTCATTCAAATAGAATTTTTTGCCATTTTTCATGGAAAATGTAATAAGATTGTAAATGACCAAAAAGTCCACTCAAAATGACAAATTTTGAAAAAACTTTATTCTACAAAGTTGTTTAGAATTATATTTTCTAATGGACAAAATGACTAGTTTTCGTAAAAACCCTTCATATTTTTCATAAAACCTTAACAAGTGTAAATTAATGGGGGGCTCAAAGTATTCTATGTGGTGGCAATAGCCTTGCTCTAAAATTAAAGGGTTGTAATAGCCACCCTCTTGGTACTTGGTACTTTGGTAGAATTGTGTTTCCCAGGCTCCCAACCCCCGGCGGTTGGGCTATGTTTTGTGGGCCAATATCATTTGGGCCAAATGGCTTCGACTAGCGTCCATTTGTAACCGAAAAGGAAAAAGAAAAAGTTAAGGCCATATTTGTTTGGTTAGAATGGAATGGAATTACATTTCAATTCATTTCAAACAATGTGTTTGGATGAGATAATTAAATGAGAATGGAATTAAATAATAGTAGTGGATTATAATAATATTCATTTTTCAATGCTTATTTCATTCTCCTTTCATTCCAGACTATTTTGAGTAAGGAATCAAATTTCATTCCCATTCATTCTATTCCAACCAAACAAACATGGCCTAAGAGAAGAGCAGAAAATGTACAAAAGAAAGAAGATTGAAGAAATACAAATAATAGCCACTTTGGGGCTAGTTTAATGGTGAAGGTAGGTGGGGTAAAAGGTAAGAGTATGATAGGTTAGGAGTTTGAACCCCTCCTATTGTACGAAAATGTACCCAAAAAAAAAAAGAAGAAGAATATTCCATGCACAACGCTACTAGTTTCAACCGTCATGTTCAAGTTCAAGTTCAAGTTCAAGCTCAAGTTCAAGTATTTCCTTCCAAAATTGTGGCAGATAACCATCAATTGATTAATACACATGTTTCTAGCTTGGTTCATACTTTCAATATGAAGCTTGAGTTAAGATGCAAAATTGACTGTTTAAATAGCATACCTAGTTGGGATTCTAGGCTCTCTTTGATGCTTCTACTCATTTTCAAAAAAGATAAAGAAAAAGGCATATGCATGGATGATGGATCCATCATGCATGTGCATCATATTTATGAGTTTTCTCAGCTACAAAATTTTTATTTATTTATTTTTCTGGTTAGAATGAGAGAAATAGACTACTTCCTAGTGTACAAACACGTCCAAATGGATTAGTCTAAAATGGAACACAACATTCGATTTGGATTAAGTCTGACCATTGACAAAGCTTTGTAAATAGGATACAGAGAAATATTTTTGTTGGGAAACTTTGATTAATGAACCATAGCTTTGCAAATGATTATATTTCTGTCTGGAAATCTATGATTAATGAACCAGTCTTTTGAATTAGAAACTAGACAAAGTGTCAAACCATGCATGACCTTCATAAAAATTTCAAATTTACTAATTTTCTCACGAATCAAACCATGTTACGTACATTATTCTTGCCACATATGGACTAGGTCAATCTCTAGGTATTCTAAATTCACTTACAATTAAACCAACAAAATTAGAACAATTAATCTAATGAAGCAATAACAGACTAACAGATACTCACTCTCCCATTGATTGTGCCTATTTTCAACCAATTCAACATGCCCCTCATTGATTAACCTCCCCTATGTTTTTTTGGAAAGATTTTTGCCAAGTAGATCATATAATTTTATTGAACTCTTTCGCGAGCGTATTTGGATTTCAAAATGCTTCTGAGCATCTTTCATAGAAACTAGTCAACATGAACCAAATTATTTTTTTGCCAAATTAAATGTACGGAACATTGAGACAATTATGAGATTTTAAGTTTTCTACAACCGAAGATAATATTAATTTCACCGGCTGCATCTGCTTGTTCCGGTCTCCAAAGCTTGCTTGGTATCTTCCAGTATCTCATTGATTTTTTTCAAAGAAATTTGACAACACACATAAATTAATCTTATGGTTAAAACACAAGCTTTATAGGAAAATAACAAAGCCCAGGATCACATATCTATCATGATGCATGACTAATGACACAAGCTATCTATTTAATTTCAATCGTCATGGATAATTTGTGAGGCTTAACCGTTTCAATAAAATTTACATTGGGCTGAAATTAAAAATTTTCATATATTTTGATTGAAAATCAAAGGCAAATCAGTTGGAAAGTTAGGATACCAAAACGGCTTCTCTGTGGTTGACAATTTATACAACGCTACTGTAGTACTTCACTCCACCATTTACTATGAACATTTTTTTTTTCCCTTTCAATATTAGAGTATCCGAATTTTCAGTTTGATTAATCTAGTAGAATATGGTAAAGTCTATTGATTAATAACCAGAGTAAACCCAATTGATTGCTAACCCCAAGAAGTTATTATGCCTATTATTTTAACCCCAGAAATTATGAAATATATAAGACAACCCACCAATCTGCAAAAGATTTGCAATTTTAATATTATGAAGTGGTAAGATTTGATTGCTGAATAAATGGTGACTAATAAATACGGAGTATGAGATAGACTCTGGATTTTCTTACTTGACCCTATGCTAACCAATGGTGCTACAAATTGTGACGACTTTAATTAATTGGGCTAATTAGTGGAACTTTCAGTGTTCAATTTGAATTAATAGAGCCTTTTAAGTTCTTCACTTTTCCTTTTTCTTTTGGATGTCAACAAGTAACAACAATTTGTCTCCACTTTTCTTAGGCCATGTTTGTTTAGCTGGAATGAAATGGATGGAATGAAACCTCATTCCAAACAGCATGTTCGGATGAGGTAATTTGAATGGGAATGGAATCAAACAATGTGTTTATAGAGCTATTTTGAATCACTTTTCATTCCATACTACTTTAAGCATAAAATCATATTGCATTTCCATCCATTTCATTCCAGCCAAACAAACATGGCCTTAGGAAAATGACCACATAGCAATTCAAGGTGGACGAGAAGTACTGTAGTCTAATAAATGAATTGGATTATTCCAAACTGGCCGAACCAGCCCTATTCCCACACAATATCATTATTTATTTATTCATTTTTTCTAGACACACTAATCTGGTTAGCGGGATGCTAAGGACCGTTCGATTGTCAACCGTGCCCTTGTGAATGCATGTGATACACGCACGTGGATTCCACATGAACGTCGACTATTGACTGTTGTGACTGTTCATAACATCCCTTATTTGATTTTGGGTTAATTACTTTTTAATACCTCTAACTTTGGGGTAGTTTCAATTTAGTTCTCAAACTTGACATTATCTCAATTTAGTGACAACTTTTAAGTTCTTATTTCAATGTGGGTCAAGGGGTAACTACCGTTAGTGTTTTGACAAAAAGCTCACATGGAGTGCACGTGATGCTGATGTGGAGCCTATGTGGCATCCATGTGTGCATTCCTGCCCCGTTATTGCTCACATAACCATCACGTGCTATTTTTCCATTTGCTTAAGGGAATTAACCCCCCAATTGCTTCCTCTTTCATTCCCGATTTCTCAAAGCGAAACCCTAGCTTCTACATAAGGCACATTTGTAGCACCATTGTAGCATGATTCAACCTTCCAAGAGGTGGAGGATCCTTGTGTTTGAGGATGAATGATGCACTCTTTACAGCTACCATGGAAGAAACAAGGAGCTTCTCAGTTCATCGAGTCATGGTGAAGAAGAATAAAAGAGAGAGAGAGAGAAAAAAATATGGAGTTTTCTAGGGTTTTGATTCAGATAGGAAGGAGAGAAGTTGAAACGATTGCATTTTAGAGAGAGAAAATAGAGTAAAAAGTGATTTTAAAAACACCCATGAACATAGAAAAATGCCCTAGATCACATGTTATAGTCAACTATAAGTATGTTATAGTCGACTATAACAAACAGAAGCTAGGCTTGTCTATGCTAGTCAGTTATAGTCGACTATAACAGTCAGAATCTAGACTTATTTGTGAGAACCTTAATTGCATTGGAGTATTAAAGAATTGAGAAACCAAGTTAAAGAATGACTTTGTGACAAGTATTAGTAGAAGTCAGGCATATAAGGCAAAAAAGAAAGCCCTTGAGATGATGCATGAGAAATACAATAAAAAGTTTAATTAAAAAAGTTTGGAACTACACTCATGAGTTGTTAAAGCGCAATAGGGGTAGCACTGTGAAGTTGTTAACTGGCACACCTTCAATCCCAAATGCAATTCTAGTGTTCTAAAAGTTGTATATCTGCATTGATGCTTGTAGAAGGGGTTTTATGACTTGTTGTAGGCAATGTTTTAAAACCCGGATCGTTCATCAAACCAGAAAAATCACTGGGTTAAGGGTCATCGGTTCAACCGTTGGGTCAAACCGGAATTAAACCGTGATGTCATAAATATGTTAATTATTAATAATTATAAATAATTGAAAAAATATCCATAAATATGAAGTTTAATAACCCATATTATATAAAATCTTCATATATATTAATAAATTATATTATGGAATTTCACATAAATTGTACACCATATTGATCCTCTCATAGTCCCACGGTCCCACCTACATAGATTGATTAAATATATATAAAACTACAGATGTTAGTCATCTGGAACTCACTCAAATAGTCATATACCTCACACAAACGACACTCACCCACATAGATTGAATAAAAAATTATAAAGAATTACAAATATCAATGGAGTTGTGTAGAGACAGAGACATACTCTGCATCCTATATACTCCACACGACCCTCTCACACCCAAATACTTTATGTATACACACAAACCACACAGCCTGAGACCACTCTCAAGTCACATCCCAACACAACTTACAAGTACAAAGAAGAACAATATCTTCAGTGGCGGTGAAGAAGCATATATAACTCACGAAGACTAAGAAAAAGAAGATAGAGAGCATTGCCACACAGCCTGCCTTCACCATTGATGCCGATTGAGAGAAAATATAGAAGAGAGAAAAGAAAGACATCTACTACTTGAAGAATGGAGAAGATGAAGAAGCTATATTCCCAGATTTATGGTTGAAATCTCTGCGAAACATAGAGACATGCTGAGAGAGAAGGGGAATTTGGGGCTTTCAAACAAAGTGAAAAAACTGGCCGGTTCTTCCAAACCGGTAACGGTTTAACTAGGTTACCGGTTCAACTGCCGATTCAAACGAATTTCATCAAATCTCATGGTTTTTCTCTTGAAACGGTCTTGAGGAATAACCAACCCGTTAACTCAACCGGTCGACGGATCAATCGGGCGGTCCGGTCTGGGTTTTAAAACCATGGTTGTAGGCCATTTATTAGTGTTGATGGATGTTTTTTAAAAAGGCCAACTGAGGGCCAGCTGTTAGCTGCAATTGGGAGGAATGGCAATGACTAAATGTTCCATGTTCCATTTACTGTTGTTGAATGAGAGACTAAACAATCACAGGAATGGTTTTTCAATTTACTACTGCATTGCCATAGTTATAGTTTAAGCTATTTTAAAATAGGGTTGGTTTGCATATACATTTAACCTTATAGTAAACTAGATTCTCCATGTAGGATTCTACAACCAAAAAATTAGCACCAGGGCCTGCACTATGTATTCCAAGAAGCTCATTTCAGAATTTCATAAGATGGTATGGTAGATTTATGACACCAAGGGGAACAAGTAACACCAAACGCAATGGTGAAGCAAGTGGCAACATGTTAAAGTCACAGCCATGAGTTGAAACAATTATAAAGCAATTGGCAGCAAATAGGAGTAATAGCACATTTTAATTATTAGTTGCCATGTGTTTTTAGGAATGGCAATGAATGGCAAAACTTGCCTCTTTTTTTTTTTTTGGGGGATTGTCTTCTTTTTGGACAACTGACTTCATTGGAAGGTTGATGCTGACTATGTAACTTAAATGTTTGGATGAATTGTTATTAACATCATAAAATATATCAGGGACATGTAGTTGGTGGTAAATTTTGTGGCATTTCATAGCCCTTTAAATTAAGTATATTTTGGGCATGTTTTGTAAGTAATGTTGAGTAAATGAGCCATTTTTGTTACAATATCTTTGCTACTTGAATATTATGCACAATTTCTGCTCAACTTCAAGTTATGGACTCCATTTGTTCCATATTATGTATGGGGTTTGCTTGATTATATATAATTGTATCAAATTATGGACTCCATTTGTTTCATAATTCAACCAACCATATTATGCATAAGATTTGCTTTGTATATAGTAAGGGAAAGTAAATGAAATGAAGTATAAGATTTAGTTATGAATCAGTGATCAAAGCCATTCTTCACTCAATTAATGACTATGGACTATTATAGTTAAATACAAAACCATTCTTCACTCGATCAATGACGTGGTGAGTGAAAGTTGTTCATAATTAATCGGTGTTTTAATTGACTATTGACTGTTATAGTCGACTACAAAGCATGGATTTATATTGTAACACCCGTAATTTTTAAATAGGGTATTAAGGGTTTAATCTATGGTCAACATGATTAACCCTATGATTTGTCGAAAGATTTCATGTGTGGGCAATGCATGTGTTTGATATTATAATGTTGGATATGTTTTTATGCTCATTTTTATGCATCGAGTATTTTAAGTGTGCATTTGGCCTTATCTGCAACTTAAGGGTTT
Source organism: Liquidambar formosana (assembly GCA_039720395.1). Lineage (NCBI taxonomy): Eukaryota > Viridiplantae > Streptophyta > Magnoliopsida > Saxifragales > Altingiaceae > Liquidambar > Liquidambar formosana. Next base: position 15,126,513 of record CM077834.1, on the reverse strand, counting down.
AACCTGCTGAAATTTAGCTAAGTGTTGGTGGAAAAATGAATTTTCAAAAAACTTCGTTTTTAAATATAATTTTTTGCGGTAATGGAAGTTTGCAATATTATAAGACATTGGTGATTTTATGGGATTTTATTAGTATGTTTGGATTGGTTTCCTCACATGTTTGTTTTAGGAAAATCTGTCGGGAGACGGATTTTGTACTAAAACTTGAAAATGAGATTTTGATATATTGGGAATTTGATTTTTCTGATATTTTATTTGGATTCAAATGGGGGGTTATTTGCTTATTTTACTTAAATGTTTTTAATGAAAATAAGGTAGTGGCCTGTACAGTAGGAGTTTGTACACAATTGCCTGAGTTATTAGGCATTTTCAACAGGAGACGATCGATCGTGCCTTGAGGACGATCGATCGTAGGTGCCCCAAAAACGTGATTTCACTTCTGTTAACCACGATCGATCGTGCCCTTAGACCACGATCGATCGTGCATCGCAGATTTTGCAAATTTTTTTAGAATGCGTCAAATGACGCATGTGCTCCTCACCCCTTTTAAAAACACCCATGACTTTGGAGACCAGATCTGGTCTTTTTGGGCATGTAGAGAGAGAAAGAGAAGGAGAGAAGGAGAAGAGGGGGTGGAGGTTCGACGGTGACTCGTCGGAGCACGGTGACCTCGGTCCGATGCTGGCAAGTTTAGATCTTGCATATTTTGGCCCGATCTATGCGCATATATTTGTGGATTTGGGTTTTCTCACTCTCTCACCTCACTTTAATGCTTGGGAATGCATTATTATGGTTGGATTCATCTCCTCCAACCTCTTGGGGGAGCTTGGAGCTTTCTCATGGTGACTTGAGCTTGGATTTCATGGGTTTTGACATGGATTTTCATCCCCATCAACTCATTTTGCATTTTAAAGGTATTTTCTCATATTTTAGAGTTACGGTTTGTAATTTAGTTTGGATCATCATCTCATTCTTTCATTTTTGGGTTGTTTATGTATATTGGAGAGTTTTGATGGTGATTTGGAGTTGAGACCTCCGTTACCATCATCATTCATAGCATTTAGGAACTAAAGCTTGGATTGGGAGATGACATGTGCATCCTAGGGCTTGGAGTTCATACCCACAACACTTAAGAATTCGTTTTCTACACATTTCATGGAGGTAGGTGCAATTTACATAGGTTTAAACTATGGACATGATAATATGGTATATATTATCATAGTATTTGGTATTCTTGGACTTAGAATATGAATATATAAATGATTTATGGAATAAATCTTTAAATGGAACTTTGGGTATTTGATAACATAAATTAGAATTATGCTTATTAATGAGCTTGGTTTATTTTATACATTCCATGGAATATAGGTGTATGGATTTTACGGCTAATTTCCCTATTTAATTGATGTTTTCGATTATGGTTTTAAGACTATAATCATAATGGGAATTTACGACGTTTATCATAATTCGGTATAATTATGAGGTTATCTAATTATGAGTTATATAGCATATTTTGGTAATGATTTGGTCAAAATCATTTTATAGTTTATTACATTGCCTGTTGGGTATAGTCATATATTAAATGGACTTAATGAATACTGGGTAAAAGTATTACATAAAAAGGGGTCATTGGAATTGGACTATTTGCAGTCAATGGGATTTTGCGGTGTTTTCCTTTCCTTTAGTCCCGGGTACTTTCCGGCTCCAGGTTGGAACCCTTGTGTTCCCAAATCAGAGGCTACTTTCCGGTTCCAGGTAGGAACCTTTGTGTTGTCCTTTTGGAGGTTGGGTTTAAATCCTCCGTTTCCGTGCGAAGACTCCTGCGGGAGTGGTCAGTAATTAATGGAATTAATGTAAATTAGACATGAGTCACATGCATTGGGCATTATGCATTATTTGTTTTAAGATATGGGTTATAACTTATTTTGGATTTGTAATATACTTGGTTAGTATATTTTGATTTAAATGATATAATTGGTTTTATTTATATCATTGCTTTAGTTTACTATGTTAAATTGTATCTACTGAGTCGTCGGACTCACGCCTATTGTTTTAAATGTTTTCAGATAATCAAGGGATTGGTTTTTGCTATCTTAGGCGGAAGATACTCTTAATGGAAATTTCATTATGTTTATTATTAATGTAAATTTTTCATTGGAAGGAATATGTATTAATTTGGTTTTCTTTTGGGCTAATGTAATTGTAATTAAATCAAAGTTGTAAATTTTAATTTTATGGTTGTATACGTGGAATGCGATGCATGGGATGATACCACTTTCATGGATGACAGGAAATTTTTATGTATGGATTTTTATAACAAGTTTTCATGATGGTATGTCCTATCTACGGATGGGTCATGTCCAAAAAAAGGGAAAATTTTTTTTAAATGGTTGAGGTTTTAATATGTGTTATCCACGTTTTATCAAAAGATTTATTAAAGAAAAATCTTGTTTTTATTATTATTAATCACGGCTTAATTAATTTGGGTCGTGACATATATCATTTGCTTCTGACTGTTATAATCGACTATAACTGACTAGCACAGACAAGCCTAGCTTCTGTCTGTTATAGTTGATTATAACATACTTATAGTCAACTATAACGTGCGATCTAGGGCCTTTTTCTGTGTTCATGGGTGTTTTCAAAATCACTTTTTACTCTATTTTCTCTTTCTAAAACTCAATCATTTCAACTTCTCTCCTCCCTATCTTGATCAAAACCCTAGAAAACTCCTTTTTTTTTCTCTCTCTCTTTCTCCTTTATTCTTCTTCACCATGACTCAGCAAACTGAGAAGGTCCTTGCTTCTTTCATGGCAGCTACAAAGAATGCATCATTCATCCTCAAACACAAGGATCCTCCTCCTCTTGGAAGCTTGAATCGTGCTACAGTGGTGTTGCAAATGTGCTTTATGCAAAAGCTAAGGTTTCACTTTAAGAAATCGGGAATGAAGGAGGAAGTAGTTGGGGGGTTAATTCCCTCAAGCATATGGAAAAATAGCACGTGATGGTCACGTGAGCAGTAACTGGGTAGGAATGCACACATGGATGCTACATAAGCTCCACATTAACATCACGTGCGCTCCATGTGAGCTTTCCGTAAAAAACACTAACGACCGTTACCCCTTGGCCCACATTGAAACAACAACTTAAAAGTTGTCACTAAATTAAGATAATGTCAAGTTTGTCGACTAAATTGAAACTACCCCCAAAGTTGAAGGCATTAAAAAGTAATTAACCCTTTGATTTTATTAAAAACCGACATAAAATGATCGGAATCTTTGAGGTTCACTCATTTTAAAGTCGGTATGAATATTCAAACATGCTAATAAACTAATCCCAATACATTGAAACACAGTTAAACAATCAATTTCATTTTAAAGTCGGTGATAAATTGAATCCAAGACCTACCCTTCTACTTCTTGAGATGCAACCACAAATTATTAGTCTACCTTTTTAAGGTTACAAAGTTACAATTACAAGATGATAAGAACTTATCAAACCATTAGGACAAAAAACTGGCCAAACGAGACATAAAACGGATCAACGATATCCCAAGTGGACCGGTTGTTAGGTTGGAAAACAGTTTAAGCCACTAATAGAGGTGTGCATGGGTCGGTTTGGAGTGGTTATGAGAGAAATTATTTACCAATCCGCTAAGAATGGTTTGCAAAATTTTCAACCCGTCACCAAACCGTTGGTCCTAAAAATCGGCGGATTGGTTGATTTCTTTTGAGGGTTTTAAACCAACGGTTTTGGTAGATTGGGCGTGTTGTATCATGTCCTTCATAACTTTTATGAGGATAGTGTGCTTTTATAATCTCTACAAAAATGATTTGTTAATTTCTTAGCAAAAATTTTTAGGGACAATCAATTTTTTTGTTTGGGTAAAAAGAAACAAATCCTTTAACATTTTATAATATCAAATCCCACAAAATAATTATAGATCAAAAAACAAGAAGTTCAAAAAAGTAAAATAATGACTTAGCATGTTTTTCTATAGAAAGTGTATATATATATATATATATATATATATATATATAATTAAAAACGGGTTGAATTGGTTTATTGGCGATTTGACAAAGTTTAATTAGGTAACCAAACCGAATCGTCAAATTTATTGGTTAATCCAACCAAGCCAATCCCCCAATTCTCTCAAACCGCTTGAGTCGGTGAGGAATAAAGCGGACTTTGCCGGATTGGACGGTTTTTTGCCCACCAAACGGACCGGAAGCAGCTTTAAAGTGACCTTTTACCTCGCCGCTCTCTCTCAATCTCTCTACAATTGTTCAGTGTTAGCCATGGAGGAATTCTCAGTTGATGATCCAACTCAGTTACTGGAAGCAGCTTCCGAATTCGCACATCATCTTGGTAATGTTTCATCAGAGTTCTCTCTCTCTCTCTATATATATGTATGTGGCTCTTTCCGTTCATCCTTTACTGTTCTAAATTTCAGGTGTTCAGACCGACGCTTCGGCGAAGGATTTCCTTGATCGTTTTCCTCTTCCTGTCATACTCAGGTACTCTCTCTCTCTCTCTCGCTCAGATAAATACATGTGTATACACATATGCGTGCTCACACACGTTTATATGATATTGGGATGAAGTTGAAGCTGAAACCAACGCCTTTTTCATGCACTAGGGTTTTGTTTATTATTCATTTCTGTTCTTTCTTCTTTATCCTTTGTCTTTTGATGTTGTTCCGATAGTTCCCGAATGTTCTTCTTAGGAAGAACAAATGAATGATTTAGCCGAAATTATATCCTGCAATTGTACTATATATATATATACAGAAATGATCCTATCAGCACGTGCTGATATAGGTTATATCAGCACGGCTACAAACCTACAATTGCTGATTACAAACCTACAATTCACTGATTACAAACTTACAATTGACTGACTACAAATGTACAAATGGACGGCTTTTAAATAGCTACAAACATCCCATTTCACTGACTACAAACCTATAATTGACTAACTACAATCACCCAGGCCCGATAATTGTCCATTTGTGGTCAATCAATTGTAAGTTTGTAATCAGTGAATTGTAGGTTTGTAATCAGCAATTGTAGGTTTGTAGCCGTGCTGATATAACCTATGTCAGCACGTGCTGATAGGATCATTTCATATATATATATATATATATATATATATATATATCTTTGGGGGTTTGGGGATTTCATAAAAGTAGGGAAATAGTTTTACAATTTTCATTAATTGGGAAAGTATAGGGTAGCCTTATCCACAAAAAAAAAAAAAAAAAAAGGAAAAAGAAAAATGTATGGGGTACAGGGAAGATATTTGAATATTTCTGTAATGGCTATTAAAGCCTCTGTAAAGTGTTGCACTGTTGTTTCTATCAGATTGAACTTTGAATTGTGTAATGGACTCAATTTATCTCTCCAAGTTTAGAGTGTGTTTGTGATGAGCAAGTAGATTATTTATTAATTTATTTATTTATTGGTTTCAATATGGAATGATTGTGTGACTTCCATGATTGTAGAAAAGTCACTGGGACTTTCGAGATTAGTTGTCATCTACCCCAGGGTTTGGAATCCCAAGCAACCTCTGTCATATTCATTCAGTCTAGACTAGGGTTGTAAAAATTGGACAACTCCACAAGCCAACTTCGAATTGGAAAAAAAAAAAAAACCAAAAAAATACTGGTCGTCCTTTTCAGGGTTTGGCATAAATAACTTTTCCATTACGTCCCAGCCTTATCATTGAAGAAAGAAAAACTGGAAGTCTGGAACCAAGTTTGCCAAAAAATACGAATAGTTTGTGAGGAGAATAGCTCCTCCAAGCCATGAACTTTTCATTCAAAGATAAACTACCCATATTGGCCAGAAAAAACTCAAAAGCACAGGCCAGATGCACCTCAAACCTCAATTGGTAAACAAATGCTCTCTACTTGCTTCATTTGAAGTCTTGCAGCAAATACAATTGGATGCCAGTTGAATACCTTTCAATTTCAGACACAAATCATTCTGCTCACCTCCAAGGGGAATTTCTCATATAAAATTTGAGATCTTTGTTCGAAATTTCCTTCTCCAAATTGGGAAGCCCAACTGGCCTTCATTCCCCTTCTTGTGATAATATCCCAAGTAGACTTTATCAACATTTTTTATTTTTATTTTTATTTTTATTACAGGTCTTGCACATGTCATCAGTGCTCTTTTGTTGGTTTCATTGAATGTAGAAACTCAATATTTTCATTATGCATCATAGATATCTTATTTGGGACCTACTGCTAAAGTTTTTGTCCAGAATGCCTTGTGTAAATTTATAACCTTTTCAAGGAGTAACTGAAAGTGGGTGAAGTTTTCCTACACCTTTCACTTTGAAGCGCCATTGCAAAAAGTTGGACTTGTTTTTTTAATGAATTTTTATTATTTTATTTTATTTTATTTCTCTATGTTAGATTATTGACATTGTTTCTGAAATTTAAGACATCTTCATCCAGGGTAGAATTTTGGTTGACTTCATTATTTTCATTTGTAGTGCTTTACAAACCAAAGCAGATGTACCTGGTTTGGAAAATACTCTGGTTGCTTGTCTGGAAAGGATATTTAAGACAAAATATGGTGCTGCTTTCATCCCACAGTATATGGTATGTTTACTTGCATGGATAACATGGTCGTATATATTTCTTGCATTATGCAATTTACTTCTTTATGTAGCACTACTGTAAAGCACAAGTCTATTGGCATTGGTTAACATTTAAATGCTCATATTTCTATAAAAAAAAATTGAGAATATTGTCACATCTTATTGGTATCTTGGCCCTTCTTTTTGTGAATAAAATTATTATTATCAAGAAGAAAAAAAAAAAAAAAAAAAAAAAAGAGAAAAAGAAAAAGAAAAGATAAAAATTGGTCATATCTTATCGGATTAGTTCAATAAATTTTACAATGAAATTAAATTCTTTTAAGGCATTTGTTTCAACAGAAAATATTTTGTAGACCTTTTTTTTTTTTGGGGGGGGGGTTAATTCTATTTTTGTTCAAGCCTTTATTAATGCCAATGGATATTATGTGTTGATGCATGGAATTAGTTTCTGGGTAAAATATTTCTCCATATCTAAATACCCTTTTATCAGGGAAAATTTTCTCTGGAAACCTGTCATAAAAAAGGGAGCCTAATGATCATTAGGATTCATGTTGATGGCCAAATATGAAGGCACAAATCTTTAATTTGTTTCTGTGGAAAATATCACATGAAGGATGACTAAATTTCTCATATATCAAAACGTGGAGGGACTAAATCTCTTATACTGGCTGTAAAGCTCTTTATGTAACATAAAATTACCTCATGAGAAGATGATGACCTGGCATGTGCAATATCATTATGGAGTGGATGTTATACAGTTTCTAAGTTCTAACTTACAAATTTAAGTTGCAGCTCTAGGATTGATTTGAAGAAGTAAGTACTTTTTGATTTGGCATATTTTTGAAATAGTTATTGCTCGTCTCTTGGTTGTTCTAGTTTTTGATGATTGTATATGCTTTCTCATGATTTAAAAACATCATGTCTTTGACTACGAATAGGTTAGTATTTGACAATGAATTAGTTAGTCTTGGTCTACATGTTCATTCCACTTTGAACAATCCACACTGTATATTCTTTCCATCCCTTAAATATCAAGACTTTGGCAATCAGAAGCAGTTAATTTCTTCATAAGCAGCAGAACTACAAGTTCACATTTTTCTTTGAACAATTCGAGCTATATATTTTTTGCATCACTTACACATCAAGACAATCACTATCAGAAGTTTATTTCTTGACATACTGAAGTAGTTTGTGTGTGCACGGCTGCACGCGTGTGTTTTGTATTTTCTCAGATTTAGATGGTTACATGCTATTCTTTCCCTTATGCTTTGTTTCATCTTTCCTGTTTCCACAGGCTTTCTTACAAGTTGGTCTGAGAGCAGATTCTCAAGCAGTCAGAGGTTTAGCTTGTAACACTGTATGTACATATAACTTATGCAGCCTTTTCTTTTACTATTTATTTGTTATTATTATTATTATTTTTTAAAAGTTGTCAAAGCTTCAGTTGCTGGAGCACAAGTATTTATTTAATGTTCAGGGATGTGTTAGTTCGTTTAATTATTGTTCAAATGTCCCTTTTACACGTGCCTGTTGTGGTTTTCTGCTAGGGTCCTAGTAACATGAAATTGTAATATTGTGTATTGTTTATTGTTTACTTTTGTGCCTTCTTATAGTATCTACACTGTTTTTAGGCCATTTTACCTCTTTTGTTTAAAATTCTCCTTTAGACATGCTGCAATTGTTTAATGATGCTGTGTTTGTTATCACTTACCTATTTAGTCTTGCAGTTTTGTTCCCTATTTAGTTCTTCTTACCTTCCTCGTTTACTTTCCATCTATGCTTTGCTTTGTCTCCATGCTACTATGAGATCTCTTATTGATGCTCCCACCATTCCCAACATTATTGCTGTTCTGTGGCTGTTTATAGGAAACAAACTTCATGGGTTTGATGTTTCATTTATTTACTTTTTATTATTATTGTTGTTGTTAGAGAGGAAATATATTTAATAAACAGAAGATCTGAGATATCTTGGAAAGGCAGCACCCCTAACATCATCACACATGATACTCCGAATCTTCCTAGGAAAGTAGGATTCCCAACAAATTCTGTCCTCAACATCATGACCTAAATCAGTTGACTCTTACGTCACAACAATTGTGTGCAGGTTTCTTCTCTTTTGGAGAGTATTGGTGAAAATACTATTTCCACTGCGCAGCTAGTCAATGAATATGATCTGTATCCACTTTTGCTTGATTGCCTCATTAATGGGTAAGCTATCAAATTATTTGAACATTTGGCCTTTTCTATTATTGCTTGTTATATATTTGCTCATTTGTTATAAAATGCTTTTTTCCTTTCATTTAATTCTTTTGTTTTTTTTTTTTTAATAAACTAAGGTGAAAGAGAACAGAAATATATGGTATGTGATAAGGAGAAACTGGAAAGAATGAGTTATTATCCAGATATATAGACCAGAGCACTCAATTTGGTCATGAGGCACCCTCTTTCTTTGGGTATTTTTTTTATTTTTTTTTATTTTTTTATATTCAGTTGCATAAATTGACCATCAAATTTGAGAGATTGCCCTGCCCTAATTTCTTCATATGGTAGTTTAAAAGGGAAAAAAATCCACTGCCTTTGTGATCTTTTTTTGGGGTAATCATTTATATTATACACTTGATGTGTAAGTGTGTAACATCTCTGTGCATTATGTTGCAAGATTGTGTGTCTTTTGTGCTACAAGGAGATTTTATGTGTGTGGATTACACACGCGAGGCATCTAATATTGTGTTGGAAGCCAAACTCCTGTCAAAGTCCTGGTTACACTAGACACCTTATTTTCATTGTTTCTTTTTCTTTCCTTCTGTGAGTTCTATGTAATATGTTCCTTTTTAGTGCCTTTTTTTGGGTTCTTTTTCTTTCTTTTTTTCTTAGATGTGGGATCTGGTGGTTGAAAAAGTTGAAAGGAGGTTAAGTGGTTGGAAGAAAGGTTTTCTCTCTAAAGGGGGGGCAAATTGACTTCGATTAAAAGCACTCTTTCTAGCATTCCCACGTATTTCATCTCCGTTTTTAAGATTCCATCTTTAGTGAGTTCTAAAATTGAGAAGCTTCAAAGAGATTTCCTTTGGAATGGTATAGGAGGAGAAGTAAGTTCCGTCTTGTGGATTGGGCTACTATTTGCTTACCAAAGATAGAAGGTGGGATTGAGGATTAAGTCTGTCAATTGTATGAATCAAGCTCTCCTTGGAAAATGGATTTGGAGATTTGGCAAGGCAGAACAAAGTCTTTGGAGAGATGTGATTTTATGGAAATATGGTATTTCAAGTGAAGGGTGGTGTGGACTAAAGAGGTAGAAGCTCACAGGGGTTGGGTCTTTGGAAGGCTATCATGCAAGATTTTGATGAATTTGTGAAAGAAATAAATTTTAAAATTGGGGATGGTGGAAAAATTAGGTTTTGGAAAGATTCTTGGTATAAGGATTCCCTTCTCATGGCCGATTTTCCCAATCTCTACAACATTGCAACTAACAAAGATGCCTTGGTGAAAGACTATAATGTGGATGTCAATGGTTTAGTCACTTGGAACATCACTTTTATTAGACAATGATCGGGAGTTGGAGGAAGTCTTTATTTCTTTCAACATCTTTATGATAGCAAGATTTCTTTGGGAGGGAATGAATCTTTGGTATGGCGTAAGGATGCTAAAGGGTTATTCTTGGTGAAATCTTACTACAATTCTTTGATTCATAGTGAACCTAGTTTCATTCCGGCTAAGAGGATTTGGATTGCGTCGGTCCCTTCCAAAGTCGCATTCTTCTCTTGGTTGGTTAGTAGAGACAAGTGTTTGACTTTGGATCACTTGGAAAAAAAAAGGTGGTTTTGGCTAATAGATGCATTCTTTGCAAGAAAGCGGAATAAATGGTTAGTCATCTTTTTATACATTGTGATGTGGTGTGGAGTCTTTGGCTTCTCACTTTTAATCTCTTTGGTATTATGTGGGTCTTGCCCTCTAATACTCACAATCTTCTTTCAGAGTGGAGGTCCAAAGCAGTGAGAAATAAGAAAGGATAGTTTGGGATATTGTCCCACACGCTCTCTTTTGGTGTATTTGGAAGGAAAGGAATTCTAGAACTTTTGAAGAGAAAGCCAAGTCTATCATTGAGCTCAAGTCTAATTTCATTAAGATTCTTTTTTAGTGGTTCATTGGTTATACCAACGACCACAATATGTCTTTTGTTTCTTTTATAGATTCTCCTTTGCTTTAGTTTTATTTTGGCTTGCTCCTGTATATGTCTTATGTATTTGGGCTCACCCCCTCTTTTGCTTCTAATACAATATTTACTTCATCAAAAAAACAGAAAAAAAAAAAAAAAGAAAAAAAGAAGAAGAGAAATCTGCATCTGGTTTTCTAATCCAGAAGCTAGATGAGGAAGTTAGCTTGAAATGGGTTTCGGCCTTTTGGGGAAATTATGAGGCTTGTGTATGGGTACAAATTATGGTATGAAAAGAAGAAAGTGCACAAAGTACAGCTGAATTTGCTGCAGAGGCTTGGTGTGGACTCAGAATTTCCACATTACTTGAAAGTTTAGATGCTCTCTCTCTCTCTCTCTCTCTCACACACACACACACAGCACACACACACCCCTCTAGGAATGGCCGATTGAAAGAGACTACTTTGAAGACGAAAAACAATATTTAATGATGTTGAACATCATCTTAGAGGAGGATTGATTGAGAAAATTGAATAACCTTGAGAAGTGTAGCTTATAGTAAGAGCTTATGGGTCTTCTATTAATTTGTTTGGCATGCATGTATAAGGAAAAATAATGTTTTTGTTGGTATAAATTGTGATAACGCGCACAGTTTGTTAAATATTGTTGTTTAAAAATAACAAGGGAAAGGTGGTTTATAGTTGAGGGTTCACTTATGTAAATGCAGCATTTACCTTTATGGACTATATTTTCACGAGTGTTGTGTGGTGGCGAAGATTTTTGGAGAATTTTTTGAACATGGAAATTTGAACAAAGCTTATGTGCTACTTTTATTTCGCTAATTCCCATTAGCCTTGTCGGAAGTATATATAATCTTCTATTGAGGATTTGACTATATATTCTCAAGCTTATATGCTACAATTATATTTTTACATCTACAATTGGTCTAAATCCCAAGAAAGGGGACACTGCCATAGACCCATTTGAAAGTGCAATCAATTTGAGTTCACTTGCCTACTAGAGGCTTAGACTACTATTTATAGTATTTGAAGGGATTAAATACCAGGACTGCACTGTGGCAATGCTGATGTTTAGCCCCTTTGGCAATTTATTGAGGCACAGTGTTGACTATCTCCTCTTATAAGACTACCCTAGCTTTTTTTTAAACTTCATGTTTTTTCATGCTGGGTGCTTGGAAGTGTAATAATGTAATATGCTTAAAAATGCCTAGTAGTGTTTTTTAAATCATTATTTGTATCTCTTCATTCTACTTCTTGTATGTAAGTTATTACTTCAATTATGTTTATCTGAATTGCATTAGTATTTGCTATTATTATTGATGTAATTTTGATTAGCTAATCAATTAATTAATTAATTAATTTTGTGTTTCTGTTTGTTCTCTAGCAATGAGCAAGTATCAACTGCATCAATGGATGCAATTAAGAATTTGGCTTGCTCTCCAGAAGGCATGGTAAGGACTTGTCTATAACTGGTCCACTTCATGAGGTCAAATCTTCTTATATGTCGCAGAGAACTGACAATGTTATATACTCTTCTACTGAAACTATCAGTTCCATTTTGTTTTGCAATTTTTTTGTAGGCCATCATCTTTCCTGCTAATAGCGATGAAGCTACACACCTCAGAAGTTTAGCAGCCCGATGTTCATCATTGGTATGAAGTGAATAGCTTGTGATTATGATTTATTTCTTTTATGGATTGTAGGCGGCACAAAGTGAATATTTTATGTGTAGCAACATCATGGCCATGTTAGATTTTAAAAATAACTTTTTAAAAGAACTTCAGTGAGCTATTGTGGTCATGGTTATTTTTGTCATCTATTTAAAAGAACTTCAAATTCTACTGTTTTGGAAAAATTTAAAAATACTTCAATGAACTATGCTGGGTCATGGTAATTTTTTTCGCTTATAAATATTGATTATATTTTGGAAAAATTTAAAAGTAGTCCTTCTTACCTATCAAACTGTTTCAGGGACGAGTCCGGATTTTGGCTTTGATCGTGAAGCTATTCTCTATTTCTACATCTGTTGCGTCAGTAATTTTCAACTCAAATCTACTCAGTTTATTCGAGGCAGAAGTCAGCAATACAAATGATATGCTTGTTACTTTAAATGTTTTGGAGCTCTTGTATGAGGTTAGAAATTTATAGCTTATATATTTTATGATTCTTTCTTGTATGAGGTTAGACATTTCTAGCTTACATTTCTTATGATTCTCTGTCTCTCTCACACCTCCCCCCCCCCCCCCCCCACCCACACACATACTCTTAATAATTGCATTAAAAAAAAAAATTATGCATCTACTCTGATTTATAGTATTATTGAGTAACAAAACCATTTGTCTTATTTCTGAATTAATTTCGCACTTTGCTTGCTTGATTAAATGTTCTCTAAGGTGATGTCCCCATTTAATATTATGAAGATCTCAAGATCTGATGTGCAACAAGAAACCATATGTTAACACTTGAAATGAGACAGAAAGCATGGAAGCGTGCTTTATGTCCTAATACTACCATTCAGGTTAAATTGAACAGAACAAAAAGCTAGTAGTCAAATAGGTGTGCTTGCACACTCGAGAGTCAAAATATGAAAAATAGTTTTATGTCACATTGCAACAGGCTTATCAAAGCATAATTATACACGAGTAATGTCTTTAAAGTTGGAAGTCTAAGGCAGGGTCTTTAACCCCCTTACAAGGCGATGTCTAAGCTTCAAAACATGAGGCATCCTTTCAATTTTATATGTGCTTTGCTTTTAATTTTCTTTTTGTATTTTAAAATTTTGAAAATACTCTTTTAACACACACACACACACACACACACACATATATATATATAATGGGGACCTCAATCAATAATATTCCATGTTACTTATTATTATTTTTTGATAAGGTAATAATTTATTACTAAAAAAAAGTGCAAAGCACGTACACAGGAATTTCTGGAATTGATAGTGATGCTTGTAATTTCTGCTACTTTCCTCTTTATTGAAGTTATCCTTGGAAGGATCTATATCTGGCATCTTGACACTTAAAATCATAAATCAGTTTATGATTTTATCCTTGTGCACAATATTATTGGTGCCAAAATGGTGGGAGTTATGAACTTTCTGTTATATATGTTATTTTATAATTTACAAAAAAGAATAAGTGAAATGTCACTGCCTTTAAAGGCGATCACTTCTAAGGTTCTAATTGAATGCTTTTTGAAAGTTTGCCATTTTCTGTTTATCTGTATTGTTTCCTTTAATCACCTAAGATATGTTAATTTGTTAATGTTAAATGTGTTCAATGGATGAAGTTGGCAGAAATCCAACATGGTACAGAGTTCTTGTCAAGGACCACACTTCTTCATCTACTTAGTTCAATAATCAGGTGCCTTTTTGACATATGATTTGCCTTTTCATTTTGTCCTTTTTTCTCTCCCCTGCAAGCTTTATTTTATTTTTATTTTTTTCCTTTTAAATTTTTATAGCAATACATCAGTGGGGTCAATTTTAAGATGTAGAGCAATGATGATAAGTGGGAGGCTATTGTGCAAGGAGAATGTTTTCATGTTCATTGATGAATCTAGTAAGACCTATACTTAACTCCCAAAGTTCTCGTGTTGTTGAAAGTTATTTCTTAATAGATGTTTCAAGATTCTGTTTACTGAAACTCTTAGTTTAATAGGGGTGTGTAAAGGTATGGATTAAACTAGTTATCCTCATTTTTGTTTGCCTGCATATTAAATATACTGTAGCCTAGTGACCTTATCAAAAAAAAAATATACTGTAGCCTAGTGAACACTTATTTGTTACTGATGCAGCGCTGACATGCATCAGCCTTTTCATGACATTGCCCATGGCTATTCTAGCTCCCATGACGACCTTAGAACACATCTTTAAATAGTCAATGCCCACCCCTAAGGTTCATCCATCAGGGCTCAGTTAGTGTGACACCCAAAACCAGGGGTTCCAAACTCACCATCAATAATCACCATCAATACACCTCCCTTGCCTGCACATGCGAATTCAGTCACTAGGCCTTTAACAGGTCAAATATCAACACTACTTGAGCAGTTGACTGCCGGTCTTTCTTAGCTACATATCCTACTATTTTCTGTTGCTTTTAACTTTATGACTTAAATCTTAAGACTGAAAATTGCCCAAACAAACTAAAAGCAGTCCCAAATTGCCTATCGTAGTGGCCCACTGTTGTTTCAGAATAATCACCATAGGCACATTGCTACCATGATGCATGCCTCCATGCATACTGTTGTGCGGTTGTGCCAACTGCCATGGTACTTGGGCATTTGATGTGACGAAAAGGCATGGATCTGCTGTCTGGTTGCTGTAATTGGTGTAAACTTAGCAATAAAATAACATGAAAAAAAAAAAAAAAAAAAAAAAAAAGAAGAAGAAGAAAGAGATTGAAGTACAATCGAAGTCGTAACACATATAAGTGAGATTTTGGCGTTTAGTCTCTGATACCAATTAACATAGTCAGGAGGGAGTGCAATATGACCAAATCATTCTTCAGTCTGTTTCTCAATGATGGCCTGGATGGCTCACTTGGTAATTTAGTTGGTTTTGAACCAGTGTACATTAAGTACCCTAATTTCCATGAATTTGCATGATAAGGCTTCATTAAGTGAGAAAAAGTACCTGGGAACTCAGGATACCAGAAAGTGAACCTAGTTAGGAACTTAGGATCATGGTGTTTAATTATATTATTTTTAAAAATTATGTAACTGTTTTATAATTAGGTCAAAAGTCCTTTTTGTGTGTGTAACCAACTGATTTTGCTTCTGGATTTTAGGTGTTAAAACTGTTATTTTAGCTACTGATGGAAGGCTTGGATCATTGGAAAGTCTAGATACAGATGAATGTGAGTCTGCACTCGAGGCATTGGGTCAAATAGGGTCATGTAAGTATTCCATTGACTGCTGTGTGCTACAATATTCACATCCCATATAATGTCCTTTTGTTTCAGACCCTGTTCACTTTGATAATAAATTTATGTTTATTCATTACCAAAAAAAGAAGTTTTTTTGTATTGTTCTTCGTAGTTTGTTAAGTGTTGATAATTTTATTATACCTACACTAGCTCTCATTGAGAAATGGATCTAAGGTGGGTAAGGCCTGATTTAGGCTTGAGATTCCATTATCAAAAGGGATAATATGTGACCCAATCCATGCCAATAGGGGCAGGGGCTGTACGGTGGGGACGGGTTGCCTGCTTAAATATTAACCTAAATCAAAGATGTAAAGTTTGGGAGCCTCATATTTGTATTAAGCATGCATATTAAAATAATATAAAAATACATAGAAGTAAAGTGACGTAATAAAATGAGGTAGAACCCGTACTCTCTCTAGGCTCAACTTGGGTTTAAACTTCCCATTTCAACTTCATTACATAAAAGTATAGCACCCAAATCTCTTGATAGGGACAAAATATGCCAGGTCACCCTATAACCTGCATCTTTTTCTGTTGATACTTCCATTTATTTTAATATTTTTCATATTTTATGTCAAATTGTCCAAATCGGTTGGTTCATTGGTTCATCCAAAGAACCAACCGATTTGGTTCATTGGTTCGTTGGTTCATTGGTTCATTGGTCCATCCAATGAACCAAATCTAAGAATTAGGTTGTACCATTGTAGTTATATGAGGGAGATATGTAAATCTTAAGGGAAGAGGTGTTATTTGCAAAGCTTGCTAGACAAGTTCAAGGGAATATTGAATTTTTTATTTTTCTTTCTTAACAAAGTACACCATTGCCATATCATTGATACTACTACTGTGGCCCTGTTAGTTTTATCACCTCTGCCCACCATGTATATTGTCTACCATGACCATCATTATTATATCACCATTTTCAAGACATTCCATCATTATCAACCACCATCACCACCATCATTATACCACCATTTTCAAGGTATTTTTATCGCTATTAAATGCTACCGCCATTGCATTTCTGCCACTGCTACTACTTCCACCGGCCACCACCACTGTCATTATATTACCATTTTCAATACATGTTCATCCCCATAGCCACCTTTGTTTTCACCGCCACCCCCACACACCATCGCTCTTGTGGCCACAATCTCACCACCATTGTCATGTTGCCATTTTCAAAACATTCCATTATCATTGATTCATTACCAACATTGCCATTGCCACCACCCCATCACCATTATTGTATCATCATTTTAATACCTTCCAATCCGATCATCACCGTCGCCACTCTCTCTTCGCCACCACCACTGCCATTGATAATGCCTCTACTATCAAAACTGTCACCATTAACCCAATGCCAGGTACAATAAATTGTGACTGCTTCCGCCATCATAGGCATGCTTACGATGTCACTTTCAACATCCATCCCAACCACCACTACCGTCACCACCAACCTCTCATCACTAAAATTTCAAATTAAATGTTATTTCAGTATTGAATAATTCCAAATCCTAGAAGATTTGGAATTCTATAACTCATCCAAATTCAATTTCATGATCCAAATACGTCCTAAGAGTATTTTGTCCAGATGTGGAGAGGGAATTTTATGCAGTTAACTCTTTACATCTGAGTAGTTGAGGTCCTTCCTCACTGGTTAAAGTTTTGTGTCTAGTCTTCCCTAATTGAGAGCCTTTTAGGCTGATCAACCTTAGCGTGCCAAATATTATGTTTCTTTTGAAATATATTCATCTGCTGTCTATCGTAGTGTGCAGCTGCAACAGTTGCTTTAAGCTTCAAAAGTGCAATTGTCCATGTTGTTAAGAATTAATTCTTTTGAAGTAACTCCAATATCTCGACAAAGTTATTTTGTATGTTTTTGTGTTTTCTATTAATTAGAGTCACAAACAGCTAAAAATTTAAAGAAAATTGTGCCTGATAACATTAAAACTTTGATGCTTGATGAGAAAATTGTCAAACACGAGAGGCTTCATTACTATACCATTTAAATTATATAGTTACACAGTTGGTATAAATATTAGAAAGTTTATTTGCACTTACTGTGCTACAATTTTAAGAGTTCCCTTCTATATTTTATTACATCTGTGACAGACTGACAGCTATGCACACATTGCCCTCAACATTCTTCCAACGAGAGTTCATAAGATGACTGACTAATTAATTGCCTAAGTTTCATTTTGTCTATGTTAGCCTGTTAGGGTACCTCTTTTTGGAGGATTCCTTGTCCTCATAGCTCTATATTCTTTCTTATATTAATAATATCTTATTCTTATACAAAGAAAAAAGGGGATAAGGAACTAATAGTTTACGTAACAATTTACAGATTGTTTCTATTCTCTTCCCCCCCCCCCCCCCCCTCCCCCCCTCTTTCTAAAACATCTTTTCATAGATACCTTGAATATTTTATTTTATTTTTATAACAGTGGAACCATCCCACAGCAGGCCCTTTGGACCCACCCATGGAACCTAAACCCCCAGGAGACTAGCGTAGCAACCCACCGCCACAGCCCCCCACTTAAATCTCATAGATACCTTGAAATTTTTAATTCATTAATAATGTCTTCCACTTCCACTTACAATGTGCTTGCTTTGTTTCAAAGCATTTTCCTGTTATTTTGGAAAATCGTTTATTTCTACTGTTTAATTATGCTTTTAGCAATCCAAGGAGCTGCATTGCTATTCTCAAGTTCACCACCTCCTGCAAGACATGTTATTGATGCTGCTTTTGATCGGCAAGGACATGGTAAACAGCTGGTGAGTACATTGGTGCCCTGTACTTTTTCTTTCTATTCATTTAGTCAGGCCTTGTTTATATTTATTTATTGATATGTCGCTTAATATGTTTAAGCTCATCCAATGAGTGTAAATTATGGGAGTTTCTTTAAAATAAAGAAAAAATTCTTAAGATAAGTATAGTAGAAAGGAGTTTTAGTAAAATAGGAAGCAAAAATCAGGTACTATTTAAGATTGATGACCAAAAGATATTGAAGAATGACCATTTTCATATCTTACTGTTGAATTGTTGATCATTTATTGGGAAGGGGTGGGGGGTAGAAGTGGGTTTTATCCCTATAAAATTAGATTGAGTGATGAATTTTTGAAGTTACTGAGTTTGTGTGATTGATGCATGCTGGAAAAATTGAAAGAAAAATTTATTAATAGATATTAGAGCAATTGTACTTAATGGTACAAAATGCTAGGCTGTTAAGAAACAGGCATTTATTTAACAAGTGTTAGTTGAAATGGACTTATTGAGAAGTTTTGAGGAACTAGAATTATAGCCTTTTTTGGTGTCATTTCCTGTTTCCATTCTGAAATCCAATTGAAAAAATTCGATGATTCGGTCCTATCCCTAGTGTTTAGTGTTGAAGTAGCTTCTACTGTTATAACTACTGGCCTACTGCTGTACTTCGATTGTCAGTCTAGCAACAATCCCAGGATTCTGCTAGATATTGCTAGATCTGTCATTGTCTGATCCACTTGATTGATTCGATGCTCTGGTAGTTTGTTACATAGATCTGTTTTGGTTCTAGTCTTGCAAGCTGCAGAGCCCTCAGGGAATGACGGAAGAACCTTGTATGATAACACACACGAACACACAATTTGGAGCAAAATCAGTTTGGTGACAAGTAGGTTGTGCTCTGTTGAACAATTTCAGAGTGATCGGAAATAATGAGTTGTTACTTTTCTGGTTTTGATTTGAAGAAGAGGGAGAATACCCACCCCTCGCAACAACATTCTTGTTTCAGCTTTGTTTTCTTCTCTATGCCTTCAATAGGTTTCACTGTTATTCACACCCACCCTTTTCTTGGGTGTGAAATTTGTGACTCAATAGGTTTTGTTTGTTTGGGAAAAAAGGGGAAAACAGAAATTGATAATAATGAATGTATCTGAAATAAGGATGTTAAAATGGATGAGTGGCAATACCAGGAAAGATAGAATAAGAAATGAAATGCATCCATAAGAAGGTAGAGGCAGAACCAATTAGGACTAGATTAGGTAACATCATCTAACATGGTTTGGTCACATGTAACGAAGACCTATGAATGAATATGTATTGGAGGAGTGAATTTGATTCAAGGAGAAGACACCAAAAGAGCAAGAGGAATGCCAAAAAGAACATGGTTAGAGCTGATGATAAATGTGGTTAAAGGTAGTGAAAAAGGACATGATTGCCAAGGATTGCAATGGAATATATGGCTCTAGACAAAGCTGATGGCGAAAAATGGCGAAAAAGGACTTGTGTAGTCCAAGTAGTTGGGATTAAGTTCTGTTGAGTTGAGAATAATAATGATAATGAGTGGCTATTTCGCAGGACCGTATGGACTGTTGACCAACCGAGGGCTTGTTTTTTGGTTGAAGTATTTTTTTTCTTTGTGATTTTAGTGTTTGAAACTTATTCAAGCCCATACCTTATGCAAGTTACATGTATAGGGCCTGTTTCTTTTGTTTTGTAGTCAAACAGAGTTGCACTTGTGCCTAGGTAGGCCCTTGTCATCATTTTGCAATCTCATGGAGCTTCTCTTTAAGAGGAGCAATGCTCATGGGGGATAGCAATTCTTTTATTTGACCCAGGCTCCTGTGGCCTGTTTTACCCTTATGTAATGTGTCCAACTATTGGAATGTGATAGGGCTGTGTAGCCTTGTCTGTGGGGGTTTTGCAGTTCTCATAAATTGTGACCTACCATAGTTTGTTGCTTGGTTGAAGTGTTTGTGAAAATTTAGTGTTTGAGGCCAGAATAAGCTCAAACTTGTTGTAAGTTACTTGTCTGGGTCCATTTCTTTCTTTCTGTTGTCAAAGTCACGCAAAAAAATGTATCAACGCTGTATGGGTTGACAAATTGTTGCAAGTCATCCTTTATCATGAACATTCAGCAAAATACAAGTAAATGCCATATCAGCAAAATACTAGTAAATGCCATATCCCTCATTCTCTTGTTCTGTTCTGATGCATTTTCCTAATTGGCAAACACAGCCTGCATTGCATGCTCTTGGATACATCTCAGGAGAAGCACGATCTGAAAACAACAGGATACTGAATGGTGATGCAGAAGAAAGCCTTCGACGATTGATCTATGAAACAGCATCCAAGAGTTCGAGGCTGACACCTTCAGTTAGTAGTTTCTTTTTTGTCTCATTATCTTTATTCTGGCACTTGTTTCATTGCCGGTAGGTTGGTAACTTTGGTCTCTCTTTTCTTGCTCTGGAAGAGCCTTTGGTTGATTTTACTCTTCTAATTCAAATTAAGTAAACATATAAATAAATAAAGTTGAAGCATGCAGCAACAAACCTTTAGATTTTACTCTCTAGGGGTGCTGGTTTTGTTTAATGTTTTATATTATGTTTTCACATAAATGGAACTAGTGGTTTTATCATTTGGACTTTGGAGTTCTTATTTTCCAAATTTTATGTGGATACATCGTACACACGTGTTTATTTGGATTCCTTGCCAATATTTGCTTGCCCATATCATTTAAACTGTTGAGAATTCTTACCCAAGTTGTTGCATTGAGCAGGGTCTTTTTCTATCAGTTCTGCAACAGGATTCAGAAATTCGTCCTAGCGGTGAGAATTTTATTTGCAGAACTTACAATTTTTAATTTTACTTGGTGGATCTGTATCTCTATGAATTATTAGAAAGCTAATGCATAAGAATGTTTTCCTTTTACGAGTAATTTGTTCAAGTGGCTCCAGTCCCAGTAACCATTGCACAAATCACTACAAGATCAGCTCCTTTAGGAGAATATTATAGTTTATCTCTCACAGAGTTTTTCCCATTGTACAGACCCATCTTATAGTTTGTCTTACTGGGAATTTCTCCCATTTATATAATATTATTCTCTCAAAAGGATGAAGTTTTACTTTGAATTCATTGTTTTTCTCTTCGTAGGTAATTCTTCTTTATGGTTCCCTTTTTGAGCACAAAACCCCGGCATTTTTTTAAAAAAAATGAATGCCAACAAGTTAAAATTTAACTAGGAGGAATTCGTGGATTTTTTTTTTTTTAATGCTCCATTTGTTGCCAAGAAAACAAGGGAAACGCATGAATATTTGGAATCTTATTGCAGCCATTTCACTGCAAATTGTTTCAGTCTTCCATTGGTTTTTTTCCCTTTCCTTGTGTTCACCGGAATCAACCAGAGCGTAAAGCCCTGCCAGTTCCTTGGGGTGGGTAATCATGGTAGAAGCTCCTATTTTAAGATTTCAGCTTGTGAGAAAAATACTTCTCAAAGGTCATATTTTCCATCATATTAGCAGAAACCAGGAAATATTTGAAGAAAGAAGGAGAAAAAATCATTTCGGTATTTTCTTTTTCTCCTGCATAAATCGAAGGACATATACTAAGGCCTTGTTTTTTATCTTATTTTTTTATTTGAAGCATATCTGATTTGTTGATGTAGGCCACCATACTTGTTAGCATTTGTAGCAAAACTTGTTGCTTTTACCTTGCTGCAACCATGCAAAGAAAAATATTTCATCATATTCTCCTTCAACATGAACAGAGTGTAAAGGAACCTATCAAGATGGACAATTCTATGTTTAAATATAAAAGTTGAAGTAGGGAGCACTTTGACCTGCCAACCAAACTAACTGTACCTCCGCAAGTTCATTTACTAAAGAAACGTAATGTTCCATTCCTAATTTCTCAGGGTTATAGATTGCTAACCGGGTTGGTGGCTCGGCCATGGTGCCTCATGGAGATCTGTTCGAAACAAGAGATAATAAATATAGTGACAGATGCACATTCTGAAACCTCAAAAATTGGTTTGTTTTCTTCTCACAATATTCATTGTCATTGTCATAATAATTAACTTGTATGGATTAACATGTCTATGTCTGCATGTGATCGCCATTCTCATAGGTTGATATACTGTTGGTGTTTCTTGATGACTTTCCAAAAATATGAAATAAACATAATTAGTAAAAGACTTTCCTGTTGAATGCTGATTTGGGCATCTTCTTAACATAATAGGACACCCCTTCCAAAATAAATAATGTTAAACGACCCCCTTTGCTGAAAGTATCATTTGGCATTTTAATATATGATAATTCTGTATCTCAGTGCTCCATTTGGGAGGGCTTCCCCCTACAAAATTGACTAATTTATTTTGAAAACAAAAGCAGGAGTCCTATAAAAGAAAAACACAAGTGTTCACCCCAAGGCTCATATACATTGTTGCCCTGTTTCCCTCGTAGCATAAGCTTTGGGTTAAGAGTAGTCCAACAACATGGTATCAGACCTCTCTGGTTTCCAGGAAGTTTTCAGTTACAAGTCTTTTTCACCTACGTTTGTTTGTTCCCCCATCAGTTTATTAGTTTGTTGGTTGCCTGTCTATTTGTCTCTTCACATGAGGGAGGAGGCCACTCATGAGTAGGGTTGTTAACCTAATATACATTGTTGGCCCATTCCCAATAGCTTAAGCTTTTGGGGTTAATTGGCAGTGAACTAAGAATGAAGCAAAGACAGATTGTTGAACTTTAAACTATTGGGAAGAGTCCAGACACTAAAGTGTACAGAATTTGAATTAGGAGAGAAATGTTGAGATTGCGGGAACCACTTACTGTAGGATACAAAGAGAAGGAATTCATGTTAATTATATCATTTTGTTGTGTTAGTCTAGTGAGCTTGGTGGGTGTTTTTTTTTTTTTTTTTTTTTTTTTTTGGGGGGGGGGGGGGGGGGGGGGTGCTGGGTGTGAAGAATACATGGTAATTTCCATGCCACACACCAATTTACATTGAATTTCAGAATCTTTATTTCTCTTCAGAAACCATTCATCTCACTAATTACAATTTCATTAAAATGGCAGCTGATGCAAGACAGAAATGCCGTATGCTGGCAATATGTCTATCTCAATATACTATGGATTGACTTGATAAAAATAATAAATATACTGTATACGCTTTTGCTGAAATGAATGTACAAATAAGCTGCTGTATAATGGTGTGCTTAGTGTCAATCACGAGAATATGAAGGCCAATTATTTTTCTCCATGTTGAAAAATATCCAATAAATGAGTATAAGTGTATGTTTGACCTTTCCTGCATGGATATTATCAGTCTTTTACACTAATCCAAATTCAACGGTATTTCATATAAATTGTTTTAATTCTTTCTATGTTTTTTGTTTGATTCTCTCGGGGTCTTTCTGGATTTTTACTAATGAGGGGGGAAAATGTTCGCTATTACTTATTAATAGGTATTAACTCTCAATCTTGTTTCTTGGGTTTTTTATTAATTGAAGTAGTGAAAATTGTAGGTATGGAAGCTAAATATAATTGTTGCAAGGCAATCCACCAGGCTCTTATTTTGTCAAGTAAACTTATCAACGACCCTTCTCTTACTGGATTTGCCACAAAGGTGTGACTAGTTTTCATAATGACATGCATACATACATCTGTGGTGGAGGGGAAGGCTTGTTCCTCAGGCCCTGAATGCATGATGATTTAGGCAGTCTCTCATGATCGTATCGTATCTATGATATGTAGGACACTTCTCCCTACTGATAATCGGTCTGTCGAACACTTGAGGGCATGATACTTGTGTCTATCTATATCTGACACTAGTTTGGACACTTAGGAAAGTATCCATCCATGTCCCCGTAACTTGATATTGGAACGCTTAGTGTCTTACACTTTGGTCCCTGTCCACAGTTCTTGGTGGCAGATTGCATGCCACCTTTTATGGAAAGGCTTTGATGCGTATTCAACTCTTTGCCTATACTTTTGACACATATTACCTTCACATGTGCATTTATCTGTCTGTGTTTTTCTGCCATCTCAATCATCTAAGAGAGAGAAGCAGAAGTTGAAAAGAATATGATGGCTTACTTATGGCTTACTTAGGCATTCTTTTGACAAGTGGATTTTGGACTTTTTTTTTTCTTCTCCACAGTTGGAGGAAGCTGTTAGAAGGGGTCCATATCTCGCAAGAAAGCATCCTGAAGCTCAACCTGCAGTAACGACAGCTGACAGATTTTAGATTCCTAAAGGGTACTGTAAGAATATCAGATGTGTCGTGAGGCTTTTTTGGACAAGCCTTTGCCAAATTACTGTACTTATGTTGGAATTTTTGCTTATGGGTTGAGATTAAACTATATGACAGTATAGATTGTACCTAAAAAAGGAATTGCAGAGGTAGCTTCTTGGTTGACAAAGGAAACCATAGAAACTCATAGGTTTGCCAGAAACATTAGTAGCAAAACTTATCCAGGTTAACCTCCTGTCTGTGAATATGAACCAGAAGGATGCATAGCGCCTTGGAAGGCCTTTGTAAAATTAATTTTGACATAAAAACTGATGGCATGATTCCATTTTATCAATTAAAGCTTTCGTCTAAGATACAATTATACCTTCCTATTCTGAAATCGGAAAAGTTGGAATGATCAGAGAAATGTGATATTTTGAACATAAGTTGCTCTAATGGTATCTTATGTTATCAAGAGTATGGAAGAAAAATAGAAGTAAGAAAAAAAGAGCTCAGAAGTTGCTCTAAATGCTAATTTTTTTGCATTTTTCATTTTTCTTTTTTGGACAATCCCCTAACTCCCCTTAATACAAACAAATGGGTATTAATGTTTTTCCATTACCTTGAGCCTGATATCACTCATTTAACAAATGAGGCAAATGTCATTAGACTATCATGCTATTAGCATTGAGTGTTTTCTTATTCTTCTACTAGTGAAACCTTGGTTCTTTGGATTGCTGCCTGGGAAGCAGTCCCAACATTTGTGAAGGTTCACCTTTTTATTACAGGCTCCATTTGGGATTATTAATCAATATATTCCAATGCTATGCAGTATGCAGACACACTAAACACCTTGTAATTATCCTTCTATAATCTATTACAGATAAATGTCTCATTAGTCCCACCTAAAAATATCAAAAAGACAATTTGTTTGAAAAATTACAAGAAATTGCTTACAAAATAAATGAACTCTTGCGGCTCTTTCCCATTGCCTAACATCCCAATATTTGGAGTATTAATCTTGGCTTATGACTATGATGATAATGATAAAAATAACAGTAAAAAAAGCCCACTGATGACCTGTTGGCCTGATGGTATGGGATAAGAACCGAAGGGATTGAGAGATCAAAATTCTTTATGGTGCTAATTTTATAGATTTAGCTAGGTGCCTTCTTGGACACTTGATTGGGAAATGGGGATTGGTTTAGGAATGCTTTAGTTTTTAGGGAAAAGGAATAGTAAACAAATAAAATTTAGATCTTGGGTAAAACATGCTTGGTCTTGAATTATGAAAACTACTCAAAAACAATAAGAAATTTTGAGAACATGGTTTTAATAATTTTATGTTTCTAAAATAGAGAAAAAAATTTTTTCCTTATTTTTTCTAAAAATAAGGGTAAATTGCAAATAACCCCTGAAGTATGGGGGGTCAGCAGATAATCCCCTATATTTTAATTTTGTCAATGTGCTTCCTTTATGTTTTAATTTTTGTTAATGTGCCCCACCATCATTCGCCGTTAATGAAAATTAACAAAAATTAGTCACATGGTTACACACGTGATACCGTTAAAAGACTCATGTTGCCCAAAGTCGTTGGAATCCTAGCCGGCTGTCATGACTAATTGGATGACCATCGATGATTGTTTTTATCTTCCAATTGAACTAGAGGACACATTGACAAAATTAAAACATAAGGGGAGTTATCTACTGACTCCCCCATACTTCGAGGGGGTTTTCTATACTTTACCCTAAAAATAAACTTAAAAACAATCATTTATAAACACGTTCTCAAATATATTTTTTATTTATGTTTTATTGTTTTTTATAAAACACTTAGGGTTCACTTGTTTGATTGAATAAGAAGGAATCAAAATTTTAAAAAAAAAATAAAAAAAAGGGGATTCTAACAGTGAGCTGCCACAATAAAAGAGAAGAATATTTCTTTTTATTCTAATTTCTCTCATTTTTTACCAAACAAACGTAACCGAAAGTAAATCATTGGGAGCGGCTATTGCAACCCCCCAAAATTATAAGTTGCTCCCCTCTTATTTCCCAACCCCCCAAATTTACACACCCACCCCTCTCAAAGACTAAAATACCCCTAACACTTGTCACCCACCCCACCCCATTCCCCCACACAACAGCCACGATCTGGGAAAGGCGGCGGCGACGACAAGGAAGGGCGATGACCGGAGAGGAAGTGCGATGGCGATGGCGATGGCGAGGAAGGGCAACGGCGACAATTATGGCGCCATTTTTTCAAATCTGTGTGTTTTCCGGCAAAGGAGGTTTTTTTTTCAAAACCTCCATTTTTTCGGGAAAGAGAGGTTCTTCCTCTTCTCTCTTCTTCTCCTCTTCTTTCTTTCTTTCTTTCTTTCTTTTTTTTTTTTTTTTTCCTCTACTGGTCAAGTCTGTGTGTTTTCCGGCAAGGGAGGTTTTGTCTTAAAAACCTCCATTTTTTCCGACAAAGAGTGCGGGAAAGGGGTTCTAGGAAGGAAAGGAAAAAAAAAAAAAAGGCAGAGAAGAAGAGGGAAGAGGAAGAAGGAAGAAGAAGGGTGCGGTGCTCACCATCAACGAGAGAGTGGTGCGAGGGAAAGGGGTTCTGGGAAGGAAAGAAAAAAAAAAAGGGAAGAAGAGAAGAAGAGGGAAGAGGAGGAAGGAAGAAAAGGGGTGCGATGCTTGCCGTCGCCAGTAAGGTGGGGTGCCAGAGAGAGTTGACGGTAAGGAAGGGTGCGAGAAAGGGGATGGGTGAGGGTTAAGCCCTTTTTGGTAATTTTGCATAATAAGTTTTTTAATTAAAAAATATAGGAGGGCAACTTAGAGGTTTAAGGGGTTGCAATAGCCATTCCCTAAATCATTTTGTGTTCTGTCTTTTGGGCCCAAATCTCAACCTTGTAAAATAGGATACATTTGGGAGCGGCTATTGCAACCACCCAAAATTATAAGTTGCCCCCTTTATTTCCCAACCCCCCAAATTTACACACCCACCCCTCTCAAAGACTAAAATACCCCTAACCCTTCTCACCACCCCACCCCACTCCCCCACACAATAGCCTCGATTTGGGAAGGGCAACGGCGACAACAAGGAAGGGCAACGACCGGCGAGGAAGTGAGACGGCGACAGCGAGGAAGGGCGACGACGCCATTTTTTCAAATCTGTGTGTTTTCCAGCAAGAGAGGTTTTTTTTTTCAAAACCTCCATTTTTTTCGGCAAGGGAGGTTCTTCTTCTTCTCTTTTCTTCTCCTCTTCTTTCTTTCTTTCTTTTTTTTATTTTTCCTTTGCTAGTCAAATCTGTGTGTTTTCTGGCAAGGGAGGTTTTGTTTTTAAAACCTCCATTTTTTCCGGCAAGGGGTGCAGGAGAGGGGTTCTGGGAATGAAAGAAAAAAAAAAAAAAAAAGCAGAGAAGAAGAGGGAAAAGGAGGAAGGAAGAAGAAGGGTGCGATGCTCGCCGTCGACTATGCTTGCTGTCGACAAAAGAGGGGTGCGGGAAAGGGGTTCTGGGAAGGAAAGGAAAAAATAAAAAAGAAAGGAAGAAGAAGGGTGCGGTGCTCGTCGTCGCCAGTGGGGTGGGGTGCCGAAGAGAGTTGCCGATAAAGAAGGGTGTGGGAGAGGGGATGGATGAGGGTTAAGCCCTTTTTAGTAATTTTGCATAATAATTTTTTTAATTAAAAAATATTATTTGGGGGGGGAGGGTGTTTGGGAATTTAGAGGTTTGGGGGGTTGCAATAGCCGTTCCCGATACATTTATCCAAAGTCCAAAACAGCCAAAATACCAAGGGCAAAATAGAGATTATATCCACTTCACTACCTTCTGTGGATAAACAAAGGCACAAGAGAGACTCATCAGAGCGCAAAAAGAGAGCTGAGGCTTTGAGAGACGGAGAGAGAGAGAGATGGCTGGTGCTGTACACTGCCTAACTTCATGCTTGGCCCTTCCTTCCAAACTTAGAAACCTCTCCATCAACACTCCTTCTTCCTCTTCTTTTCAGTCAAATCATGCCACTTTTAAGTCTCTCAGCTTCTCTACTAACCTCTCACACAACGTCTTCTCCCATGGTAATTTCAATACATTCAAACCCACACATCTCTCTCTCTCTCTCTCTCTCTCTCTCTCTCTCTCACACACACACACACACACAAAAATTATATATATATATTTGTGTGTGTGAATTTTTGAAACTGCATGGATTTGTTTGTTTATTTATTTTTTTTGGGTTTCTGCTGTTTGCAATTTCAGTTCAAAACACAACCCTTTTGCTTGAATGCAAAATTTTGCATGATTTTGAAATATGGGGTTTTGTCAATTTCAGGGTGTTTGTCTCTGGGCACAATACAGAGGCCGATTCGCCACTCTGTTGTGTGCGAGGCGGCTCCGACGAAGAAACCCGATTCGGCCGCGAAGAGAGCTCGGCAGGCTGAGAAACGGCGGATTTACCATAAAGCCCGGAAATCGGAAGTCAAAACCCGGATGAAGAAGGTACCTCTTTTGAAACCTTGATGTTTGAAGTGAATTTCTTTTTCTTTTCTTTCTTTCTTTTTTTTTTTTTTTTTTAAATTTTTTTTTTTACAATTGCTCTCTTTGGTTGCTGAGGAAATGTGGGAAAAAGGAAAGAAACTGAAATATAAAATTAGATTTTTCACTCTTTGTGACATGAGGAAACAAAGGTCCCTAACGCAACAAGTGCTTGACACTTGATAATTTAGCTCATAGAGACTTTGTATCACCAAATTTGCACTATATGTAAGGAGATGGCTGAGTCAGTCAATCACCATCTTCTCTGTTGCAAGGTGGCTTTAGAGTTGTGGGTGTTGCGTTTTTGCATCCTTTGGGGTGAGTTGGGTTATGCCCTCCACTACTCTCCAGTGGATGGAGAGTTGGTGGGTTAGGTCATGGCATTGGACAACATAGATTTCTCTTTTGTTTTGAAAGGATGGTGCCCCATGCATTTTTTGGATCCTTTGGAAAGGGAGAATTTGAGTATTTTTTTAGGGTGAGGAGGTGTCTATTGTAAAGATCAAATGTAATCTAGTTAGAATTCTTTTTGTGTGAAAAGGCTCGGTGGTATGTTTTGGAAACACTTTCTTTATAATTGTATACCTCATGTGTACAGAGGCTTCGGCTGATAATAAAAAACTGTTTACAGAGGCTTTGGTCAGGCGGTCATCTTTTTTACTGTTACTACAATTTACTTTATTAAAAGAGAAAAAGAAAAAGGAAAAAAAAAAATCGAAGGGAGATTTTTTAAGACAATAAAGAGTATGATGGGTTATGCTTTAGAATTATTGGCTGTCAAGAAATAATGCGTTTATGAAGACTATTTAAAGACGAGTGAATGCCAGGTAGCTAGTGCAGGGAATGACAAGCAAATGGCAATGTAGAAATTAGTGTAGGGAAAATCTCTAAGTTGAAACTATTAAGAGATGCTTTAGCATCTAAAGGTTTTGGAAGAAGCAGATTAAGAGAGTAGTAGTTGTAATTGTAGTAAAATTAGGAATAATAAAAATAAATGGTCCAATACCAAAAGTCAAAATAGACTAAAGGGATAATTTTAAGTCATAACGCCAACAATGCTTTATGGTAACGATGTGTGGTAGTTAAAAAATGGGCATGGCTATTACTTGAGCGTGTAGCCAAATGAGGATACTGAGATGCAAGAGTGGTGAAACAAAGATTAGATAGAGTGGATTATTATGAATTTAAGAGGTGGCTTCAATTGAGGGTGAGCATAGTTTGGTGATGTGTTACAAAGATTTAATACCGTCAACTTTATCAGTAATGGCAATTGATTTGACTCAGATGAAGGCACTCCAAGAACAAGCAGATGGCTATACATAACACAGGTTGATGCTGTTAAAAAAAGGCATATGGCCTATGATTTACAGAAGCTATGGAACTAGGTTGAGGTAAATGCTGAAAAAGGATTTGTGTACACACAACCCCCAAGTGGTTGGATTAAGGCTGAGTAGGGTACATGACAAATTGTGGCAGTGGCATCAGTGGATGATTAAATAAGGGCAAGCTTGGTGGGATGATTTGGAGATGTACATAAAAAAATGTTACTAAATTCAGCAGTGAAAAGAATTGAGTCAATGCCAGATAGTCTTTGAAAAGAGAAGAGAAATAGTAGATGCAAGAAAGTCTTAGTTCCGTGTTATATTCACAAATGCTTGTTGATACTTGATAGACTAGAACAGAATGCAGGACAACTAGCCAAGAGAAGACATGGGTGAGGCTCTTTTTTGTGAAATGTGGGCAATTCCTTTTGCTTTATTGTTTTATCTTAGAGTTTGTGGTCAGAAATAGTTTTATTAGAACTGTAAGTAATGTTTCTGCTTTCAATGTGCTGATGATCTTTTGCTTGTATTGTTTAGTAGCATTAATGCTTTAAGTGAAAGCACAAGCTTGACAGAAAGGCTGATGTAAACTAATAATATAATATATATATATATATATATATAGATGAAAGAATGGTCATAGATAAATAAATAATTTATGAAGTGCCAGATACGTTTGTGAACTTTAATTATGTTTCATTTTTATTCCCAGGTTTTGGAAGCGTTGGACGTTCTCAGGAAGAAATCTGATGCAATAGCCGAAGAAGTCCTACCAGTTGAGAAACTGATTGCAGAGGCATACTCAGTCATCGACAAAGCAGTGAAAGTGGGAACACTGCACAGGAACACTGGTGCACGGAGAAAGTCTCGGCTTGCTAGAAGAAAGAAGGCTGTGGAGATCCACCATGGCTGGTACACCCCAGATCCTGTAGTAAATGCATGATAGAACCCACCCTTGTCCGGTTACATTTTTTAGAGGGAAGAGCATTTGTAAGGGTCATATTTCTGCTCCTTTGCAGAGGATACTGTTTTATTTTGTTCAAACTCTAGTTTTTCTGTTTTTTTTCATGCATATAATTCATATCCTTTTCTTCCAGATCAAATTTATAATCAAGTCTTAAATTGTTGGTGAGATAATTTCCTAAAATTCTTGGAATTTTTTAGAGTAATCCAATGGCTGCTAAACATTCGTTCCATCAGGCTTTTCAAACAACGGAGTACAAAAAAATCTACAGCAAATTTTAAGGAAAACACTATTCTTATGAAAATCTGCAGCACATTTTGTACATCAACTGGTCAACCATTGACTAGTGCCTTTCCTTTCAAAGCCTAGACTACAAGCTTGAGACTCTTTCAATTTTATATAGTTTGACAGGATTCTTGGAACAATCCTGCTCCATATATAGATATGTAAGGTGGTAAGCTCTCACAAATGAAAACCATTAGAACACAACTCTATGTGGTGAACTGTAACCTTTGAAACCCGAGATGACAAGAAGGATGAAGGTTGAGATCAATCATCTCCAGGGAGACTATCAAGCCATCCTCCCCAACTCCCCACCAACATAAAAGCTTTAAACCCTACCTCTTAGATCAATTGGCTCCTGCACTGTATGTTTCCCTTGTTCTATTCTACTCTGCAGCTGGATTTCAGTAGCAATGCAACTGATAATATCAGAAGATTCTAGATAGGCTGAAGAAGTTGCTGTTGGAAACCCTACTCGTTTTTACCCTTTATCTGGAAAAATGAAAGAAAATGCTTCCATAAAGTGACAATGAAGGGGTTTTGTATAGTGGAGGCTCGAACTAATCTTGTGCTCTCAGGCATACTAAGAAACCCAGAAATCAGTGTACTGTAATAGTTTCTCCAATTCCATCCCTACGATGTAAGGTCCAAAAAGGGAGTTGTGATCACAGCCAGTCAAGTTATTGGCGTGTGCATGTTGCACAAGGTAATCTCATGGTGCCACACTAGCCTCATTCATCAATGCTTGGGAAGCAGCTGCAAGTGGTGTCGATGAAACCAGCAACCCTTGTATGAGTTTAATGGAACAACCTTGTCTATTTTCTGCCATGGTTTGACTTCTGTAAGAAATACCTTCGGGGAGACTTGAAAGATTGCATTTTTAAGAAGAAATTTCTAAGAAATGCGTAAGATGTTAAACAATCAATTAATGAAAAAAGTGAAATCAGGGAACCAGAGCTGCCAGCATTTGGCATGAGCAGTTCCTCTGTCACAGCAAAAGCTCTTCAGTTTTGAACTCAAGTGAATCTCACTCTTTCTTCATAATCCCAGATTCCCAGTCCATGTACAACTTTAAGCAAAAGCTCTGGAACTTCCTCTGGTTTCTTCATGCGTCTTGCAAATAACCCTTGGTTCTGGCATTCAGCAAACAAGATTCCTTCTTCTGTTCCGTTTCATCCAAAATCTTGGAAAATCTTTTCCATCCATTGAATCTTGCATAGGTGCTTGATAAGCGAGTTGTAAGTTGCAAGATGCTGGAGATAATTTCGCCAAAGATGCTGGAGATAATTTCGCCAAAGGTTTTCCGAAGCTCTCAGGAATCCTCTTCTTGAAACACAAGGCGTCGAAAATGTAGTCACCAATAAATATGAAATTGTGCCCTGCTCTCTCTCTCTCTCTCTCTCTCTCTCTCTCTCTCTTCATTGCTAGCTGCCTGGCTGGTTGGCTCTTTCTGATTTCTCAAGTGGTTGTCGAGTTTTTCTTCAGTAATGGAGTGGGCTCCTCTTCCACTTCTTTTGGCATATTCCTTCGTTTGGTAGAAAGGGTCTTCTGCTTTGGAAAATGTCTCCCTGTTGCCTGGTTTATTGGCCTCTTCTCTATGGCTCTTTCTATTCTAGCTACCTGGAGTTGCTGCACTGTTTACATATTGCCTATCTCCATTGCAGATGAGTTCTACTGCTTTCTTTTTCATGTAATGGTTTTATGCATACTCTGAACTTTGTTTTAAGCTTTGTTGCCCTCTCGTTTTCTTGGGTGTGAGCTAGCATCTATGGTTGGTTAAGGGTTGTAACATTTGTTAAGCTTTAAAACCTGTTTGGTAAATCTCTTTGTTTGCTAAATGTATGGAATGTGCAACACTTGTTAAGCTTTAAAACCTGGTCAACTGAAGATAAGTCCAGCCAATTTTGATTTCACACTGTTTGGTAAATCTCTTTCTCTTGCTAATCAGTTATGTTTTCTTCTGAAACAAGGCATAAACATAAGTTTTTTCAAATCAACTGTGAGTTTGTTTATTTATAAAAACCAGATAATAGTTATGAACTCGATCCAGTCTGATTCAGTTTTTAAGTTCCCAAACAGGCCCTTACTGTACCAATTAAGTTGGTTCTCAACGTTTCATTAACACCCCTTTCTTTCTCTTTCTTTATCTTTAATTGTGAGACAGGTGAATTGTTTAAAATAAGTTGTGCTTGGTATCAAAGAGAGTTCTACCTAACAACCCAAATGATGATGGGCATGACAGACATCATCATAATCCAACTTTTATTGCAACAAATATTAACATGCAAAAAAAACACAGAAGATGAATTATGAAAACTAACTGAAAATATAAATAAAATAGAATATATATAAACTAAAAAACTACATGATGGAATACAACTACTTCAAGCCTAAAATTATATTTCAAGCCAAAAATGATAAGCAAGTTGTCAGATACTGCTTGATAGCTTTTTCATTCCACACGATTAACCTCAAGAGCCTTTGGTTGCCTGTCTAAACCACCACAAACGCCACCACAATATCTCATCATAATCCATCAGACACATTAACTTCATAAACATTTCGACATCATACATCAACTTTCGCCAAATGAGGACCTTGATCAACAATCCAAAATCATAAGTGTATATATAAGTCACCAAAGAATTAGTGATTATGGAAAACCCACGCAAACTTGAAAACTTCCACAATTTCATACAACTCGTCAATTACAGATTCAAGTGTCTTGCAATGCCATTAAATATAGATGTCGAAGTACAAAAATGTTGGTCATCTCTTCATGAGGTGCAAATCCAATCAAGAGATTGGTAAGGATTGCTTTTGAACTATGTTAGCTCACTTTAGTAAATCATTTTACCTTATTTGCTTAAGGAACACTGCTCACCAACGTGCACGGTTAGCATCACGTCTGTTTCACCTGCATCTGTTCATTGGCCTTGGATTAGAAATTTACACTTTTTTTAATTATTCTCATTTGATTAGCATGTTCTTGTTGTTAGGCCTAGGATAAATTATTTTTTTATTCTTTTTGGGATGTTATGGTGATGTTCTTAGCTATTCTTTTATGATTTGACATATCATTCTATTCCAATGATTTAGACTATTGGGTTGCTTTTCTACTCAACACTGCAATATGTCAAACTCTAAAAGGGTCCTAAATCATTTACCAAATTGTTATTATATTTCAAAAATAATAATAATAGTCATAATAATGGTTGCCACTTAGTATAAATGTTGTTCTTTGAAGGGTATGTAGAAAGGACTGAGCAGTAATGATAGTTAGGGGTTGTGATTCTTGGGTCTTGTTTTCCAACAACTATCTGGTGCATCATGATTAATTTTCTATTTGATGAAAAAAAAAAAAAGAAAGAAAGAAAGAAAGGTACATTGGGCATGAAAACTTTATGGAGTTTTAGCAGTTATAACAATTTTGTGGATTTTCATTTCATTATAACTAAGCTTTTTGAGTTGGAGAAGCTACTAGGTTGTTGATAAAACTCAATGGAATTTTTTTTTTCATTATTGAACATTTCCTTGTTCAAAATTCAGAACAAGTTGAAATTTTCAAAGGAATGAACCATGAACAATAATAGAACAATGATTAATGAGGGGTGGCACAAAGAGACACATGTAAAGGGAATAATTAAACTAAAAATAACAAAAAAGAAAACATAAGGAAAAATTAAAGAAATTATATGGTTTCTTCCATCAAGATGTTGTTAAGAATTAGGATATCCATCTCATAAAAAAGTGGGGAATTTTAAATTACAATACATAAGAAGGCAACAGCAAAATACAATATTAAAACCACCTTGTTCATATATTTATAAAAGACGGAAAACAAAACATGTACTTACATATTGTTCAGTTTACTCCAACATCTTAATTGCAAGCTGAAATCAACAAATAAACAGCATGAAATATTAGTTTTTTTTTTTTTTTTTCATTTTTGATAATATATTCAGTAAATTTTGATCTATTATTGTATGAATTTGGATAGCTTATTAAGTGATGTTATTGATAGAGTTTTGTTGACTGAACTATGCTGACAAGATTTAATGTGAGCATTATTAGTTAGTTGGTCATATAGCATAAGTGATATCATATTGGGGGTTTGAAATTTGACCTCATTAGTTGAAAAAATTGGGATGGAGGGACCTAAGCTGTATATATATATTTATTTCAAATTACTTTTATTTTTTTTATTCCTTTTTTAAAATACCAATATTAAGTTAACTATCTTCAATTTTGTTTTTTATTTGAGATAAAAAGTGCTGAAAAAGTAAGTACCTCAGTTTTTAGATGGACTCCACATTGGCCACAAAAGTTTGCTGAAATTGAAATAACATTTAAAGGGAAAAATCATGCAAAAGGTTTTGGTTTTCTCATGCGTGACGAGCATAACGGGGCAAAGAGTTTTGGGTTTGTGTTTCTATTTTTTCAATGCGTAAAAAGCATGACTGGGAAAATCATACAAAGGAGCTGTGATACTTCTGCCATAGATTACTGATTTTTCAAATTGGTACAAAAAGGCTTCTCATTTGCATTCAAGCCCAGTCTAGTTTATATGGGCAAAAGCAAGCATACCTAGCCCATGTTTACTGATATCCTCAAATTGTACGTAGAAAGTCTTGGCTTGCGAGAAGAAAGAAGGCTGTGGAGAATGGAGATCCACCAATGCTAGTACACCCCTGTTCCTACAGTAAATGCATAATAGAACCCACCCTAAGGTCATTATTTATTAGGGGCAGGAGCATTTGGAAGTGTCACATTTCTATTGCTTTGCAAAGGGTACTCCTTTTTCTTGGTAACATGGGTTAAAAATTCATCACAATATCATGTAATTTTTCCTAAAACTTGAACCTAAAACCTCCTCATATGGGGGAGAAGTGTAACTAGACCACAAGACCATTGGGCATAGAATACTTTTTCAATTATGTTAAGACTGTTGTATTTCCTTCTTTTTTCATGCATACAATTAATACCTCTTTACCGTCGTGCTTTAAATATCTGTGCTTATACTTTTTAACTTAATTTAGAGCATCATTTTCCTTGATTAAGAATTTAGATATAGTCATGACTTATAACTCTTTTATAAATAAATAAAATAAAAACAATAAGGAGAACTCAAGAAATTGTTATCTAATAGTTATATATAATCTTTAGGGGGTTGGCTTATTTATGCAGCATTTTTGCTTCTACGAGTTCATGACTTGTAAAAACTATGCACTGGTGAAGAACAGTAAGACAACTCGCACTTCCTTCTGTAAGAAATAGCTGCCTGGGGACCCCTATTTTTTTTTCTTTTTTTTTTTTTTTTTTTCAAGTTAAACTATTATTCTGTAAATGGGTAATACCCAACCGTTGACACCCCTGTACATCTTCATAGAATTTCTAGAAAATAGTAAAGAGTCCGACTTTCCAAACAAACTTGTCCAACTGATGCAAAAGTCACCACGTCAACCCATTATAGGCATTTATTCTTTTCAATAAAATTTTTGATTGGTTGGCCATGGTACGGTCTCAGTTTAGTAAGGAAATTTGGGTAAAGAGTTGAGCTATATAGCATTGCATGTGAATTCCCGAAGGGGCTCCAAAATTGAACCCTAAACTGCCCGGTTGCAATGGCTTTGGCAACATCTTCACAAAATCACAAGCTTTATGGCTGAAAAATGTACTCCTACATAGACACACAAACTTCGTTATTGGCCAAAAACTTGAACATCCTTGGCCTCACTTCAGATAAATCCAAAGCTCAGATCTAGTTACCACGATAAACTTAACTTTTAACAGTAAGGATCAAGTACTTTACCTCCATCATGGCTCTAGTTTCAATTTTATTTAAAATGTTAAACCAAAATAAACAAGATGTAATAAAAGCCCAAATCCACTCAACTCAACAAAGTCTAATCCCAATTATCAATTGAAGTTTGTCAAATATCTTTTTCACTATTCCGCAACAATGGTTCAAAAAATGCTTGAATTCAGCATCTCATCATCACCGAGCAACACTATAAAATCAGAGCCGTCGGCAGTATGTTGAGTTCCTTTGCCACACCACCGAGGGTGGTAGCCTTAGTGGTGAAGGCATTGGTTTTAGGTGGTCGTAGGTTCGAGGCATGACGCCTCCTTTGGACCTCCTTCCATTCTAACCAGCTGTATAACCATTAAGACCTTTGGTGGGGCTGGGGTGACGGGCTCACCCTTTGGGTAAGTAGCTATGGCTTACCGGACATTCCTCAGCAGGGCAAAGGCTCCTGAATGGTAATGCCCTAGAGGGATTTCTACGGTTGGTCGCCCCCCTCTACCCTTTCTACTCTAAAAATAAAAAATAAAAATTTGGGTGGGGGGGGGGGGGGGGGGGGTTGGGGAGAGAGAGTTCCTTTGCCAAAGAAAAAGCCTTATTTTTCATTCCAATTGAGCATCTCACCTTCATTTTCCTATGGAGGTGGTTAAGTACTTTCAAGTAGAACTTAAAAATTGAAAGAAGCTTCACCTAGCCCTCTTCTTCTTTTCCATTCTATGTGCAGTCCTTGACGTTTTATCACAACTCATTGCCCTCACTCGCCCTGGTCCAACTTCTCTCTTTCAACTTAGCGTTCATGGCATTCACCAGAAATATGGTCCTCGGCTCTGGCACCATTCCTTTTGATATCATCTCACTGAAATAATGCAAAGCATCCTCTATACTTCCTTTGTCATATAACCCATGAATCATAATGGTGTAAGATCGTCGGTCAGGTCCAACCCCATTTCGCTCCATCTCAGCCCAAGTGGATCTCACTCTTTCCTCACACTCCCAGTCCATATACAACTTCAAGATCAAATTGTAGGTATCATCAGTCATCTTGCGTCCATTTCGTTCCATCCTCTCCAAAAGCTCTGGAACTTCCTCTGGTTTCTTCATGGATTTTAGCAAATAACCGTAAGTTCGGGCATTCGGCAAACAAGATCCCTTCTTCTGTTCCATTTCATCCAACAGCTCGTATACCTTTTCCATCCGTCGAATCTTGCACAGGTGCTTGATAAGTGAGTTGTAAGTTGCCACATCGGGTAAGTTGCCACATCGGGGAGACAACCTCGCTCATTCATTTCACGAAAGATTTCCAAAGCTTCAGGAATCCTCTTCTTGAAACACAAGGCATCGATAATGCAGTTGCAAATTGAAACATCAGGGGTGCATCCCTTTTCCCACATTCCCCAAAACAACTTCATTCCTGTGCTCAATTTTCCTGCCTTGGTCAGCGAATTTATGAAAATCCCATAAGTGAACTGATCCGGTTTACAGTTAGAAGTGATTATATCATTCCAAAACCGTTTGGCCTCGCGTAAGCTACCCAACACACACCATCCATTGAGAATAATGTTCCTCGCTTTAATATCAGGACAGAACTCATTTTGCTTAGATTGGAACAAAAATTCCGCAGCCTCCACATGTTTATACCGACATAGTGACAGCAAAAGAGTTCGAAAAGCAACCAAATCTAGCTGGAGCCCAAACTGTCTCCTCTTATAGAAAATATCTATTGCTTCTTCCACCTTATGTGCCGCAGCATATCTATTGACTACAATTCCCAAATGTCCTCTCATTGATAAGACCGTTTCTCTTTGACATTTCATCGAGCACTTGGTTCAATTCCTCAAACCGCTTCATTCTACCCAAAATGTCAAGAATCTCATTGTAAACACCAGACCCAGGTGAATATCCACTTCCTCCACCTCCTCTAGAAACCCAGTTGAAGAACAAATAAGCTGGTTTCCAATCCGAACGATGCCGCCGAAGCACATCCAGAACCAAATCCTCCGTCAACAATAGCCCACATCGATCGAGCGCTTCATCAATCTCCTCAATTGAGCTGCCCCTTTTATTCTTGAGGAGATTTTGAACTCCAATAGAAAAATGGTTATCTGGGTGTGGTCGTACCTCGGCGAGTTCATCAGAATCCGCAATCGAGCGAACCAACCGAGTAGCCTCAATTCCTCCACTTACAGGAAGAAACACACATTGTTTGGTGTAGTTTACAGAATTATGAGTAGGCTTCCTTTCGCCATTAAAATTCCAAATGGAGAAATGATTAGAGACGGTTTTTTGAGAGATGGGGTGGTCTGGGTAATCTTTTCTGGGATTTGTTGGGATTTTGAATTTGAACTTCTGATGGACGTTTTCCCGGGAAAAAGATTTCAACGGTTGAAATCTGGGATGCATGTTGAGTGTTTCGGCTGGGGCTGTTTGGGTGTTTGAATGTTTTTTAAGTGTTCAAGAGCAATATTATAAACTACAATTGCCTATTATCACAGAGAGTATATAGAGAGAGAGGATTCATACAGAGTAAGGCGAACGCGAGCCTGGGACGTAGACGAAGGAAAACCCTTTGCAACCTAAAGTCCATGACAGTGTCTCGCCGGAGAAATATTCTGTGGTGAGCTTGGAGAAGGGGTTGAGTGTGAAGAGAGACATTAGGGTTCCGAGGTACGAGAAGACCTAACAGAAGAGGCCATTGGTGGAGGTGGTGAGGCGTTGCAGGTCGAGCCGTCGAGGATGTCGAGCTAGCCACAGTCTCGGAGCCATGACTCGAGGGCAGGCTCGATTAGATGACCACACTAATTCTGCCATTCTGGTTGCGTTGCCCTTTTTTTCCTTTTTTTTCTTTTTTAGGTCTTTTTGTGAAAGTAAATTCCTTTTTTAGGGATTGTTTGGCAAATTTAAAAATTTGACCAGCTTAAGATAGCTTTGATCAATTTTGATTTCACGTTATTTGATAAATTTCTTTTTCTACTACAGAGAGGCATAGACATAGGTTTTTTTCAATCAACTGTGAATTGGTTTATCTAGATAACACTTATGGACTGAATCTAATCTGATTTAGTTTTTGAAATTCCCAAATAAGCCCCGCTTTAAAAATTGAATTCACTTCTTTCTTCTTCTTTTTGGGTATTTGCAAATAACCTCTTGAAGTATAAGGTGTCAGTAGAAAACTTCCCTGATGTTCAAAATCAAACAATGTCCTCTACAAAATCATTTTGAACATTGCTTCATTTTGAATATTTGGGGGGAGGAGGGAATATTGCTTGATTTTGAACATAAGGGGGCTTTCTATTGACTTACCCACCATACTTTCAAGGACATTGCTCAAAACAGAGCCGCTAAGGATGCATTAGATGATCAGATTGCACAGTGATCAGATGACGACCAGGTTCCTGAAGATGCTGCTTGGTTTGGGTTTTTTACTTCAAGATCAGATGGTCAACTTTGTGAGGCACCAATTTTATCTAGTCTCAATGTCCAACTGGGAAGAAGCACATTATTAGGTACGTCAAGGGAATTGTGTATTTTAGGGTGGGGTGGGAGTGTGGGGAATTTCACATTGGTTTTTTTTCATTTTTTTTTTTCACAGCAGATTGCCAAAAATGATGGAAGAACTTGAGACGTTAGCTTAACATGCTGAATGATAGAAAGTATCCTTCTCCTGCAAAAGGACTTGGTTTTAAGGATCAGCTGAGGCCTTGGCATGGAGTTTGGTTTCCTGCTAAGATGCCCGGCGAGGAACTGCAGTGTCCTGCCAACCTGCTGGTGGCAAAAAGGGAGGCAGGGATGATTAAATGGGGTCGGGTACAAGGATTGATTTTGTAATCCAGTGAACTAAGGAAAAAATGAAATGGGTAATGTGGCCTTGGAATT
The DNA here is from genome assembly GCA_039720395.1 of Liquidambar formosana. Lineage (NCBI taxonomy): Eukaryota > Viridiplantae > Streptophyta > Magnoliopsida > Saxifragales > Altingiaceae > Liquidambar > Liquidambar formosana. The sequence continues at coordinate 15,085,053 of CM077834.1, read as the reverse complement.
GTTTTCCGAAGCCACCCTTGACTCACCCTAAATGAATGGTAATGAGAAGAGGATGCATAAATATACATGTGTCAGTGTGTTGTGTGTGATCCCTGAATTCTATTAGTCTTTTCAGCACAATCGCATTGGCAAACACAAATATCCAATTATCTTCAAAACCTTTATTGTAATTCCCATGCAGATCTAGCCAGTAGAAGTCATTCCTCCTTGACATTACTTCTGAAATCAACTCCATCAATCTGCAATAATTTGCATGCCACAGCTATATCTTTCTTAATCACATTTTAGAAAGAAAGTTGGATCAAATTAACCCGAACTCTACCTCTAATCTGCATTGTCATGCAATCCAAAACCATTTCTTTCGCACAAAGATTAAAAGTAAATCGAAGTTTTAAAACTTTACCTAACCCACCTAAGTGAAAATATTAAATCAAATTTCTAAAATTTACAAGTTGTGCAGAATGATACTATCAACATCAACCTGAAGTACCCAATGCTTCCCTAGTAAAGCAGACCACACAAGCTAGCTGGCACAAGATGGACTAAACCTCAAAACCATGTTGTACATATGATAAACTTCCTTGCCAGCATGAAGTGTTGATTTACAGTGTTCCAAATCTGACAATCATCTAGAATGAACCCAAATTACTGCTTCTTCTCCTCTGCCTTCGTAGGCTGGAAAAATAGAAAAAAAGGAATCACAGAAAACAAAAGGCAACATGAGAACCAAGTAATAAGTAAAGTTCCAAAAGGCCGTAAGCAGAGTGAAACATCCACTTTCTTAACTTTTGAGATAGAGTTCTCCTTTTTCTTTACTAGTATTATATACGTACTGCAGATGCAAGAGGCTCTATATTCGCTATTCAACCCTATAATATTTAGAGTCACATGTGTGAATAGAATGAAAAGGGAATGGAACAGGAATGTGTATGGAAAAATGGTCATTCTCATTGACTCCATTTGGTTGCAACTTGAATGAATGCCCAAGGAAAGGAATGGCTATTCCATTCCATTGTTTAGTACGACCATTAAAATACCTACAAAAGATGGTTGAGGTCCAAATCTACAACTTGATTTGATAATCAATGCTAAAGAAATTCAGGCCAACATCCTCCGGTTCACACTATTTACACATAAAAGAAGCCATGCTTGGATGCATCCAAGACAACACAAAAGAAAAAGGTAACAAATTGGCAGAAAGCTCATGCAAGTCGCACACATAGCATGCACAACTAGTGCATTTGCATGCAGTTTTGTGCTTCTATGTCTTTGTGTCACACACATATAATCCAAAGATAATAAAAAATATAAAACTTTAATATAATACTTATAAGATTATATTGCATTGTTTGTCACCAACCAATTGCTGAAAATGAAAGTCTCTAAATAAGTACATTGTGTTCAAATCAGCCACACCAAGTCCTTCCAAATTTAGAAAAACTTTGACAGATCAATATCATATATCTCAACATGATCATCAAAAGAATGCTAAGCGATATAATCCTAGCCTTAATTTTTTACAATTTGTTGTGTCCGTGTTGTGTCGTGTCGTACCTGTGTCACGTGTCCATGTTCGTGCTTCTTAGCTAAAAACTAATTGAAAACAAAAATCCAATCACCTAAAGGTCAAAGAAAAAGCTTTTGAGTCAATCCAATGTTCAAATTTGAGGCATCCCTACTTGAAGAAATCAATAGTGTAACAATAAAATCATATATTCACATCAGCCTTTACACTACTCAGATCTAACAATCTCAAAAACCAACACGTACCCAAAATCACCATGAGAGATGGACCTGTTTCAGGTGAAAACTAGAGAGATGGACTTGTGTTTTGATCTCTGATTGAGCTGGTTAGTTGGACAGAGCCATAGAGCATAAGGTTATATAATATCAAGAATAAGAACCTACAACAGGAATGAGGTGAAAATGAACAGTAAAAATATTTGAAGTATTGTAGTGCTTTTATGCATGTAACCAAGCCAACCTTTTAATGATAGGTATAATACCAACAGCAGAAGACGAGACCATAAAGTATTTTGAAGTATCATGTTAGAAATATTGCAGTTGTTAATCTTTCATTATTATTTACTTGTGCAGCAACACCACAAGATGATGGATTTGGTTCCTATATTTATCTCAATTTACCCTCTAATATTCCACATTTATAACCAAGAATTGACCCCACTAAGTTGATTGAGACTTTAGGCGTTCAATTTTAAACATTCACAAGGAGTATGCAAACAAAGAGGATGATTAAAGTCATTTAACCTAATTAGATTGATTTTTATCTCTCTTTGGCACACTGAAATGTCAATTTGCTTCACATCTCACACTTCACTTCTTGGTTTTATTGCTACAAAAAATTTATGTCCATGCTTTTGTGTTATTAAGGAATGCTGCATCCTAGCAGAAAAATGGTCCAGGAAAAAAAAAAAGAAGAAGAGGTTTTTAGTGTAATGATAGTAAGATTCAGATGAGCACATGTTTATGTAAAACACACAAACTACTCGACCAAATGCCTCCATGAAAAGATCTTGAAGCAAACAAATTCAGTAGAGAGCCCACCAATGGTTACAACTCAACAAAGCCTTAACATGTTACATTTACCTGGGGCAAAACACAAACACACAGACAAAGCATAAAATGCATACCCATCAACAAAAGTTTAATGTTAGGTCCACATATCAAATGTTCGACCAAATGCCTCATGGCCTCAAGAAAAATAGAGAAACAGAGCAAAAAGCATATAACAGAACCCGTAAATTTTCAGATTAAGATATTAAGTTACCTTGGTACCAGGGGCATATTGGTGGAGCTCCTCCTTAGGAATAATGACGGGCCACGCCTTGCCGGCCTCACGAAACATTTGCTCCGCCTCCAAATGCTGACCCTTCTCAAGAATCATGGTCCTTATGGTTTGAGCCGCGGTGCTGGCGGCATCAAATTTCTCTTCCACTCCGTTGACGAAGGTTACGGTGATCTGCGGCGGATGGTCGTCGGTACGGCGCTTCACCACCACCTGACACGCGGGGTTCGACTCCTTGGCCTTGCGCGCGTTGCACTGCGCCAAGAACTCCAGGCATACTGACGTGCGTGGGTCTAGGGCATTGAACTCGATCCTCACCTTCGATAGAAACTTCAACATTCTCTAGAGATGATCAGGGAATCTCAGACTGAGCTATAATGGAGCCAATAGCTTGAAAAGGACACACACAACTCCTTGGCCTTTGATAAATGAATACATACAGAGCTCCTGTGAGTGAGTTAGGCTATGTATGGATTGAGAGAAATGGAGAGGAAGGAAGAGAAGAGAAAATGATTTTCTCATCATTTCTTTCGTTTGGATTGTTAAGTTAATAGAGAAGAGAAAGGAAATAGGGAGAAATTGAGAGAAAATGAGACTTTTTACCTTTCTCTTCAAATTGGAGAGATTTGGAGAGAAATTGGGAGAAAATGAATTATTGAGTGATGAAATAACAATTATACTCTCACACAACTTTTGATTAAGATATATAAAAAAGGGTAATTATGTAATTATGATTACTTTATCTCATTTTCTCTTCATTAATGAGGTCTACTAATTAGGGGTGTTCGTGGTTCGGTTTAGTTCGGTTTTAGGATAGATTTCAAACCAAACCATTATACTTCGGTTTTTTTTTTTCCAAACAAAAACCAAACCATACTATAAAAAAACCAAACCATAAATTTTCGGTATGGTTCGGTTTTGGTTTTATCCTATCAAGTAGCAACAAATAATTGAAAATGAAAAAAATGACAAGCCAAACTCCAAATGAAAATATTTTTAATAAAATAATTACATTAACAACTAAAAAAAGCATTAAACATTATATCAAAATGGAAAAGCATTGACTTATGTAAATCCAAGTTCAAATCTCCAATATAATACGTGTTAATATCTTACACAACATTAATAGCTAGTTTAATACATGCCAATCTAACAAAGGAAAAACAAGAAAAAAGTTAAAATATACAAAAACAAGCCCATTCCAAAAGTCTTTCTTCCAATAGTGTATTACTATTTTGAATCTATTACTTATTCTACCCTTATTAGAATAGAAAATTTACAAACTAAGTTTATTTTGAATCTATTACCTATTCTTCTCTTATTAGAATAGAAAATTTACAAACTAAGTTTAATATGTACTATATAAAATTATATATATATAATATTTTTTCGGTTTTTTGGTTTGGTTTGGTTTTTTAAACATGAAAACCAAAACCAAACCAATTTAATTCTGTTTTCTAAAATTGGAACCAAAACCAAACCTAATTGCAAAAAAACCAAACCAAACCAACCGATTTGGTTTGGTTCGGTTTGGTTTTCAGTTTTAACCAAAACCATGAACACCCCTACTACTAACCAAACAAGGTAGAGAGAGAGTTATTTTCTCTTTTCTTCTCTTCCCTTCTCTTCCTTTCTCTTATCTTCTTTTCTCTTCTCTCCATTTCTCTCAATCCATACACAGCCTTAGTATGATTGTAATCGATGACATTACACTTTACATAGTAATATGTGAACCACGAGATGAGATATGTATGAAATATAATTAATTTTTTTCTCCTAGGGCAGCCAAGTTGGTTGGGAGCTTTAGGACGAGCTGTCAACTCAGACCTTTTGGGTTCGATTCTCGTTAGCGCTCGCGTCTTACTTAGTGTACAGATTAGTTGGGGCAATTTGTACACTCGGGGTTTTACTTGACAGTGTTGAGTTTGCACAGCTCGGTCTTGTTGGGGTTCCCTCGTCATCCAAAAAAAAAAAAGGGTGGGCATGACATTGAATAAAATAAAATGGTAAAGAGATGGATACAATATGTATGAGTATAACATAAATTTTGAAAAAGTTCAGGATAAAAAAATATGCCCCATATGAGTAAGTTGATATCAGTTGGGATCCATGACATTACTCTTTACATAGTTAGAGAATACAATATGAGATACATAAATTTAGTTATTTCATGAAAATTTGTCTTAAAAAAATAAAAACAAAAACAAAGACGATAAAAACAATGGATGCAAGTTTGAAGCGGTATGGTACAAATTTTAATTAAAAGTTTGAGACCAAAAATACGAATATTTGTGTTATGTGATTTCTTTTATTGCATCACTATTAATCATATTTTTATCTCCTCTTATTCAAATATTTATAAACTATTATTAGCAATCAATTAAATTTAAAATAGTGGTCAAATGCAATACTTTGTATGCAATTATTTTTTTTCTTTTTTGAGATAAAAGGTGCTGAAAAGTAAATACCTCAGTTTTTAGTTAGACTTCACATTGGCCACAAAAGTGCGCTGAAATTGAAATGACATCTAAAGGGAAAAATCATGCAAAAAGTTTTGGGCTTGTGTTACTGTTTTCTCATGTGTGGCAAGCATAACTGGGCAAAAAGTTTTGGGTTTGTGTTCCTATCATTTCATGCATGAAAAGCATGACTGGGAAAATCATACAAAGGAGCTGTGATACTTTTTGCCATAGATTTACCAATTTTTCAAATTGGTACAAGAAGCCTTCTCATTTGCATTCAAGCCCAATCTAGTTAATATGGGCAAAAGCAAGCATACCCAGCCCATACTTACTGATGTCATCAAATTGTAATTGTTAGCCTCTTGAATTTGCTTGCTTTCTCTATTAAGAGTGGGAATATCATGTAGGAACACTGGACCACGCAGAAATTCTTTGCTTGAAAGAAGAAAGCGGGCTCCGGGGGTCCACCAAGGCTGGTACAACCCTCCTCTTACAGTTAATGCATAATAGAAACCCCCTTAAAAAGGTCATATTTACTAGGATATTTCCAAAGGCAAGAGCATTTGGAAGTCACATTATTCATTACAATATCATAAGGACTATGGAGTATAACTTTTCTTAAAACTCGAACCTAAAACCTCCGGTCCCACATAGGGAGGTCACAAGGCCAATTGGCTAGAGGATACTCTTTGAAGTACGTTGAGCCTGTTGTATTTCCTTCTTTTTTCATGCATCCAGTACATACCCTTCTTAGCATCGTGCCTTAAATATCCAATGCTTCTACATATTAACTTAATTTAAAGCATCCTTCTCGTTGATTGGGAATTTAGATGTAGTCATAAGTCATAACTAACTCTTTAAAAATAAATAAATAAACAGTAATGAGAACCCAACAAATTGTTATCTAATAGTTATATATACGCTTTATGGGGTATTGGGGTTGGTTTGTTTGTGCTGCATTTTAGCCATAAGTAGTTCAGGACATTTAACTACTCTGCACTGGGGAAGAGTAGGACAACTCTCACCTTTTTTTTCTTCTGTAAGAAATAGCTGCTTGGGGACCCTATTATTTTTCTTTTTTAATTTCTTTCAGTGATTTTTTTTTTCTATGTATTTTGTAAATATGAATGCTGAAATTTTATTTATCGTTTAATTGATCAACTAAAAATTGACTATTTTGTGAATTCCAAGAAAATAGTAAAGAGTCCAACTTTTTTGCCTAAACAAACATGCCCAACTGATTCGACAATCACTACGTCAACCCATGATAGGTATTTATTCTTGGGGAATTATAGATTGGTCCAATTATGGGTAAATAATTACGGTTAGTAGTCATTCCTAGTTAAGTTAGTAGTCCTTTCCATGAAATTTTCAATTGGTCGACAAAGCTACTGCCTTAGTTTGGCAAGGAAATTTGGGCTAAGAGTTGAGTAATATAGCATTGCTTGTGAATTGCCAAAGGGGTTCCAAAATTGAACCCTAAACCCCATTCTGCATAATAGATGCCTTAACTGCCCTGTTATAATGGCTTTGGCAACATCTTCACAAAATCACAAGCTTTATGCTTCAAAAATACATACTCCTACATAGGCACAGAAACTTTGTTATTGGCCAAGAACTTGAACATAAGGGCCTCACTTCAGCTAAATCCAAAGCTCAAATCTAGTTGCTACGACAAAATTAACTTTTAACAGTAAGCATCAAGCACTTTCTCTCCATCATGGCTCTAGTTTCAATTTTATTTTGAATGTTTTAACAAAAATAAACAAGATGTAATAAAAGCCCAAATCCACTCAACTCAACAGAGTCTTATTCCAATTATTAATTAAAGTTTGTTAAATATCTTTTTTGCCATTCCGCAATAATTGTTCAAACAAATGCTTGAATTCAGCCTTTGATCATCACCCGGCAACATGCTTTAACCTTCCATTTGGTTCATGGATTTTACCATGGAAAAAAAAAAGGGAAGGGAAAAAAAAATGCGGAGGAAAGAAAATGAAAAGAAAAGATGAAATCATACCAAATCAAAATTATTTCAATTATTCTTTTTCTATCAATTTTTCATTGCAACCAAATAAGAAAAAGTATAATTCCTCATATATATATATATATATATATATATATTTTTTTTCCTTGATAAAATCCTCGAACCAAATAGAGCCTAAAAGTTTTCTTGAGCATTTCACCTTCATTTCCCTATGGAGGTGATTAAGTACTTCAAGTATAACTCAAAAATTGAAGGAAGCTTCACCTGGCTCTCTTCTTTTCCCTTCTATGTGCAGTCCTTTACGTTTTGTCACAACTCATTGCCCTAGCTCGCCTTGGTTTACCCTTGTCTCTTCAACTAAGGGCATATTTGTTTAATTGGAATGAAATGGATGGAAATAAAATTTGCTTGAAGTAACTTGGAATGAAATTTGAAATTGTTGTCCATTCCATTTCCCATATTTGGATACCAAAGGGAATCAAAGAGTGGGAATGATTTTCATTCCATTCCTTGTGTTTGGTAACTACAGCAATGAAATTTAAAATTTTCCAATTTTCCAATTTTACCCTTTGTTCTAAATCTTTTGTCTACGCCATCCATAACGAGAAAATTCCCAATAATCGGCTTAGGGTCAGGTGTCAAGGTTTTATGTAGGAGGCCATGGTAGCCTGGTAGGTACTATTAGATCACTAGACTTTTTGTCTGCTCCGTAGCAAAAAAAAAATTAAGACAATTATGGTAAACAGGTGAGATTTAATTCATTAGCTTCATAATTGTGCAACAAACTCAATTTGTCAATCCACGTGTTAATTACTTTATTTTGTTTGTATTAGGAAACAGACTAATCTCATCTACACACATAGCTACTGTCATGTATTGATATCAATCATTTAATTTTAGGGAAACCATGTGCTCTAATCACCATGTGTTTTAGGCCCCCCCCCCCCTTTCCTTTTTTCTTTTTTTTTTTTTTTTTTTTTTTTGTGGGGTGGGGGGGGGGGGTCTTGTTAGATTTGTTGTCTAGAAGTCTCTTACATATTGATTTGGCATATGCATCAATTTTCATATTGTAACATTGTGTATTTGAACACACCCAAAAAAAATATAATAATAATAATAATAATTGTCATTTGAAGGAAGAACTCACATTGTGTTGGAGGTGCCCTTATAATAGCTCTCATTCTTCTACTAAGGAGTCCATTTTTGATGCAGCATTACAAAATTTCTTAAAATTAGGCTCTTTTGGGGGAACATTCTTTCAAAAGTGAAAATGGAAAAAAGAAAATGGAAAAAGGTTATTGCTAGTCTAATTGTCCATCATTACTCTAAAAAATAAAAACAATGACAAGCATGCAACACATTACATGATATATTGGGGAAGTGGATTTGGTGCATTTAGTCACTTTAAATACATCGTAAAGTTATCGTGCGATGAGCGACACGTGAAAAGAGTTGAGATTAGAGGGTTGAGATTAAAGACAACCGTTTTATGCTAAACTAATCTCAGTCTTCTAATCTCAACTCTCTCCATGTATCACTTATCGCATGATAATTTTACGATGCATTTAAAGTGACTAAATGCACCAAATCCAAATCCGATATATTGGCCTCATGGGGTTGATTTAATTTACATCTCTAACTTGATCATCATGAAAGCATTTTGGGGTTGATTTAATTTACATCTCTAACTTGATCATCATGAAAGCATTTTTTTTCTTTAAAAAAAAAATTAAGAGAAAAAAAGAAAAAGGAAAAGAAAAAATATAGAAGTTCCCTAATTTTGTTGTTCTGAAAACGTTGTTTTTCATAATTAACTTATTCACCAATTTTGCTAATTGAAAATAATTCAATAATTGGATTTTATTATGCTAATTGAAATCCCCTAGCCAAAAAGTACATGGACGGGTGGATGCTCTACCAACATGTCACGTGCTTCCTGTGGTCCAGTCCAGTGTAGCTCCCGCCGAAATGTTTTAGTCCGTATTCATACTTACCAAACCAGTACGTAACACATGGCGCTCGTCAATTGGCCAAAATAAAAAATAATAAGACACGTTTTCACCGCTCCTGCACCTTCTATCCCAACACGTGTCAACATCAGAACTTGTTAAATTCGTTTAACCGTAGATCCTTTGCCAACCATTCATTCATTAATTCCCTATTTTTCCTTTTCCTTTTTGACCTTTTCAAGGAGAAAACCGTATCTACGTGTGGACTTCACACATGGAAATTCTAATACCGTGGACTGTACCGTAGTGCAAGATTTTCAGTGTAAAGAGTGAACCCCCTCATGCACTATCTTATCTTATTATAATGTTTCAATAACTATTATTCCGCCGTAATAATTCGCTCATTTTCATTTGATGTGATAGTTTACGTAATATGATATATTAATTAAAGTTCAAAGCATAATAACTAAAAGACTTTTGTATGTGTGTATTATCTAGTCTTAAGTGCAGGTCTTAATTTATAATTAATAATTTAATTATTGTATTAGAAAATTATGAAAATATATAAAAAATAATGCAAATTGTTTAGAAAAATGTGAAAATATTTTTAAAACTATGTAAATATATTTCTCCAATTAAAAAAAAAAAAAAAAGCTTTGTAGCATGCTTCGAGTTAGCAACTTGGCTAGATATATTAGCATTTTCTATCTTATTAGTTATTCTTGCAATATGAGAGAGAACCGTGATAATAATTTTGCCATTTGAATTGAAATTGACACAATATTTATATTTTGCTTAATTTTCATCTTTTAGATATATAAAGTAAGAAGTAGGCCATTGCCACCACATAAGGTATTATAAGCCCCCATTAATTTACATTTTTTAAGATTTTATAAAAAATATAAAAGATTTTTACGAAAACTAATCACACTATTCATTAGAAAACATCGCTTTAAACAATTTTGTAGAAAAAAGTTTTTCCAAAATCTATCATTTAAGCATATTTTTTGGTCATTTACGATCTTTATTTTATTTTTCATGAAAAATTGCCAAAAAGTGTACTTAAATGACAAATTTTGGAAACAAATTTCTCTACAAAGTTGTCCGAAATGATATTTTCTAGTAAATTACATAATTAGTTTTCGTAAATTTTTTTTATATTTTTCATCAAACTTAAAAAATATAAGTTAAGTGGGGGTTTAGAGTATTTTATATGGTGGCAATAGCATGGCCCATAAAGTAATAGTAATGATATTCTTAGACTAAATTGATAATATAATATTATTATAGATTTGCCCACTCACTAGTTGTAGTCTTACAAAAAGTCGCGACTTATATATATATAAGCAAATAGTTTATTGAATAAAAAAAATGGAGCATTATCTCATCTAGGACCTTCGCCAGAACAAGAACTGAGGGTGACTTATAAAATATTTATTTAAAATAAAAGGTAATATAAAATAATAATAATAATCACCAAATTCTCATTTAATTTTGTGCGTGAACCTCAAACAAGTCTGTTTATAAATTTAAATCGTCTGGGGACTAGTTTTACAAGTTATTTAATAAAAGAATGAACTTAAATAAATATTTTACAATTTATTTTCAAGTGGTGCTCTAATGTCGTAAGTAGGTCTCCCAAATCCCAACCTTAATTTTCAAAGCTAATTAGGTTTTGGACCATAAGGGTTAATTTCCCGAATTTTAACCTGACTCGTCCTTCCACAGCGGCTCTTATCTTTGCTCTGGACGGCTGGTAAACGTGAACAAATTAACGTGCGACCTATTCAAAAGGGTAAGAAAATGGAAAAAGCGTGGGGCGGGGGTAAAATACGGATCCGGTTCACGCGGCGAGAAGGCGGGACGATGCCGACAAATGTAGGGGGAAAAACTGCCGTCAGAGTTTCCGTTTTTCAGGAAAAGGGAGCAGCCGCACGCAATCAGCCGTCTTAACCGCCGTTAGAACAACGCCGCCCTCCCCGATCTTGCGGCCGCCGCGTGTCCAAACATACCGCGTGCCACGTGACCACCCCTCTCCTCCCGCAACTATCCAAGAAAAAGCACAATTATTCATGCCGCCACGCTTGAGGCAAAGGGGGCGGCGGCCTCATAGTGCTGCAGTCAAACCCCTCGTTGACTGAGCCCCACCATCTTAAATTAACAAAATATATTAGATTAGATTCGCACCCTCACGTGGCACGCGCTCTTGATTGCCGCTGCCCGCTTGCTACCCTTTATGGTTATGGTTGTTTCAATTTCAACTGTGATGTGGCAAAACTTGATGGCTTGATGAATGCTACCAGGAGAGGTTTGCCACGTGGTGTGATGATAGAGAAGACTGTAAGAAGGGATCTCGACCTATCATGTGATAGGTCCCACGTAATAATCCAAATGAGTCATTCTAATTTAATGATCTTAGGCAAATCATTCCCACAACCCCCTCTCTTAAAAATTATAGGAGTATATAATAAAAATAAAAATTATTGACAAAAAGAATAAAGAAATGAGATGGCTAAGAAATCATTTGAGAGCTAGCTAAATATTTCCACTATTCTTGTTTTATTAATTTAGGGATTTATTTAACCATGCAATGAGCCTAATATATTTGTAAAAAAGAGTAGGCGAATTTTTACGATTTATTAATGGCTCTGCTACTTGTACTAGAATTGTTTCTTTACCATAGCTCAAAAATTAAAGTCATGTTTCTCTAAAGTACAAATGTATGGCACCCTTATTCAAATTATGCTTAGGTGATACTTTTTAAAGGGGAGATTTCGACATCAAATGTTGATCCGTGTTTAGAAGAATTGGATCAGATGAGACTTGGCTTATGACGTAAGATGTTGGTTTCTCTGATCTTGTTGATTATGCCATTAATTTTCCAAAAGTAAACAAGACAAAGCTTGCCTTTCAACATTTAAAAAATCAAACTAGGAGTCTAGAATTAATACAATTAGATATGAGGCCTCATATTTGCTATATTCGTGCAAGCACAAAATGTAAAATTAAAAAATTAAAAAAAAATAAATTATTCTCTTCAATAAATTAGATCAATTACATTTATTATTAGCAAAACATGCTACTTGCTTGTTTACTATCTACCGTTTCTTTTTATAATTTATTGGTTCTAACAGGGGTGTAATTTGATTCAATTTTGATCAATTTAGCCTCAACCTATAATCAAATTAATCAAGATTCTGTTATGAAATTTCCGAATTTATAACGAAGACATATATAGACTAGGAAAAACAAACCAACCAATCATACAGTATGGTTGATTCATTTGAAAAACATGTCGTTAGAATTTTTCTTTCCATTACAACATAACATAAAAATTTACTACAACAAAAAAAATCAGTGAAATTACAAAGTCAACTGGATACATGAATTTATAACTTTTTTCATGAAGAACAATTACATTTCTAATATATAGAAGCAAAATGAAACTTGAAATCAAAACATTCATATTCATTTGTAATTAGAGTCATATCATAAATATTTGTACACTGAAACTTGTTTTCAGTGTAAGGGCAATTTGGTCCCTACGGACATCGGAAAACGGCGACTCGTTCACATGGAATGACGGGAAAATTGGTTTTGTTTTTTTGTTTTTGGGTGTTTATTGGTCGACATTCCAATATAGTACCAAACCACATAAAATTGGATTTTTGTTTCTAATTTTTTTTTTTCTTTTAATTGAAGACCAAAGTCACCAAACCAAATCAATCTAAAGGAAGTTTGATCTCAATTTGGTCCGGAACAACTTGTAATCATTGTTCATAATCCATTTTCCTTCATTTTTATTGACAACCAATTGAGATAAGCAACCAAAAACAGTGTGTAACTCACGTGGTATTAACACCGACGTGGCATAATCTAAGTGGTTGTCAGAACTAACCAAAGTGATCCGTGCAAGGGAAGCCACTCCCGGTTTAAACTGTACAACACAATCGCGTGAAAGGAGCGTGACCATAGAGCCTACCCTCATATCCCCTCTATAAAATCCACCTTTCTGCCCTTCTTCCTCTCCAAACCACTTCCCTCTCTCTCTCTCTCATCCTAAAACACTTCTCTCACAAGCTCCATAACTACCAAACAAAAATGGCTCCAAGAGAAAGAATCGCCGCCGTCACCGGACCCAAGGGCAACGCTGACGCCAAGGAGTTACGTTACAGAGGCGTTCGCAAGAGACCATGGGGCCGCTACGCCGCCGAAATCAGAGATCCCGGCAAGAAGACGCGCGTCTGGCTCGGCACCTTCGACACAGCCGAAGAGGCGGCGCGTGCCTACGACAAGGCCGCCAGAGATTTCCGCGGCGTCAAGGCCAAGACTAACTTCCCTACACCTTCCGAGCTCATCACCACAGCCACCACTGACAATAACAACAATCGGAGCCCTAGCCAGAGCAGCACGGTCGAGTCCTCGAGCCGCGAAGCTCCCTGCGCCGCTGTCGCTTCCCCTCCGCCCCTCGATCTAAGCCTGGCCCACCACGGCGTCGTCGCCGGCCAGTTTTTCGGCGGCTCCGCCGTTCGTTTTTCCGCCGCTGGCGGTTTTCCGGCCGTTCACCATCCCCTGTTTTTCTTCGACGCGTTTGCGCGATCGGAGAAGGTGAATGATCAGCGCCGCGATTTTTTCAGGTTTGATCGTACGGTGGGCGATCTTCACCCCACCATCGCCGGCGGGGTGCAGAGCGACTCGGATTCCTCCTCCGTCGTCGATTACGACCGTAGCCCTCCGAGGAGACTACTTGATCTCGATCTCAACATGCCTCCACTACCGGAGGTCGCCTGAGTTAGCCGGATGTTCTAGATCGTCGCCGGAGAAGATCCGATTTTCCTATCGTTTTAGCTTCATTCCCTCTTTTTCTTTTTTTTGGCGTTTCGTTTCGAATTGAAACAGAAAAAATGGATCTCTTTTAGAGAGAGACAGAATCTAGAGAGAGAAAAAGCAGCCTGACGTGTATCCGTGCGCTGATGATATAACGGGTTCAATGTATATAGATAACCAACCTCCTTTTTTGGCAACTGAGAAATTGAGGGTAGTTTCTCCATGTTGTATGTGCACCTGTTATTTTCATCATGATCGCTGTTTGTTTGCTGAGAAAACTGAGGAAAAACTAAAATAAAATATAGTTATATGTTTTGTAGATTTTGTTTTTGTTGTTTCCGTTTGAGCTAAACTTAGATTAGCTAAATAGTTCCTTCACTTCTGAGCTGAGTAGTTAAAGGAGAAATCTAAGATGCCGAGGACCTGTAAAACAGTTGTGAGAAATGTGTTTTTAGAAAACAGTTTGTTTTGGAAAATGGTTGTGGATAACAGTTCCTACTTTACAACCATGTGTCGTGCGAGGTCAGATAAAAAACCCAAAATTAAGGGAATTTGTCGCCGGGTGCTCTCTAAACTAATTTTCAGAAAACACTTCTTCAAAAAACAAAAAATTAAAGAGGGGTGAAAATTTTGAGAACGAGTTGTTTCTAATTTTCAGAACGAATTTTAAACATGTTTGCTTTGCTTGTTTTTGGGTTTTTAAAAATCAAAAATTATTTTCTGGACAAAGGCTCTAATTTTATTTTATTTTCTCATGGTTTCTCGCTAACCAAACAGAACAACTGTTTACGACTTTCATTTTTCACTTTTACGTTATTCCTTATCCGAGATCTACCAAACATGTCGCCGGCATTGTTTACAAGTCGATAACCTTTGTCGTGTATGTTGATCATTATGACGGGTTCCTTAGATGCGCAGGGAAGGTATGGCGCACGTTAGAGGGATCCCTTTGCTTACGTTTGCAATGGGGACCACATAAGTACGGAGAAAACCGCACTTACTTTTACTAATTTTCAAAAAAACAATTTTTTTTAAAGCGAAAAAAAAAAAAAACGCTTTTAAAAAGCGGTGCGGCCTCATGATGAGAAGCATGGGCTCATCCTTGTCGTCACTGTCGCATTAATAGGGCCTCGTGATTCGTGTAATGTCGCTCTTTCAACGCGCATCTCGAGGGACCATTTCGATCGGACGGTTGGATGGGAAGGAGCTGTAAGTGGGGTCGGTGCGGACTTGTGTAGCCTTTTTATTCATTTGTTTTTTAGAGTATTTTATGAGAGACGGCACCGACGGCGAAGCCGCTTGGTTAAAGCGACCGAATCACAAGGAGGCTGGTCTTGGGGGTGGGGTCCATAGAGTAATTCCGTGTTGACGGGTTCGTGTCGGGTTTTACGTTGTCTTGACACGTACCACCACCGTCCGATATAATGCCTCTGTCTTTTTTTTTGGTTTTTTTTTTCCACCACTCAAATTTGCCCACCTGGTTTTAGGTGTTGTCCACTTTTGAGAAGTCAGGGTTTTTTTTATCTATCATTGCTACCTCAGCCAAGAGCAACCCTAATGTTTGTGTGTTATTTTGATATTTGTCATGGTTAGTTTTGGCATGTTATGGTGTCAAATGTTATAACTTAAATCTTTTTAAAACTTAAAAGAGTAATTAGACTCGACACAAGATTTGAGTGATGTGACTCCATTAGATTATGAGATGATGTGATGACCACACATTAAGCAACCTAATAGGAGCTACTATAATTTAGAGTTAATAGCCTATATAACAACCCATTAGAGGCGCTTTTAGCTCTTCTCTTCGCCCAACTTATTTTATTAAGGGTAAATCAAGTGAAATCTTTTTAAATTATAATTTAATTTTATAAAATGTTATTGAACTTTAAAGTCGAACAAATAATTCATAAAATATTAAGTTGTATGGACTACGGAGTAGCACATTTTCATTACATAATGTCAATAAATCAATTTAGTACTTAAATTTATCTTTTATATGGAGTAATTAGTTTAGACATTAAAGCTGATGAACATAAACCATGTGTGCATTAATGTCTAAACCAATTATAAATGGTGGTTTAGGCATTGAATTAGTTAAATGGCATTAAGTGATGATACTCGCAGTTTTTCTCCCCTAAATTTTCAAATGGTGACTATAAAAAGAAGTCAATGTGATGTAATTTAACAAGCCATAGAGTAATCTGCAAGGATAACGTAAATGACAAAGGACTTAGGCTTTTGAACTAGAAGTTCTAAATACAAATCTTTGCCTCCTTGTTAGAAGGTGCATGAGCTTAATTGCAGGTAATCTAAGATACCCATCTTTGGTCAAAAAGAGGGGGAAAAAAAAATGTTAAGAGACTTATTTGTTTGTTTTGAGATTTAAATAAAACTGTGAAACTAACCTATGCGAGGGTTGTGTAAACAACCCCATTATTTATGAATCCTTGGTTAGCAAGTATTCTCTCCATTCCTAATTAATTGTCTCTTTCAAGAAAACACATTTTTTAAGGAAATCTTATTAAATGCTTTCACATCAATGTATATGTTTTGACATTCCAATTTTGTCATCAAGTTTACAAAACATTGAAAAAATAGAATTACCCTTTTAAGTATATTTTAGGAAATGAAATAAAATGAATTATTAGCTTTTGAAATGTAACGATAATTTGGAAACATCCCAAAAAGGAAATGATGCTAATAATTTAGGAATAGAGGGAGTATTATATTTGTTGCTTTCAAAAGTAAAATTTGTTTCCAATTTTGCTTTAGTAAGTAAATTTTTAAATACTAGTGTTATTCAAAGCATGAGCATTATCCAAAGCAGTGAGTTGTTATTAGTTTAGAGTTTAATTTTATGTGTTCCATTTTGTGACTTTAATTTCTCAAATGGTTCATCCTACACATAATGGCTAGTGCTTATATCGTTGTACATAATTTAATTAAGATTTATCAGTCATAGAGTAAATTATTAACTTTGTTGTGTTTCCTTCTATAAGTTGATTTCCTTGGATGTTCATGTCAAGCGGTTCATCGAATAGACAATAATTTGTGCTTATTTTAACAAAAATGTTGAACTTATCGATCATATATGGTGGATTACGATCCTTTTAGGTACCAATAATGTCAGATTAGAAAGATAAATTAGGGTGGATTGATTAGGATCATTGACTCATTATGGTGTGAGTCCCAAATTTTTCAAGTATAAATTGATATTGTAAAGATTAAAAGAGTGAATTGATTTAAATATTGGAAATTAATGAATTATTGTATGCTATGTTTTGACCATTTAGATACTAACATAACCGAATTTAAAAAGGTCTGTTTGAGAATTTCAAAAACTATATCAGATTGGGTTTAGTTCATAACTGTTATATGATTTTTAAATAAACCAACTCAAAGTTGGTTTGAAAAAAATTAGTCTGTACCTTATTTTCAAAACAAAGTTCAATTGAGTAGTAGGAAAAAAAAAATTACTAAACAAAGTGAAATCAAGAATCATTGATCTTTTACTTTATGAGATGCAACTCACAAATTTCAAGGATCACTGATCCACCTCTAAAGGGTAAAGTTATCAATGGAATGTTAATAAATTACACTAGTCTTAATCTAATTATAGCCCATATAAAGTATGTTTAGTTATACCTAACAACAAATAAATAAAAACAATAATAATAATTATTCTGAATTTTTTTGTGACACAACAAAATCAGGGGTGATTGCCTAGCTAAATATTATTTTAAACCTTGCTTAGAATCTTGAATTTTTCTTTGGAAAATCATTGCAAAAGCTAAAAAAATTATGAAAGGTTGGCAAAAGTGAGTAGACAGAGAAATCTTACAGATGGTGATGTTGAAAGGTGAGACCAATTCAAACCACTCACTCTCCTCCATTTCTAATATTTATTATTTAACTTTTTTTTGGAGACAAAAATGGGGTCCACGTGTGAACAAAGGGGTTGAGCCTGTAGGCGCGGCGGCCGCTTTTTTTTTTGGTGGGTCCCAGTCTTCCTGTCGTCTGGAATCTATGGAGAAGATTTCTCTCTATTTTTTTAAAATCTCATGCACGAGTTACATGCACGGTCCTATTATATCGACATGCAGGCAATAGATGAGCGACACGTTATACCGTGTCACGTGGGTGCTGGTACGGTGGCTGACGGGTGAGGCGGTGACGTGTCTGAGAAGGACAGACAGTTAAGCCGGCGCGTCGGCGGGGAATTGATCGTGGGACCCATGGGTGACAGAAAGTAAGTCTCTTTGTACGCCACGATTGCTTGACATGGAAGTAGAATCAAATGGCAACCGCCACAGGAAAATGAAGGCCTTGTTTTGTTGCTCCTTTAGGTGACCGACCCCTCTTCAATATCACTGTCACAGATGGAGTGAGTCTTCCATGCAACTGTGACGAACCGTGAAGTTCCCCTAAAATTAAAGTGAGATTATCGAATTAAAATATATATATATATATATATATATATATATATATATATATATATTATTTAATTGGCATATTTTTATTTTTTTGGGATATTTCAAAATTATTGTCATACTATAAAAGTTAATGATTTTTCTTATTTGATTTCTTAAAATATATTTGAAACGATATTTTTTCTTTTTACAATGTTTTGTGGAGAGTGAAATTGGAATGTTGAAACATATGTGCTGATGTGAAAGTATTTAATAGGATTTCTAAAAGAAACATGTTTTTTTTTACTTTGCTCAACTTTCATTGGTTTATGACATTACATCAATCATGTCATAGTTACATGTAAGTTTTTCTTCACAAATTAGAGATTGAAAATTATTGGAGTATTTGGTATAAGAATAATTAATATATATATTGAGGGGAATAATTTTTTTAAAAAAAATTTATGAAAATTTTGAGCATGAGAATAATGGAAAAAAAAAATCTAATAAAAAAGATAAATTAAGGGACCATTATTCAATACTAGTCTTACTAAACATCAGTAGTAGAGAGGCGAATGCTACTACCCACAAGATAGTTCGTTTGGCCTTTGTTACTGGTTTTTTGGGTTTCCTCGATCCCTCGTGTTTACTAGAAGCTGTGAGGAATGTTGGTCTTGTGGATAGCAGTGCTCGTCCTTAGTTTTTTTGTTTTTCTTCTTTCTTGCTTTGTTTTCTGTTGTTTCTTCCTTTTTGGTTTGTATTGTTGGTTTACTTAGCCAAAAAAAGAAAAGAAAATAAAAGATCTTTAAAGGGCTGTTTGGCAAATCTAAAAATCTAGTCAACTGATGATAAGTTTGGTTAGTTTTGATTTCACATTGTTTAGTAAATCTCTTTTTCCTGCCAAACAGTTCAACTTTGTTATGAAAATAAGACATAAATACAGTTTTTTTTTTTTTTTTTCAAATCAACTATGAGTTGATTTATTTTAAAAACTATATAACAGTTATGGAGTAGATGTAGTCTGATCCAGATTTTGAAATTCTTAAACAGGATCTTAAAATGATGGGTTGGATTGGTCTTTTTTTGTTCTTCATACAAAATTGTTATCGGATGAGCTTGTACCATTATGTTTAGTAGTCTGAGATTTTTATCGTCGACAATTATTCAAACAACTTGGAATTTATTTATAATATTTGGAATATCTGAGAATAATTCCAGACTTATTAAAATATATGAAATCAAACCAAATTTCGTTAACATGAATTCATATAACAATTTGATAAGAGTTAGGTGTAGTAGAGATGGTGAGAGCGACAATACACTACAACAAAATTTCATTTAATAACATGTTAGTTAATTGTGTCTTTCAAACCCTTTAAGCCCTAGGTTTGAAATATCCACATCCAGTGGTTAACTCTGTCCCATAAAAACATGCACAACGCGTTCATAGGTGAAGATTGAAATCTAATTATCTACAATTTATGGGTCTTAAATTCAATTCCCCCTATGCTCTTGCCATATCATGTGTCGCCACGTGGTTCATTCTCTTTAGTTTTGCTCTTTTCATTCCTTTCATTTTCATTGCACCACCCAAAAGAAATAGAGAGAAAAAGATTGAAATTAAATGGACATTAAAGATTTTTAAGTTGAATTTTTGTGAACACAATGGATCCAATGAATCTGGCAAGTGTGGTTCCTTCTCCTATGTCTATTCATGTTAATAGCACAAAGCGGGCAAAATTAAGTAGCCCTAAAATAGACATTTCGTGCGCCCGCACACGCGCTCTCACCCACTTTTTTGGGGAATTTTCTTAAATCATGGTTTTTACTCTTAACAACTCTTAGCTCAAGCCAATTAATCTACTATTTCACTCATCAATTTGTAAATTTAAGGGGAAAATGTAATTTCCCTCTTGTACTTTAACCCAAAACATTTGACATTCCTCCATAATTTTTTCATAAACTCTGCATCCTCAGTTTTCATCATGTGGCATTAAGCCTTTCTCCTAGTCGTTTCTAAATTAAGACAATGCTATTTTTATTAGTAAACGGGATGTAATCGTCTCACCCAGAAGAGTTGAACCCAATACCTCCTTGAAACCCCACACCTCTTTGAGGTGGGACGTGCCACTCTGCCTACAGGCCATTGGCTATGGTAAGTCTTGCCAGTTTGATTTTGTACAGTTTGGTAAATCCCCTTTTCCTACTAATTAGTTCAGTTTTGTTATGAAAACAAGACATAAACACAGGTTTTTTCAAATCAATTGTGACTTAGTTTATTTAAAAATCAAATAACAATTATGAATCAGATCCAATTTAATCTAATTTTTAAAATTTTCAAATAAATCTTTAGTAACCAATATTGTTCGGACATGGGGTGTGTGATAATCTCAAACAACGTGGGTTTCAAATAAGATTCTCCCTTTTATTTTTGTCAGAAGTATGGGGACTTTTTGAAAGTTTAAACTTTGAAATTGCGGTCAAATCACACACTCATTTTTCCCTACAAGAATATGCAAGCCTTACATATAAGACTATTGCCTACTCCCATCCGTCAAATGCCATGCCATGCCATGAATATTTCTTCCTGCCAATTTCCTTTTTTTTTTTTGGGTGATATGGTGAAGAAACTAGTATTATATGGTTAAAATTATTTTTTGTTAATTCATTTGATGAAGTGTAGTCTCATTCATCCCTAATTATTTTTTTCTAATTTCTTCTCTTAATAATGTGGTAGTAACCAATTAACCACATCAACATATGGTGATGCTTATATTTTTTTTTAAATGTATGCCACGGTAAATTGTCACATTATGCCACATAGGTACTCACATCAATAAAGAAAGCAAATTAAGGATCAATAACATTTTCATTTCAAGGCGCCGTTTGATTGATGGGGAAAAGGAAAGGAAAGTTAATTTTCCTACACTTTCCTTATGTTTGGTAGTAGAAATCTTGTGAGTTCCACTAATAACCATCAACTAACTTTTTCCTACCAAAAATAAAAATAAAAATAAAAATAGAAAAAACTTTCCCACAAAACATATCTTACATTTTTAATTAAAAAAAGCATCACAAAAAAATTGACAATTCATATTTTGCCCGCTATCTTTTTTAATAAATCAAATTCATATGTGAAAAACAAGTTTTAACAATATCATTTTCTTTTACCTTTCTTGTCATTTACTTTCTCACATTTCACTTTCTTGCTTAAGTTTCTTGATAACCAAACAGTGAAAATACAAATTTTCATATTGGATCCGTGTATATAAGCATCATCCATGTAACAATAAAGTTGTGAGGAGCGCTATTGTAACTTCTCAACTTTATTTATAAACCCCACTTCTTTTTCACTTTTATTTTATGAAAAATATAAAAAGGTTTTATGAAAACTAGCTGCGTTGTCAACTAAAAAACATTATTTCGAAAAACTTTGTAGAAGAAATGTTAAAAAAAATCTATCATTTAAGATCATTATTTGGTCATTTACAATTTCTTTTTCAAATCCACATAAACGAAATTATAAATAGCCAAAAAGTCACTTAAACGGTAAATTTTGGAAAAATTTTCTTTTACAAAATTGTTTAAAAATTATGTTTTCTAGGGGACCATGTAATTACTTTTCATAAATATTTTTTATATTTTTCATAAATCTTAAAAAGAAAAAATAAATAGGGTTTACAAATAAAATTTAGGGGTTGCAATAGCCCCCCTCTCAAGCTGCACATAATATTGGGCTTGTTCGAGCCCAACCTACTCGACCCAAACTCCAGCCCATTCAGTCCAGCTATTTTCTGGGTTAAGAAGTGCTAATCCATATGGGAACAGCAATTGCAACCCCATTTTTTTATCACGCTCCCTCATTCTTTAGGTTTTTAAGGTTTTATGCAAAATATAAAGGTTTTTACTAAAACTGGCTGTATTGTCCCCTAGAAAACATCATTTTGAACAACTTTGTAGAAGAAAGTTTTTAAAAAATCTATCGTTTAAGTAGACTTTTTAGCCATTTATAGCCTTTATTTCATTTTTTGCCAAAAAGTCTACTTAAGCGATAGGTTTTGAAAAAAAACTTTATTCTACAAAGTTATTCAAAATGATGTTTTCTAGTGAACATTGTGGCTGGTTTTTGTAAAAACCTTTTATCTTTTATATAAAACCTTAAAAACCTAAAGGATGAGAGAGGGTTTGAAAAAAAAGTGGGGTTGCATCCCAATCCATATAGGCCCAAAATTGGGTTTTGAGCTTGGGTTTTTCAACAGGAACGGCTGTTGCAACCCCCCATTCTTATTACCCCACCCCCCATCTTTTAGGTTTTTAAGGTTTTATGCAAAATATAAAAAGTTTTTATGAAAACCGGCCATTATATCCACTAGAAAACATCATTTTGAACAACTTTGCAGAAGAAAGTTTTTCCTAAATCTATCGTTTAAATATACTTTTTAGCTATTTATAGCCTTTATTTCATTTTTTGCCAAAAAGTCTACCTAAACGATAGATTTTGGAAAAACTTTCTTCTGCAAAGTTGTTCAAAATGATGTTTTTTACTGGACCAAGTGATCAGTTTTTGCAAAAACCTTTTATATTTTTCATGAAATCTTAAAAACCAAAAAAAAAGGGGTGGGCTTATAAAAATGGGGGTTGCAATAGCCGTTCCCTTTTCAACATATTCGAGCCCAACCCATAACCCTTTGCTTGTAGCACAGTGCCTGTGACGACAGACGTGGAAACACTATGCTACAGCTCATACGGTTCGTACTGGGATTCTGCCATACGAGCCAAGGCAAGGCAGCTGGCAGGTATGTACCCATCCTCTCTCTATCTCTACATATGTGTACATATATACGGAGTATAATGTATATCCAGTGAATTGGATTGAGACGAGGAAGAAGAAGAAGGAGAAGAAATGGGAAGGATATTTGTGGTGGAGCTGGAGGGTAGAGCTTACAGATGCAAGTTCTGCAAGACCCACTTGGCCCTAGTCGACGATATTGTCTCCCGGGTAATTTTCCTGCCTTTTCACAAAAACCGCCGTTTGGTTCCTTAGAAAACTGAAAGGAAAAAAAGGTGAGCTTTTAGTTTTCTTGGGTTTTAAAAAGATGAAGAATCGAAGTTTTTAAAATTTTGGTTGCTTTTCTTTTATTTTCCCAAATTTTCTCAGCAACTAAAGGGAGAGTAAAAAAGGGTTATGAAGTTTTTGCCTTTTGTGTTATTAGTAAAATTCCCAAACATGACAAATGATATCATTTAAAGTGATATGTGAGTACTGGTAATATATACTATATACTTATATAGTGTACTTTGAGGTTTTAGTTTTGCTTGATATGTGTAAGTGTAAAATCCCAAGGGGTGGCCATTCGTTTCAAAGACTTACGTATGAAGAAGCGAAAGGTCATGAGTCTTACATTTTTTTTTTTTTGTTTTTTGGGGTTAATTGTTCCGAGTTTTACTTCCGATTTCCTATTGGGCCCAGTCATCTCCTGGCATTAACTGAGACAGAATGAGCAGTGGTCTTACTTGTGTCTAGTGGATTAGTTGGGTTGAAGATCTGAATACTTTGTTGGCAAAAAGGAAGATAAAACGGTATGCGTTAAGTATTGATATAGGATTCAATAACAGTGCCAGAGATACACTTGTGAGTTATAATTGGGATGAGCTCTTAAATGGTTTGTGGATTGACTGATTAGTTTAGTTGCATTGTCGATTTCTTGTTTAGGGTATATGATGAGTAATGTGCTAGACATTTTTCCTCACAAATAAGAGAATGGATAAGATGCAGCAAGGACTTGAGCTTCAACTCTTGCAACTAGCACCAGCGTTTTGTCTGCCTGAGAGATTCTAACTTTTTAAGTTCGAGAAAAAAATAAAAGAAATATTCAGTTTGCTCTGTTGAATTGGTGCGGACCTCGTATTGGAGCAAAGGCCTCCTTTTGTAGCTGTGATGTTGATGAGGGAGTGGCAAGTGTAGCATGCAGGTTTCACTTGGTTGTGTCGGGCCTTGGTTTGTCAGCAAGTTGATATGTCTCTCATGAGAGGTATTGTCCATGGAATGCTAAGTGTGGCATAGCCAACATGGGGCTACACTTGGTTTGTCAGCCGACAGACACGTTTCTCACGAGAGGTTTCTTGAGAGGTCTTGTCCATTAAATGCTTTAAGTTTGATGAAATTTCATTTTTATTCTTCTACCTTCCCATGGGCTAAAAAAATGATTAGTAGGCATTTTTTATCCTCTGTAATTGCCCATTTTCTCTCCTTTGTTGGGCTATGCTTGGGTCTTGAGATGTTGTTTGGCCTACTAGGATGATTTGCTGGGGTGGGCAGGTGGTTTGGACCTCTCAAGGTGATCATCTATTTAGTATTTACACCCCTATGAAGTGACAGTCTGCTGTGCCTAACTTATTTAGGGGTTGTTCGAGCCTCATAAGGTTAAGGCCAGTCATGCCTAGCTGTAAGATTGAGCCTCAGCTTGTGAAGGCTTTTTGCGTTTAGGCCTGTTGTGTTTAGTTGTAAGATCTAGGGCTTTGGTGTGCCTCCAACTGAGGGAATACTAATTTAAGGTTGGGTGCCTAGCTGAAGAATTGATGGCCTAGTTGTAGACCTGTTGACCTAGCTGTAAAAGTTAATGGCCGAGCTGTTAGACAAGTTGGTTTAGCTATTTTGACAAGTTGGCAGAGAAGTTGGCCGACCTGAAGAATTGGTCAGTGCAGCCATGGCTGCTGAATAGGTTGACCGAGGTGATGGTTAGGTCAGCCTAGCTACTGAACATGTAACTTAAGCTATTAGACAAGTAACTGCTTCGACAAATTGGCCTAGTTATTGGCCGGCAGGGTCGTTAAGTGGGTTAGCCGATGTGATGGACGGGTCAACCTAGCTGATGTGGATTTGCTGGACAGGTGAGTTGAACTGTTGGATAAGTTGGTCAAGTTGTTCGGAAATTTGGCCGAACTGTTAGCTGATCTAAAGAACATGTCGGCGGAGCTACTGAACAGTTGTCCTAGGCTCCTAGCTGCTGTGGGGATCAAAATGATTCATGAACAATTTTTATATTCTAGAAGCAATACACACAAATGTATTGATGTAGTTTAGATTTTGCATAAATTATTTCCAAAATGTATTTAAAATTTTAGATGGATTCTAGGTTGCATCATACTTTTCCAAGGTTGGCTATTCGCACTTGCTGGGTCGTCTTGTGGGTATCAAAGTGTTTGCTTAAGGCGGATACTAGAGGCTCCCCAAGACATTTACACTAATAATTTTGGGAGTGCAATAAGTGCATGCCCACAACCTGTTGAGGGTAGTGCTCACCTCTTAAGGCTATTTGAGAGAGGAGAGAGTTTTATGCCTTCTCTAGATGTGGGATTCTACCTTGTAGCTTTTGATTTCTTTCTCTCTGTCTTTTTGCCTACAAACTATACATAATAATGATTGGTCTGTCGTTCTATTAGAGGCTCTCTTACGTGCCTTAGCTATATGGTGCCACAAGGATTTGCCTTCCATAGTGTTTAACTTTTGGGTTCTTCCACAGAACAACCTTTATTGACCTCTTTCCCTCTCGTGTTCCCCCTTAGGCTGCTCTATTCTCCCAACACACTTGCACTTTTTTCTTTTAAATCTTGTTTGGTAGATCTCTTTTAGCTAAGAACTATAAAGACTTTTAACTTGATTATAGGGTTCCCATTCTCTTTTTCTCTTTATTTTTCTGGTTGAGGGTGGAGAATGATGCACGGTTAAGATTAGGTCATCACCACATAGAAAAAGAAAGCAGTAAAAGCGTCTTATAAAATGCTTTACCCAGCACTGATATAAAAAAATGCTTGCAAGTGTTTGTGTTGGTCGTCAGAAGAAGCAAAATAGGGTAATCTTGGGAAGCACAAAAGCGCACGCTAAGAATCCCTGTTTTCATTACACAATAGTCTAGATAGGGGAGGGATAAATGTTTTGTTTGGATTCCTACACACTTTAACTTCTTAAAACCATGGGCGATACTGGATGTTGGAAATTCATATAATAACTCTTTTTTCGTCCTTCTTGAAGTGTTTCTTAGTGTTTTATGAATGATTGAATCTCTCTCTCTCTCTCTCTCTCACACACACACACACACACACACAAATTGCTCTGCTTTTGTGCTCATTTGTTGCTTTGTGATTTGATCAGGGTTTTCATTGTCGTAGGGGAAAAGCATACCTCTTCAATAACGTGTGAGTTCCTTTTAATTCTTTTGGAACCCATTTTTTATTGCCAAAAATGGTTTATTGATCACGGATTAATTCATTTATCTTGGTTTATCAAATATGTGGTTTCATTGTTGGTTTACTAAAAGATATTGACTGGGATTGTGGTTGTTGTATGGTGTTTGAATTTCAAAATGCACTATTGTAATCCAAACACAATCCAAACCACTTAAAGATATTGGTGTACAATTATTGTTTTTACTTTGTATTTAAATTTTAAAATGCAAGCAAAGCTGAGTAGTTATTATTTTTCGTATTTTTGTTGTTATTGTTGAAACCCTACCTTCTTAATAACATGAGTCCTTTAAATTTTTCTCATATACCCTTTTTTGATTGCTGAAAATTATGTGTTGGTGGTGAATTTATGGGCTTATTGAATGGTTATTTAATTTTTTCTTTCATTATTAATTCTCTCAATTCTCCAAGATGTTGGTGTACAATCATGACTATTACAGTGTAAATTTCAAAGGGTGCTATTAGTGTGTGCCTTACAGCCTTTAATGAGCTACCTGACAACTTTATTTCTACATGGTAGCACGTTTATATGTTTTTATAATTATTACAAAATTTCCCTCTAAAATGGTAGTACACTTTTCCAATTTCTTCTTTTGTCTTTCTGCCTCATTTATCCATACATGTTAATAGCACCAAAAATTGAAAAATAAAAAGAAAAATAAAAAGAAACAGAAAAGGAAAAAGAAAAAGAAAAAATAAAAAACAAATAAAGAAGAGAAGAAAGTAAAATGAGGACGTATGGTTTCTGTATGAGCGTAGTTCATACACTAAGAGGCAATTGCAGGTGTAAATTGACAAATGATTTACAATATATGCTTTTTCTTTAGAAGAACAATGTTATTCTCCTTTCCAATAAGATATCATCATTGCAAAGTGTATCAAACCTTTCTTTATCATATAAGACTTCACAATGCCAACGAGAGGATATGTAGAGGGGATTTCCAAGCAATCATTGTGAGAAAGAATGCTCAATGTACGTCAGAATATTCTCCCAAATTCAAATTGTTGATTTTAACCAACCAACTCATCTAAGAGCCTGAACTAATAGAAAGGGGGAGAGAACAATGTATGTCAAAAGACTTTCACACTCCCACAAGGCAATAGATTTGCGTGGGAGAATAAAGTGGCAACATCAAAGCATTAACACTCTTGAAGCTCTGAAACCATGTTAGGAGAATCCAAACTAAAAGCTTAAGTTGTTTGTTGGAGGGCCCAAACAAGCATATGAAGCCATATCAAATCTAGTATTTGGGTGATGCGGGATGTGGGATTTCCTAACAATTTACAACTATTGGTTTCAGAGGTTGAATAAATCGACTGAAACTCTTTAAAGGCATTGATAATGGGGTTGTTGGGTGAAAACATGCGTATCATTAAGTTTGGGGCATTTTTTGCGACCTTAAAAAAATTCATTGTCACAGTGATTGCCTCACCCATTATCACCTCAACCATTACGTACTGCCGTTACAAACACATTCTGTTACATTGCGATATAAAATTGTGGTTACAATATTGTTATAGCTTGTGTGTTTTCTTGAATAACCCTATGAAATGACAATGTAGAAGAGAAAGGAGAAATGGGTAGAAAGTCACCAACTTGCTCTTAAAATCATATGCTTCTGTGGTTTATTGATGATAAGTATTTAATCCTTATACATTGTAGTCTCATTTCAGAGAATTCCTCCTTTCTCCAAAGTTTGTCTGGCTCTCGTTATATAGGACTTTTGCTGTCCCATAAAACTATAAAAGATGCAGTATACTGTGGCAATATGTTTGTAAAATTATCCATTATTTCATTAATTTGCTGGCTTTTTAACTGATTTAGCATATTCATTAAAAAAAAATTTAGAACACTCATAAAATTATTTTAGTATGTGAAAACACCAGAGGCTGTCTTTGTACTGACACGGTTGCTTGGGATCAA
Organism: Liquidambar formosana; assembly: GCA_039720395.1. Taxonomy (NCBI): domain Eukaryota; kingdom Viridiplantae; phylum Streptophyta; class Magnoliopsida; order Saxifragales; family Altingiaceae; genus Liquidambar; species Liquidambar formosana. The sequence goes on along the minus strand of CM077834.1, from coordinate 15,056,445 downwards.
TGAACATGCACTGAAGATGAGATTATGTTTCGGAGGTGCACCTCATGTTGTTTGAGTTGCACTTTGTATTCTTACTTATTTTGGTCTGAGGAAACATTCCGCCAGATTGATGCTAGTAATTACAACACAAAGCAGCATGCAATAGCAACATCCCTTTACTTTTGGGGGTTCAAGGTTTTGGTTTTTTTGGGGTTCAATGTTTTGGTGCTGTTTGTTCCAACGAATAAGGAATGCATCAATGCCATATGATGAGGCATGTAGTATTAAAATTATGGTTGGGATGTTATATTATTGAAGGCTGTGTTGTTGCCATAATATGAGATGTTTGTAATACATCAAGCATGGCCTATTTCTTGGAGAGTGGCATCCTAAGAAGATGGAGGTTGGCAGTTGCCACTTTATTTTGGACAATTGTTGAATTGATATCAACAAGGTTGCTACCTTCTTGTGCTGCAAACACAATTAGAAGAAGTATTTTTCTAAACCATTTCCCACGGCCTTAGATGTTTTGTATGTATTTGTTTGTAGACTCAAGGTTGAAAATATATATATATATATATATATATATAGTTAATATAGTTATGGTTCTGGGAGTTGGGTAACCCATATTTTGCTTCTACAATGTTCAACTGAAAGAAGGGGAGTTGATAGGCCCTCCCACAAAGTAGACATGTATCATATCCCCGACCTGACAAAAAATGCATGAGAAAGATGGGCATGGAGAAATTAGGAGAATGACCTCCTCCTGAAGGCAGTTAATTTCTAGTTACTGGCTCCTACTTTTCCTGCTGAAATACAATTTCCTAGTTTCAAGTTCCATGTGTAATAGGATTCATATCTGAGGTGAGGAATTTATATCTCAGCAAAATGCCTTTCTAAAAGGGACTTCCCTTATCTCTGAAGGGAAATGCATGAACAGTGGTAGATAATTTTGTTTGCGTCTTTCATCTGTGATGCAAGAGAGACATCATGTTGACCACAGAGGCTCCATTATTCTTCCCTGAAAAAATATTTTGGAGGAATATTCCATTTCTAAATTGATATTTGAGTTATTTATGTGCTGGAGTTTGTGATTCAGGGTGAATATCACACTTGGAGCTCAAGAGGAAAGGCTGATGCTTTCAGGAATGCATACTGTGGCAGATATATTTTGCTGCTGTTGTGGACAAATTGTTGGCTGGAAATATGTAATCTCTCTCTCTTTCTATATATATATGCGCGTGTGTGTGTGTGCGCACATTCATCTTTATGCATGCCCTATATTGTTTTTAAGAATGCCAGAATAAATGAGGGTGTGGCTTTAGGTTACTATACAACTGCTCACGTAGTTCAAATTGTGTCTACGCTAGCTAATATTCCATTGCTCCCACCCAGGAAGCAGCACATGAGACAAGCCAGAAGTATAAAGAAGGGAAGTTTGTTCTTGAAAGGTAGAATGCATTTTTTGGTTAATTGAGATTCATCATATTTTTCTTTTTTCCCAGGCATCCAACCAGCAAGTACATTTCATTGTGACATATCTTGTGCATGTCTTTAAAACAGAGCGAGGATCATTGATGGAGTTGATTCAGAATTCTATATTGATACCTGTCCTAGTATGAGTGACGCGGAAGATCCCTAGGACCTTATTCCATTTCTATATATAGTTGTACTACATACTATGACAATAAGCACAGATGCACTCATTATGTATATATGTGGAACTGAGATGTCGAGAGAAACATTTGTGTTCTACTTTGATTCTGGTGGACAATAAGTGCTGCTGTATTATTAGTATGAACTACCATATTGTGTCTGGTTCAAGATTTGGATTGACGGTTATCAGGTCTATTGATGATTTGGAATAAATGCTGCATTTGGAAGCAATTTCAATGGAAATATATTCTGATGGCACCTAAAATGATTTATAGTGGTCCTATTTTGAATGTTGAAACTTGATAATTTTGAAGATCAGTACAATTCTGACCTTTATAAGCTCCCTATATCTGGTGTCTTTGACCAGTAAACGGTTCCAACTTTAGTCACAAACATTTTTGAAATTAGTATTATTAGAAGAGTTTATCATTTTATTCATATCTTACTTAAATGGTATAGAACTTTCTGTAAGATATTAGAAGTATTTAATCAGTTGGTTCAGAATCATCTGTTATTGATTGGTTGACATTGATGGTCTCCTAGGTTGGAATAATTCGTGGTAATTCCCATGTCACAAAGTATTAGTGGAAAATATTTTATTCTTACACTCATCAATATCTTTTCATAGGATTCAGAATTCAACAAACTCATTATTGGATTATATATTCTTCTCATACATCTATCAAATACATCGGAAGTTTGAAGTGGTCGACATGCATGCCAAAATCAAGTTGTTTTCAAACAATTATGGTTGTCTTAGCTTAATGCTAATTTATGATTATTACTCCGGAGGGGTTGACGTGGATTTAATCTTATCTAATGTAAAAAGGAAATAGAAAAAAAGAAAAAGGATTGCTTTCGGTCATTCCTACAATCTTTGGTGGCCTTCTTTGGTTTGGGGATATGGGTGGGGTAAGGGAGCAAAACAAAATTGTAATAACAGTGTTATACAGCCAATGTTCCAAGGGCTCCACAACAAGGAAAACAATGTGGCAATGAGTTATGCGAGTTCTATACATTTTATTTCTGAGTGGTCAAATAGCTCATCCAGTGTCATTGTTAGGGGTTGTCTTTTACACATGGGTTCCCAGTACAAACGAGAAAGGATTGGCATTACCTTTGGATTGTTTAGTACACTTTTACACATTTGGCAGAAAATTTGGACAACTATAGTTTCAGCAGGCTCACTGAAACGGGAAATTCAACTGATGAGGAGAAAGAAATGGTAGTGAAAATAGCAGAGGATCATGGCTTAAGAACTGAATTTTTTGAGTTCAAGTTTTTACTCTTTCTTTATCAAATGCATGAGTTTGTGGGTGGTTTATGTATTACGAGATTAGTCTGGACCCAAACTTAGGATACCTCTGGTTTGAGCAGAAAAAAAAAAAAAAAAAAAAAAAAAAAAAAAAAAAAAAAAAAAGAAGAAAGCCATGATCAAAATATAACTGCCATTACCCTTGGAATGCCAGTCAGCATTGTGCGGCAACCAAGAACGGTGGAAATATCACATGTCTGCTACATCAGTATTCAGTAATCACATCATAAAGAAAAAAAATTAGAAAATGATATAGCAGGTGAAATCTTGGATTGTGTTTAGTTAAACGCCAATCTTATTCTTCTATATCACTGCATCAGGCCTTATGGGTTAGGTCGGTGATCCTTTTGTACTTTGGTCATTTAGCATTATAATTGGAGAGAATGGCATTTTAGTCCGAAAGTGACATTTTTAAAATGCTTCTAGATGGAGATTGACTAATGGGTTTTTTGGATATGGTTTTATTTTGGAGGGAGCTTTTGGATATTTGCCATTTTTTTGTGTATAAAAAAAATACGATTCAAACTAAACTTTAAACATAAGGTAAGGACTGAGGACTCGGTTTTTGTGCATCAACTTTTTATATAATTCTTAAGCCATTGAATTTTGATTTCATTATTATGTTAGCCATTTCTTCACTCAGTTTTTTGGGAAACCAATACTTATATTAAGAAGTATCTTGTATTTATTTATCACTGGACTCTAAAAGATTAGGTTAGTGGCTGTTTTGAAGGGTGAAGGGCCATTAGGCCCGTAACCATACTGTGAAGATTCAGCTGTGAGAAAAGCAAGGTTGAGAGTTTTGTACTAAATCGTTATTGATTATAGTGGCCTTGATCTCTCTCCCTATTGTAGATGCAAACATTTTGCCGAACCACATTAATCTTCTTGTCTTGTTGTATAACAAAAAAATTCTTGGATGCAATAGCTTAATAATTTTGTAATAAATTTTATCCCTTACATATCTTGATTAGTGCTTATTTAATCACGTACTCGCCTAACTTGTATTAGCATCGAGCATTAAAGATTGTACCTGTGCATAAACCCAATGTACCTCATAATTCATTAATGCACATCAAAAACAACCTTTAATACAGAGGCTGATATAAGTTATAGTAGCACATACTCACATAATCGTTATTTTATATATATATATATATATATATATATATATATATATATAGTGTGAGACAAAATTTGCGTAATTTATGATCCTAATCTTAATTATCTCCAAATCAATTTGCGTAAAAAAATGCTATCTCGTGTCAGTGGGACCATTAGACCATGTATATACGGGCTCAAGTCGATAGAAACTAATAGAGGTTCGTTCTACAACAGAGTTTTTCGGAAGCGAGAGAGAAAAGAGGGGAGAGAGGGTTTTATTGGGAAACAGCTGATTCTGCAAATTTTTCATTCTGTTATTTCGATCCCTTCTCTATCCACTGGCCACTAACTATCTGTTCCTGTTTTCTGTTTTCGCCTTCTTTTATTTTCTTTTTTTGGGTTTAATTTTCATTGTTTCAGGTCGAAACAGAGAGAAAAGCCAGATGGGAACAACTGGTTCTTCCTCCAAAAGAAAATCTTCTTCTTCTTCTCTCAAGAAAGCTTTCAAAAAGTCCTCTCAGGTCTCTCTCTCTCTCTCTCTCTATCTATATATTTGTATGTTTACATGTAGAATCTCTAGAGTTTTTGATAACCCAATTGTGTTGTAGGGTTTCTCTTTTTCTCTTTGTAGAATCATTACCGTTTTACAGCTCAATTGTATTGTGGGTATTTTTACCCCTTCTATGATTTTGCTAGTTTTAGGGTTTTTTTTTTTTTTAAAATAATAAAAAAACTTAAATTAAATTAAATTTCTTTCATGGTTTAGAATTTAAGTCGGAAAAGCCTGGGGCTCTTTTTGGTTGCCGAGAAAATTGGAAAGGTAGAAAAGGAAAAGAAATTTAATTATGTAAAATTGATATGCTGTTTTGTTGAAAAGGGAAAAAAAAAATCCCAAAAACTCTACTTAACATACTATAATAATTATACAAAATTAGGTTTCTAATGAGGTATTTATTAAATTTGGGGTTTTCAGTTCTACGATCTAAATGCTGGGTTCTATATGTATTAATATGTTTAGGTTTTGAAGAGGAAGAGAAGTTTGGGTACTTAAAATTATGGGGGGTAAATTACTCAAAACTCACCTCAATTATAGGCCAAGAAAAAAGAATATAAAGAGAAACTCGATTAATTGTCAATACTAGGCTGTGTTGATTCCCCCCCCCCCCCCCAAAAAAAATTCCAAAATATAAATTTTTTTTTTTTAATTTTTTATTTTCTTCCAGTTTCTTGGTTCTTGGTATCCAAACATTAGCATTAGGTTTTTGGTAAATTTGGTTTTTGAGTTCTTCAATCTTAATGCTGGTTTTCATATGTCCGCATTATATGTACATCGCGTGTTTAGGTTCGGAGGAGGAAGATAAGTCGGAGTAAAATTAGGAGAAAAAAATCCAAGAAGCTTCGTTGTCAAGATGATTCTGTTTCTTATTCAGATGATGATTCAAGAAGTTCAGTGTTTGTGTCCTCTTCTAGTTCTGAGGATGATTATAGAAGAAAACGGTCTCGGTCTCGCACTCGAAGGGATGAAAGGGTGACTAAGAAGAGGGGTCGAAGAATCTCTTCTAGTCGTGAAATTATCCGGGATTCATCACGTGTAAAGAAGAGAAAAGGTTCAAAGAGAAAGGCCGATTTGGATACGAGGAAGAAAACCAGCAAGAAGAAGCGTAGGAGAGATGTGAGTATTAGTTCTATAAGCAGCGGTTCTTGGAGCTGCTCAACATGTCGAGATGGGAGCAGTAGGAGTGGAGAGAGTGAATACGAGAAGCCTAGGGGCAGGTCTGAAAGGAAGGAGAGACATAAAGGAGATATTGGAAAGGGTAAGAGTGAAACTAAAAGGAGTAGATATAGGTCCCGGAGTAGTTCTTCATGCAGCAAGCGTAGCGAGGGTAGTGGTTATCAGAGTGAGGAGAAATTGATAGGTGAGAGTAGTTCGAGGCGTTTAAGATCGGTTATTATTTTCGCAAAAGAACCAGATGAGGAGGAGGAAAGAGAATTGGAGAAGGATGGGAATAAAGAAGAAATTTTTTATGATCATGATGATTACCCTTCTTGTAAAAGTAATGACAGTAATGATGGGGAGAGTAAAGGGGAGTTGGCTCATCACTCACATGCTACATCTGAGAAGAAAAGGTGGGTTGAAAATGTGCAGTGTGAAGAAGTTTATATGTCTGACATTAGAACCACCGAAGTCACAGAGGGTGGCAATGATGGTGGAGACCGATATGATGGAAGTAATCCAAGTCTTGTTGTAGTTGAGGCAAATAACTGTTCAAAGGAAAATAGGTGTGAGGTTTCTGCAGCTATTGGTATTCCTAATAGTGATGATTTGGAGTCAATTTTAAGGCAAAAGGCTTTGGAAAATCTAAAAAAGTTTCGAGGAGGTCTGCAGGCTGATCAGAAAGGAAAGAGTGATAATGATTTGAAGCAGTCATCCACTGCAAAGCCTGAGTCAGTTCAAATCAAGTCTTACAATGAAGATAATGCTAGAGTTGTTAGTGCTGCCCAAGTAGTAGACCATGTCCGTATGCCTGCAACAGGCAGAAATTCTGTACGTTCTACACAGAATGATGGGAAGGCAGCTTGGGATGGGGAATACAGTAAAACTGAATTTGGTGCTGATGGGTCGGTTCAAATTAAGTCCCACAAGGAAGATGGCACTGGAGTTGTGAGTGCAACCCAGGTACTACACCAGAGAAGTGTGCCTACTAGAGTGAGAAATTTCATTTCTTCATCGCAAAAGGATGGGATGATTTCTGTGGTAAAATTAGGTGGAACTGAAACTGGACTTGCTAAACAGGGTGGTGTTTGTCCACCAAATCGATTAGCTATTGCTTCTAATCCCAAAGAAAAGGACAGTACTGCTGCCGGTGCCATTATTGATAAATCTAAACCAGGGACATCAGCATTGAGGCAAGAACTTTCTGGCACTTGTGCCACCCTGAAGCAAGTACCTGCTTCCCAGGCATCTCCAAAGGCAAAGCTCTTGGTGACCAAGAGTTGTGTAGATAAGAGTGCTGCTGAAACTGCTAAAACTGTGCCCCAGAGTAGCAATAATAATGGTGAAAAAGTTGATAATGCCTGTAGTTCGGCTGCTCCTGAGTCTCCTTCTCACCCTAAACCTACCTCGGGGGATCAGAGTTCAAAAGAATCACAAGAAGGAGAAGCTAAGGAGGGCTCACAGTTTGAGAATAAGACAATGTCTGTGATGCGGGGTGGTGAGATGGTGCAGGTGAGTATTTTTGTCTCTTGTAGGTTTTGCATTGTACGACTGAACCAGTAGGCCATGAATATTGAACTCTTAGTTTATTGCAATCTACCAAGATTGAATATTATTTATTTGTCTTTCTGGCCAGGTGAGCTACAAAGTGTACATCCCAAAGAAAGCTCCTGCTTTGGCTAGGAGGCAGCTCAGGCGGTGATGTTTGATTTATGATTGTGGTGCAATTAGGATGCATTTGTGAAGTTCTACGGCCACATACTAATTTGCTCGGCGGTTTGAAGGAAGAAGGTTTTTTGCTGATAAAACATATGGACAGGAAACTTTTCAAGTAGTAATTAGTTTTGACCCTTCTCACGGCACCTGAATGCTAAGGAAGAAGTGTCTTTCAATTGTTTCTTTGTTAAATATAAAGGATTTTATGGTTATGAAGTCTCTCTTCAAACTTGTGTTTTCATAGTTCAATATCACTTGTTTTTTTGGTTCTCTCTTTATGTTTGATTATCATTTAGGATTCCCAAAAAAATGTTTAATGCTAAAGACAGACCAGTGAATGCTTCTTGGCTATATATTAAACACGGACTATCTTTTGGTTTTCAGCACCTTATAATGAAACATTAGGATATATATATATATATATATCTTTTGTATCAGAGTCCAGAACTTCTCCAATGTGATGGATTTCTGCTTCTTTTCTTTTTCTTTTTCTTCTGTATTTTTTTTTTTTTTATGGCTGAGGACTGATATATTTCGAAAAACAGCCATTAAAAATAGTATCATCCTATTGTGAAAGGAGACAACTTCTGGCAATTAACAAGATCCTACTTAGATACTTGAAATGTTGTAATTGTACATGCATTTAACTGAACAACAAAGAGGATCCCCAAAATCTTGAAGTGTACGGAGTCATACATAATTTCAAAATTAAGTTCAGATACGTGGTACCCCTGAAATGAAGAACAGGTGGACAAAACCACTCCGAATGCTATTGCTTTTCCCAGAATACACAAAATTTCCCTTTGAAGTATTGCACTGGCATATGTGGCTTTGCATTTTTAAATACAAAACCTGCAGCTTTGTCAGTTGCTTGAACCATTCCTGCGTGACAAAGAATGTTTTAATCTTAAAAGGCTAAAAATACTAGTGACAAGGTTTTACTTGAAGAGAGCAGATTCCCATTTCCATGGTAGATGAACTATGCCATTTTTTGGGGAAGATTTTCATATCCTCAGCTCAAAGAGCCATTCGTGACTCACAGCTTGTTGGAATCTGCCAGATGCTCAGGGTTCATATTGAACACCACGGAACCACATTAGTTGCCAAAATTGAGCAATGCTTCTGCATATTGTTTCGACAAAGCTGGAAACTCTCCATCAGCTGCCAGTGGGATTTCTTTTCTTTGTGCCACTTACGCAGGCCCAATCATCAATCTCTGAAACTGATATGTCTTCCAAGAACTGTGAATAGCGCTCTATAATATATGGAATCTGCAACAAATTAAACAAGTTCGGAATGAAATTAACCCCAAGCACCTACCTGACCTCAGTACCATCTAAGGTTTGACCCTATGGCATTCCATGAGCCAGGGTACATGAAACGTGGGTTGTCATAAATTCATGGGGTCTCATAGAATGGGAATAACAGGAACACATTGCCCTCCTAACATGGCATTATTCGATCACAAATTTAACCAATGTCGTAACAAAAGTGAATCCGGGGATGTTTTGAATGCTAAATTCACAGAATTGGCTATTTTCCCAAAACCTACCACGTCATGTTTTTGAAGCTTGAAAAAGCATTTTAAAGATATACTTATATTTTCTAAAAATTCAGTGAGGGTACGAATTTTACAACCTCCCTCCCCCCAAAAAAGAGGAAAAAGATAGATACAATACAGTTTTGTAAGTGCACTATAATAATGTGCCTTTCAGAACTTTAATATAGGGGAAACTTATTGAAGTAATGTTAAAGTTAACCCGGTTGGTTGTAGTTTGAAATATGTATTGTTGGCATCCTATAGAGACCAGAATTTTTCCTACATCCTGCACTTTTTTGGTAATCCTGTTATAATTTAACTAGTGAGATACAATGTACAATCAACTACTGTTGCTAGAAAGATACCTGCTCAGAAATTATACCAGAGAGACCAACGACTGCACCAGGCTTGGCATAAGACACAATATGATCTGCCAAATCTAATAAAGGATTTAAGAGTATATTTGCAATGACCACATCATATTTCTCTGTTTCAGAAATGACTCCCATGCCATATGAGCTCTGCCCTTCCACAACTCCATATGTCATTTCATCTGAGGAGCGAGCGCTGGGTTTGCCAGGAACAAGGTGCAATTGCATCTTCTCAGGGTCTATGTTGTTCAAAGCAGCATTCTGACGTGCGGATGTAATTGCTTGGGGATCTACATCAAGTCCAACTGATAAAGCAGCCCCAAACTGCATTCCCAGTCATAATGACAAATGAGGACTCGAGTAAATTTGCATTATTAATAATACAAAATCTGAAAATCACTTGAGAAAAACATGCAGAAAAATAAAATTAACCGGGGACAAGAAGTTTGAGAACAGCCCAGGAACGATGCAAAGATGGATAAATTGAGTAATTAGCAATGCATATTAGAATAACAGGACAACATGCATGCTGTCATGAAGTTTTACATTGATTATGTCAGTCACGAGCTATCCAAGAATTACAAATTACACAAAATAAGTGACATACACTTAGAGATGGAGAAGAATATTGCGAGGAAAGTTAGGAATATAAACACACACGCATGTGTGTGCGTGTGTGAGAGAGAGTGATAGAGACGTTGACTTGTGTCTTTACATGTCTTCTTTGTTTTCTCAAAATCTTTTCGCATCTGGCCCATGAAGCTTATGGTTCCTATTTTCCACTTATTTGTCTTAAACTTGAACCTAAAAAATGGCAAATTCTAGAAACTGATTGCAGAGCAAGGGATCTGAAGACCCCAAAAGGGGTCCAAGACCATAGTTACACCCCCCATATACTAAAGTTTCTCTGGACATTTAGACAACAAGTCCATGCTCTGATTTCAGAGCAACTTACCACGTGATATTTTCAAACACCTCAAATATAATATGACTAAAAAATCGTTTTAGGAGGGATTTACCTTTCGCAAGGGATTGCCTGTTATTGCAAGTTATAAAAAAAAAATTAATAAATTAGGGAAAGGATAAAACCAGAGAATAGCAATATTTTGTAAGCTTATTTTTGTTCATGATCTATCCAATATCTCTGGCACTGCATGCATGATAAGGTTCAAACAATGTATAAACAAAATTCAAATGATGTACATTTAAATAAAAAAGCTCATAAAGTAATCATCACGTCAGCTGCATCAATCTTTCCAGAAATGAAAAAAATACTGTGGACATTAAATGAGAGAGTGGAGTTAATCATTCATCATGGAGTATTTAGACACTCATAAATTGAATCCCGTCAGTGCTTTCTAGCTCTATAATTCTACTTTTCACGATACTAGAAAGACCCTGCAACAATTTCACAGGAACCCATTTGCCAGTCTTGTTGCTTTCGAGACTACTCCTTTCATACAACTGAAATACACATCCAGGATTTTTTTATTTTTTATTTTTTATTTTTGATGAAATACATCCAGGATCTTCACCACCTGAAGTTTCTAGGGTACCATTTGAGCTTTAACTTGATCCTCTATAACGCAAAGTCTTTGTTTCAAATTTTAACATGGAGGAAAAATTATATACGACTGCATGATACGAAATGTCTAAATGGAACAGTAATAATAATAAAAATAGGGGCACTCATAATTCATAAATCTGCCAGACTATATGACCAAACCTCGTAGTTAGATTAGTTAATGGTACCTTTGGTGGATGAAGTTCCAGTTAGGTTAAATATTAAAGATACAATTGTAATATCAACAACTGAATACCTTAAGTGCTGCAATGGCAAGAATTCCAGAACCTGTGCCATAGTCTAAGAACAGTTCTCCACCTTTTATCAAGCCATGTAACAGCAATAGACACATCTTAGTGGTAGGATGCTCCCCAGTTCCAAATGCCAATCCAGGATTTAGAAAAATATTTGTAGCTTGAATATCCTGTAGCAAAGCAAAGAAACATAATTATATTTACTCCATATTTCAATATCAATAGTAGACCGAATCTCAGAATTCTAGTACCTATAGATGTGGAAGAGATTATTCCAGCAGAAACTTCTACGATATATATCTCAAGTGCACGCAAACTAACATCTTTTAAGATTTTTTTTCTTAAAGGGGTACAAAACTCAAACTGCAACTCACAATTGCATGGTAGGAAAGAAACCCCACTATATTGTTCCAAAGAATAGAGCCCGCACAATTAGATATTACAGAAGTAACAAAGAAGACATTTTCTGATTTATAGGGAGCAACAATTGCAATGAAACCTTTAAAAAGATAATTTGAAATAATCATACTGGAGGAGTTTTCCACTCAGGCACAATCCAAATTCCTTCAGTAACTTCCACCGGATGAAATGATTCCTGCAACAAATAAAAAACGAAGTTAAATGCAACCACTGATGAGACCTCCTCAAGAATAAGAGTTATCAGCATAGATCAACATATTGAGCTTGTTGGAGGAGATGAACTTTATTTTACATGCATAGACTAAAATGAATTGATCCATGAATACAGTTTGACAAATCTAACTGATTTAATGTGTTATTCAAATCACAGGGGATGGTGCCTGTGGATAAAGGTAGGTATGGTAGAACCTAGAAGAGGAAAAGAGAACGGGCTGGGGGCAGAGAGGAGGAAAGGTATGTGCTACTTAGATACTTCAACTTGTGTAAAGTACCCATGTCGGACACATATGACATGCGTATGTGCATGGGATATGTGTCTGCATGCCTATGTTTATGACACATATTGAACAGGGGTATCAAACAAAAAAGAGAGGACCATCTTCCCAATTCACAATAATTTCAGTAACATATTTTCTCAATTTTCATTTATTTTGCGTAGACATGTCAACATCAATGTAAAGTACACATGTTCAACATATTCCATGACATACGCCCTTCATTTTTCCTTCAGCTTTTGGAGAAGAAAATTAGACACTTCAATAATTTAAATGTGTTCCCATGTCATAAGATTTGAAGGCTAGATATGACACTTAGACACACAACCACACTCGACATTCGTACCCTTGTACACGTAGCACAGGGTATAAGTATGGAAGCTATGATACATTAAAACTTTCCAAACATTTGATGAACAGAAAACCACTAAAACTAGCAAGCGTTGTCCCAGCTATTTATGATCATATTTATTCATGAACTTATTGATTGTGACTTTTCTTAATATTGCTTCAAGTCTCCAAATTTTAACAGCAAATCCTCTATAAATAGCTTCAATGCTCCACATTCCTTATTTCTCCTAGCCCTCCACTTTATGCCCTTCATAATGTACCATCACAAGTAGGAGATGTGAAGTAATAAACAAATGCTTCTTGTTAAGTTTCTAACTTAAAAGCCTAAGCTCATAAGTGGAGGACTCAAACAAGTATATGAAGTTATATCAAACCCAATGTTTGGGCGATGTGGAATGTGGTATATTTCCAACACTCCACCTCATGTGCAGGCTTAACATAGGCCTGTCACGTGGGCAACAAATACGGGCTTAATAAGCCTAAGAACGACATGCTTTGATACCATGTTAAGTTTCCAACTTAAAAGCCTAAGCTCATAAGTGGAGGACCCAAACAGGTATATGAAGCTATATCAAACCCAATGTTTGGGCGATGTGGGATGTGGTATATTTCCAACACTTCTCTTAGATAAATATAACCCATTTTCTTTCTATAATATTTATGCTACTGCCCAGGTTTTGTTTTAAAGCTTTCAATGAAAGACTATGCATCGAGTTGAAGACTGCAAACACAGGAGTGGGGAAAGGAGAGGGTTAGGTTCTCTCCAGGTTCTGTTACAATTTCTTTGATTTCCTTGATACTTTGCTTTATTCTTTTCCTTTTCACTTTCCAACAATTAGAAAGAAAGCAAGAAATATAGCAGCCATAATTTCTTCATAATTTATTTCTCTCAAGTAGATGAATTCCTTTTTTTTAAAGGTTTTTAGAACTTCCAATCAAATAACCTTTATGATTAGTATCCTCACTAAGTTGAGAAGCAAATTTTCTCACCATACTGTGCATCTATTTTCTTTTTTTATTTTATTTAAATAGTTCCTTTTTGAAAGAATTTTTACAATAACTCAAAATCAAATTTTCCTTTTAACCATTTGCACTGGTGATGAATAAAAGCAAGGTATTATACCATTTTGGGTTCAGTCACCAAAGAATTTCAAGGCAGAACTGGATACAGTATCATACTAACTATAGAAATTAACTATAACAAACAGTATAAAAGACAAAGAAATGACATTATTTTATAAAATAATTTTACAAAATAAGTAATAAAGAATGATTTTGACTCCAAGAAGTAGGACAAGAAAGTAAATCAACCTGAGTTTTCTTTATCCAGTCATGTTGCTCACCCAATTTAACTTTATAATTAGGTATTTCTTTCAAGCCTATGGAATCAGCAGCATGTGAAATGCACACATCCACTTCTTGGCATTTGGAAAATATTGAATTGATGCAGATCTGCATAAATGTTACTTGTCAGTGAACTTTAAGATGGTTCTCTCCAGCGAAAAAAAGTGTGATGCCTCAGACTTAGAATGTCCGGATAGAGAAAAATTAGCAACTCATCACAGATTTGACAAAAAAAAAAAAAAAAGAGGACAAAAAGATAAGTCTCTTGAGATGCATTCTTCTTATCAGAAATTGTGCGTTAAGCCACTTTATTTTTCTTAAGACTTGAGATATCATCGTCAACAGATTGATAAGACAAAGAAGGGTGAGACGCTCACCGGGCTCACAAAAAGTCGAGAACTTTTAATGTTTATCTACTAGTGATCCACTCATCAGCTTGTCATGATCCAATGACTAAAAGCATGAAAAACAGCTTATGCATCAATTCAGTGAGGCACAATAAGGCATAGCTCATTTCAGCATACACAATAAGGCACTTAATCAACTACATTAAAATAGCCTTGTCGTTGTCCTCAGCACAGGCCCTTGTGGCCTTGTGCTACCCGGGTGGGGTTGGGGAGTGGGTAGAGGATAGGGTGTAGGTGGTCGAATCCCCTCCAATGTCACCACCTCCCCCAGGCCCCAACCCACCCCTCCCCCCCCCCCCCCCCCCCCCCCCCCCCCCCCCCCAAAAAAAAAAAAAGGGGGGGGGGGCCTCTTCCTCTCTCCGCAGGTCTGTCTTTCTGCATGAAATATAGTGGGGCAACAGTCTAGGTAATCTATACCAGCAGGAGAGATTTCATTCTTAATGCCAACAGTGAGAGACCAGTAAGTCTATGCATCATGACATCATTGTATCCCAAATGCTATATTGACTTATCTCCTAAGGATATTGCCTTAAACAACAGGAACTCAACTTAGCATATGCTCATTAGTGGTCAAACTTTTATTTGTCTTTTTTTTTTTGGCCATATCATTGATTTCCATGCCAATTTGCAACATGACCTGATACACTAAGTATTGGGAATTCATCATGATTGGCCATGTCAACTGGACACTATTCACCATTCCACGAAAACTACCCAAAAAATAAAAAGAAGAAAAAAAAGACTAACTACTAAGTCACCGGGCCAGAAACATCTGCCAAGAAAACCCAATAAAAACTCAATCTTGACCCACTCTGGCCATGTCCAATATAGTGTCCAACAAGGGCAACGCTCCTCTTTGGAAGTGCCTGTACTACATAGCCAGGGGCGGAGCGTAGTTAGGACTCGCCTTGGGGGGGGGGGGGGGGGGGGGGGGGGGGGGCATGGCCCCTTCAATTTTTCCAAAAAAACATTTGTTTATATAGGTTTAAAATTTTTTTGAAAAATTGTATAGGTGGAATCCAAAATTTTCAACTTGACTTTAAGTGGTGATACTTATCACACTAAATCAAATCACTTGTAATAATTTTAGAAAAAAAATCTCCCGAACTTAATATAATATATCTTTATATAAAGGCAATTTTTATTCTCTAGGGACTTGTTTGGTTGTTTAAATGGAAATTTAAACAATTAAGGTGTATTTTACATAGTATTTGATGCAAAAATCCATCATATAGAATGGATAAATTTTTCCAATGACCGTTGGGCCAAATGGCATATCTTGTTTTAGTAAGGGTGTAGCCATGTGCAAGGCCGGCTCAAGATAAGTTGAGGCCTAAGGCAAAAATTCTAATATATAGTTTTTAATAGATAATATTGTTGATTTACATAACCTTTCTTGTTAGTAGTATGTGTATGGGTGCACACACGCACATATATGAAGATTTTACTCACTTGCAGGACTGTGAGGTCCATCATGACCATCCATGACAATCAACAGGCCAACTCATCATTAGGAGGCCTTTTTTTTCTTTTTTATTTTTCTTTTTATTTTTTCGTTGTGTGGATAGGCAAATGAAATTTTATTAGAATTAAAGAACTTTGATACACCATAGAGATACAAATTAAGACACACTACCAGAGCAGCTCATAAATTTTTTTGATTAGTTTATGTGAGTTGAGATGATATTATTTAAAAGATGTGGGGGTAGGGACAGAAAATACTAAAAATGATGCAGGATTTCTTTTCGTGGATTTTTGGCTTGAGCTTTGTAAGGGGGACCATCCATGTGGCCTTTTCTTTGGAAGTGAAGAGGGTACAAAGAATTTGTTGCAACATCTCCTTTTTTTTTTTTTTTTTTTTTTAGCCTTCCTAATTAGCAGCATAGAAATGAATCATTTGGAAGCCTTCTATATTGTGAGGCCCTAGGTAGCTACCTAAGCTGTCTAGGGGTTGAGCCTGCCATGGCCATGTGGGGTTTGCGGATGTCTTGGTTTTTACTCGATGTGGATACATGTATAGATTTGAAGATCTTGATGGGTGTACGAGTAAAATTTCCCACAACATGTGTAATTTAATCATACCTCTTCTTTTTTTTCCCCTTAAAGTAATTATATAGTCAGACTTTAAGGTAAAAGAAAAAATAGTTTTATCATACTCCCTCTGTTTCAATTTGACCGTCCCTTTGAAAAAACATGTTTTTTTAGGAGACCCTATTAAATGCTTTCACATCAACACATATGTTTTAGTTTTCCAATTTTACCCTCAAGTGTACAAAACATTGTAAAAGAGAAAATACCCTTTCAAGGGTATTTTAGGAAATCAAATAAGAAAAATCATTGACTTTTTGAATGTGACAAATATTTTGAAACATCCCAAAAAGGAAAGTAGGTCACTTAAATTGAAACGGAGGAGGTAATATTTTAAGTTGGGCCACCCAACCTAAAATTCCTAGCTCCACCCCTGTACATAGCTTCTTATTATTGGCTTATTACACAGTCTTCACAAACAAGCTTGGCAACAAACACAGAACAGATACAATCAAATAGAAATGTGATTTCATTACTCAACATTAAAGATTTCAATGTCTTTAGAAAACAATTCAACCAAAAAAAATGAAGAAAAAAGACAACAACATATGACTCCAAGTTGAAAAGGGTTCACCTCATCAGTGCTCTCATCGTTGTCTTGTTCATCCACACTAGTAGAACTTGCACCAAAACATAAAAGAGCTTCCGAAAGCATATCCTATCGAACATGAAAGCACTGTAAGCGTCAAACATTTCTTATTTTGAACTCAACTTCACTCAACTAGCCTTAAATTCTAAAAGAAAACTAGCATTACTACACACATATCTTCTGACCGTTTGATTATAAATAAAGTGGTGAAATATATAACTCTGCAAGTGTTTAGTGTGTGTGTGTAAAACCCAATTTGGGCAATTGTAAGGGAAGAAAACAAGCTCACCGCAACGTCTTTGCTACAGCGAATGGACACGGAGAGATAAGGAGATGAGAAGGAGTCGGTTGTCGGAGTTTCTGACGAAGTTAAAGAAGAAGAAAAATAAGAAGTTGAAAGTTTTGAGCTGACTGATTTGAGTCTCCATCGATCTCTCGCTGAGAAGCGAGTGTGTGGAGATGGAGATGGAGATGGGGATGGAGAGAGAAGGTGGATGAGGAGGCGAGGGTGTTTGGGAAATCGCGAGGAGAAGGTGTATGCAAAGTGTTTGAAGAAATGACCGCCCGACATTTTCGAGTATTTTTTTGTGTTTTGAAGTGAAATGTGCGAAAACAAAGTGAGCGTCAGTTTATGAAGCAGCGCGGGTGGACCGTTACAGTTTGTATTACTTGACTTAAAACTATATATATGCATATTCTAATTAGGTAAATAAATTCTAAAAATTAAGAATAAGAAGTAAAATTATGTTTTTTTTTTTTAAAAAAAAGAAAATTACATTTTGCTACACACATGTCCACAATCACTTATTAAAAAAAGAGTAGTGCTATTTATTTTTAATTTTTTTTTTTATCTAACTTCATTTTCTAATGATGTGACAACAACCACATCAACTGATTTTTGTGTTTTTAAAATGTATGCTACATAACATAACCATATGATGACATGTAAGCAGTGTCTAATATGCAAAGTAACTATTACTTTATCTTCTCACAAAAATAGGCTAAGTTTAATAAAACACACAATTTTAAAAAAATCATCATCACCATGACTTGTCATTTATTAAAGTCCATTTTTCCAAAAATACATTCTTTTACTTTATATTGGGTTTGTGTTGATAGTATTTATTGGAATAATAAAGGATAATATAAGAAGGGAGGGCCTATTTCCACATCCTTTTTTGCTTATCCACACCCTTTCATGGGTAATTTTGGCATTTCGTTTCTTTTCTCCTTCTTTCTTCTCCCTTCTTCTCTCCATCACACTTTTCTCCTTTTTCTCCTCTTTCTTCACCGCGGTTCAATGAACAAATCCTGGACTTGGCTTTGTTCATCCAAAGCTTAATATTATCACCATCCCCTTCCATTGAAAATTTCAAAAAAATATAGACAGCCATTCCTCATCTCCACAAAATGATGTGGTTTGCTTCAATTTCGTCTAGGATTTCTTCAAAAATTTGAACTTTCAAAGACAAAAAAATTGAACATGTCAATGGTGTCGGCAAAACTGCCAATGTCAAAGATGGTCTCCTCTTGATGTGGCCCTAACACAACCAAAGAAAAGGAAAATAAATATAAACAAATAAATAAACAATGGCAACATGCTCGGGCTTCTCCAACTTGATATCTTCTTCTTCCTTGATTTTTTTTTTTTTTTTTTTTTTTTTTTTTTTGGATGAACAAAAAGAATCCCAAGGCATCCCATCGCCAAAGCCTGATCAAATCAAGAAAAAAAAAATGAGGGTTTTTTTGGATAAATAAATAGGTGCAAATATGGTTCAAAAAACATGATTCATGCAAACTCCTTTTTATTTTTATTTTTTGAGGGAGAGAGAACTCTGGGTTGTGGATCGAGGTGGGTTTGTGGAGGTAGCTAGAGAAAGAGAGCTCCCTGTGTGCTTTGATCAGGGGATTTATTTATTTATTTATTTTGTTTATTGTTTTAAAGGGCAACCCATGGTTCCCTGATCCTTGACATCTCATTGCTGCAACTCATAGGAAAGTACGTGTGTGAGATGAGAGAGAGGGAGGGAGGGGTGAGAAAACTTCAAAGGAAGAAGAGGAGCTTTAGTGTGGTCTGACGGAGAGGAGGAGTGAGGAAAGAAAAGGAAAATGACAAAATTACCCATGGAGGGATGTGGATAAGCAAAAAAGGGTGTGGATATAGGGCTTCCCTATAAGAAAGTTCAAAAAAATTATTGATTTAACCTTTTAAAATAGACAAACATTTTGAGACACAAATAGTAGCAAAAATGACCCATCTTTGTAGGATGGGGAGAGTATATTTTTTGTAGTTTATATTAGAACATCATTGTGTGCTAAAAGATGTGCTATTACTATAATAAAAAAAAAAAAAAAAAAAAATGGCAATGGCACACTCTTCTACCAAAATAGTTCACAAAGGTAATCAGAAAAAAGTAGGGGATGATGGTTATACTAAAAAATAACATATTGTATCTTTGTACCATCGAAGCACATTGTGTTAAATTATAACATTCGATATTGTAGCATGTGTTAAAATATAAATAATACAGGTAATATAGCATAAATAATTGGAGATGCTCTTATGATTTAAACTTTTGATTCCACCATTTGTTGTGATTACACTACCGCTACAAAGAATGTGATAGTTTTATTCGTAATTGATACCTCAACTCTCTTATATAATCCGTACTTTAAGTGGTGGTACATCTACATGATGAATTCATCATACGTAGGATCTATTCTTTCAAAACAAAAATGGTTCATTTTTCTAATTAATTACAAAATTATTAGCGACACATCAACTGATAAACGCAGTGAGTGGATAAAACCAGTAACTTAAATTATTTCCCAAATATTTTTTCACATATATTGTTGACTTGCTATATATATATATATAAATATGTATATATAGAACGTTCATAGCGGCCACTTGTCTTTTTTTTATACAATCACATGGTGCCTCTTTTGATTTTCTAAATTATTTTTATTTTATAACAAGTAATAAATTCTTATTTAGAAACACAATCTTTTTAAAATACATAATTACCTAGCTAATTCTCCTCCTTCACTGCCTTTTCTCTCATTCTTTTCTTTACATTGGCCTTCACTCCCTCTATGTGCAGTAGTAAGTACTTTTGTATGACCTTTTAATTTTTCATTGGTTTTTGTCCAAATAACTTATAAAAACTGTGATTTTTTTCATTGATTTTGATTTTTGACCAAGTAACTAATCAAAATTTTGTAATTTTGTTCTTTGATTTGATTTTTTTTTTCCCCCAAATTACTGATAAAAACATTATGATTCTATTCATTGATTGTTGCATGTGAATTCATATAATATTTTTTGTATCAAAAATTTTATCTCGTGCATTATACGGGTCTCACCCTAATTTTTAATTAATAATGCTTATTAACATAATGATATAATATAGACTATAGAGTTGATTTCCTTAAACCATAAGATTTTCACTTTTATTTTTCATTTTATTAGGCAAAGAAGAAATCCATGACTAATAAGACAAAAGAAACATCTCAACTTCCAACTCTCATGTTTTGCGCCAACAAAAGGAAGAAATAAAAAAAACGCCAAAGACGAAATCCACAGCAAATGGTATTCTCATCCAACCCTTTATCCCTAAGCGTCCCCGAGCCCGCCTTCGAGTCATGGCTCCGAGACAGTGGCTACCTCGAGATCCTCGACCAACGGACCTCCGACCTCCACCGCCTCACCACCACCACCACCTCCACCTCCGCCGCCGCCACCACCGGTGAGTCCACCGCCGCCACTACCACAACTACCAGTGGCTTATTCCATTGCCTCTTCTCGTGCCTCGGAACTTTAATCTCTTTCTTCACTCTCAACCCATTCTCCAAGCTCACCACGGAAGATTTCTCCGGCGAGACGCCGTCGTGGACTTTGGGTTTCATAGGGTTTTCTGATTCGTACTCGTTCCCTTCGTCTCCGTCGCAGGCTCGATTGAGGGTTCACGAGAATGTCAAGCGCTATGCTCGCAATTACGCCTCTCTCTTCATCCTCACATTCGCCTGTACTCTGTATGTCTCCCCTCTCTCTCTCTCTCTCTCTCTATATATATATATATAAATATATTTGTATGTATAGGAGATTACCCTATGTTTGTTTGCTCAGAAAACGGAGGAAAAAGAAAATAAAATTGTTTTTTATTTTTATTTTTTACTTGCACAGAGTTTTGGTTTTCGAAAGTTAGAGAATTTATCTCAATTGAGCTACTCTTTTCTCAACAACCAAACAGAGGGTGAGGTTGGGTTGGTGAGAAAGTATAGGAACAAAAATTAATGATGATTGAATTGAATCTTAGATTTTTTGTAAAAAATTTATTTGGGCTTTAGAAAACAGAAAATCTCCACCCAAATGTGCCTAATATGACCATTTGGCTTAGTTGAGGTGACCCTTCAAAGTAGCATACATGCAGGACCTTTAAGTGTTTATTAAAGGAAACAAAAAGGGCCATTAACCATTGTTGATCTCTCTATGAGGGGTCCTGGGATTGGTAGGCTTCATACAGTCCTAACCTTTGTTTTTTAAAATAATTGGTCATGACTTCAAACTGTATCTCCGTGGTAGTTTTTTTCTATTATTATTACATTTTGTAGCAGTTTTATATCAATTTTTCTGCTTTTTATTTGATTTGTGATTGATTGTGTTCTTGTTGACGGCTATAGGTATCAGATGCCACTTGCTCTTGTGGGTGTAATATCAAGTTTGGCACTTTGGGATCTGTTCAGGTTTTGTGGTGACAGATGGGGATTGGATAGGTACATTGTAATTCAGCAAGTTTTGCTTCGTATTGCTCAATGTGGTGAGTTGTTTTCTATTTTTTCTTCTTTTTAGGCAATGGTTGCTAGTAAATTGTAAATCTTTCTGCATTATATGAAGGAAAGAACTTCATTGGTACAAAGAATGTGTTTGACTTAATATCTTACAAAGCTATAAATAAGTTGCATTTGTATTTATTGTGATTTGAGAGAGAAATTATTTACACATTTGATTCTTTAACTGAGAGAGTCAATTAGTCGATATTTTACAAAATCAGTGAACAACTAGAGGTGGCTGTTATTTGGTAAGACAATTAAGAACTTGGATTTTGCTTGGGGGAAAGTTGACACAAAATCCTGGAAGCATGTGGATCCTTGTATGCTTCGCTTGTGGTAGTGGATATACTCCTTTTGTTAGAGGCCAAAAGTTTTTTTGTGGTATAAAATATTCTCAAATACTTGCACTGATTTGGTTCATTCCCTTGAGGCATCCGCTATATTTCTTGACAAACCTTTTGCCCCTTAAAGCCTCTGGATGTTGTGGCAATGCATAACTTACCTAATGTAAAGTACTTTCTAAACTTGCATTCGGAATATTAATTCTATTCTTTTCTTGCAGCAACTGCAGTTATTCTCATCTGGTCTAACGTTCAGATGGCTATCTTTTGTGCACTTGGAGTCAGTTATGCAGGTACCTTGAATTTTCATATCTATTTTACTTCATGTTCTTTTTCTTGCTGTAAGATGTCCTTATATTCTAAAGCCATCTATAGTTATGATTTTGCATGCCTCATTTCGGAAGCTGACTCCTGTGAAGCAACCTACTCGGGGGAGATGGAAATAGGCGGTTTTTCCGAACAAGCTCTGGCTGATTTTGATTTGAAGTACGCTTGCTGCAAGAGATCAAGAGCTTCACTAAACCGTAATACAACAGTGGTGCTCATAATGTAGATATGAGTGGAGATTCCAGAAGAATTAGAGTGGAGGTTTTTTTTTTTTTTTTTTTGTTTTTTTTATTATTTAAAAACATTAAAGCACAATGCCTTATGGGTGATGTTATTTTGTTATTATATCCAATTTTACTTACCATAGGTGCAATGAGAAATGCTGTATTATTGATTAATTATCTGATAAAAGGTTTTCAGGCTAGACGTCGCCAAAGTAGAGGCTAATATTTACTTGAGCTGTTTCTTGAAACTAATGTGTGATTATGTGCCCAATAAGGATCAGGTTTATAGTGTAAGGATACAGGATTTCATACTAAGTTTCAGTTTAGTCCTTTAATTTCTTCATGGATTTCTACGGTAATTTAGGCTCTATTTGGTTCGTGGATTTTATCAAGGAAAAAAAATAAAATATAAGGAATTATACTTTTCTTTATTTGGTTGCAGTGGAAAATTGGAAGAAAAATAAGAATTAGAATAATTTTGGCTTGGTATGATTTTATCTTTTCCTTTCATTTTCTTTCCTCAATTTTTTTCCTTTCCTTTTTTTTTCCTTGGTAGAATCCATAGACCAAATAGAGGGTTAGAGTTTTGCATATTTCAATAATCATGCTTCACTGCACAATTTTTATGTAGACACAGTAAACGTCCTTGCTTGGGTTCGTGGAACTGGTTTTTAAAAACAGGGAGTCAAGGTGAACTGCATTTATTTTATCACACATCCATCCTTTACTGTTAAGCTTTTGTTGCTGATTCCGGGAGCCAAATGCAGCATGTGGCGATACCAAACCTTCAGGTAATGAGGATCCTAACTTTCAAGTTCTCTTTGGGAAGCCCTCAAGATACCAACTAATCTGAACAATGGCTGGTTGGTATAATAGACCTGACAAATGAAGATTCGCCGGTGGTTTTCGAATATCTTGGTTGGTGTAGTCTTTCAGGCATGTTAGAACATCACATCCACACATTTCTCTTACAGCCAGGAAATTTTTGCAAAAAAATTGCGAGAATCAGATGTAACTCTTAAATGATGGGAGATGGAAATTGATTTTCATCAGATAACATAAAGTTGGATCTCAAAAATATCTCCAGGTCCATCAAATTGTGCTCCTACAAAGCCTGTAACTTTACAACTATTCAGGGTTGGAATGGTTTTTGCAAGGTTCCAGATATTGACAATATTTAACTCTCTCAAAAATCAAACCAGGGAAAAATAGGGGAACCATTGAAGCAATTCTTTGTGACAATTTTGGTTGGTAAGCCTTTAGCTATCAGATCTTGTTACTTTTGAGGTAAATATTTTAACTGACTGAGTGTATAAGGTACTTCTAATTTAGTCATCAATAGTTTTAGAGATCGTGGTTGTTCTCGGTAAAGATGTGATAGGTAGAGCTCGTCTGAGGTGCTGTTGATTCATCCTTTTTACCCAAATCTTACAAAAAAAAAACAAAGAAGAAAAAAATAGAAGAGAACCCACTAAGCAAAAAGGACATGAAAAAAGAAAGGGGAACAGGGAAAAGCAAGCGATTGTTTTCACCACTGCATTTTTCATTCGGACAACTACACAAATTTTGACGAGAAGATAATTATCAATAAATATAATTACTGTTAATAATATTACATTGTTAATGTAATAATTAGCAACCTGCTAATTATAAAGCAATGTTGCCACTAAAAACAAAAATGTAAAATAGAAAATAATGATAAAAAGTAAAAAGAAATAAGTTACCTTGTAATGATATCTACATTGAATCAAAATAAATGCAAAATAAAATATTAAAAAAAAAACCACACTACAACGCATAGATGCAAAAACTGTTCAACCTCAATTTAAGCCGGATTCAGATCTCGGGAAACTTGGCCTTGCCATCTGCATCACAAAAGTGGCAAATTTATAAACAAGCACATCACATTATTAATACTTAGGGATAGACTTGCATATGCCTCAGATGCTAAGAGGGGCAATAGCCACCATGCATAGGTTTTATTTATTCCAAATCCACCAAAAGATAGCCTCATTTTGGAAATTATCAATGCCAAATGACATTTTAATTGCAGAACCATTCTATTTATTTTATTTAATTTTATGATGATAGGATTTCCCCTCCCCTTTGCGTAGCTCATCCCTGTGGATGCACATAATCGCCTTAAACCATGTGCATCAGGTAAGCCCAGAGGAGTAGAACTAAGGCAATAGGAAGCATAACCACGTCTCAAGCCAACTGAGCTATATGTGCAGGCATTGAACCATCTAATAATGAAGATCTTTTCTGGAACCTTATAAACCAAGGAGTAGAATGAAAAAAAGGATAATAATACAAATATATATATTTTTAGTCTCTTTTTTCATCTTCATTGATTGTAATGTACATGTATCTTAGTTGGAAGTTGGAACTATAGTTGTTGGATCTTGATGTTTCATTTACAAGCCCCAAGTATTGAAAATAAGGTGCTTATGGAGGTTAGTTCTCAGATACAATGTTTTCCCTATTTCTTAAAAAAATAAAATATCTTCTAGAAAACAATCATTTGACAAACCTTGAGAGCAGAAATCTTGCAAGTGGGCTTAAATTGGGGTTTGAGTGAAAATCCTTGTTCTGTTGTTTTTTCCTGTTATCAGCTTCCATATTTGCATTTTCTGCTGCTTCAGGAGCTGTCTTTCCCTTTGTGAAGATCCGAGCTGCCAGTTCCTGAAGATCTTTCAATGAAGGTTCCTTTGAACTGCAGAGAGTTATTTCTACTTGAGTTCTATAAACAAGACACCAGACACCATCTTCCAAGAAAAAAAAAATGACATGTGAGGAATATGAAAATATGCAAGCACTTGTGAACCTTCCGAGTCGCTGAAGCAACCTGCTGACAAGAACTTCGCAAGACCCAGGCTTTGTACGCTCCATAGTTATAAGCGAATTTGCTACTGCACGCACAACTGACCCTTCTGAATCATCAGCAACGGCCTACATATATATTTAGCCAAAAACTATAAGGTAAAAAGTTGCAGGTTGAGCCATATTTGCTCCAAGGTTACTAGCTGGACATACTAAAATGTGGAAAAATCTAGTCGTGTGGAGACCCTGATATTCCTGCCATGGAAGTGTCTTGCTTCTGAGCCTCAATCTAAAAAAATGGTTCTTAGCTACTGTAAACTCTGCATGTGACGTGCTTTGACTCTTTGAGGGAACAGGATACCCAACCAGGGCAACTTGCAGTGGAGCCTCAAACCTAATGCATACGTAATTAAACACTCCAAACTCCCAAGGGTATACATGTCAAAGGTTTGAGTGTGCAAAATCCACCAGGACCACAACAAGCTGTCACTAAAGAGATGGGCAATGCATAAAAATTATTATGAACACATGAATGTGAATAAACAAATCTGCAGACTGGCATCTGCTCAAAATCTCCATGGTCTAAACTAAAAGGATAAAATCAAATGGTCCACAATCATCTAACAATCATAACTTTGCACAATAAGGCCCACTTAATTTTGGGATCCCATCTTTTATATGCAAGTAAACGCTACAAAGGAGAGCCTGGTTCGCCAGAACTGAGTACTCAGATTCAAGATTTCCTCACAAGCTATAAATGAGATCATCTCAGTGCTTACCTCTTTTAATGAAGGAATGAGCAAAACCGATAATGGGACAGATGATGATGCTGCAGAAATTCTTGCACTTTCTTCATCATCACTTGCTTGGTGCGATCTTGTGAATACTCTCTGTGCATCGTAGTACTCATGAGAGTGTCTGTGGTAGAAATTGTTTTCTTTTAGAAATGGTAAAAATCAAACCATGTCTTATCTGCAGTAGAAAATCTATCAGCATCTCAACTATTAGATGTACCTGGAGGAATCAGAGCTGCTGGACATTTGCTCTGCTTTTCTATTATCCAGCCCATCTTTATTGACCTTGCCCAAGACAGACCTTTCTCGGGCATTTCCTTTCCTCAATCCTCCTTGCATTGCAGCCTTTGCCTGAACAGACAAACCAGACAAAGTAAAGATTTTTACCAGAATGAAGCATAGGGACACATTCAGAACTACAATATTGTTTGGCACCAATAATAATTGAACATCTGAAATCTCATAGTAAAGGAAAAGCAAGGAATCTGGTGGTAAAAATAATGTATAATAGAAATCACAATCGTAATTCGGTGAAAAAGAACCTTAAAAATGGAGTAGGAGAAAGATAACACACAGGTGTGTGTGTGTGTGTGTGTGAGAGAGAGAGAGAGAGAGAGAGAAGAAGAAGAAGAAGAAGATAACCATAAGATGTAATAGTGGAATTCATAAAAAATTTCTCAAAAATTTCACAACTAATTAAAAATATATTCATATCACTCAGTGAACAATCGTACCATAAGATGTAATAGTGGAATTCATAAAAAATTTCTCAAAAATTTCACAACTAATTTAAAATATATTCATATCACTCAGTGAATGATTGACGATTTGAATGACAACCAATAAGATTGAGTTGATTACACATGATGAAAAATCAATGTATAATTCGCAAAGAAATCTGAGAATTTTTAACAACAGTCAGAGCAAGCTTACTAAACAGACTGAAAAATGACCCCAAAAAAAAAAAAAAACCCCCACCTCGGCAAGGTTTATTGCACTGTCTTCAATTGAGGCACTTGAGGATCTCTCTTGGATCCCCAGTCTGGACCTTGGAGTCCTTGGAGAATCAGAATCATCATGTTGGCCACGGAAAACAACAGTGCCGCTGGTAGATGCATCCTCAAAAGAAGCATATGTGTTGCTAGACTACAAGGCACATTCATATGTAATCAAGTTAATAAATAGCTCAGAACAAGCATGTAGAAACTTCAATTACTTATCATAATATTTTCATCATATTAACTGGACAGTGATAATACCAGAGTACTTTGATCACTGAACAGAGCAGATGACTGAAATCCTCTTGGAGATCGTACAACAACAGTTCCTGACCCGCTTACAGACAATTCTTCCTGTAAATTTAGAACTTCAGACGACTTAATAAAGACATGAGCAAAGGAAGTTCACATATATCACATTATTAAAGGGCAACAAGTTAAATCAAACTTGGCTGAGCTGAGTTAGACTAAATTTTAAGCTAGGTCATCAGGAACGAGGTTTTCTTTAGCTCGGTTTGTGAATGAAAATGGCCTAGTGAATTCAGAACTTGACCAAGTTTCTGCCCAGTCAACAGCATACAGAAATAATAAATGAATAAATAAATGATGGAGCAAACTTCAGTTCATTTTCATATTGGATTTATAATAAATCTTTACGAATTAGATATCAAGACAAATAATTAAATTTATTTGGATTCTGAGATAAATTGAGTTTTTAACACCTCTAGATCATCCAACGTGCAAAACTCAACTTGATCAAAGCACATTGCAAGCATTAATAACAGGAAAAAAATGCCCTTGTCAATGACCATACATGTATTGTATTGACTTTTGGTATGGACTAACTAGAGAGAATCACCTTGACTAAAACTTCAAGGCTCAAGCATAATACCTTTTCCTTAGCAGACAGATGGAGTGACTAATATCACCAATTTTGATTGGAAAATAGCCTTATTACCTATAATCATTCAAATGAAATAGTCCCATTCCTTAATCTACCATAGTATGGGACTAGCAGTTTCAGCCTATTGCTAGTTTTTTTATTTATTTTATTAACTTTCACAAAGTCAGGTCCCCAGTCACAACTGGTTGCATGATGAATTTCTTGGAAGCAACAAACACATGAGTGCATGCACCAGCATGCCCACAAGAGAGAGAGAGAGAGAGAGAGAGAGAGAGAGTAATCTTACATCTTCTTGGTAGTCATCTAGATGTTCATCATGGTATGCAACTCTAGCATCTTTCCTAAGAACTTCTGACGATTCATGAAGTGAGCTTCCAGAGGCAGACAACCATTGACCACTGCTGTCCGGAGCTTTTCTTTGAGTAGCCTGATTATATGAAACCTCTGGTTTCCTTTCTCTAACCTGAGGTGGTCTCACAACACTTCGAACTGTTCCTGTACTCTGTACACCACTAATACTAAAGTCCCAGCCAGCATTCCTCAGAGTTTTTCCCTGACCACTGGAGATGAGAACAGTCAGACAAAATTCCACCCACAATGAGCAAAGTACTAGTCTACAGATTCAACCCACCTGGCTCGAACAGTTTCTTCACCTCTTAATTCTTTTGTCACCTTCACAGTGTCGGTTGCCTCCCCAAAAGGTTTAGGACCATTTCTAGGGGTTTCTTCATCTTCCTTTACTTGGTACTTTGGGCGCTCTCTACCAATGTAACAAAAAGGACATCATTAATTCATCACTATGCACACTTACAAGGGCACTCCAATTTTAGCATTTAATTGACATGACAAACAAAATACAACATGTGTCTCAGACAATGTTTGAGGAACTGACATCAGAGTCAAAGTTCATTTTGTTCTGATTTCCCTTTAAACATGTCATATCCAAGTCAGATGCAGCCCATGTCTAGTATCCTAGTCACATAGATGCTCACTCTAAGATGATGTTCAGTAACCACAGCTGCTAGAATAGATTATCATGAAAATAAGGTAACAGAAACTTTGTAACCTAATGCACCTTATTCTCTCCAAAAGCCTTGGACTCTTCCTAACATTCTTAATAAAACGATGCTTCAAAAGTTCCTTGGCACTTGGTCTCTGTAATTAAAGAGACAAAAGAGGTAAAGTCAGAAATCCAACAATAATTAAATCACCTAATAATGGAAGATCATGTCACCACATCATCCAATTCACTTCGGCATAGTTTTAAAGTGCAAGAAACATAAATAAAGCTCTAGCAAGCTAAAGCTTAAGTACCAGGAATAAACGTGTATACATCAAAGAGCTTTGAATTTTTATAATACAAGAAAATAAGAAGTAAGAAAAATTTTATCTTATTTCCAGTTTTCCATGCATCTCATATAACATGTTTTAATTCCAACAGCCACAAAGAAGACAAGAAAAACTCATATGGGCTTCAAAACCCTTCAAATATCAATTGGTAAAATTCTTAACTACATTCTACAAAAAGCTTCAAATGGACTCTTCAAACTCTGAATGTAATGCATATATTTGATGAAAATTATATTCTAACTTTTACTTATTATCTTGATTATATGCCATTCCTGCAGCACCATCTACAATTTAAGTAGCACAGATTGAACCTTAGAAGAATATGTGCATCTGTAGCAGACACTTAGAAGATGAGCTACTCAAATAATTGGGTCCAATGTAAGGGATCTACAAGGCCAACTTAGTTGATCAGATAATCCCAACCACTCTACATATTGCTCCACAGAAACAAAGCATTCTATCAGGTGTAACCAATTAGAGCTGCAATAGAACAAATCATCCTCTAAGAAAGAAATGGAAGGAACTCAGCACATCTGAACCACAATTGGATGCATCCAACATCAGGGATCTAAAAGACCAAATGTCGAGACAGTTGGATGACCTCACCATCACCTTATATATTCATCCAGCCTATAGCATATTCCAGATAGTTTACAGGAAGGATTGGAAAGGTAGTTGAACACCATCCCAAGGGGTTAGCCTAGTGGCAAGCCGAACCTTGATAAGCACCTTAGGAAGTGTAGGTCAAGTGTTCAAAACCCCACAAAAGTGTCTGACCCCCTTAGGGCCCGGTAATTGCCTGGTGTGTGTCAGACGGGAGGATTGCATGTGCCCGAGGGATTAGTCGGGGGTGAAAGCCCCTGGATATCCTTGTTATCAATAAATAAATAAATGTTGATATGTGAACCATCACCAAATATATATTAAAGATTAGTATACAAAGGCTATTCTTATTCATTGCATAGCCCAAAAGCAGATCAAACTAGACTGTACATCTGTAACATTAGGGACATATTGTTCTAAAGGCAATGCAGATTCATATGTAATAAATCAGTTTCTTTCTTATTGAATCCCTAAATATTCACAATAAATCTAAAAAGGAAAAATAAATAAATAGACAAAACTGCGGTATTTGGAGGGTACAAATACTTACCTCAGCTGGTACCTTTTTCAAACACAAGGAAACAAATTCTTTCATAGGACGAGAAAAGTGCTCATCCAGCTGCACAACAAACACAAAATGTCAATCCCTTGAAACTGTGAGAATGAAGTTTTCATTTGGAAAAGTATTCTTTATTCAACCAATGAACAAAAATAACTACTCAGTGTGACATCAAGAATGCGAGTAAACCTGTGGTGGATTTTCTCGAGGTATGATGAAAAGAACTCTCATTGGGTGCAGATCAGCAAGTGGAGGTTCCCCCTTTGCCATCTCAATTGCAGTTATCCCAAGAGACCAAATATCTGCCTGCAGTAAGAAAAGGGTTCTCATTATATATTTATATGGCAATTGCTCGTGGCTCGACCAGGCCAAAAGGATGGCAGCAGCAACAGAAAAACAGAAAGGAAAAAAGGTCAGAGAGAGAGAGAGAGAGAGAGAGAGAAATGAGAGAGTTGCTTCAAAAATACCTTCTCGTTGTATCCTTCTGAATTCTGAATTACCTCTGGAGCCATCCAGAATGGTGTCCCTACAAATGTCTGTCATTGTTAAACACATTAGTGCAATATGTTGACTTATATAAACAATTTAATAATTGCCTCCATCTCATCACGAAGAAAAGTGAAGGTTCTTATACATGAAAATGGAATAAACATATGTTTCAGTGATTAAACTTTAAGAAAAGTCACCCATCAAGTTCCTGGCCCTATATGGTGGTAAATCACTAAAGTAATGTGAGTTGATGGGGCCCTAGCATACCAATGAGTCTTAGCTCAGTCGGTATTGGAGTGGGGTGGGGTTTTGGGGAGGTCTAGGGTTTGAGTCCCTCCATTGCAACCAAAGCATAAAAATGTAAGTTGAGGGGATAATAGCATAACACAGTCAGGCAGAAAGAATTAGAGTCATCTTCATCTTCTACCAAGAAGTATCCTACAAGGTTAAAACATCCAATGTAAACACAACCCCAAATAGAAGCGTTGATTACCATTTAATGGCATTTAAGCAATTCTAGAACCACTATTTAACAACAGCTAAAGAAACTGTGTTGATGAAAAACTAGAAATCACAATGTCCCAGTGGATACTACTAACAGAAAGAACATAGTTTTCCATTTGATGGAAGGAAAATATATACTTCCAAGTAACAACATTGACTCGCTTTCATGGGCTGCAGTTCATTATGGAGAGCTGTTTCAAATTAAACAATAACTTGAGCCAAAAACTCCCACATGACTAGAACATAATCATAAAAGGAACTATTCAAGGGATGATGGTTTATGTGGACAGTAGACAAGACTATAAGGAGCAATATAGTGGAACTGTAATTTGAAATTTTTTTAAAAAAAATTTTTTTATAAAGGTAATATTATTCAAAAATAGAAGGGCCGAGACCCATAACAAAAATATACCAAAGCAAGCAAACGAAGACTATGAAACGAAAGACTCCCAGAAATCTTGAAAAGTCATACGATCAACAAAAATACTCGAATTACTCCAGCAATAAAGAAGACCTATGCAATCTGGAAATCATTTTCCCTGACATTGACAACATTTACCATAAAACTAAACAAATCAACAAGCACAGCTTCCACCTTCCAGTGAATACCCTATTATAATTCAAATTTGTTTGGTTGACGAATACAGATTGTTTAAAAGAAAAGGAATATATATATATATATATATATATATATATATATATATAGAGAGAGAGAGAGAGAGAGAGAGAGAGAGAGAGAGAGAGAGAGAGAGAGAGATCATCACCAAGCAAACAAACTAGATATCATCAAAAGAGTAGGTCATAAAATGAGGGTTCTTAAACTATATTCTAACCTAATATTAAACACCAGGAAAAAGATGCAGAAAGCATTACCCAGTAAGCCATTATGAACTCTGCTTTGCTCAGAAAATGGTTGTGGAGGTTTGCTTCAGCAAGAGATAATTTGTGGAGAGTTAAAGCTTGGAAATATGGTTGTGAGAGTGGGGAGTGGTGGACCAAGGAGGTGAGGAAATTTTGGTTTGGACCTTCAGAAGTCTATCGTGAGAAGTATTAATGTTTCTGTTAGAGGAGTGGCATTCAAGGTGGGGGATGGGAGAAGGGTTACACATTTGGTGTGGCAAGGTTCTTTCCAAGGATTTGTTTATGGATTTGTATGCTGGTACTTCTAACAAGAACGCAAGGGTGGAAAATTATGTGGTTTGGTCAGAGGAAGGGATGCACTGGAATCCCATTTTTGCTTAAAGGTTTTAAGATTGGGATTGGAAAGTGTCTCTATTCTTATAGACTCTATTGGGTTTCAATGTCCAGAGAAAGGGAAGATAATTTGGTTTGAAGTTATAATGCTAACACATAATTAATTTGGTTTGAAGTTATAATGCTAACAGAGTCATTCTCGATTATATCTTTCTTTGTATGGGTAGCTTTGAATGACAAATGCCTCACGGTTGATTATTTGATGAGTAGAGGTTGAAATATCCTGAATTTGTGTATGTTGTACAAATGTGAGGAAAGAGGCGATCATATTTTTATTCATTGCCCAAAGTTTTAAAAACAGGGTAAAGGTTGCTGTAATGATAACAGCGTTATGGGACAGAGTCGCCACGATCGTGCATTTTTTTTAAATTTTTTTTTGAGGTTGCACAAAATACTCCAAACTTAGTAATACACATATCTTCACCCCATAATCCAATATATAAATGTTTGTAAGGAATTTTGCTGTATTTTATTCAATCTAGTAACTTTCAAAGTATGGGTGAAACATTTTGTGATGTTTTCTAAGTCATTTTTGGCTATTATTACTAATCTAACATGCTTATAGAAGTAATTACAGCTAAACATTAACATTTAACATTTAACAATTTTCAATTGTTTATACTTCGTAAGAGTTCATTAAAAAAAATGATTATACTCACAATTCCCAATCGACCCCAAAAGGAATGTTGTGGTTGATCCTAGCTACCTCTGTCTCTATAGCCCCCCTTATAGTTGCGTAGTTCAGGTAGAGAAGTCTAGAAGATAGAGACAAAAGCCGAGAGGTGGTGCCCCACCTAGTATTGTCCTCAGGGCTCTCTTTTTTCTCACCCCTGTGATTGTTGAAGATCCACTAATTGTCATGGTTGTCTCCTTATTAGTACTCCACATAGTGATTTGGTGGAGAAGCATGAGGATGGAATAGAATTCCATAAATAGGAGATTTCTTGATGTATGATGATGATTAAGGTGGTGGTAGTTGTGGTGGGTAATAACTGTAAGAAGGATATTTAGGTAGAGGTGGGTAGTATGGTGGCTGGTAATTCATACTACCTTGATAACCCTGTGAGGATAAGTTATTGAGTCTCCAAATCCAAAGTAACCAAAACTACACACTGTATCGTATAAGGAAGACTCTTCCAATGATTCACTGTGTATATGTCGGTTCCTCTTAGATTCACTCACACCCCCAGTTTCACCCATACATCTAGGCCCTAAATGAAAACCTCTAGGAGGTTTAGGAATGGTCCCCTATATTGACATACAGAGGAAAGCCACTCAAACTCTCATGCTCGCGAAAAGGGCATAGCGAAGGAGCAACATTACCACTAGATTCACTCCCAACCCCAATTTCATCCTTGAATCTAAGTTTTTGGCTTGAAATTCAACTATATGCTTTAATCTTGTAAATCTAAGGTGAAAGAGGTAGAGAATGAAGAAAAAGAGGAAAATTAAGGGGAAAAAGTGAATTAAATGGGTTAAAATGCTCCCCCCCCCCCCCCCCCCCCCCTCTCTTTTTTTTTCATTTGCATGGAGTAAAGGTCATTATAGTGCCATAAAGGTCTGTTACCGATTACATAACGGGTACCCCATTATGTAACTTCATAAGGCCACTGCGGCTGTGAACACCTGTACACCTACCAATTTGGCCCATAAAGTGTAATAGTGCCCTTCAAAACCATTACATAACAGCTGTTATGTAATCATAAATTCATAACAGCCAATATTTAGAACACTACCTTCACGAGAGAGTTTGGGTCTCCCTCTTTCTTTTCCCCTTAATGGGGGTATATTGGGTATTACCCCAATCAGTGAGAGACCTTTTATAAGGTCGGTGGTTTCAAGGAGGCAAGAAAATAAGAAAGGTTGTTTGGGGTATAATTCCACTAGCGATTCTGTATATTGTGCAGGAAGAAAAAAAATACAAGACTTTTTTTGGACAGAAATATCCCAGAAGAGATGAAGGAAGCTCTTATTGAGACACTCTTCCTTTGGTATGGAAATTACAATGTTGCATATAGAGTTCCTTTATCAGATTTTCTCAATAGTTTTAGTTAGGTGCATGATCTTAAATTTCGCCGAAATCAGCGAAATTTTAATCAAAATCCAGATATAAAAATCGACTGAAATTTTATTTCTTGAACATATCAGTAGATATCAATAAATATCCATATATATTAATGAGGATAGTGATGATGATTAATTCTTAAATATTTTCTTATGTATTGAATGTTTATGTACGACTGTAAATGATATGTTTTATAATGTCATATGATATTCATATGTCAAATTGGAGTCATTAGTATAAATTCATGTTCATTAGCTGCTCAATGGCGTCACTTTTGCCCCCTATACACAACATACTTGTCTAATACACATTTTATTTGTAATATTTTGATTCGCAATTGTTTATTGGAGTCCATTTCATCGTTTTCTAACATTTCATTGAAAAATTCCATATTTTACTACTAATTTCCATCGTTTCTCTAAAATAATATCAAATTTTGGCGTTGCTCAACTGCAAGGTTACAGCATTGTAGAAGTGTGTTATTCTTGCTACTTTTGGGTTATTTAGTTGGAGAGAAATGCAAGAATTTTTTAAGATAAGAATGGGGATGTCTGGAGTCAGATAGGGTGAAATTTTTGGCTTCTTTTTGGATTGCTACTTCTAAGGAGTTTGTTGGTATTCCCTTGTTTGTGATTAGATTTGATTTGAGGGCTGTTTGCTGTTCTCAGAGACCTTCGTTTTATTATTTTTTTTGTCCTTTTTCTTTCATTTTATTTTATAAAGGACTCCTCATCCTGTCTTGTATCTTTTTTATTTGTGTCAATAAAATTCCTAGTTGCTTATAATTAATATGTATATATATGTATCGAAATTTTCTCTCAAAATATTTCACTATTTTTGGACACTCAGTATCTTTGTTGATATCAAGATCTAAGTACAGTACCTTTCTTCTCGAAATTGTCCTAGTTAATTGGGCAGAGACGCCAAAATCTGCAACCTGTTACAAGGTCACAAACATGAATTTCAGAAACCATAAATAAGTGCATGACTCCATCTATATTATATAAACCCTTGTAGATGAGCAAACTTGGTACATGTAATAGTATGTACCTTAACATCTCCATTCTCAGTCAATAAAATGTTTGCCGCTGTCAAAATCATAATAAAAAGGTGGTCATTACACCAAATAGTCTAAAAGACAGACATATTTCATCGAGAGAGAAAGAGAGAGAGAGAGAACCCTTAATATCTCTATGAATTTTTCCTTCATTATGAAGATATTCAATTGCATGCAGCAAGTCACGTAAAATGCAAGATATAGACATTTCATCCAGTGGTTGACCTGATTGCATCTGCAGAAGCACATTTTGTATTAGCTTGCCAGAAAAATTTCCATTATAGAGAATTACTTTTCCCTGGAATCATTATTTCATCGCCATATATATATATATATATATATAGATAGATAGATGCACACACACAAACAAACACAAACACACACATGAACACTAATATAGGAATTATGGCTCCTACTTTTGTTGGTGCTGACATGTATGTCCATTTTTCCTAAAAAAACAACCTTGATATCATCTCTACAATGAAGGAGTAAGTTAACAGAGTGAATGCCTCAAATTGACAAGGCATGGATGAGTCCCACCAAGTACTTAGTTACACTTCCAAACCTAAAAAGTCGCATTATGTTCTCAATACTCATCCACTTTTTTGGATAAAAGAGAAAAAAAAATTACTACATTTATCACCACTAATGCAATAACAAAGGCAAAAAGCAAAATGAAAAGTTTCATAAAAAATAAAAAATAAATAAAAAGTCAACAGTACACTCAAGTTAATAACATTCAAGAGGTGGATATATTTGCAAAGCACTGGAAAGGAAAACACAATTTTGAAGTTTATTACTGAATTGAAAAGTGCAAATCAATTTGTTAATTTACTGTTCACAGCCTCAAATACTATTAAATATACCAAGGAGTCTCGCACAGCACATTAAAAGAGTTAATAAGTGCCTGGTATTATTGAATCCCTCAATAGAAGCTTTTTTTAAAATCATAACTAATCGAATGAGTCTCTCATGCGCACTGTGTTGTGAAGCTACAGGGAATGTATTGTTACACAAAGGAACGTCAGGATACAAGGCTTATCACTAAAAGGGTAAATATGAGATTGATAGAAACAGGAGTTTAAAGATAAATAAAGATCTTATCCCTCACTCCTCAAATCCTTGTAATGCAGCAACATTGAATTTCATGCAATGAACAAGTGAAAGCAAGACAATAAAAGTAACCTACAAGGTCAGCAACAGAGCCACCAGCCATGTATTCCATTATTATCCATAGTTTGGTTTGGTGGAGATAGGAACCATAGTACTCAGTAATATATTGAGATCGACATTGTGACAATACTGAAATTTCCTGGAAGAAAATAGATTTAAATGAGCAACCTAATTATTCATTTATTGCAGATTTAATTTACTAGTGGATCAAGAATATTGAGTAATACCTTCTGAATGTCCTCAATTTCATCCTCGCTGTAGGAAAAAATTTCAAAGCATGCTTTAGAAGTACTCGTAGAGCAAGATTAAAGTAAACATTAAACACACCATATCTGCCAAAGAGCTCACTTGCAAAAAGAATCATCCAACAAAACAATGATCCAGAGAAAAATGGCATGTCCAGGTCTCACAATCATAAATAAAAATCCCAATTACAAGCTCTAAGCACAGAACAAGGAATTGCATAAAAAGGATATTATCAAGATTCTAAGAATGATGCATTAAAAGCATCTGTTCTTATCAGAAAATGGCAGTAAAAGCACCTACCAAAACAATAATGATGCCATTATAAGCAGAACAAATGAGCTTGCTCAAAATGAGAAGATGTAGAGTTCAAAAATGACAACAAAAGACAACTATGATAGCACAGAGGGAATTATTCAAGACAAATCTTTCAATAATTTTATACTAAGAAAAGATAATTAAAAATATTCAAAACCCCTTCATACAACCATAAAACCTAACCAAATAATTTCAAGGTCTTTAACTTGAATGGTAACAGCAAAAGAAGCCAATTTATAAGCTATACAGTTGTAGATTCCGACAAATGTACATCACCATGCAGGAAGACATATCAATGAGAAAGCTAATAATTTTCGACAGAAACTTTTTCATGCATTTAATTGATAATTTATGTAAATATTTGGTTCTACTTTACTTACCTTACGAAAAAATAATAATAATAAAAAAATTTGGTTCTACTTAATTTTCGTGGAAAAATAGTACTATAGACCTCTCTCTATCTCTCTCAGTTTTTGTTTTTTTTTTTTTGGGGGGGGGGGGGGGGGTGGACTCCAAAGATGTGATTCGACTTCAGGATAAAGCATGCGATTAATCATCCAGTAGTTTGAAAAATATATTTCAAAGTTCACAAGGTTTCTGTTGCCTTATATTTCATTCACTTTTTTATTTTTATTTTTATAAAGTTAGTATGCATCAATAACAAAAAAGGGCAAGGCCCAAGTACATAAGATATATACAAGGACTAGCCAAAAAGTCTATTTCATTCACATGATTCCCTAATTAACTTGTATCCTTCGCGTAGTGTGGAGCATACATATGGTTTCTTAAAAAATTAAGCCAATCTGGAATACCCATCCTGCATCACTAATCTTTACCATAAAAAACCAGTAGCATGACTTCAGTTAGCATACACTTCTTCTATAATGTTACTTTATTACCATTCTATCACCAAAGCTCGCATCCTCGAGCAGCTTACCCAGAAACCTTTTAGTCATAGCCATATTCTTGCAAGTCGGCCATAACCTTCTAAAACACCATAAGACCTAGAGCTAGTTTTTATACTGGCCTTGATATTGTCCACTTGTAAGCTAACTTGGTAAAAACTTGCAAAACAGTTCTCAATCTACACAAAATGTTTTTGGTGAAGCTCAATCTACACACACACACAAACCCAAAAAAAAAAAAAAAAAAAAAAAATTCCTTCTATGTAAAAAGGGGATATAAATCTAAGTTGCTACCTAAAACTTTTCAACATACTGTTCCTCCAAGTAACTCTGGATACTTTGATTTAGCTGGAAACGTACATTTTAACATTTTTTTTTTTTTTTTTGATCAGCAACAAAAGAAATATTATTAATAAAGAAGGAAAATACAAAGGAGGACAAGGAATCCACCTGCAGCAACAAAACTACAGCCGAGAAGAAAAGAAAAGAAAAGAAAAGAAAAGAGAAGAAAAGAAAGGGCTAGTAACAAACAGCCCTCCAATCAGATCTCAGAATAAACAGTGGAATGTCCCTAAAAAGCTTGGATGAATGGGCCCAAAAAGAACCCAGAAAAAACACCTTATCCCATGAGTCAACCAAAGATGATTCCCTGTTCTCAAATATTCTTGAATTCCTCTCAATCCATAAGACCCAAAAAACTGCCAGAAAAGCACACTTTCAAATTACCACAGCTTTCTTGCTTCTCCCCAAACCCCAAAAGTTAATAAGAAATAATTTCGCTACACAGTCCGGCATCACCCAGGACTCTCCTCCAATACCAAACAGTTTGCACCATAGACACCTCCCCACAGGACAGTGAACAAAAAGCTGGTCAATGTTCTCCAAATCTCCCTTACACATAATACACCACTGTGGGGATAAGAACAAATATGGTCTTCTCCTCTGAAGCAACTCATTGATATTAATTCTCTTATGAACCACAGACCAAGCAAAAAACCTGACTTTGAGAGGAACATTCGCCTTCCAGATCAAAGCAAAAGGGGAAGAAACTCAATCAGCTTACCAAAGAAGGATTTACAAGAAAAAATACCCAAAGGATCTGCCAGCCAAGTTCTTCTGTCAGGGATGGATTCTCTCAAAGAAAAACCTTCCAAACGAGATAATAAAGACACAAGCTCACAACATTCCCTATCATTGAGATCCCGAAAGAACTTAAAATCCCAAGAAAGAGAAGAGGACAAAGAAGAGACCATAGAAGAGATAGAACCATACTGTGCCAGAGACAATCAATTCAATCGAGGAAAAGAAATGGAAAAAGGAACATCCCCTAGCCAAATATCTTCCCAAAACCGAATCAAACCCCCATTCCCCACAGATAATGAAGTGTGAGCCACAAAGGCTTCCCACCCATGGTTCAAAGTCTCGGTCTTGGTCCTTGTCGCGTTTCGGTCTCGGTCGTCTCAGTCTCGCTCATCTCGTCGCGTTTCGGGTGAGACGCAACTTTACGCATAAAAGAGTGCTCAAAAAAATCTAAAAAAATAATAGAAAAATCAGAAAAAATATCATAAACACATTGGAACCATCAAATAAGCAAACCAATTAACTTTGGGCACATACTATGGTTAAATACACTAAAACAGGCGTTAGCGCGTTGTTTTATTATAAAATACATAATATTTAACAAGTGTTTTTTCTCTTTTGAAATAAAAGGTATGATTATTATTTATTACTATATTAAAAAGAAGTAAA
Source organism: Liquidambar formosana (assembly GCA_039720395.1). NCBI lineage: Eukaryota > Viridiplantae > Streptophyta > Magnoliopsida > Saxifragales > Altingiaceae > Liquidambar > Liquidambar formosana. The sequence continues at coordinate 15,016,026 of CM077834.1, read as the reverse complement.
TTAAAAATAACTTATAAATCACAAATGATAACCTTTTAAAAATACGTACTTGCTTATGAATGATGAAAAATAGAGTTTTGAAAATACTAAAATTATTGAGTAATTTTTATAAATTAAACAATCTTTTACTCTAAGATATTGCTTTTTCGGATTAAAAAAATAAAAAATAAAGACCAAGTTGTGGGTCAAATCGTCAAAGGGTCAAAAAAATAAAAAAGCATGATTTTTTTTTATGAGAAGCAAATAGCCACTCAGCTTAAACCCATCCCGTCCAAAGTGATATATCCCACCGACAAAAGGAAAACAGAGAAGAGAAATGAAGAAGAGAAGAAGAGAAGAAGAAGAAGAGAAGAAGAAGACGATGGCAATGGCGATGAGGGTGCACGTCGACGGTGACGGCGACCACAACAGGTTCTCCTTCTCTCTCTCTCTCTCTTTCGCGCATTGGATTGCCTGTGAACTCGAGACAAAGCTCGAAACCCACCTATCGAGCACCCTGCGCCGAAAGAACCCATTTGTCAAGTATCCCTGTGCCGGAAGAAGCCACGCATCAGTTGACCCTTGATTCCTCGAACCTTGACCAGATCTGTTCTAATCTCGCACGAGATGTGCGAGATCTTATCCGAAACTCACTGTGTCAACGGGATCTCGTGCGTAACGCCTCGTCTCGAGCGAGATCACGCTTGTGTCATCCGAGAGAGAGTATCCCGTAAATATTTTGTACTGGTGGGATTTCTCGTCTCGGCCAGTGGCGAGACCGAGATGTCTCGGCGAGATCTCGTCCGTTTCGGACGAGACTTCGAACCATGTTCCCACCCTTGAGAAATAAATTTCCAAGGACACTTAGCTGAAGTCCTGGAACCTGCCAGAGCAACCCAACCATTATTTTGCAATCCATACTTACTCTTAATAACAGCATGCCAAAGAGTATCGCTCTCTAAGGGAACCTGACACCGGAAAATGGAGGGCCAAAACAAGCGAATATGATTCAAACACGATCGAGAATCGGACAAGAGAAAATCGGGTTAATTTTATACTCGCCACCCTAAGGAACCCACCCAAGGGATAAGAGTATTGGTAAAACTCGCCACCCAAAGGAATCCACCAAAGGGATAAGAGCAATAGAAACAAGAAGAACTCCTTCTTTTTAGAAAGCCAAAGGCTGAATTCTCATTCAATATTCTGCATTTTTTTTTTACATAAAACCTCTACACCTTTATATAGCACTTCCACCATTAATACATACCTAACACTTTCTACAACTTCCAACAATACTCTAAATTACAAAATAGTCAAATACATTTTCCAAAATAGAAATACAACTTACTAGACATAACAACACAACTTATTAGACTCTAATAACAAAATATAATTAATAATACTAGTTTTTAAACTAACTTCTTTTTCCAAAGGCATATCACAAGTACCAAGTCTTTGTTATTTCCCAACATTAAGGTGCCAAGAGTTGTCCACCTAGCCATAATGTGGTACCCCATAGAATCCCCGTGTCATACTCCCCCGGTTGGAAAGAACTCGTCCTCGAGTTTTAGTGCCAAGTCTACAAGCAATTGATGGCTGAAAGTATGGTTCTTGATTGATTGCATGATACTCCACCGGCTTGAGATAACTCGTCCTCGAACTTTGTAATGACGTATGATTACTCCAATCAAAACCCCATAATGCTTTTCATATGTTGGCATAAGTTGATGATGAAGTCCAACTTTACTCCATGCTTTATCATTCCATTTCAAACTTTGTACAAATATGACCATCAACTTGAAGCATTTGAATTTTTTAACATTCAAATAAAGATCTTTGTCAAAAACTAATTTTAATGGATCATCAACAAATATGTATCTATTGGGAATGACAAATTCACAACTTGAAGTTGGACTATAGATCACATGACCATCATTTTCATATTTATCAAAGATCGGTGGTAGTTCTCCATCCACTTGATTTTTCTCATCCTTTCTCTCCATGTTTAGCAAGAAAGAATTATCACACTGTTCATAATGAAGAACAATATTGGAACTCACCTTATTATGGAATTTGCACTTAGCGTTAAAGAGATTTGCATCTGTCAAATTCTCACCTTGGTCCATATCACCATAATTATCATAAATAGGCGGCTTACTCCAATCAACAAAGTCTTCAAGAAGGTGCTTTGATGACGAGAAGGGCCAATCTTGCTGCACTTTCTCATCATTTGATGAATTACACTCCAAACCATGATGGGAGTCATCATGTTCTAGAGCATCGAAGCGTTGTAAACGCCACTGAAGCTTTTTAACTTGTCTCCGAAGTATTTGAAGTTCATATTCTTTTGTGCCACTCATCCTTGCTTTCTCCAAGAGTCGAACTTGCTCTAATACCAATTTGACGCCGGAAAAATGGAGAACCAAAACAAGCGAATATGAACCAAACACGATCGAGAATCGGACAAGAGAAAACCGGGTTAATTTTATACTCGCCACCCTAAGAAACCCACCCAAGAGATAAGAGTGTTGGTAAAACTCGCCACCCAAAGGAATCCGCCAAAGGAATAAGAGCAACAGAAACAAGAAGAACTCCTTCTTCTTAGAAAGCCAAAGGCTGAATTCTCATTCAATATTCTACAATTTTTTTTTACATAAAACCTCTACACCTTTATATAGCACTTCCACCATTAATACATACCTAACACTTTCTACAACTTCCAACAATACTCCAAATTACAAAATAGTCAAATACATTTTCCAAAATAGAAATACAACTTACTAGACATAACAACACAACTTATTAGACTCTAATAACAAAATATAATTAATAATACTAGTTTTTAAACTAACTTCTTTTTCCAAAGGCATATCACAATTACCAAGTCTTTGTTATTTCCCAACATTAAGGAGCCAAGAGTTGTCCACCTAGCCATAATGTGGTACCCCATAGAATCCCCGCATCAGAACCACCAAAGCCATTTAGCTGTCAAAGCAATATTGCTTCTCTGGATGTTTCCCAAAGCTAATCCCCCTTGCCTCCTTGATCTAGACACAACATCCCAACTCACTAAATGATCCTTCCTGCCTTCACCACTCCCCTCTCATAAAAAATCTCTCATAAACTTCTCTAACAAATGGGCCACTTTAGAGGGAATTCTAAAAATGGACAAAAAATAAATGGGTATGCTGGATAACACAGATTGTACCAAAACCAACCTCCCACCTTTGGAAATTAAAGCTCTTTCCCAACCATCCAACCTTTTCCTAACCCTATCAACTACAGGGCTCCAAAAAGCCTCAGAGAATGGATTCCCACCCAAAGGAAGACCTAGATAATACAATGGCCACCCACCCACAGAGCAACCTAATTGACTAGCTACCGTTTGAACTTTACTCTCATCACAATTAACCCCCACAATGACACTTTTACTCATATTAACTTTAAGCCCAGAGACTAATTCAAAAACCTGCAAAATAGATTTAACATTTAGAATTTTCTCCTAGCTATATGGCAACATTGAAACATAATTTCTATAATGAAAGCTTGACTAATCATGTGAGGACCAATTCGGCTTCTAGCCTTCATGAGCATAATATTCCTACCATTTTTGCGTCCTTTTTATAGTCTGACTAGAACATTTACAAACCTTATGGGCTAAATCTCCCATAAGCAGAAAGAAAATTTTTTTTATAAACAACCATATGGTCTTAATTTGCCATTTACAGAGAATCTAATTAATCATAATTGGAAAACAAATCAAAACCAAAAAAAAAAAAAAAAAGTAAAATACGAAAGGGAGAAAAGCATTGTAAATAGTGAAGTAGTTCACCACACCAACCATTTAAGATAGGCACATATAATTAATGTAACTAATGCACTGTCTGCCTTCTTCACAATCATGAGTTTATGACCCTACTTCTTCATATGGGATCAATTAATTGAGTCAATAAGAAAAATGTTATTTTCCATTAAAGACACCTGCATGTGTAGTGATTCTCTTCATAAAAACAAAGACTAAATACAATTTAGGCTTTCTGGTGATCCATGCCACCTAGGAGAAATTCTTGCTCCAAACTTTTACTAAATCCATTTCAAGTTAAAAAATTATCTCACGAGAAAAAAACTCAGCATCCTATTAACTTATAGATGAACTATAACCATTTCCCAAGTACTCCATTTGGTCACTCCAAGCATCTCACTATCAGCCGTCACCGCTACACAGCCTGCTATGTCAAATCAGCACCATGAAGCACAGATACCTGAACCCCCAACTGTATCTGTAACATAACGATATCAGATACGATACACCCTCCTCTAATACTACGGGATACCTATTGAATACATCCTATATTGATACAAAAATTAAAATAGATTTTAATTATGGATACTAGGGGGATTCTTAGGGAATGCTACGCTGATTGAAGGAAGATACATGGAGAATACATGGAAGATACATGGAGGATACATGGCGCAAAAGGTAGTAATTGAATTGTCATTTTATGAATAAAGGGCTTCAAATGTCATTTCAATTATTATTAGTCTCAATCTATAAATACCAAAAATAAATAATTGAAAGGGAGCCGGGGCCCCACTTCTCTCTCTCTCTCTCTCTTGGCTTCATTATCTATTCTCTCTATTTCAATCTATTCCTCTTTCTCACTCCTCTCTCTCCTCTGAAGTTAAACCTAAGGGCCTTATTCTTGCTCTTTCTATAGCTTCCTCGCTCTTCTTGGGCATAATGCTAGAGGCTTGATGTTGAATAAATGTGATTTTTCTTTTTCCTTTCCTTTAAAATTTTTTTCCCTTTTTTATAATGAGGAAGCCCTTCGGGAAAACCCAAGGCCCATATAAGACCCCACAACCCATATGGACCAAGTAAGTCCAAGGCCCATGAGAACCATGGAACCTTGTGTGGGTGGCGCCAAGGGGTTTAGCAAAAGTTGAACTCAAGACCTCTGCTTCGTAAGGCCTTTTCTTTAATTTTCTACTCATGAACTCTGAGTTCGTGAATGTATTGAAAAGAGGCTAAAGGCTTCTTTTGTGAGTTAATGAATGTATTTGCGAGATTATCAGATTATTCTTGCATCTTAATTGGCTTTATGTCTGCTTTAAACCTTTTGATATTTGCATCATATTCTACTTTTTCAAGAATTGCACATTGGTGTATCTCTATTGTATCGTATCCAAACTATTAGGACCAAGGTTTTATCTCTATAAAGTATAGACAAAGTACTGAAACTCATAAACAAGAAGTCCAGGCAGTAGTAAGTATCTAAAAACAAAGAATATAATTTAGCTAACAGAAATATTCAAAAGTATATACTCACGATTCTTCCAAGTCAATAACTTTAATAGCAACCACTTTGTTAAGCTCCTTATCAAACCTGCATATTGAGAAGGCACCAGAGGACGTTGTCTCAGCATGCAAACAGATATTCCCATCATGATGATAAACAACTTCATCAACTGGGACACAAAAGGGACAAAAAAGGCCTTCTATTTTACAAAAGCAGACTTCAATTTGTACATGAAAAATAGATCCACAAAAAGATCCATGATTAATATTATAGCTACAAAATTCTCTTGCATTTTTTTTTTTCTTTTTGATGAAGTAATGATATAAACTATCATAGAATATCCAACACAATTTTGCTTGTGTCTTAGACAAGGTCATTTTATCCTCCAAAAACTCTCGTTCAATTGAGGCTGGTTTTCCCTCTCCAACAGCTCAAGCCTTTAGATGAGTTGGTAAGTTAACATGGTATTAGAGCAGGAGGTCTTGTTTTAAAATTTCTGCAGATGTATTTTCGCATTGGTGCTCCCCTTATACTCTCCCACAGAAGTCTGTTCCTGTGCAGGAGATTTCACGTGTCGGGGAGTGGCATTAAAGTCCTTTGATAACATAGTTCTCACGCTCTCCCTCTCCCTCTCCCTCCCCCTCCCTCTCCCCCTCCCTCCCTCTCTCTCTCTCTCTCTCTCTCTCTCTCTCTCTCTCTCTCTCCCTCTCCCTCTCCCTCTCCCTCTCTCTCATAGCTGACAGTACCTAAATTCCCACCCCAATTACCCCAGAAAAAGTCTCTCTGAATTTTTCTTCCTTCTTAGGCTCAAACCCTAAGATTGTCAACAAGGACATGAAGCAAGTGAGAAGGCTGGAAAGAGTGCTTCAAATAAGAGCAAGCCTTCCTCTCAAAAAATAAAAACCTTTCCTAACCCACCCACCTCATCCCAAATCTGTCAATGATTGCATCACACCATCCTAGACTTATAGAAAGGTCCACAAAGAAGTTCAAAATGGGAAATCAACAAAGCTCCTACACATGAAAACTTAAATTTCAAGCTAAAAGAGTGACTTACCCACCTCTCCACCGGCACCAGCTCACTTTTTCCCTAAGTTCACCATTAAGCCATAAACGGCCTCAAAGCAAAGCAATATATGACAAAGTTGATTCCCATTGGCACCACAAAGAATTAATGCATCATCCACAACAAAATGTGGGAGACCATATCTAAGGGAAAAACCACTTCACTCGACCTAAAACCTTTCGGTGCTCCTCCATCCACTCCTTGAAATTAGCCACCCAAGGGCCTCCATAACCAAAACAAACAAAAAAGTCAAGAGATCTACCTAAGACCTCTTGAGCTTCCATAGCACCCTAAGGGACTACCCACCAAGAATGCCATCAAGAAACAAAAGCAAAATCACTTCCTCCATTTGTCCTTAAAAACCAATTCTCACAAGCAAGTACCTCCAGAAAACTTAGATGGTTATAACTCGTGAGGCTTCTCAGTATCCAACTTGAGAACAAGCCCCATAGACCTTCTTTTCAACCTCTTATCCAAAAGTACTCATTTGCAATGGGAATTTCATCAAATATTCACCTCCTTCTTACTTTAATCTTTGAATGAAAAGCTTAGCTATGATTTCATACAAAACTTGACTGTCATTAATCATGTCGAGATCCAACCAATGTGGGATACAACTCCAAATAAACTATGCTATTTCTGCCTTAATCTCAATTGCACTGGCTATAATATTCCCCCTATATCTCCACTTTGCCAATGTGGTTGTTCCTCTAAGGAGTACTAGCTAACTAATGGAAAAAAAATTGGATCCCTATTCTTTATTTAAGCCAAGTCACCCTAAACTTTTCCTGTAAACCGATTTCTCCCATCTCTGCCACCTAGTTGAACTCTCTCTTTTCCTAAATCCTTCCCAATGCCTCCTTAGCTGACAAAGTTCCCTCTCATATGTTTATCATCTGCCTTTTCATTTCTTCTTGAACCTTTTGCTTATTCATCTCAAGATTTCCGAACACCTCTCTGTTATTATCCAGAGCAAAGAGATAAAAAGAACAATGCTACCGTGTACTAAAGAATTCCCGCAAGCCTGATGTGCAATTAAAATAAGTAATGCAGAGTGTTCTAAAGTCACAACACGTATGAAAGTTCAAAGCTCTCACAAACTAATCCCAACAATGTAAAGGCCTACAGAAATTAGCAATCCCATAACTTCGAATAATTGAAATTTAATATTGAGTGCTGGACCCCACAATCACGTCGCCCAAGTGATCAACTATTTTTCTAATGGTCTTGTATCATCAACTCCTACATTTATGTGACTAATGGAAAGTCCATAAAAATTTACTTCTACGTATTTAAACCATCAGCACAACAAAACAGTAAATTTCCATTTGGTTGCTGAAGGAATGTAAGAAAACAAAAATAATCAATGACGTGAAGCTTAGATTTTTATTAGTCAGACCTGAGAAAGCAAAAACTTCCACCAAAATCAACCTAGTTCAACTACATTGCTTAGTTGAGATGACCTTTTCACTTTTTGGAAACCAAAACAACATAAAACATAGGACTCAAGATTCTTGTTTCCCCTAGAAAATGAATTGTCTTAATAAGAGAAGGGGAAAAACAATAAGGACCAGGAGAATTTCATAGTCTTTTCATCTCACGGTTTTCTAAATAACCACACGGACAATAAACTTGTCCCTAGTTTTCCTATATATCTCTGCAGCTGTGTAAACCTTTAGTGAGAATTGAAAATCCTGTTTTTCATATGAGCAGAACATGGCCTATTAATGCCATATAGTTCACTCCAAAGCATACATTGCAATGTAGCATAGATACAAAAACAATCAAATTTGACACTTACCCTTTATAGACGTCGCCAAAAGATCCTCTTCCAATCAGCTCCAATGAACTAAATCTGGATCCCGCAGCCTCCGCTATAATTGCTGCGTCAGCCATTTCCACATACACCCTCACTCCCTTACTTTACAAATCAAATACACCGAACAGTACATTGGAAGCCCAAACTCATTTCAAATCTCCCCCACATTCCCCAAAATATTCAACACCTACTTCGAATTCACACATAGGAAGAACGCCGGCTTCGAATGCCAAATCTGAAACAGCATTTCCAACACTAAAATCAATCAACCCATGATTTTTTCCACCCAATTACATACACAACCACCCATGAAATCCCAGATACACAACAGTTGGAGATCTGAAAATATATATACATACACATACACATATATATATACAATTCATGGCATAATGCAGGAAGCTCTTGGACTCAAAGGGAAGCATTAGGGGGGTCTCTGTAATATAATTGCAATGGTTTGTTAGGTAGAGTGGGGAAGGTGCTAAAATGACCGCCCAACCTGTGCTGGAATTCTTGACAGCGTAGATTTCCATTGGCGACAACGAGATGGAAAGCGAAACGACAACACATTGGCGCCTTCACCTTGAGGTTTTGTGGTAAATTTCTAGGGTTTGTGAGATAAAATTTTCAAAAATATAAAAATAAAAAATTTGAGATTTGGAAACTTACCCCCGTGATTGCGATTTCTGAGAAATGAGGGTTAGGGTTTTGCGATCTCTTTGCTGCTCTCTCTCTCTCCCCCCTTCCTTAGGGCTTGTTTGGTTGGTTCAAGGGATCGAGAAGAAAGAGAGGAAGTTTTTTTGAGTTTTTTATTTTATTTTATTTTATTTTTTCTACCTGTAAATGATATGTTTGAGGAATAATTTGAGTCCGGACCGGAAGAGAACCGCGCTTAAAAAACCGAACGGTTCGAGAATTTCATTTTTTTTTTTTTGAACAAAGAATTTCAGTTTTATTTTCTTTTTTTGAATACATTCGTTGGCAAAAAATAAATAAATAAAGAAATAATAAGAAAGAGAGAGCTAATGAATAAGGATTGTCAAAGCCTCTTAAATCAAATCTTGTCGTTACTTAAATCCAAAATAAAAAATAAAAAATTGCTCAAAGGTGAGAGAATAGTGTTTTTCGAATTGAAACCAAATAATTCATGTTAAAAGCCTTAGTTTTTAGGAGTAATGGAAAATTGTCTACTTGATGATTTGTGACGAGGAAGTCCTAATTCCGCTTCTTATAAGCTGGTTCAAATCTATTGATAAGTCTATTTGTCTTCATATATTTTTGAACATGTAATTCAAAACATGCAACATGTTATTATTTTTATGATAATTATCTATCCCATTGGTATAAATTCAAAGAAATTTATGTCAAAATGGGCTCCAATATTAAAGTTAATCGATCATTTCGGTTGAGCATAGGTGAAAAAGAGGGAATGCCAAACTTTGATCAAAGCATGACATTTTATAGTATAAATTTATATATGGGCCTCTTGTAGGGGTGTGCTGTGTGGCTTGAAATTCACACTCTATGCCCTAATTTTTTTTTTTTTTTTAATTTAAAAGAATTACTATAAGGTTTTGATAGGAGGCGTATCTTGAGATTCATGCAATAATATTCTTTAAATGTTTATTTATTTATTTTAATTTTGCCTGTTATTTTATTTACTAATGAAAATGGGCCACATATCATAAATGATAGCTAATTCTAAACATGACAGCAAAAAAATTCAGAAGACAAAAAAAGGGGGGGCCGGGGTTGCCAAAATTAAGGTGTATACATCCTTTAATTCCCATCCAAACAGCAAAGGTACTTATATTGCAAAAAGCTATGCATTTGTAATCCTACACACATCTAAATAGTATTTTCCAAAATTTTGGGAAGAACTCTTGAGAATATTGTCAACCCTGGGAAAATGAAATTCTTAGAACACAAGCAGCCTTAAATGCAATGAGGTAAAGAATTTTTGTTGCATTGTTAGGATCATGGAAGGCTACTTTTGTCCCATAAAAGGCCGCTGTCAGATGAGCACTCCTTACCAACCTCATGGCTTTTTATTTGAATTGCACCACTTTAGTTGACAACTCACCTCATCATGGGCCAACACCACTAAGTTACTCTGTCATGGCCTCCCCAGTGATTTCAAATTTATACAAACTAATTTTCCCTAAAAGATTGCCCCACTAGGCTTCATACAAACCTGTTTTGTTTTTGTTTTTTTTTTTTGGTTTTTGTTTTTGGGCTTCCGATGGTCATAGAATCATGTAATCCCACGCTTTGAGTTAGCTTTAACCCCTTTTTTTTTTTTTTTTTTCCCTAATGATGATGCCAAAGGGGCTGCTAGACCTTGTGAAGTTCTTGACCAATCTCTTAAAACAAAAAAACAAAAAAAACAAAAAAAAGAGGGGTACTAAGAAGGAAAGTTTGTTTTCCATGGCAAGAGCAAAAACAAGAAAACTTTCTCATAAAGGCAGTTAATTTAATGCAAACTTAGAACTAATCAATATTAAAAAATAATTGCTCGCACCAAATGGTTATCTATTTCTGTGAAACAAATAATATTGCAGACTTCCTTCTAGTCGTCCTGCTCTTTTCTGTCTAAGTACCCCGACACTAGCACAAATAATTTGGTTACGAGGCTCTTTGGACCACAGGGCCATGTACAGAATAAATGATCTTCAGTGGCACAATAATTTGTTTGAGGTGAATTATTGGATTTTATGTCTATAAGCAAATGAAAGATCCTTGCCGACACTATTGCTTTATCATAGCTTTGCCTAGCTAAGATGGGCGAAATGGTCCCAACATTGGAATCCAAGGTTGGATTTCAATGTAAATAATTTGTCACTGACAAAGAGTTTCTATGACTTTGATTACACAGGATTGGGCTAATGTTGCCTAGTGACTATGGATGCTAAAGTCATACTGACAGGTTTTAAAATATGTAAACAGTTTTTATATGAAATCTACGAGCGTTTTCCATACATGTTTAAATTTATACTAACATGTAAAGAAATGTAAGAAATTCTATTTGGTTGCTGAGAAAATGAGGAAAGGAAAGGAACTGAATTTTTTTTTTACTCTTTATGGTTACTGTTGTTTTTTGTTTATAGAAAATGACAACTAGGAAGCTCCATTTTAAATAAGCCCAAAGAGATGTATTAGTTTCAGTTGAACAGAGGGGTCTTTCTTTCTTTTCTTTTTTCCAATTTTTTTGGGGTCCCAAATGATGGAGAAATGTAACAATAAAAAAATTTGAAATTTCTCCTCTTTTCTTTTCCTAAGTTTTCTCCAAACAGCAGAGTAAGATTGGAGTCCTCCAATTCCAAATTCAAGGCCCCATTTACCTGCAACCTCTAGCTCATCCACATGACACAGTGGAATGTTCTTCTACTATTCGTCAAATATTTGTCGTCGCTGGTCCACCAGGCATCTGGGCAATCTGCAGCCAATATAAGTCACCCCAAATCTTGGGTTCCAATACTAACATCAAAGAAACTCATCAATGCCCTTGTAAATATCACTTGGCACAATCCCTCAATTTATCCTTGATCCCTTGCATTGGATATGTTTTTGGTCTCAATTGGAGAATAAAATTTTCGGATGACCTTTGTTGGACTGTGGTAAAGATTCCCAGTTGGGATATCATTTGTGCTTTGGCCTCTGTAGTTGCCAACTTGTGTATCCTTCTAAAATGTCATGCATGGTGTGTTTTTAACTTTGTGTGCAACACCCCCAATAGGCCAATAAGGTTGAGTTCTTTGAAACTGTTCTCTCTATTTCTTTTGGTTGATCAATGGCGTGTACCTTTCAAGTTTTAAATCAAATTTATTGTTTGAGATTTCATGATCTAGTACTTTGTACTTTGTTCTGGGGTAACCCAGTTTTTTTTTTCCTCTAAATCTATCTTGGTATATGGTATACCTTAGTTCTATATATCCTTTTTACGAGGTTATGCCGACCTCTAAAATTGATCCCTAAGTCCTTAAGACAATCATGCGAAAGCTCTAAAACGCGATGTAAACCTGAACTGGGTAGCACACTAGCATCTGTTTTTCCTCACATGTTCTGCCATATTGCAAAATGCTTACTTCTGTCAAATTCCTGAGACAAATTTTAAGTTTGTCAATGTAATCTCATTAGACATACATTTCCCATCAGGTCCAAGAATCTGCTAGCCCTGGAAAGAGGGCTTACCCTAGCCTCTTGGCTCTGTTTTTTGCTTCAGAAATCATTTCCCAACTGAAAATTCAAGACCGAGCTGATTAATATCTTGTTAAGCTAGCTATCTGATTATATATCTGCAGCTAAAACTTTTTTCATGCATTTTTTTTTTATAATTTCTCCCTCAGATATTTTTTTTCCTGGGTTAATCAAGAGATTTTGTTTTATTTTATTTTACTTCAATAAATCTAGGTGGAAGTTGTTTCCATAACCCTTTTCCAGTGTGAAGTGAAGCACATGTATCATTTTAAGTTTTCGTACTGTCACAACTCCTTTGAACCGAATTCAAATTGTTTTGAATAAAGTTTTATTGGTTGGATTGGTGAATTATGAATCATCTTTTTTTCTTAATATATGTGTAATCAAATCATCTTTTCCTCTTTTTCCATGATTGTTTTTTGTTGTATTTGATCATGATGTTGGGTGAAGCATGGTGGAAAAAACAGAGCACTTAAAATGGTAAGGCCTCCTTTAAATGAAGTGGTGAGGCTTCCTTAAATTGGTAATCTCTTGTCTCCCAAATAGGACCCAATAGTTGGGCAAGGTAAGGTGCCATTTTCATTTTTCTTGTGCACAAAGGTACAAAATGACCTACTTTCAACGTTTGAAACTCTTGAAAGGGTCTAACTCTATATAGAAAGACTGTAGAAGGTTGTTGACGCTGGATAAGTAGAATATTAGAAAGACAAAAACAACACTAATAGATGTATCAAAATACTGACAGTATGATAGCTTAGTGGTGATCTCCTCACTCATTGAATAAGTATTCTTCGATTCAGGCTTATAAAGAAGCATTGATACTCATTTGTTGATATTAGTAAATTAGGGTTAAGAGTACATGATATATAGGTTCTGTCAATTGTCAAAAAGAAGTATCGAAGTGAGAGTTATTAGGGATTTATTCACCATGTTCTTTATGGCACTAATACCCTTGGATGGGATGCTTTCCAATTTAAGAGTAGTCATTAAAAATTTGATGGGCAGGTGTTCTTCCAAGGGATGCTAATGGGCAATTTATAATAGTTATAGTTCGGTTCAAGTTGAATTTTGAATATTGCTTTCTTCAAAGACCTTATCTAACTGTGAATTACTATCCGTTACATATGTACCCACATATTAGATCTAGTAGAAACTGTAAATAAATAAAACTCTTATGTAACCGTGACATGGGTGACACAGTAACACAAGCTATTCAAAAAGTAACAAAATACATAAGTCAAAATTGGCATATCTAATTATTTCATTTTTAGTGAATATATGAAGGCAAATATATCAATTTTATTGAGTTTATATTGAACTGTGATACCAAGTGAGTCCAATAGATCAATGATATCATATATATCAAGGTAACAATAAGAGTAAGTAAGTTTTTTCAAAGGAGAACCCTAAAATAGCCAGTAAGTTTAAATTTGACCGGCCAGTCTACTAGCTTTCCTGGTTGTAAATTGGTCGGTCTAGGTTTGCCATTGGATGCTAATACCCCTTTTGGCATGTACAAACCTGCCTAGGACGACTTTAATTTCTAACCCTGTGTTTGGTTGGGGGGAAAAGAGGAGGGAAGGAAAGGGGAGCAATAGGGATAATTATGTGTGTTTGGTTGAGGGGAATGGGGGAAGGAAGGAAAGGGGGAGGGAAGGGGCAAATCCTTCCTTTTTCAACTTATTGGAGTCCTCCCAAAAGTAGGGGAGGGCGAGGGCGAGGGCGAGGGGAGGGAAAAGTGGAGACTTGGTCTTAAAAGACACATTTACCCTTATGCTTATTATGATTTGTTATTATTATTATATATTAAATGATAAAATTGTAAAATTAGTATCTATTCTTTCCATCCCTTTCTTTATACCAAACACACAAAAAAAAAGGAAATTATCTTTCTTTCTATTTTTCATCCATCAAACCAAATACATAAGAAGAAAAAAAGATTTTCTTCCCCTAAGAATGAAAAGTCCACTCCTTTCATCATTCATTCCTTCCTCCCTCCTTTCCATCCTCCCTACCAATGGTATAGTATAATTTCCAAGCATTCCTACCTATAAATTGTTTATTCATATGTAACATGGGTAGGCTCTTGCAATATCCCAATATACGTACGCATAGGAACGTGCCTTAATGGGTCAGGTTTTCTCACCAACCCTCGTTGTAGGATTGTTGGGTTTGTTGAGGGGACAAAAACTCAAACCAAGGGACAAAGACTCAAACCTAGGGCCTAGACTTACACCCCCCCACCCCCCAAAAAAAAATAAAATAAAATAAAAATCTACCCCTCTCTATAAAGACGCTAATCAGGTTTTTAACAGCTCAGTTAACACACGCTCACATCGACCCTCAAGCCACCCTACTACCCGGCCCCCCACCCCTTTTTTTTTTTTTTCCTCTGCTTTTTAATTTTATTAGGGACCTTTCGAGTCACAGAGAGATCACTAATAATGTCACACCGATCCATTTTTAATTAATTAATACCACTGCCCCCATGACTAGCATTACCTTGGTTACCAGCAGTGGAACCAAACCATTAGTCTTTTGGCGGGTCAAGATTTAAGATTAATGATAATTTTTTTAGAATTTTTTTCTTAATAAAAAATAATAATAAGATTTTGTTCTTTAATTTTGTATAGGATAGAAAAATAATTATAATAAATAAAAAGGTTAAACTCATCAATTTTTTATGTCAAAAAAGCAACTAGAGGGTTAAAATAAAAAATTTTAAGGGGTTAATAAATATAGGTAGGATCAAATTTTTAAATACTCATAATTTAATTCAAGAAAAAAAAACGAAAAAAGGTCAAGGGTCAATTCCCCCCCCCTGCCCCCAGTGCGCCCCCACCCTTCTTGACCTCCCTCCGCCCCTTGGTAGGGTTGCAGTATGGGTGATCTAATTAGGATTCAAATATATCCGATGCAATAAAATAAAATTAAAAAAATCAATTATTGGTTGCATGCTCAAGAAAATTTGATTAGTGATAAGGTGGTTCTTCTTCTTTTTTTTGTTGTTGTTGTTGTTAACAATTAATGGAGTTCGAATCCTAACCTTTCTTAATTCTATCTTTTATCTCACCCTCAACTCCCTCACCACTATAAGCTGGCCCAATGACTTCATATGATATATATGGTGGTTTTGTTTGATCATGTTTAATTTAATTTGATCTTGCTCATCACACCCAAAAAAAAAAATAAAAAATAAAAAAAAAGAATAAAAAAGGGGTACTCCTCTTTCTTGTGCCCTTTGATCATGAAATTCCACCCTTGCAACAATTTGATTAAAACTTATTATTGTTATATCTCTCTGTATTTTTTTTTTAAAAAAAATTAAATGGAAATTGATCGTTAGACTTAAGACTACTTAAATCCCAACACACCCGAGTACCACGGCTAAACTGGTCATACAATTGTTTTTTTTTTTTTTTTGATAAAGTCGTACTATTGTTGCATATCCAAACAAAATATTCTTCCAACAAAATTTATGGTGCCGACGTTTGAATATTGTATATATGCTATTAATTATGATGAATTATATTTATAAAAAAGTCATTCATATGACACACTTAACCGTACTATAGCGAGAGGACCATATATATAGTCTTTAATTCTTAAATGATCCTTTGTCTTGATACACATAG
The DNA here is from genome assembly GCA_039720395.1 of Liquidambar formosana. Lineage (NCBI taxonomy): Eukaryota > Viridiplantae > Streptophyta > Magnoliopsida > Saxifragales > Altingiaceae > Liquidambar > Liquidambar formosana. Next base: position 15,000,030 of record CM077834.1, on the reverse strand, counting down.
GACGTTAGGAGTCTTAACTGCTAAGCCGAACGATGCGAAGATAGCATATCTATATTACTATTATATAAAGCCAATTCTCTGTGTTATTGGTATGTATTTAAATTTATAAAAAAAGAAAAAACTTTCTTTTAACCACCCCACTTTCAAAAAGATTTAGAGACAATATAATAATTACGAGAAACAACAATTAATTATTTACTTTCAATTGGGCCTTTAAATTATATTCTTTACATGAGTGATGGGTCAATTTCTTATACTTAGTATGTTTTTTATTTAACCAGTTATATGAAACTCGTCAATGACCTTATAATCTAATGGCATCTCTTCCCCTCTCAATTGTATGAAGAAAGTCTCGGGAAAGCTTCTAGTTTGAGACTTTAATATGCTATAATATTCTACTGCTGTTATACATCTTAAAAAGAAAAAAAAGAAAGAAACTAATAGAAGAAAATCCTAATCCAACGTAACCCTAAGCTCCACCCACCCCCCACAGTATGATTTGACGCCAACTCGATTCCAACAAGTAATTAGTGTTAATGATAATCACATCAAAGATAACGTACTCAGTCAAACAATATAATAAGTGCATGCAAATTAAAGATCATGCGTGCTTAACCAATCTATATATCAAAAGCCAATTTGATTAAACTTGAATCTTTTACATGGCTTCATTTTCCCATCATAGTGTGCCAATTTGCTAATGGTTGCTTGCTCCTATACATGGACCCCAGACATGCCGTGTTGATGGGATGCTCCTCTTTGTAGCTTGCATCCTTCAAATTCCACCCTTTCACCAACCTGATAAAAGCTTAATTATTATTGTTGTATCCCAACAAAATGTCAGTCCAAACGAAATTAATGGTGCCTACGTGGGAACTTTGTAGTAAGCTATCTTTAATGGATTATACATGTTTATAAAAAGTCATTTCATATGTGACTTTTCTCGTAGTGGGAGGAAAAAAAAGATAAAAGGTTGGTATATGAAACAGTAGATCGACTCATGGACAAGGATATATTAGTAGTGGAAAGTTTGGAAGATTTCGCTTCAGTTGGAAAAATTGTTGATAAATCTTTTAATCATAAATGATCTTTGTATTGACAAGCATTAATTGGGACACTGTGAGTCTCAACTGCTATGCCGAACCATGCGGTCATAGCACATGCATGGTAATGACACACGTAGCACATTGATTTTTATTTTTATTTTATTTTATTTTTTTTTGGCGTGAGTACGAAGAAAGAACAAAAAAAGGGAAGAAAGAAAGAATAAACCATGGATATATGATTATCGAAAGGGTACTTTAATTTTGTATTGATCGATAATTGTTATTGAGAGAGTTTAATCTACTGCTTGTAACGTAATTTGAAGGATCTCAATAGATGTCCACATGAGAAAGTATCCCTCTATCGAGTTTTTTTGTCATTTGCTAAGATAATCGTTGAGGTATCCCATGCACCAGACTAGCATATATTGAGAAGAGTTCAAATTAAAACCCACCATTTAATGGGTTAAAGCAAAACATTATGTGAAAGACAAATGTGACCAGGTGATTTGCATCCTAGCTTAAAAGATGGTAGCAACTTTCCTAGTTTGTAACATGCATATAATGACACGGGGCAGTATATGTCATTTTCAAATTGCCCCAACTCTGATAAACCACATTCAAATTAAAGTGATTAGATGAGGGTCGGAGTCATCATAGGAGTGGAAGGAGAGATGAAAACATGACCATCAAGTAGGGGTTGGCCGGTCAAAAGCAGCTCAAAGTGATTGGTGACTTTAGCTAGTTCTTTTGGGATTCATATATGCATGGAAACAAAATAAAAAATAAAATAAAAAAGGTTGTCACCATACTACTCTACACGTGTGGTTCTGAAAAATAGTACTCCATTCAACTCTTCATGATGAAGGAAACTGCATGGAATTGAGAACGCCAAGAAATGCAAATTCATAACTAGGCTTTAAAAATTATATATAGGAATGGCATTTTCATTTTTCTTTTAATTTTATATTTTGTCATTTCCCCAACTTATAGAAGCGAAGAAACTCTAATCCAAGCCTGAACTCCATCCATCCTTCGATCACCATATATATGCACCGGCGGTCTAGTCCTTTGGCGTGCACCCCATAGGAACAAGTCATCGTGTGAAAGATAATCAAATCAAAGATAACTGAGTCCCAAAATCACAGGAGAAGATTTTGTTAAACCAATTCATCGAAGATAGCTCAGTTCCACTAGGCCACAATCAAAGGAGAAAACCATGTACATAGCTCCAGTCTGGTTTAAATTTGAATCTTTTTCATGAGTAACGTGTTCTAGTCTGTATCACTATGATTACTCCTTGATTTCCTCATTACAGTTGTTTTCATGTATAGCTAGCTCTCCCTAGCTAGATGTGTCTCGTTTAACGTACTAGTCTATCAAAGAGTAAGTGAAAATAGAATTCAAGAGAACAACTGTTATTTTATGATAAGCTTTTTATAATGAGTTATTTATATAACAAGGTAATTCATATGGGACTCTCATCATAGTAAGAGGACACGAAAAAACAAAAAAAAAAAAAAGAGGTAGGTATGAAACAGTAGATGGACAGGCTAGGGAATGATAAAAAGTGGAAAAGTTTGACAAATTGTTGGTAAATATTAGAACCTTAATTGACCCTTTGTCTCTTGACACTATGACGGACAATGCGACTGTAGCACATGGTAATGACATGCCTAAACTCTATATATATAGCATCATAGAGTATGGTTTAATAAAAATAAAATAAAAAAAAATCGCTTCTTGGGGTGGTGTTTGTGTTGAGGTTGAGCTCGTTTTTGCTGTTTGTTGGGGAATGCTTTTCCCTAGTTCTGATCTGAACTCCTCAATTCCTATTAATATAGCCTAGCCTTGCCTTGCTGATTTTTTTTTTTTTTTTTTTTTAAAAAATAAATTGAAAATGCATGCATGCACGTTTTGAAAAAGGTTAAGTTCTGCATAGGTGACTGTTGGTGACAAATTAAGTTCCATGTGTTTCTTGCATGATAGTTTGAAGCATCTCATTGGATAATCAAACGAACGAGAGAAACGTGAAAACAACCAAAACATTTCTGACTCTAATATCCTGTCCCCATTTTTTTGTTATGAACTCTGAGGTACCCCTTTTCAACACCGCTTATTGCAGACATATTTTATGATTTGTGAAAGATCACCGCATCCCAATTTTATTATTATTATTTTTTTTAAAAAAAGGAAAGAAATGAATCCCACGGGATTAACATGTATTGAGAAAAGATCAAAACCTATTAATTAATAATTAAGTTTAACTTTGTGAAACAAATGTGCATAAAATTGCTTGACCAGTTGAGTTTTAAATTCTAATATCTGATTTGTAAGCTCCCATTTTCAAAACATACTTTGAATCTCAAATATTAATTCTTGCCCGTCACATCATCGATCCCAATGGTGTTTTAGCAGCAGCTCTAAGTGATTAATTAGAGTGGCTCAGCTACTTCGGTCTGCTATGATTCATATGCATGGCAACAAAACAAAACAATAATTATAAATTTTTTTTTTTTAAAAAAAAAAAAAAGGAAGAAGAAGAAAAAAAAAGAAAAAGAAAAATGGTTAACATCGATATTTTAGGATTTAGGGTTTAAGGTTTTGACTTTCTACGGCATTGCACCTAATGGTGTATGGATGTATGCCATGGAAAATCATTGACGGCGTTTTTCGCACGCCATAAAAACCCTATTTTGTTCTAGTGATCACACTTATGTGGCTCCAAAAAACCACTACTTCTCAAACTTCAAATCTTCATAAATAAGGAAACTGCATGGCATGGATAATGCCAAGGAATGCAACTTCTTCAAAATGGTTGAATAATTATAGGATAATAGGGTTGTTGTTTTCATGCACAAATCAACATTAGAGCACATTTCAATTTTGTTTGATATATCCTCCCTTTTTTTCTCATCCTTTTTTTTTTTTTTTGGCCTTTTTGTCCCTTCTTTTTCTGTTTGCTTTTGGTTTCACTTTCTGTCCTTTTACGTTTGCCGTATTGATCGAGGCGCCATTTCCTGATCGAGGCGCCATTTCCTGTTATATTTCATGCTGTCTCCCATTGTCAATGGAGAATCGCAATAATCAACTCGGCCAAACATGGAAGGACACACGAAACTACTTTGGAATCAATTACCATTAAGATAGAAAGAAACTAATTGAGATTTACCAGAGAAAGAGACTAAGTGAAGCACCAAAATCCCAACACCTTTATATTTTAGCGTGTTAGTATAAAATTAATAAATTGTTTTATTATTATTTTTTAATAATAAGGGTGTACGTATCAGGTTTTAACTTCGACTAATCCTTTAAACATGTATAGTCTTCCATCCCACACGCATTATATAAGTATAAACTCTTCACATCCTTAGTTGACCCTAAAAGGTATCAATGCTTTTTCAAGGTTTCAAACATTCGATTTTGAGCTCGCTTTCAAAAGATTATATGTAGGTTATGTTTATCACCAAGCTAATAGAGCAGCTAACCATGCAGCTACTTTGGGTCATTCTATTTCTAATTCTATGCAGGGATTGTCATTTTCTTGAGAAGATTTGGAAAACTTGTATTGAGGATATTTCTAGAATGACTCTTCCTAAATATACCAGGCAATAATTTAGTTAATACCGAGGAATATTTTCTTCAAAAAAAAAAAAAAAAAAAAAAAGGGGGTGGGGCGGGGGAGGATTGGTTTGATTGATGGATATTGCAGATTTTTTTTTCATTTTTATATAAGAAAAATTGCAATAGGAAAACGGGCTAGAATTAGCGTTAGGGTTAGGGTTTAGGTTTAAGGGTAGGGGGATTTGAAAGTGGGACCCACAAAAGATACGGTCGTGGGGTTTGCAGCCGTGGCCTAGGGCGGTCAATGCGGAGGAAGAGAAAGATCAGATTGATGTCTACATATATAAATCATTATTTTCCTAGAATACTCAATCCACGCGCTCTCTCCACCACGCACCAATCATATTAGACTCCGTATCAGATGTTCAGTGGGACCCACAGCTTTTCTCAGTGAATATACCTCACGTGTGGTTCAGCGCGTGAGAAGATAGCGCGTGGGGTTGTAGGTGGAAAATGTTGCAAGTAGAGGACGCAGTGCCCCGCAATTCGTGCGCTTCTCTTACTTTATGACAAACGATGCACCGACTCACTGCCACGGCACGTGCTCACGTGATACCTTAATCTCTAAATTTTACACTGCCTTAAAAATATTAAACAATATACAACACCCTTGCTTTGCCACTTACCCAATCATTAGAGCACCTTCTCGGTTTGGTAACATGAGCACCCTTTGTTGTGAAAAGACAATTCTACCCATCGTATTTTTCATTTTTCCTTTGCCTCGATTTCTAAATCTGAAGCTTGCCTCAAAATAAAAAATTTGGAGATAATGGTTTTATTAACATTAAACACATCAAAATTTAGAGCAATATCATATATTCCACTAGTCATTTATTTTATTTTTTAAAATATAAGATAGGATCGGAGGACTCATATATAAAATACTTCATTTTTGCATCTCATTTTTAAATTATTAAATTCATAAGATCAAACAGTATTCTAAAACATTACAGTAACCGAACTCAACTCACCATTTAACAAATCAGTTAAAGTATAAAAGTGAAATACTTTATATGTCTCTGATCCTATTACCTTATGTACTCCTGAGGCCTTAACCCTTTTAATGTCAATCAATGTATATCAATGTTTTGAACCTGAAATTGTTCACTCAATAAGTAAAGAAAATGTATCACTTAATGTAATTACGAACAAAATAGTATACTAATGTAAACATATCAAACAGGAAAATAAAAAATGGAAAAACAAGCGAAAAGAATAGCATTTTTAGTTAAATATAATAATTGTAGAATTCAATTATATGACAAACCTAATTATAAACCCATGTCCTAATTAGATATCTTAGTTGAGTTTTTGACCCAAGAAAAAAAATGTAGCAAAATACGCACAATTGCATGAGGTTAGGAAATAATTTCCTTGCATAGAATTAAGATGGAATTATAAGGATGAATTATCAATACTACTACCAACCCTAATGGGATTTGAGATTAATAATTCTTTTTAATCTTTTGCTAATACTAAGATGACCATTAGGGTCGGTGCTACTTTTATTTTATTTTTATTTTTTTATATCAAGAAGGTTCAAAGATATTTATGTATTCAAATAATTTTTATAATTAAAATATATATAATTTTTTCGTTTCACATACATCAGACAATTACGAACATAAATTAATGAGGTCAATGTTATCTTTACCCAAGGAAAACTAGATAGAAAAAAATCAAAATTTAAAGCCCTACAGTAACACGTCGTAAACGTATATATCTTTCATAAATTAGAAGGACAATAATAGTTAATAAATAAATAAAGAAAAAAACCAAGAAAAGAAAAAAGGGACAATAATGATTTTTCATGTTCACCTAACTTAGGAAGGTAGGCCATGCAATAAACAAAAGGTTAGGAGTGCCCAATTGCCTAGGTCCTTTTCACTATATGCGTACGAAATTACCATGATTACCGTAAATTCGTCCTTACAACTGACATAACAATATTATTATAATTATATTCTTCCTTAAAATATTAATCCAAATCTAACCCTCAGAATCCCTCCTCATCACTTTTGACCAGTAAAGATTCTATGCCACACTAATTGTCTTAAATATCCTCATCTTTTTTAATGTCATTATTATAAAAACATTAATACGAGTGTTTGGTAAGTTAGAAATAGGATTCCGAATTAGCTTCATCCAAACGAGGAATAGAATAGATCTTGGTGAATGAAGCAAATGACCTTACTTCAAAACTATTTGATTTATATAAAGAGAGCTCCTTAGAATTATTTTTATACTTTATATTTCCTATGTTCTTTTATACCATGTTTGGCGCTTTGATAACCCAATGAAGTTTAATTGGGCTCGTGTCTATCTATTAAATGAATTTCATGCATCCAACTTGTTCAAGTTAAGTTCTCCCTTATAATGAATTTGCTAAAATAGTGATCTCAATGAAATTTGATTGGAGGTCACTTGACCGGTGCAGTGTTTCGCTTGTGAAGTTCCAAAGATTAAGTTAAGTCAATTGAAAAGGGAAAAATTAGAGTTAACGTGGGAAAAAATTAACATGGTTGCTTTGGCGTGTTTAGAACTACCTTAGGCTAGTTTTTATGGGGAACTTCGAGTGAGTTGTGCTTATCTAATCCAGAATTGCCACTTAGGGTTTTAGGATTTGTTTTTTTTGTCCTAATGTCAGACCTAATCAAGTTAGACTAGGTTGTTAGTTAAAATCAGAGGTGGCATGACTTACAACTCAAGATTCTAGCGAATCTGACATTTAATGAGCAGTTAATGTGCCATATATCTATCACGTGCGCTTGAGGATGCTTGCTAAGGGGTGTCTTTTTCATTAAAGGCCACGTACAATAAGGCCAAATATTGTATTTACTCTTTTCATCTTTTCACGTGACTTGTGGCGGGTTGGTGGTTGCTTGTTATCCTCTACAAACTTCAATCTTATGTCTTATAAAATATTTTTAATATATAAGTAGATTGGATAAACTTGACAATATACTTAACTATGCTATTTCACTCATCTTTTTTACCCATATTCTTCCACTCATCCATATATGACAGTTTCTCTTTATTCTATACTGGACCCACATGTTTGTTTTCACCTATACACTTTTGACAAACAAGGTAAGTAGTAAAAATGGGTGGCAAAAAATAGGTAAATTAGTATTTTACATATACCTTTGAACTTATTTGTATCCACCTTACTTGAACAATATACAACTTATAAGAGCAACCTAATTCAATGTTGATAGCTATTTTGGAGAACCCTTAGTTAAAGGAATGGCTAGCCATTGGAGTAACATTTTTTTTTTTTTTCAATGAGATTGAGCTTAAATTTTAGCTTTGGCTAGAGGAATCGCTAACCATTGGAGATGCTCTATTAAATCCTAAGAAAAACGCAAGAGGTGGATCAAGTTTGTTTTATTATCGTTTGCTAATTGCTCTTTTCAGTACACTTTTGAATACAACATTTGACAATATTTTCTGATTTTTCTTTTTAATTGAAAGCAAATTGGCTAAAAGAAAGATGAGAACTCTCATCATCTATTTTTATTTTCTAATTTATCACAGTCTAAATTTTTTTTGTCGCAAAAAATAAAATTTCAAAATAATTATAAGGAGACTTAAAATGCTGTCACCTTGGTTACAAAAATGAATCACTTATCCAAAAATAAATAAATAAATAAATAAAATGAACCACTTTTAGCGATGCTTACTACCATTAAATGAAATGCCCAAAACAACCCCCCCCCAAAAAAAAAAGGAAAAGAAAAAAGAAATTAAATGGTTCTTTTTTTGCTTTTGGGGGGCGGGGTGGATTTTCCTTTTTAAAGTTTTTTCGGTTCTTTACAAGTCACAATTCTTAATACCAAAACACTAATTTGACACCACAATGATTACCACTACTATCATCACTACAAACGTCATTAATGCCACTACACAATCTTAATTAAAAGAATTTCTTAGGACTTAGCATAACTAGTGAACAATTAATGAAAAAACCAAAATAACATTTGGACCACAAGGATGTTGGCAAAAGTAAATATGTAATGTATATTTCTTTTTTGGTTTCAGCATGCAATGTTTGTTATGTTTCTATCGTTTAGAAAGTTGTTGGGGGTACTACACCCATATATATCCAAACAAGGTTCATAAAAACTTGCTACAAAGTTAGGTCAAGACTTGACAGAACAACCAAACCTAACCCTGCAGCCAAACTGAAATTCCTAATAGCCACAAAGGGTAGGAATGTAATTTTGTCCATCCAAGAAGACCACCACCTCTTTAACTCTTTTTTTTATTATTATTTTACCCCTTCCCTCACTCTCACTGTTTTGCTTTGAAAGAAAACAGGATAAAAGCTGTCCCCACTGTTTTCCATGGTTAAATACTTACAACATCAAACATCCTCTCTCTCTCTCTCTCTCTCTCTCACACTCTTCTCCTTTTACCTCATGCTCTCCTGTTGCCAAAATTAAGTTACCTGGAAAAAACAAAAAAGAATAGTGTAGAGAGAGGTAGTGACAGAGAGAGATGAAGAAAGGGTCTCCTATGTGGTTGTTAAGCAGTGTAGAGTCGCCAAAGTAGATAAAAATAAAAACCCACCTCAGTTAGAGCAAAATTCTCATAGAGGAGTAGTGGTAGTGGTTTCAGAAAGGGTTTATTGTGTGAAGAAAAAGGCATAGAGAGAGAAAGAGAGAGATGGTGGGCTCAGGTGCATCAGATAGGAGCAAAGAAGCGGTTGGGATGATGGCCCTTCATGAGGCCCTCAGAAGCGTCTGTCTCAACTCAGACTGGACTTACTCAGTCTTCTGGACCATCCGTCCTCGCCCGTATGCCTCTCTCTATCTCTCTCTCTAGAACTCTGTGCTTTCTCTCTCTATATGTAACGTCCTTATAATTTGATTTTTGAGCTGTTTCCTTAAATGGGTGTCTTCCATTTATTGCAGAAGAGTCAGAGGTGGCAATGGTTGCAAGGTCGGCGACGACAACGGCAGCTTGTGAGTATTGGTCTCTCTTTACCCTCTGTTTGGTAGCTGCCAAAACAGAGGAAGAAGGAAAAGGAAAATAAACTTCAAAATTCTTTTATGTTCTCTCTTGTTTTGGTATCCAAAGAAATGAGAATTTCTCTTGAATTAAGTCTAATGGTTTCTTTCCTCTTCTTTTCCCAACTTTTCCCTGCAACCAAACAAGCATTACTGTTTTTCTTGCAAAACAGAGAAAAAACAGGGGATGGGATTTTACTTTTTAGCATATAATGAGTTTATGATTGATAATGAGAGATGGGTATTTGGTAATTTTGCGATATGGGTGTTGGGTGTTTGAGTAATTTGCTGAATTGGTTGTGCCTTTTGCTTTGGAAATTTTTGTGAAGGATGTTGATGTGGGAAGATGGGTATTGCCGGGGAAGGGTTGCAGAGTGTTTGGAAGATATTGATGGGGAGGATCCTGTCAGAAAAGCCTTCAGCAAAATGTCCATTCAGTTATATAATTATGGAGAAGGGTGGGTACTTGGTAGGTGTTTTTATTTTGGTTTCAATTCTCCCTCCTCCCTCCTCCCCAAACCCCATCCCCGCTCCCACCCCCCCACTCTCTCTCTCTCTCTCTCTCTCTCTCTCTCTCTATATATATATATATATATATATAAGTATTCATATCTATGTAAATTTTCTAGGAAAGTGAGTAGAGAGAAAAGCAAAGGAAAATATCTTGTGCATATTCCTTGATTGGGTAATTTGGTTTGAACAGGTTGATGGGAAAGGTTGCATCTGATAAGTGTCATAAATGGGTATTCAAAGAACCTTCAGAATGTGAACCAAATATCTCCAACTATTGGCAGAGTTCCTTTGATGCTGTAAGTAGAAAAATTCACACAAATTCTTCCCCCCTTTTTGCCACTTTTATTTCTTCTGAATAAACTTATATTTAGACCCCAAAAAGAATTATATTTCTATATCAAAGTTATTAGATATGATGATGATATATGGAAAAAGATGGGATTTTAATATCATGTCATGATATGATCCATTAGGGTTCAAGTGAAACTAGATGAATGATTGATGATATCCTCCTTTTTTTTATGTTATTCATTGCAGCTTCCTCCTGAATGGACTGATCAGTTTGACTCCGGCATTCAGGTCAGAAAAAACAATAAATTTTACTATTGTTAGTCTTGTGTTAATGCAATTTTTTTTTCTTGTTTTGTAACTTTGGTTTTGTGCTCTTTTATTGACCTTGACCACAGACTATAGCTGTGATTCAAGCTGGCCATGGCCTTCTACAACTGGGTTCCTGCAAGATTGTGAGTTTTCTATTGTATATTAGGCTTTTTTAGTCTGTAGTTTACTATAGTAGATTTTCTAATTTTATTTTCCTGCATATCATACTTGGAACTATACACAGCGTGTTTGTGTGCGCGTGTGCACACACACACAATGATATGAATCATTAAATATTTGAACATTTTTATCTCATTGAGACACTATATGTATCCTCAGATACCTGAAGACCTCCATTTTGTGCTAAGAATGAGGCATACCTTTGAGTCTCTTGGCTACCAATCTGGGTTTTACCTCTCCCAGCTCTTCTCTTCAACCAGAAACACTTCCTCCTCTTCAATCCCTACAAAGCAATCCGCCATTCCCACACGTCCTCCTCCGCCCATCTTTAATTGGGGCCCAAGGCCACTTCCATCTTCAACTTCTGTCCTTGCTTCTCCCAATTTTCAAAACTCTGCCAGACTTGGATTTCCACAAGCCAAAGATGAGACCCATATGTTTCTACTTCCTCATTCATCCGAAACCCGAATGGAAGATATGATGGGGGATCACGAAAATGACATCAAATGGCCAAATGGGTTGTCTTTCTTCAATGCTCTTACTGGACGAAGTGACGATGCCAAGCTTTTGTTCAACCCTGAGGGCCTAGGGAACAAAACAGACCAAAATCCGAGTTCAGACGCTTCAAATTTGCATAATGCTGGTAATGCAAATCCCAATGAGTTCTTGAGCTTGGATAGCCACCCGGAGAGTGTCCGAAAGATGGAAAACAAGTTTAAGAGGAGCTTTACTTTACCCGCAAGAATGGTCTCATCATCTTCTTCAACTTCACTCGAACACCATCCACATCACCCCGTCGAATATAGGAATTCCGAAGCAGGGATGTACTCTGATGTCATGGAGACCTTCTTAGAGTGATTAATAGAAGAGGCTTGTATGAGAAGGGTAGAGAGTGAGAAAGTTGTATCTAGGAAAGCTTTTGTGCTCTTTTGTTGCTCACATTGCTGTGCTTGTTTTTCTTGCTCTTATTGTGTTATTTTATTTTATTTTATTTTGTTCATCCATCAACTGAACTCTTGTCATCATTTGTTGTAGTTTATCCAACCATAAATTATCCTCCAAACTTTTCTCTTTTAATACGACTAAAGTTTAAGAGGAATGCTGAGGAAAAATGATTGAAAAGTGAAAAATTGAGCAACGTGGATATGGGTTTAGATTTTGCACACACTAGGGCTGCAACTCGAGCAGGGTGGTTGAGTCAACGGCCAACCCATGCCAAACTAGAAGGGTTGAATCGGTTGCTTGCAATGCAACCCAACCTGACATCAGGTTCGGATTGCTCGGCTTAAGCTTGGGTTAGGTCAGGATTGGTTAAATTCGGATGGATTTATTTATCATTTTTTGAAGTGATTTGATGATTTTTCTATTATACATGCATGTACATTGTACACCACATGAAGTATTGGTTGGGTATTATATGGCTAATGCCTCAGCCCAAGACAAAATTGAACTTTAGGTTGAGTTGGGACTTTTCAATCCATGCCCATCCCTATTTCTACTATAGGTGTTAAATATGACCAACTTGTAGCCAATCAAGGGTGAAGGGTCAACTTGAATATACATAGCTGGAGTCCCAGTTTTTTATAATCAAGTTGATACATACTTGTCAAACATGGAAAACTTGGGGTTGAGTTGGAATTTGCTAGCTCTGACTCCAATTGCTGATTTCAGCTGTACATTGATGTCCTATATCACATGCCTGATTGCCTGAACCTGTCTTTGAAATCTCATAAATCTATTTCTGAAATTCCTCATTTAAAAAAAAAAAAAAAAAATCATGGCAATAACAATCGTGGGGTTTCAAAATCTTTTTTGATTTAATAAATTTCTTGACTTATAATTCCCATGACAATTATACAACTCAAAATTTGTTCAGTCATTGCAAAATTGAATCATTTCATTTCCAGTGTGGTGGCCAAACACCCTTCAACAAAAGTATGTTGGAAACTCATGTATTTACCATTAAAAATGGCTTGTATGTTTGGTCGTAATTGGGGCAAGTAGAATGAAATGAAATTTCAATGGTAAACTGCTATGATTAGAGAGAAGAAATGAGAAGAGAGTAGAGAAGAGGTAGAATCATAAATCATTACCAGAGCTTGGGGTGGTTATGAGATTGAAGCTCTCAAGAGGCTTATGATTTTACCTTTTCTCTTTTCCTCCTCTCATGGCGATAGTTCACTATTGAAATTTCACTTTATTTCATTTTGTTTGCTCCTATCTCGGTCAAATAAACGAGGCTTAAATGGATTACACGGGAGTGGGGGGAGGAAATTCATCCCTAGTATTAACAAGGGCCGTCCATTTGATTGCCACACCGGCTGGTGTTATACAGTACGTGGGAGAAAGGACTCCTAAAAATGCGTTAGTAATAAACTTAAAGGGGGAATTTTTAACTTTTAAGACGTAATGTCAAGGGAGAACGGCATCAATCATGTTCCCTTTCATTAATTTTCTAAGTGTTCACTATTGGCTCATTAAGGCATTTTTCCTTCTAAACTCTAAAAATATATTGTCACATTCTACACGCAAGAAGATGAAGGAAAATATTGAAATTGAAATTATTTTTTATTCCCCTTTCGGGCTTACTAAGGACTTTGACTTTTGAAAATAGCAGTCCTTTTTTTTTTTTTTGGGGGGGGGGGGGTAAGTCAGTCAATCTCATGATTTAGTGCTATCTGGCTGCAATTTTTTTTTTTTTTTGGGGATTTCAACAAGGTATATTTTATGACACCACATGAAAAAGTGGAGGTATTGTACCTATATGTGATAATTAATCACATTTTGGAGTAACCTGATCATATTTACAATAACCAATTCAAAAGGAAAAATGTCCGAAACTTATCATGGCAAACCCTAAGGAAGACGAGAGCCAGCGCGATGGGGAGGCTTTGGGTTTAGATTTAGATTTAGATTTTAGACTACCAAAAAACTTATATAGGGTTCGCCAGCAGGCTTTGGGTGATCATATGTCCCTCCTCCCTAAAGGGAGTCATGGGTTAGTCGACTCAAAAGGCTTAGGGTTTGGAACTACATGTCATTTCTGAATAATTAATGACCAGATTCTTCTTTAATGGTCCACAACTATGTATCTAGGCAGTCTCGGGCACAAATCATAGGTGCTGCTTCCACCTATGATTTGTTATCAGGACCTGTTGCATAGGTTTTTCCTTCTTGGGGAAGAATTCCAAACCTATCAAGCTCAAAAGCATTCTTCATTACAGCACAACCTCACAGACATGTGTCCGACATATGGGTTAATGTGTTTTAAAGATACATGTTCACATGTCTAGAAGAGTGGCGTGACCGTAAGTTGGACTTTAGATTAAACTACTAATTCACTAAATCCAATGTTTCCTTTCTCTAGTTGGCTATAACATTGACCAAGAGAGATTTACTTGTGGCCTTTAAAATCTAAATCAACTGGCCGGCTTTGGGGAATCTTAACCCCTCAAGCTATGTTTGTTTGGTTGGAATGGAGTGGGTGGGAATGGAATCTGATTCCATACACAAAATAGTTTGGAATGAATTAAATGAGATTGAAATAAACATTGCGAAATGAATATCATTATAATTCATTACTACTGTTTGATTCTATTCCCATTTAATTACTTCATCCAAACATGTTGTTTGGAATGAATTGGAATGTGATTCCATTCCATCAATTCCATTCCAATCAAACAAACATGAATTGGAATGTGATTCCATTCCATCAATTCCATTCCAATCAAACAAACATGACATCAAACAAACATGACATCAGAGTTTACAGACTCCAAAGTGAGACTTTTTATGCTTCAACCCACAAAGGGTGTGACTAATCAATCCTACCCTAACCCATGCCAGAAAAATGATGGTACAGATTGGCACTTATAGTCTTAATTTTGGTTAATCGTTCAATGAAAGAAACCAGAGACAGACCCTTGAATCTATTTCTTGCTGCAAAAAAAATGTCGATTGTTACAGCAGTTATGATGGTGTTACAACCCTTTTACAAATGCTTGAGTTCTTGTGAAAAACCAAAACAATCCAACCCACAAAATCATAATTAACACACCAATGCAGTACTACTCCTTGTTTACCATTTTGAAAGCGCTTTTTATTCTTTCATTGTTTTGTTTCCAAAAGCAAGAGAAGTACTGTAGAATGCTAACGAAGCCATAACCAAAATAAAAAAAATAAAAGGAGAAATGCAAAATAATACCCCAGATCCAAAAACTATTGTACAACTGCATTTATTGTCGCAAAACATCATCTTTCGCCGATGGTTCTATGGCATGACACTCTTTACATGCCGATAAAAACAGCCAGAAAAATCTCCGGCCAAACCCCGACCCTGCACCGGTCCTCTTGTCAGCTTGTTTCTTTGATTTCGACTCTTTTCGAACCACAATTTCAGCCTTCTTTCTCCGCGAAACCTCAGGGTTCAAAACCGGCGCTGGGGTGATGAAATGCCACCTTTTAGAAGACCCATATGGCTGTGACAAAACAAGCCTATTCACTTGGTATCCCTCTCTTGCAATTGGTGTATTTTTGCCCGCAACTTTGCTTGAATACAGCAGTTTCCTCTCAGAATTATCACTTGAGCTAGTCCTTGCACTGCTGCAGCTGCTGCTCCTACTACTAGTACTATTACTCCGTGACGACATCAACGAATCCTTGCTGCCTACGCTGCTCGTTCTGCTTGTCAGCCGAAGATAATCACTTCCAAAATTGGTAGTTTGAATTGGAAAAGCATGAGGTAAGAGCCTGCCATTGAAGAACAAATGATCCGCCGGTGAGTTCTTGTTTGGATCATTAAAAGGTGAGCCCGGTGTCACACAGCCAAACTCGAATTCGTTGTCTTGGTCTTGATTAGGCGTGCCGGGAAAGGAGAATTCACTGGAACTTTTCTTGCGCCGGCCATTCTCCATCGAATTTTGTGACAGCTAGTGTACATAGGTGAGCATATTTATATTTACAAAGCTTGGGTTGATGATATCTTGCCCAAAAAATGAAAAAGGGCCTAAAGTTGGCGATATGATCAAGGTGATGAGGTTTGGATGTTTCCACCACCAAACGGAACTCATGGACCCCTCTCTGTTGGGTCATGTTGATAGGCTTGGTGGTCCAAATCATGCAGTTTTTAACTTGCCAACTCAACCTTAATGAATACAGAGTGTTGTAATATTATACATAGTGTGTGGGATAATCCCAAAGAAGTGTTTGTGTATAGTGAATGTACCTAAATTTATCATCCCTTTGTCAATCTTAACCATTTATATGAGCATGACCCACCATGTAATTGATCCATGCCATCCATTTCAGAGCCTTCTATCGATCAAAGCATGTCTTGATCGTGAGAGTTAGTGAGTCTAATCAACCAGATTAGTACGTACATAAAACCAAAATATTTCAATGGCACGCGTGATTTAATGTGAAAGCGGAGGGGTTCATGTATTTAATTACATGATTAATCTATGATCAAATTGATCTTGTCTTGTGGGTAAATTGCCGAAGGCGGCCCCGGCAACCAATATATGGCCTTGATCAAAGTACATGAAACACTTGTTGATTATCTTGTCCCTTTGCCATAAGATGAGAAACCTCAAAATATTCAGTCTAGATCACAAATCCTTGTTTATCACGAATTCAATGGATTTACCTCAATCTTTGTCCACTTGCTTTTGTTTCTCCATTTTTTTTTCCCAACATGTACACAGCCTCCCAGAAACCCTCTTTATCTCTTTTCTTGGTCAGAAAAAACACTTCTTTTCCAAGAAAAGCAAAAGTGCTTCTAATCTTGAGAAGAGGGAGGGGGAGGTGGCAAAGCAAAACTCAAGTAATAACATATTTGGCTGCTTGGGTTCTCACAAGACCATACAATGATGGGCTCAACATTGCTATCTCTTATTGTGTAAATGTGGAAGAACAATGGCAAAGGGTACGTAGGGACTGAATATAAAATGAATGACTCCCAAAACATGGCGACAAAGAGTTTTTCATAGAAATGCTTTTGTCTCCCCATCAAGATTTCTTTGGAGGACCAATGGGTCCATTTTAATCTTCTTATGCCTTTTGGGACCATTGGTCTGCCAGTTTTGGGTCTTTTTTCTCTCCCACCAGCACTCCATTTGACAAGTCTTCCCTGGTTGATACTCTCATTATGTGATAGTAGTAGGACCAGTGTTATTAAAGAAGTGACATGGTTGATGACTGTAATAATGAAGCGCTGAAAACTGAACACAATCAGAGGTTCCTCTATTACGCATGTGCCTTTGATAATGCAAAATTAGATAATTAAAAAGAGTCTAAAGATTTCAGTAGAAGATTGGAAAATCGGAAGACTGAACTGTTATATGATTTTTAAATGAGCCAACTTAATTAATCACATATATTTATGTTCTGTTTTTCTACAACGATAAATAGTTTATAAATTTTTTAAAAATAAAATTATCGAATAGTTATAAAATCAAAACGGAGTAGACTCATCTTCGGTTGATTTTGATATTTATGTTTCCCTTATGACGTCTTAGTTTTTAGTTTCATCAAACAACACCTTGCTCATTGAGAACAGAGTGAGCGGAGTGGATTGGCGATTTTGGCGAGTTGACTCGTGAGTCAGCTATGGAAAAGAAAAGAAACTCGTGGGTCCACTTGAATAGAAATAAAGTTTTCTTAAATACAAGGTGGTGAGAAGGCTGATAATTAAAACACATAAAGTTGAAAAATAATTTAATTATTTAGTACGTTTTATATAGTAATAAAGTTATAAATCCATTACCTTGAATGAGAATATTTAAAAATTTTGGAATCGTTACTTTTGTTGATGTTGCAAAACTTATTTTTAGAAATTTATGAAATGCCACTATTTTGAATTTTCATTATTATTTTATCATTTTAGTCATTTGTGATGATAACCATAATTTTCTTGAAATTTTTCACTCATGATGATGGATTTATGCCCCTAACACTATGTACACCTATATTATTTAATGTTCATTTGGACACCGAAACGAACCCGAAGGCTGCGTTTGGTTTGAGGGAATGGAATGGAATGGGAGTGGGAATGGAATGGAATGAGAATGGACATTGTATCCCAATGTTTGGTAAGGGGTGGAAATGGAATGAAAAGCAAAGGTGGGACCCATTTTTAATGATTTTTACTCTTTGAAAGGAAGGAATAGCCATTCCTCTTAGTTTAGGAAAGAATGACTATTCTCTCATTAGAGGAAATAGACCCCCACAAGAGAATAGCTATTTCACTCCATTGTACAACCAAATACTCACTTTTTTTTTGGAGAATGGAATCATTATTCCATTCCCTCCCTCATTCCCTCATAACCAACATAGCCTAAGTGATTAGGGCCCGTTTGGTGTAGTTGTATCTTTTAACGAAGTGCTTTTTTGAAAAGAGCTATGTAGAGAAGAGGTTATTGTAAAGAGCTTTGATAGTGTTTGGTTACCAAATACTTGGTAGAACTTCTAATGCAAGTAGTGCTTTTTGTTTGTTTGGTGACCATATTTGTTGAAGCATTTTTAATCTTGAATTTGACTATAATACCCTTTCTAAATGTGCCAATCTCTCTATTTGGTATTTGTTCAATATCGTTAATGGGATCCACCGTTAATTAGGAGGCATATCAAATGAATAGGAGTATATGTGAGGTAACAAGTTGATAAAACCACTCTAGAAGACATTGTTTATTGTTAAAAGATGGGACCCACATTACAAAGTACAAAAAAAAATTATGTTTAACTATGATACGACTAGTGTGATATTATGAGCCAATAGGAGTAGAGCAAAATGAAAATGTTAGGCTCCATTTTTTTTTTTCTTTTGATCAGCAAAAAATTTGGCTTGACCTTCCTACTTTGGTCTACTTCCATTAACTCATAATAGAAAGTGACCGTATCACAGTTATACAAGAGAATTGCTCAAAAAATTAATATATTTATATATATACAATCTCAATCAGGTCAGCACGTGTTGATATAAGTTACACTGGCACCATGTATGAAGGGTTATATCCCATGCATTGATTCGATATACCCCGTAACTCACAAATGCACGAGTCCAATGTAAGTATTGATATAAGTAATATCAACATGTGCTCAATTGATCATCATTTTCTATATATATGTATACAGTTATATTCCCATCAGTACGTGTTGATATAAGTTATATTAGAATCATGCATTGAGGATTGTACCCCTTGCATTGGTCCAATATACCTCATAACCCACTAATGCATAAGGCATAACTTTCAATGCAGGTGTTTTTGCTACTCTGTTTTGAAGTTGGAAAAATATCTTGAAGTAAGAGAAGCATAGACGCGTGAGTCTTTGCTACTTTGTTTTGAGGCTCCTTTATGAGCAATATACAAAAGAAGGTTAAAGTAAGAACTTCATGGGTTTTATTGTCTTTTTAAAATGTACATATGGGCAATATTGCATTTTCAAAAAAATTCATTAAAAGCCAAAATCTCTTCCCGTGTATAGGTTTTTAACTCTTCTCCAAAAAGTAGCGCCTCCCTAACTTTTGGATTTGGATTTGGTGCAGTCCATGGCCTCAACTGCACGGTGCAGTAGGCGTTGGATCAGTGACGCGTAGCGGAGCAGGAAATGGAGGGCAGATCTCGCGCCTGGCTGAAATGCTCCTTCCGTTTAACGCCGTCTGCCGTTAAGCTTCAAAATTCTGGAAACGCAGCGTTTTGGTTGCAAATCCATTTCGGGGGCAAAAGCTGATGCCTCCCCCATTTTCAATTCATTTGGTTCCCTCTCTCTCATCTCTCCTCTCTCTCCTCCCCGCCGTTCCACTCTCTCTCCTCTCTCCCCCCTGGCTCCGTTCCACTCTCGCTCGCCGGCGTCGTCCCAGATCTGCAGACCGGAAGCTCCCCCACCACCGGCGCAGGCGCAGGCGTAGAGGTGCGCCAGATCCGCCGCTGCTCCGACGTTGGTGCTCCGGCCGCTGCTCCGACGCTGCTGTGCTGCTCCGGCCGCTGCTGGTTCCCCCGAAACCCCCTGCTGCCGCTGCTCCTCCTTCCTTGGCGCAGGTACTCGTTTTATATATATATATATATATATATATATATATATATATATATATATATATATATATTTTTTTTTTTTTTTCTGTGTATACCTGCTGTGATTTTTATTTATTTATTTTTTTTGTTTTGTAGCCTATGTAACCTATGTTCTGAAATCCTTTGGCTATATTTGAATTTTTAGATTCTCCATTGAAAAAATTAGAGCATTTTTTTCTGCCCCTGCTCCTTCCTCTGCTCTGCGGGAACCCAAGTATGTTTTGTAACATTTTTTTTTTTGTGTGTGCGAACCTGTGTAAACTGGTTTTTTTTGGGAGAAATTTCAAGTTTTTGTTTTTCTTTTTTTTGCAGACATAACGGAGTAGTTAGTTTGTGTGCTACCCGTGCTTCCCCTGTCTGCCCCTGTTGCCGCTGCTCCTTCCTCGGCGGGAACCAGGTATGTTCTGTATTTATTTTTTTTTGTGTGTAAACTGGTTTTCATATATAATGTGGGGAACTGTAGAATACAAGTATGTAAAAAAAAAATTTTGTGTGTAGAATACAAGCATGTAAATTTTTTTTTTTTTTGTGTGTAAACTGGTTTTCTTTTCAACCTCAGATTTTCATATATAATGTTGCAAGTGATTGTGTTTTGTGAGTCTTGTTGTGGCCGATTTTGTGCATTTGGTGGTGGCTATGTTAGGTGGGGGGTTGTGATTTGGTGTAGGAGGGTAGAGGGTACTGAACCTTTAATTTGGTGTAGAGGTGGGTGTGCTCCAAACACAGGTAGAATAACAACTCAGGTTTCTCAGGGGCCTCATGAAGCTGATAAAGTCGAGGTCAGTGACTGGAATTTTATAAAAACCATCAAATTTTATAAACTGTTTTTTTTTTTTTTTTTGAGAAATTTCAAGGTTTTTTGTGTGTGTGTGTGTGTGTGAACTGGGTTTTTTAAAAATGTGAATCCTTGTTTTTTTTTTTTGTGTGTAGAATACAAGCATGTAAAATTTTTTTTTTTTTGTGTGTAAACTGGTTTTCTTTTCCTTCATTTTCTCATCTACCAAACAGAACATTAATCATTCCATGGCTTAACATGTTGCATTATATTACTATGTATGTGCATATATATGCTTATAAAAAAAAATAAAAAATGTATGTGCAAATATACAATGTATGTGCAAAAAAAATAAAAATGTATGTGCAAAAATGTATGTACAAATATCAAACTGCAATCAAGAGGCAATTAGAAAGACATGCCTACTGGGTTGGGCTGGGAAGTTTTTATTTTCAGTATTACTAGTCTTATGGCATAATTTGTGGACTCTAATAAATAAGGTCGAAAAAATTGAGACTAATTTCCATCTTTTATTTATTTATTTATTTTAAATTTCCTTGATTTTAGACATTCAATGGCATCATCAAGTAGGAGTGTGAATAGCGGCACGGGTCGTGGCACCCGCTATAGATTTCAAAATCGCAGATGTTACTGTGGGCGTAAAGCTGAAGTGAAGATTTCAGAATCTATAGATAATCCAGAGAAATTGTTTTTTAAATGCAAAGATTGTGGTTTCTTTGAGTGGTGGATAGCTCTTGGGGACGTGCAAGAGGGTTGCGACAACTCTGTTAAAGATTTGAGAAGAGAAATCAATGGGCATTATCAAGACTTGGGAAGAGAAATTGATGTGCATTACAAAGGATTGAGGAGAGAAATTGATGGGTTGAAGCTTTTAGTTATTGTGAATACAATATTTATTGTGTTTGTTATATTTATGGTTTGTATTATTCTAAGTAGAATGAACTAGTATAGGTAAGAAACTAAACCTTTTTTTGTACTCAAAGCTTGTAAATGAGTTTATGAAAGTTGTAGTTTTTTGTTGGCAAATAGTTGTACTCAAATGGTTATATTTCAAATGCAAATAGTTCTCATTCCATTTGCTATTGAATGACTTGATATGTGAGTCATCAAATGGTAAAGTGCAAATGGTAAATTTCAAATGCAAATAGTTTACATTCTATGCTACTTATTTCCACACTAAATAGTGATCTTCATGATAAGGCTATACCCTTGGCCAATGAAACTCCCATTCTCACCAAACGCTTTTATTTGAAAAGAAACCATTTTAGTTCATAAAGAAATCTAAGGGGAAAACAAAAAAAACGCATTAATTTTTCAATTAAGAAAAAAAAATTTATTGTTCCATTTTAATTATTAACAACTGTTTAATTGAACCTTATGGAATGAAATGATTCAATTAAATTTGTTTTTAGAAAATTTGACATGCCCTATCTATAATAAGGACATCCCAAGTTATCGACTAATCATACCTGTACAAAATCAAACAAACTATAAACTATTCAGAAACCAATAATAAATAACGAGCACCAAGTTTTTTTATAAAATCTGGCAAGACATTGTTTATAACAATAATTAGTGCCCATTAAAAACAACAAAAAAGCACTAAAGTTTATATCCATAGTCAATATACACATTAAACCAAAATGCATTAACCACTGTTTGATTGAACCTTATGGAATGAAATGATTCAATTAAATTTTTTTTTAGAAAATTTGGCATGACCCTATCTATAATAAGGACATCCCAAGTTATCGACTAATCATACCTGTACAAAATCAAACAAACTATAAACTATTCAGAAACCAATAATAAATAACGAGCACCAAATTTTTTTATAAAATCTGGTAAGACATTGTTTATAACAATAATTAGTCTCCATTAAAAACAACAAAAAGAACTAAAGTTTATGTCCATAGTCAATATACACATAAAACCAAAATGCATTAATATACACATTCAACAAGTAGTCCTCCATCCTGCTTTG
Source organism: Liquidambar formosana (assembly GCA_039720395.1). Taxonomy (NCBI): domain Eukaryota; kingdom Viridiplantae; phylum Streptophyta; class Magnoliopsida; order Saxifragales; family Altingiaceae; genus Liquidambar; species Liquidambar formosana. The sequence continues at coordinate 14,977,210 of CM077834.1, read as the reverse complement.
TCATTTTGTTTCATGAATGTTCATCAACCCTGAATACAAAAGTTTAAAAGGGAAAAAACATTAATTCTCAAAAAAAATATATCAACCATAGAGTTTGTTCATTAAACGATAAGAGAAAGTAGAATAAAAAAGCTTCACCATGAATACCTCAATATCAACCACTCAATCACAATATCGGTCCATCCAAATTATCATGCGAATCCATATCAACCTATAAGTATCAAGTGATAATTATAAGTTTCCACATTTGAGATAAGTTAACAATGCTTAGTATAAAAGCTAAACTAATAAAAATGTATATTTAATTTTACTTTGGTTAGAAGATAGGTTATTTGAGCCTTGACAAGGCTCAAATGCCCAAGTCCAAGTTGAAGCATCAATATTTCTTGTCAACAATGCTTGGATGCTGGTTGGTCCGGTTGGTGGTGTGCACAACATCGAATCCAATGGCGGATTTAAACTAGAACCATCTATCTGTATATACAAAATAAAAAAGATTAATTTGTATGTCAAAATATATATATATATATATAAAAGTTGTATATTGTGGAATGAAATGTTTTCACCTGTGATTGTTGAGTTTGTTCTGGTGGAAGGGGAATATATACATCTGCATTTTGTTCAATACGACGTGCCTATAAAACAATAAAATGTATGTCTAAAATTTCAAAGATATACACAGTTTATAAATAAATAAAAACTAAACTTGTTATATAATTTTATTATGTAATCTAGGTATAATGTGAACATTATACCTTAGATGTGGCATTTGATGTGGATTTTGCCGTGGCTTTCGCCTTAGCCTTTTCCTTTGCCTTCTCCTTTGCCTTCGCTTTGTTTATGCTTATTTCCATTCCACTCTTTTCCCTGTGTTTTCCCTTCCCCTTAAATGGGTCTTTCCTTTTCTTCAATGTGTATGTATCCATCGACTTTTCAACTTGGTCACCTGTTGTTGCTTTTTTTTTTTTTTTTTTTTTTTTTTTTTTTTTTTTTTTGGGTAAGAAACAAATTGTATTAATAAAAAAAGATGAATACAAAATAGAAAAAAAATGACAAGGAGTCCAAATAACATAAAAACAAAGGAAACAAAGTTGGTCACCTATTCCATGCGATTCCACTGTATCTTGTGCTTCCACTGTATCTTGTGCTTCCATTGTATCCTGTGCTTCCTCTGTTTCTTGTGCTTCCACATTCATATTTGCATGTATAATAGTTTCCAGCTTTGCTTGCAAATTGGCTTGACTTTCAAGAACACACTGATACGCATCCTTATATTTGGAAACCCTATCTGCTAGTTTCCTCCACCCTGCCATCATTATGGCAAATCGTTCAGATTCTTCTAACTTCCCATCTGCTTCAATATTTCGCCCACCCACATCCTCTACATCTACAGATCTTGCATCTCTTGTCCACCTCTTCAATATATAGTGGGTAGGGACTTCCACGCCTAGCAATACATCCCTAAAGACTTTAAGGCATGTTTACATAGGATGCCACTCATTTCAAATAGCCTACAACTACAAGACAGCTTATCAGTAGACTTATACCTCTTTACATTGCCAACTTCACGTCCCTCATCATTACATACCATATAAATTGTATCATCACTATCATCCACAACAGTATGTCTAACTTGTAGTGGAACAGATTTGAAGTACTCAACTTGGAATGCCTCAAATATATCCCTTGTATAAATTTTGCCCGCATGCACCAACACTTTATAATGCTCTTTAATTTTTGGTTGCTTCTGAGACAATGAAAATTCGGCTTCCAATTCTTTGTGGCGCTTGTTAGAGAGCAATCTCTCAAAGTGCATTAAAAATTGTATCAAATTATGATCTGATTGCAAATAATTTTTCAAAGAGGCATTAAAACTCTCACTCAGTTGAGTGCTTTTCATACCTGCAAAACAACAACAACATATTTTAGGGAAAAAAAAAATTTAAGTTTATACATACCAACTTAACAATATAGATAAAAAAGAAGCAATACTAGACATAAGAAAATTAACCATGAAAAGAAACAAGATGATTTCATACCTGCACACCAATGCAACCTAACATATGCATGGGCCCATTTTTCCTTGACTTTATGTAAAGTCTCCAACCAATGATTACCCCGCACATCAAAATCATCAAGCATTTTTTCCCAAGCAGCTAAAAAATCGGCTTCCTCATCAATATGATCCATGAAATATGCCAACTTATCTTTGATAGACTTAGTAGACGTGTCAGGGTCAGTCTCAGCTGTAATTTTGCTCACATGCTTCGTAGCATTTTGCATTATATGCCATTTGCATAGCCTGTGGAAAGTCGTGGGCATCACCTTAGGGATGGCTGCTGCCATTGCAGCATCCTGATCGGTTATGATGGTTTGTGGAGGCTTATTGGACATAGCCTCTAAGAATGTTTGAAATAACCATTCAAATGATTCAATGGTCTCATCATACATTAGTGCAGCGCCAAAAACCACAACCTGTCGGTGATGATTAAATCCCACAAAAACAGCAAATGGGCGATGTTCTTTGTTAATCTTGTAAGTTGTATCAAAACTTACAACATCGCCAAACAGACTGTAATCAATAATCATGCGAGCATCCGCCCAAAAAATGTTGGTAATTTGTTCCTCACTATCAAGTTGTATAGCATGATAAAGGATAGATTTTTCATTGTTTGCTCCTTCAAATATCGCATCAAACTACCTGCTTCCCCATATGCCAATTTACTCATTCTCTTAGCACGCAGGTAATTCTTTTGATCAAGTTTAGTAAATCCAAGGACTCCCTGCCTCCAGCTTTTGTACTCATTAAGGAATAAGAATCTCGAATGGAAAGCCCAGACTCTTCAGCCATAACCAATTCATTGCCCTGAAATTATGAAATACACCGTTGAGATCGCAACATGTATGAGGTTCCCCTAGGCGCATAGTCATGATTATGCTCCTCAACAAAATTGTTAATTTCATACTTCCGACTCTCTTCATTGAACAATATTCCCATTTTAGCCAAACACCCCGTCCTTGTATGGCCACTAGGATTCTTAGGGGATGCCTTTACCTTCTTTTTCTCTCGAAACCCCTCGCATGAGCAAACATAACAACTTGAGCTAATACAACCAAGTTTCTTACTCTTATTCCTATAATGTATTCGAATGCTAAAGCCCAATCTCCTGCCGTATTGATTATAAAATTCATAGGCCATTGGTTCACTATCAAACTCCATACCAATCCTGGGCTTCCATTCCAATTGCTCAGTACTATCATCTAATTCCAACTCCATACCTGCACCCACAAGATTTAAAATCAATACTCACAATAACATGTTTTAGGGAAAAAAAAATTTAAGTTTATAGGTACCACAAAGATAAAACAAAAAAAAAATAAGTTTAGGAAAAAAAAAAAATTAAGTTTATACTCCCTCCATCCCACAAAGATAGGACCATGTTTGACAAAACAAAGAATTTAAGAAAATGCTATTATTGCATTGGGTTTTGTGAACTAAAGTCCCCTCTTGGAATACAATAAACTTAATATAACCAATCATGGTTGTCTATTAATTGAAATATCAGTACCTCTTGTGAAGTTTTGTTTTTCTTAGGTGCCCCTAGCAGATCATGGATTTAGAACGCCTCACCTGTTTGTTATACTGTGGATTAAGATATGCTTCCCTATTTTGCATTTTTTGGATTCCTTTTTTAATGGTTTGTTTTGTATATGTCTCATCTATGTTGGTTTTGCCTTTTTTTGTATATGAATCAACTCATGCAAAGTCCAGCTATGTCACAGATGATGCAAAGCTTGCTCTCCAACCCCCAATATATGAATCAGGTAATAGTAGAACTATGTTGGCCGAAGATATGCTTATTTGCTTGAGATGAGGTCCGTTCATGTTTTTAAAAATCATTTCTTGAATTTTAGATTCTCAGCCTTAGTCCCCAACTGCGTGGCATGTTTGATTTGAATCCTCAACTAAGAGAAATGATGCAAAATCCAGAACTTCTTCGTCAATTAACTTCCCCTGAGACAATGCAGGTATTGATCAAGCAGTCTAAACCCCCTTCTCTCTCTCTCTCTCTCGTTTGCTAGTTCATCACTCTTGGTCAAAGTCTTCTTGTAGTAAGCTGTCTACTAGCATCACATGGTTTTGCTATAGGGGTTTGATATATATATATATGGAATTTGCGGGACAAAGAAAAAATTTCAAAACAGGGGCTTAGTAACTTCGAATACATAGGTTACAAAACGAAAAAATAAAAATAAAAAATAAAAATAAAAATCACAGGTATACACAGGTTACACATGTTACAGGTATACATAGGTATACAAGTTACGAAAAAATAAAAATAAAAACGAAAAATTTATACAGTACACAGGTGAGAATCTAAAAATTCAAATACAGCCAAAGGATTTCAGAACATAGGTTACATAGGCTACAAAACAAAAAAAATAAATAAATAAAAATCACAGCAGGTATACACAAGAAAAAAAAAAAATATATATATATATATATATATTTATATATATATATAAAACGAGTACCTGCGCCGAGGAAGGAGGAGCAGCGGCAGCAAGGGGTTTCGGGGGAACTAGCAGCGGCCGAAGCAGCACAGCAGCGTCGGAGCAGCGGCCGGAGCACCAGCGTCGGAGCAGCGGCAGCGGCAGCGGCGGTGGATCTGGCGCACCTCTGCGCTTGCGCCTGCGCCGGTGGTGGGGGAGCTTCCGGTCTGCAGATCTGGGACGACGCCGGCGAGCGAGAATGGAACGGAGCCAGGGGGGAGAGAGGAGAGAGAGTGGAACAGCGGGGAGAGGAGAGACGAGAGAGACGAGAGAGAGGGAACCAAATGAATTGAAAATGGGGGAGGCATCAGCTTTTGCCCCCGAAATGGATTTGCAACCAAAACGCTGCGTTTCCAGAATTTTGAAGCTTAACGGCAGACGGCGTTAAACGGAAGGAGCATTTCAGCCAGGCGCGAGATCTGCCCTCCATTTCCTGCTCCGCCACGCGTCACTGATCCAACGCCTACTGCACCGTGCAGTTGAGGCCATGGACTGCACCAAATCCATTTCCCTAACTTTTATGGGAAGAGCTTTAATCTCTTTTTGCGCTTCCCGCTAATGCATTCTAATTGCATGCCAACACCAGTGTAAGCACTTATTTTAATAAAAAATGTACTTTTCCACTGACGCACCGCACCGCCAAACGAGCCCTAAGCCAATCTCTGTGTGAGACTGAGGGGTTATCAGCTATGCTTTTCGTGAGCTTTGGAATAAGTCATTCGGCTAGGCCAGCAATACTCGATCTGCCCGAATTGATTGGGTCAGAAAAAACTGAACGTGGGCCATTAGACCTTAAATTGAGTTGGGAACGGTTATTGCAACCCCCCAAAGGATGAGCCACCCCAACTGATATCCCACCCCCCAAATATATATACCCACCCCTTTAAAAGACTAAAACACCCCTCTTCTAAATAACCCTAACCCTCACCCACCCCACTCCCCCCCCACACGAGACGGCGACGGGAGGTTCTTCCCCTTCTCTCTCCTTCTCCTCTTCTTTTTTTCTTTCTTTCTTTCTTTCTTTCTTTCTTTCTTTTTTTTTTTTTTTTTTTTTTTTTTCTCTGCTAGTCAAATCTGTAGGGGGAGGTTTTTTTTTTCAAAACCTCCATTTTTTCCGGTGGGGTGGGGTGCCCGCGACGGGAGGTTCTTCCTTTTCTCTTTTCTTCTCCTCTTCTTTCTTTCTTTCTTTCTTTCTTTCTTTTTTTTTTTTGTTTTTTTTTTTCCTTCTTTGCTGCTGGTCAGATCTGTGTGTTTCCAGCAAGGGAGGTTTTTTTTCAAAACCTCCATTTTTTCCGGTGGGGTGGGGTGCCGGCAACGGGAGGTTCTTCCTCTTCTTTCTTTCTTTTTTTTTTTTGTTTTTTTTTTTCCTTTGCTGCTGGTCAGATCTCTGTGTTTCCGGCAAGGGAGGTTTTTTTTCAAAACCTCCATTTTTTCCGATGGGGTGGGGTGCCGGCGACGGGAGGGAAGAGAAAGAAAAGGAAAGAAAAAAAAGAGGGTTGCTAAGAGGGAAGAGGAGAAGAAAAGAAAAAGAAAAGGAAAGAAGAGAAAAAAAAAAAAAAAAAAAAAAAAAGAGAGAAGAAGAGGCTGTCGACGAGAGGGGGGCTACCCTCGCCATCGCTGGTGGGCTGGTTAGATCTGTGTTTTTCGACAAAGGTCTGTGTTTTCCGATGAGGGGTACTTAAGCCCTTTTTAGTAATTTTGTATAATAATTTTTTCAATTAAAAAATTAGAGGGGGCAACTTATCCCTTTGGGGGGTTGCAATAGCCGTTCCCAATTGAGTTAGGCCTGGTGTTTGGCAAAAGCTGGCCTAGCTCAAATTCTGCTCGAGCCCAATTTGAGATAATGGAAGTTTGCTTAACCTAAAACTATATACTTTGTTTTTGCTCTATAATTAATCACCTAAACATTTATAAAAACTGATTGAGCATTTAGACTAATTTAAATGCAAGAAAGATAAATCGTTGAATTAATAAACAAATAAACTGAAACATTAAATCCCAATTAAGAACTCGACTCCGGCGAAAATAGAGAAATATATTTCTAAGGTCCATTTAGTTGTCCAAATGAAAATTAAATAATTATAGTATATTTTAGATAGTATTAAAGGCATGATTGACAATTTCATCATCTTGAATGAAACTATTTTAAAAAGTTTGATTCATCATCATAGTTGATGTTATAAGATCAATTTTAGAAATTCAAGAGATGCCTCTATTTTAAATTTTCACTCTCATTTATGATGATGTCTTTTATTTTTATTTATTCTTTTTATTTATATTTTTTTTTTAATTTCCAAATGATAGATTTGTGCCGTCAACACTATGTAAAACATAATAAAATCAATTAATTTCTATTTGGGGGCCTCTGTTGACATTCTAAGACTTACTTTTCATTCCCTACTTATTTTATATTTTAAGGTTTTATGAAAAATATAAAAAGTTTTTGTGAAAATTGATTGCACTGACCACTAAAAAACATCATTTTGAACAACTTTATAGAATGAAGTTTTTCCAAATAAATTTCATTTAAGTGGACATTTTAGCTATTTATGAAATAGAAATTGTAAATGACTAAAAATCTACTTAAACAACATATTTGGGAAAAAAAAATTCCACAAACTTGTTCAAAATGATATTTTCTAGTGGACAACGCAACCAGTTTTTATGAAAATCTTTTATATTTTTAAATAGCTAAATGGGCCAACAACAACAACAACAAAAGAATTAAAATATTAAAAAAAATTCCATTTTAAGGAGTTCAAAGGTGAACTAATAGTTTTAAAATTTTGAATTTTTTCCAAGATAAAACTTACTACCCATTATATTTTCACAATAATTGTCTTAAAGTAATTAAGTATCATTTCATCATCCGAATGAAAGCTAACAATTATAGTGTATTTCAGATAGTATTGAAGATACAAAGCCGTCACTGGTAGTAGAAAATTTCAAGAGAATGATGGTCATCATAAAAAGTGAGAGTAAAAATTCAAAATAATGGTATTTCATAAAAGTCTAAAAAAATTGATCCTATAACATCAATTATAATGATGACTCTAATGAAAGGTGATTTGTCCCTTCTATACTATGCAAAATAAATTAAAATTGTTTAATTTTCATTTACACGCTTAAGCGGGCCCTTAATTGATAATTATTATGGAGTATTATTAAAAAAAAAATTAACAAAAATTAAAAATAAACACTATGGTGGATGAGTGAGGCATATGTTCATTATGTGTGCCATGTTTTAGTGGAGATCTAATATGGATTTTGTTAATCATGACAACATTAAACAATTTTCAAAGATAAAATGAATAGATTGGATGGTGCATGATGATCTGATCTGGTTATTTTGCTATGTGCAAACAACTCTTTCTATTGAAACACTAAGTAGAGATAAATTAAATAATATACTTCTTTTTTTTTCCCTTTTTTTTTTCTTCTAAATGAATATAAAGAACATACATAACACAATTCAATACACACAATGAGGAAGTCCATAGAAATTACAGTTACTCTTACTTAGTCTTGAATACCAATTAGGTTTCATAGAGGCACCTTTTTTTTTTTTTTGGGGGGGAAATAAATATAAGAAAATCATTGTTTTTTTTGTCATACGATCCAACAAGAGTAACCTTAATCGACCCTTGAACCCCCACTTACAATTAAATATACAGCCTGACATGGGTTTTTTTTTTCCTCTCATATATATATATATATATATTTTTTTTTTTTTGGGGGGGGGGGGGGGGAAGAGAGAGAGAGAGAGAGAGAGTGTGTGTGTGTGTGTGTGTGTTTAGTTAAGAAAATAAATTCAAATACCTAATTGAAGGGCTGTACGTTTGGATGGACAAAAAGGAAAAATAAAGAAGAAGAATAAGAAGACGAGGAAGAAAAAGGAGGAACATTATCTTTGACACTAAAGATTAGTTTTTAACTTTTTAGACAAAAATCATTTTAGGCATTTAAAGGCTACCCAATTTGCTTAAATTGCACTAGAATAACGATGTTGTTTTGAGTAAGGGCCTCAAGTCTTTGACGATCCTCAAAATCTTCTTCCTTTTTTTTTTGTTGGGTGCTATAAATGGTATGTAGATAAGTGACTCCATATACCCATTAGGGAATATTACCCCTTAGAAATCAACATCTAATCTATGAGAAACTCCACCACATTTATGTCGGGACTGAAGAGCTTAAGTCTCGTGTGTTATGGAATTGGATTCGGTGTTGAGTTGATAAAACTCAGCACCATGTCAAGGTAATCCACAACTTTAAATGAGAGATTGGATGGTTTGGATTGAAAGTTGAAAAGGTTGTCCAATGAGATCATTTTAGTCATTTTAATAGCACATTTTCAATTTTCAATCCAAAAATTTAAAGGTGTGAATTACTTTGGCATTGTATTGAGTTCAAGTAAGCACCGAATCCAAACAGTTACAATCCTCAAAATCTTTCATTGAAGAGGCTACATTACTATTTGGGATGGGCTGGGGCCTTGGGGGCAATTAATTTCATTGTTGAACATTTTTTGTGCCCCTACCCCTTGTCAAGACATTTTGTGATTTACTCTCCTTTTTTGTTTTTAAATGAAAAATACTTCACAATCCACATATATAAAAACTTCAAATATTATATTAAACACATTTAGTCTATTATTAGTTTGCAAAAATACTTGACACACGTTGCTTCAACTCTTCATTGGTGTTGAAAAGGAATGTGCAGATAGGCTACTCCACACATCCGCCAATTTTTCAAAAATTCAAGTTTCGCGATAAGCTCAAAGTTATTCTATTTTTTTTTTTTTTTTTTTACAATTGATAGAGTTTATTTATATCATAACCTATCTTAAAGGATCAATGTTTTTTTATAATCTTGAACTCGAAATTACTCACTTTACCAATAAAATCCGTACCACTTCTTTCACGAACCATAGAGTTTAAAGTCATATTTTAAGTATCCCCACAATTAAAGCTTTTAGGTCGCATCATATTTTAAGCATCCACACAAATAAAGCTTTTGAGTCATTGCAATAATTGCATGGAGGGATTCTTTAATAGAACAAAAGAAAAAGAAAGGATAAAATGAGGGCCCATTGGGTTGCAAAAATGAAAATAATTTAATTATATAAAAACTGTTTTTGAAATTGAAAACGATTTCCAGTTTTTAAATCTCCCCACTTTCCGGTTGTTTTATTTGATTAGGGCCCATAAACTCGAAAAAGCAGCCAACTTTTTCTAAACAGAGAGAAAATTTTCAAAAACAAGTATATATATATATTTCCCTCCGCACACCGGGGGGAATTTCTTTTTTACCCCTCTCATATTTCTATTTATATAATTAAAGAAAATTGATTATATATGCATACATTTTCATTTTTTTTTTGTTTTGGGTAATATTTATGCATTTTCATATTTACATAAATACGACCGCATCTTTGTATATCCGTGTTTCTATGTTCATATATTCGTATGATCTCATATATTGTTCGCTTGTTTACATGTGATTGGGTACATGCACGATTGGATCCTTAACAACATGCGACACAAAATGAATGAAGATGTGGAGTAATTTCTCCATATGTGAGCATTGTGTTTTATGAATCTGGATACTTTACAGGTGTTTTTCCTATAAAGATCTTGTAGGATCTTTAATGATCACATGATCATTTAATTTATAAAAAAATAAAAATCATTAAATCACCAAGGTTTATATGTCATTAAAAAAAAAAACCTATAATATAAAATAAAATAAACCTACAGATGATCCAAGTCTATATTTTGTACTGAGCCGAACACACATCATTTTTACTTTTTATTTTTATTTTGAGTGAGGTTATTGCTATCACATAAAATACTCAAAGCCCACCATTAGTTTATATTTTTTGAGGTTTTATGAAAAATATAAAAGTTTTTATGAAAATTAATCACATTGTTCACTATAAAACATCATTTTAAACAATTTTGTAAAAGAAATATTTTCCAAAATCTATCATTTAAGCAGACTTTTTACTTATTTACTATCTTTATTTCATTTGCTATGAAAAATTGCCAAAAAGTTTAATTAAATAACAGATTTTAGAAAAACCTCTTCCACAAAGTTGTTCGGAATGATATTTTCTAATAAACTATGTGATTAGTTTTTATATTTTTCATAAAACCTTAAGAATATAAATTAAGTGAAAGATTTAAAGTATTTTATGAGGTGACAATAGCATCACGCATTTATTCTTTTACTTCTGTTCTCAAAAAATTTAAAATACAATTTCCCTGGACTAGCCCAAAGGCGGGCCCCAAGTCTGTCGGGGAGCGACCGCGTCGTGGCTCTTTTTCTCTGCAGAAAAACGCGGCACTGGATGAGAAGGTACACGGACTTCATATAATATCGTGTCAACGCTATGAGGGTCGTCTCCACTCACCACCACCTGTCTCTCGTTCTCTCCTCCTCACACACTCTCTCTCTCTCTCTCTCCAATACACAATCTTTCTTGTTTGCTTCTCTCTCTCGTAGCCACTGTTTTTAATTTTAATTACAAGATATATCAACTTCACAGCAACTATGACAGGAAAGGAAATCCTCCACAAGATGAAGGTAATGACCTTGTCTCTTTCATGGGTATCTATGTCTATATGTATATATATCATTCTGTCAATCTTTTAATGAACCCTTAAATTTCTGCACTGAAAAATCATAACACAGATGGCATATATAGATCACTGACTGCTGCGATTTGCTGGGATTGGATCTTCTTGATTTGGCAATTTCATCAGTGGTTTAATTATTTTGTATGTAGTATAATATGTTTTAGATTGCACGAGATTGTAGATCCAGGTATTGTGGGAGCTGAAAAACTCAAAATTTTTTCCCGACTCTGGGAAATAGTCCTATGAACAGTTACCCATTTAGCTATGCTGCGAGGTGCCTATTTTTGTGGTTCCATGGGGACTTTGAAGGCATTTCAATTGTGGGTTTTGTTTCCCACTGCAAAATTTAACAGATCCTGTAATGGGTTTAAATTATCTTGGCTTTTAAGCTTCTCTGCAAAACCTATTAGGTAGAAAGCATCACTTGCTATTGTAAATTTATAAGGGCCTACTTCGAAAAACAGTTTTCTGTTGTCAGAGTTACAAAATACAGAAAACCATTCAGAAAATATGTTTTGGAACACTTTTTTGACAACTATTTTAGGAAATTTATTTCCTAAAATGGTATGTTCCTATTTTCTCTTCAAGAAATGAAAACCAATGAAATATAGCATGTTCTGATGTTCCCAAAAATTTATTGTGGTTTTCTGAAAAACCATTTTTATTGAGACCTGTTTTTTTAAAACGGAACCAAATATGCTCTTTTTTTTTCCATTTATTTACTAATTTTTTCTTGGAAACTCTATATGCTAATTGAGACCAATATCTACTTTTTGGGAATTTTCATCATCAAAACAGGAATATTTTAAGGCATCATAGTCTAAAACAAAAAAAATTTAAATTTGACTCCTCACCTTAAACTTCTGATGTTTTGTTTTATTCAAATCCGTGATAGCATTCAATTTATGTGTCTTCACCCAAATCTTTTAGCCTCTGTTTGGATGTCGGAAAATGTAAGGGAAAAGAAAGGAAAATGATAAATTTTTTATACAAAAAGATGCTTAAGTAAACTATTTTTAGTAATTTGAAGTATTTTTGTTCCTTTCCCTCCTAATTTCTGTGATCCAAATGGAGGGTTAAAAATTTAAGTATAGTTTTGCCAGCATTGAGTTGTATCAAGTATTCTTTTTAGGTAGAATTTTTCCTGTCCCATTTCCATGTCGTGTGCTGTTATGCGATGGTGTTTGATGGACAACTGCAAGGCAGCACGATGTTTTGTTAACCATGGTGCTATCCCTCTTTTGTTTAATACAGTCTTGTTAGAACTATATAATAGGTCAAGACCTAGTAATTAGGATTATGCGCTTATATGCTGTAGTCAGTTTCTCCAATGGTAGCGTGAAGTGTCTTGCCTTCTTTCATAATGGCATGCCATTTTCCCCTTGAACTTATGTTAATTGAAATGTGTGTTTTCCTACATAGTACCATAATGCATTTCATCTTGTGTTCATCCAGATTCAGTCAATGATTGGGTTGTAATGTGTCGATAATTTATGTTTGTTGGATAGGGCAAGGCATTCAATTATCAATAGCAGAATTTCAATGTAACATTGTGTCTTCTGTGTCATCTACAACCACAGTTTCTTAAAATTATATGCTAAGTGGGCTCAAATGCTGCCCTCCTTTCACCTAGTAACAATATCGTTTATTTTAATATTTTGGCTTTAATGGTGAGTTCTCTTAAAAAGGTCTTTTATCTTTGCCATGCTTAGCTCAACTCACGACTGGAAGTTCAATTGCTTTTCCTGAGTAGAGCAATTTGTAGCTTTAGGGACGGAATTTTTTTCCCTGCCCATATCCTAAATAGCAGATATAAATTACATGGAAGGTTGATGTAGATGCTCGATTGTTAATATTGTGGTCATCTTTATTGATGTGGGATTTCAGTGAGGATTTTTTTCACTTGTTTGTTCAGCCTTCTGAAATCAATTGCACTGTATGTGAATTTTCCTCTACTTACAGGAAAAAGTTGGGTTAGGTTCATCTGCATTTGACACTGGAAAAGGGAAGAGTAAGATGTCAAAGCATGTAACACATGGTTTTCACTTGGTAGAGGGAAAATCAAACCATGCCATGGAGGACTATGTTGTTGCACAATTTAAGCAAGTTGACGACAATGAGCTTGGTCTATTTGCAATATTTGATGGTCATTTGAGCCATGTTATTCCTGATTATTTGCGGTCTCATTTGTTCGACAATATTTTGAATGAGGTAATGCATGCTATCTGGATCTCATGTTATTTCTTTTGAATGGATTTTTCAGCAATTTTATGTAGTGTTAAGACTTCTGTTAAGCTTTGGTCATTTCTGAGGTGGAGTTTAGTCATGGAAATTTAAGACTAAGGTTTTGAATGGTCACTTCAGTTTTCTGTTACTTTCAAATGTGGAGTTAGTTTATCTCTTTGTTTACTGAATGCAGCCTGACTTTTGGACTGAACCGGAGAATGCAATCAAGAGTGCATATCGTATAACTGATACTAAAATTATAGAGAAAGCAGCCGATCTGGGTAAAGGGGGTTCAACTGCAGTTACAGCTATACTGATTAATTGTCAGAAGCTGGTAGTAGCCAATGTTGGGGATTCTCGGGCCATCATCTGCAAGAATGGTGTGGCTAAACAACTATCAGTTGATCATGAGCCAAGCAGGGAACGCAAGACCATTGAGAACAGAGGTGGTTTTGTATCAAACTTTCCAGGTAATTGAAGTTCTCAAATTTGATCTAAAATTGTTCTGAGGGTGTCTGGCTGCCACATGGAAATTGTATCATTACATCTGTTTACCTTAGTGCTTGAAAAATGGGCCTACCTTGGTTTTTGTTGCATTTAATCAAGTCTATTTGTTCTTCTTAACACGCTTCGTGTGATTTCATTTAAATGATTTCACATCTATGTGGCATCCAGAAGCCCCATCGGTAAATAAAGTTGTTGCCTGTGGATAATGTATTTTGGGTTAGGTTTGAGTGATCAAACTGCAACTTTTTCCCTGGTAATTGTAGAAGATTGTGGAGTTTAACAGTTTCTCTAGTAAAGTAAAATGTTCATTCATAAATTTCTATCATTCATTGGTAGTTTTCTTTTTCATTTCTTTTGCCCAATCAGCTTGGTCTTAAGATTGATGGCCTGCCTTCATAATATCAGTGTCTTTAATGGGATCACCCGTCCACGATCCCCCTCTCTTTCTCCTGCACCTCTTTAAATATTTTTGGGTAAAATTAATATCTTTTTGCTGAATTTAGGGGATGTACCGCGTGTTGATGGACAGTTGGCAGTGGCAAGGGCATTTGGTGACAAGAGCTTGAAGGAACACCTCAGTTCAGAACCGGATGTGGTTGTGGAGATGATAGATGATAAGACAGAATTCATCATTTTGGCAAGTGATGGATTATGGAAGGTCGGTTTTGTACCAACTTTTGGTAATGCTACCACATAGGCTACCTTTGATTGTGTTTTGTGCTTCACCTTCTTGCAAACTATACATTACATTGAAGTGGAAGAAAAGAGGAGTAGAACATTAAGGGTGTGATTAGAGCTAAACTTAAGGAAGAACAGCATTCTTTTTGAGTGATACTATTAATACTCAATGAGCATCACTTTGGAAAAATCCAACAAAAGTTAGTTCATTGAGCAACTTGCTTGTTGACGATAAAACTTATTTACTATGCAGTTTGCTTGGACATCACTGCTAAACTGATTTTTAGCAAGAACTTTGTGATTGGAGAGAATTTGGAGAAGCCTGCTTGGAGGCTGGAATAGAAGTATGTCCAAAAAATGGCTTATTTAAGGACTATGTTGTCACCTCTCTATTTTTCTTCCCCAGAAGGTCTCTGATAACAGGCACTTATTTTTGCAATTACAAATTTAGAAGATTGCATTGAAGTACCTCGCATAGTATGATTAAAAAGACCTAAAAAGAAGAAAAATGAAAGAAATGATGAGATAAAATGTGCATTAAACATGACAAAAGAATGTAATATAAGATATATATGTGGCTGTGCAAATTTGTTTTGAAATGAGGTTGTGTAACCAAATTTTATCATTGTGGATAGAAGTCATTAATTCTTGAAGCTGCTTCCAATAATTTCTCTTTTGATTGCATTTTCTTTTTCTGTGTTGTACTGTGAACGGATTGAAAATTGTTGTTTAAACTGATGCCAGGTGATGTCGAACCAAGAAGCTGCAGACGCTATCAAGAACATAAAGGATGCTCGGTCAGCAGCAAAGCACTTAACTGAAGAGGCACTTTCTAGGAAGAGCTCAGATGACATCTCCTGTGTAGTTGTAAAATTTCAGTGATCTTTCTTTGGTTTTCCTATCCCCAAGTCCGTTACCTACAGGTTCGATTTTACTGATTTCTGTTTGCCCAAGCTGTAGAAATAAACCTAATGCCTATATTGTGCCATTGTAGAAACCTTTTTACATTTTTCTCTCATCAGTACTGGAGATGCAAGGAAACTGCAGCAGAGCTGCCAAATATGCTTGTAAGTAAAAGCTGTAGTTTTTGTGTGTTTGGATGATGTAAGGAATTCGGAACCACTTTATTTTGTATCCATAGCATTTGAAGGCACAAGCCATGCTCTATAGTGGAGTTCACAAAAGAAAAAAGGTGTCCATAATTGAAGTCATTACCAAAGCTGTTAGAAGCATGTAGATAATATCATTTCTACCCTAAAATGATCTGAGACTTGACATGGAATTCACTCATTTTAGTCATCATGGGAAGCAGTATGAACTCATTTCAAATGCCAAACAAAACACAATGGGACGGTTGAGTAATCGTGGGATGTCTCAACGCCCCCTTGGACAATTGAATGAGTGCTTTCCTTGAGTAACGAACTATGTCTGTTTAGCCAAACTGACCATAGTAACTGCATTTTCATTTGTGGAGGAACGAAGCTAGAAAAATTTGGTAGCATTTGGTTTATGTCAGCCTGATCCTGGTTTCATAGTTGGTAGGGAAATATAATTGTATTGTAAAGGCTGGGAAGGCAAAGGTGATGGTTCACCACATGAATCACTAAAAGTCTAAAGGTTTATTCCACACGCAGCAGCCTACACACTACCACAACTGCAAGCAACGAAAAAACTTGATAAACACTGTTTTCTATGGTTAGATTGACAATCTACCATTGCTTTCTCTTATCAAATTGCTAGATCCTAATGAATCCAAGATATTACATGCAGTACTGAATACAGGCCGTTGCCTCCCAAATTTTTTTGGCATGTCAAACATGAAGAGAAGATTAGGGATCCATCATCTGATAATTGCTACTTAATAAATTAAAATCAGCTTGATGCAATGATTCTAGCATTTTATTTGACCAAATTTTCGTAACAATAGAGAACTGACCCAGAGAGGTTTGATGAAAAATTTATTTATATTGGATGGTTAAAAATAATTTAATCTAGTTGAGATTATTTATAAATTTTATATATTATAAATGATTCATCAGATAGTGAATACCAATCTTTTATATTCTGTTTGACATGGTTTGAGAATGGTTTGAGAACCTAACTACGGCCAACTATACAGATTGACTCATTGATGAACTAATGGATAAGTTATGCCCTTATTATAACCGGATTGTCCATCCCACATTCAAGTGGCTGGACTCCAAGAAAACGGGCTGGTTTGGGCGATCCCAATTCAATAATACCTCATTAGGTTAATTTGCTAGGAGGGTGGCTATTGCAACCCCTCAATTTTATTTGTAAACCCTATTTTTTCACATTTTATGGTTTTATGAAAAATATAAGAAGTTTTTATCAAAATTTGATGCGTTGTTCAGTAGAAAACATTATTTTGAACAACTTTGTAGAATAAAATTTTTCTAAAATCTATCGTTTAAATAGCACTTTTTTTATTATTTAAAGTGCTCTTAAACAATAGATTTTAGAAAAAATTTCTACAAAGTTGTTCAAAATTAGGTTTTCTAGTGGAGAGTTCAATCAATTTTCATAAAAACCTTTACATTTTTCATAAAACCTTAAAAATAAAATAAAAATAAATGGGGTTTATAAATAAATAGGGGAAATTAGTCAAAAGTCCAATTCCCAGGTTTTATAAAGTGATAAGTCCGACCGAAATCTTTAAAACCATAAATCCATTATAAGTCCCTAAATGGTAACATTGGGCAATTTATTGTTTGTTTATGTTCCAATTTATTGGTTTGTTATGTTCCACGAATGCCAACCTTGCTCTTTTGCTTGATATGGTATTCTTGTAAGCTATTGACGTTTAAAATTAAACAGATTCTTCTTCAGTTTATCTCTATGATTTCCGCGGCATTCAATCTTATGCCCATATTTATTTCCATCCACATCCGTTTAGAAAATTACATTTAACAGATTCTTTATGCTTACATTGCTTTCTACTTATATTAAGCCAATAGTATATCAATCAAATCCACAGATGTGTACATTGATCTAAATCCCAAGTAGTTACAACAAGTTTTGTAGTGATTGAACACCCCTTAAATAGTTACAACAAGGTCATGCATTGTTGGAAACCCCAATGAGCCCCATGTAACTAATTACAAATTGTATAAACAGTACAACTACGATGAACTATTACTAATTAACATGTAACATTTCATAAAGTTCATGTAGTTATTTTTGTGACAAAAAAATTCTCATTCATGTAATTGTATCAAAACAAAAAACAATTACATGTAATTGTTATCAAACAGAAACAATCACACATGTAACTGTAATAAAAACAAAAACAATTACATGTACTATAACAATTACATGTAATTGTTAGCAAAATATTACCTCTTTTTCATTCATTGTAACTAGTTTTTACCTAAAGAATTCTTCATGTAACTGCTCGTAATTTTGGAGATATTATAACCCAAATTAATTGTCTCGTTAATTTATGCTCACAGTTTTTGGAGATATTATACCAAGATTCCCTCCTTAATTAATGAGATATTAATGAGTCAAAGACAATTTATGGTAGTATACATGTTTCTTTGTGAGTACTATGAGGGCATTTTTGTCACACGGATATTTGGTGGAGTTCATGCCTTATAAGTTTTTCTTTTAGACTTTGACTATACAAGTCTCATTTTAAGGACTTGTGGCCAAATCCCCCTTATAAATAAAATTAAGGGGTTGCAATAAGCCACCTTCATTTGCCAATGTTGCACAAACAGCATAGATTTAACACCTATAGGCCACTATAGGCTAATCTTGGTCAGAAGCTGTGGGGTTGACCATAGTAATCCATGATCAAACTCAGGTCACGCCCTATGGGCTTGGACCAGACCCCATTGTCACTTAAGAGAGGCTATTACCACCCCTCAACTTCATTTATAATCTCCATTGGTTTTAAATTTCTCAAGGTTTTAAAAAAAATTAGGGATTTTTGGCCATAAAATCTAGTATAAGAATTCTTTTACAATAAACCCACAAATAAAAACACTTTTGTGATAACCCCTTTTTACCCCGTAGTGACAAAAATACCATTTTTTACACTCCAACCTCACTTTCTTTCTTCCACGTTTTCCTCTCACCTAACGTTATCACTAGTTCTCTTTCCCACATTTTTTCTTTGTCCCAAGGTTTTCATCGGCAACACTTTCATCGACGACCAAACCTCAACCACTTTTCGACGACTATCCAACCTTCGATGATCCTACCTCAACCTTCTCCATCTTCAGTGACTGAACCTTGACGGGATTCGAGCCTCTCCTTTGTCTTTAAACACTCTCTCTCACGTTGCTGCTATGCTATATCCTTTTCTTCGTAGATCCTCACTATGGCTGTGCTACATATTCCTTCCTTCCTTCTTCTTCTTTGAAACTTGTGCTGGTTTAGATCAGATGAAAAATAGTATAAATAAAATATTATTTACAAGAGTTGCATAATTTATATAGAAAAGAGACACATTTTACTATTTTATGCTATTAAAATTTTATATAGAAAACACTAACAGTTTAGCATTTTTCATGCTATTAAAATTTTTACAGTAAATAATAATAGTTTACTGTTTTGGCTATAAAAAATAGTATTTTTCGTGCTAGTAAAATTTCTACAGCAAATAATAACAGTTTACTATTTTGGCTATAAAAAATAGCATTCCTTTTACAACAAACAATAACAGTTTACTATTTTGGCTATTAAAAACAGTATTTCTCGTGCTAATAAAAATTTTACAACAAATAGTAATAGTTTACTATTTATTGCTATATAAAAAAATAGCATTTATGGTTACATGAACACAAACACAAGCAACAGCCCCCAAAAAATTATCATCACAAAAAAAAGGAAAAAATAAAAACTAAAAAATAAACAATTTCCTCCGTTTAATTTTATCGACTTATCATCACTAAGATGCAGAAACATGCTCTAAGATGTTTGGAAGCTAATTTCTCACTCAAATAATTGTAGCGTAAAAACAATAAAATCACGTGTTCAAGGGAACCAAGTTGATTTTCCTCCCACTCAGCGAAAAATTGCTTTTTGGACATAATTAACAACCATCATGCATTTTCTCACAATAGCATGACCAAGAAATGGATAACTCTTCCAAACATTGCCTTAATTATGGGTCCATCGTTTTGTCACCTCTCGTGAACATATTGGGCTTTTCTTATAAAGCCTAGCATCACTCACCCTTGCCATGTCCGTGTCCAAAAGAGAGTGACGAGCACAGGATCCAAAGCATGTCCGCGACCAAGAGAGAGTGGCGAGAGTAACAGATGCTACACGCGTCGTGTCGAATGAGAGTGGCAAGAGTGATGGATACTAGTGTCCCTTATTGTAATATATTTTCACTAGTGGAAAAGGTACTTGAAGAAGTTTCCTCCTATTCTCAGCACCATATGATGATTTGTTGGTATTTCAAGCTTATCACAACATTTTTTTTTTCTCTCAAATATTTTTTGCCACCCATCTTTTTC